>CM037091.1:73459384-74078485 GCA_020916435.1 Oxytropis ochrocephala
GGGAAAAGGACAATCCCGAAAATAGTTGGTGGCTAATAAATTGCTTGAAGGACCCTCGCTTTCTTTATTCTCGGGCATAAAACTTCAATAAACCTTCAAATAACTTAGCTGAAACCCATGATACTAGCTTCTTCTTTTCCTTATGAAGCCCTAATTCCTTCCACACTAACTTGCAACAACAAAGAGAGTCTCTCGGTCGAAAAACCGATGTTTCGGGATATCGTAAGTGCTAACTCGACTTTGAGAACCCACTTAACTGCTCATACTCCTCGAGAGTCGTACAACTGGAAGTCTTCAAGAGGAAACATCAAGTGTCCTGGATCATGTAACCCGCTGCCAGTAGGCCAATAAGAGCACTCTCGACATCTAATTGCAACAACTGAGGAGGCTACCATGCTTTCCCGAATAAATCCTCTTCTTCCGACTTCCATCACTAAACAAACTTCTTTAAAAACCTCTACATCTATTTTCCCCGACAACCTAAACCTTGAATTAAGTACAATCTCGCTTCGATCCCATGTTGTTTTATCTTTTCCCGCCTAAGACAAGATTCCAAGTTACTTTACAATCCCGACAAACAACTTGTGATGCATGATGAATGATTTTTCAAAATTGGGTTTTATTTAATGCAGATGATGCAAATGATGTAATGATGCAATGATGCAAGATGCTTTTTGTGTTTTTGCATGGAGTGGTATTTTTTGAATTTACAACCTATATGCCACCTCACATAGGCGTTATTGAAAAAAGTGGAAAAGCATATCTTTTGATTTTTTTGAAAATTTTGAGGAAATTTTTTGACTAAATTGAATGCAACAATGCAAAGACACAATTGAACGCCTCGTGACTTAAAAGGCGGAGAAACCTATGATCTAAGGCATTTTAGGTAATCTTTCCATGTAGCTCTTAATCGCACTTCACAAAAGTCACTCAGAGCCATAGTCTCTTTCTCACGAAATTCCTCAGAAATGCAAAGAACCGCTAGGTACAAGGCATCATGAAAGAGCACAACTCGATTGAAACTTTCGCAAGTAAACAAACGGACAAAGGTCTTGATGGGCTCTCGCCACTTGAATCCACTCATCCTAAGGTACTCTCACGCACTGGTTATGGTCTTTCTCAAAGCATATTATCTCAAGGTACAAGTGTGTGTGTGTGAAGGGCATTTCTTAAAAACTACTCCCACCGCAAATGAAAATCCGTAATACCTGCATAATAGCATGTTGCCTACCCTGGGTTTCGCTCATACCTCAATTTTGTCCTACTTAGCTCAAAACCCTAATTTTCCCCAAAAATAAATAAATAAAAGAAAAGCATCATGCATTGTATTTAGTGGTCCTAAAAGTCATTTCAAAGTTTCTAAAATCATTTTTAAAGTTGAAATGCACTTTTGACAAATTAGGATTTTTAAGGTAAGGGCATTTTGGTCATTTTTCACACAGATGATTTTTCACAAAAATATGCACACACCAAAAGTACATTTTTCTTTATCCAAGAGAATTTTTGTACAATTTTAGAGAGAATATCCTAGCCTAAAATAATTAAAATGCATTTTCCCATTTTTATTGCAGATAAAAATATTAAAAGATCATTAAATATTTCCCAATTATTAAGTGACAATTTTGGTTGTCTAAGAATAATTGGGAGGTTATTTTATGATGACCAAAAACATGTAACATTTTTCTAATAGGTGCATTCCCATTTTGCACGCCTAAAATTCAAAATTCAAAATGCAAAATGTTGTGTCCTCAATAAGACAAAACACCAAAAAACAAGCATTTTTTTATTTTTCCTTCCCATTTCAGCTTTCATACCATGCATACCCTCCATTCCACTCTCTCTTTCTGTGCTTCTACACACTTCTTTTCTTATTCACTAAGATTTGATTTGTTCCTATCCTTAACTTTGCCCCTCTTTCTAGTAAATTACCTCACCACCTACACTAATACTTCCACCCAAAAATGCAAACTTACTTCTTCGTAACACCCCATTACAAAAATACCCTTAACCCTATCTCACAAGACACTCCTTCCCAAAATAAATAAAAGTTTATTCCTTTTTCTTTTTTTTCCTTATGGCTTGCGCCCCACTCCTTTCACCTTCACTCTTATTTTGTGTTTCTTCAATACCCCTAATCCATGTGATGATCCATCCCAACCTCCATTTAATTTTAAGACTCAATCTTAGAGGCACATCAAAACAAAAGACAATGATACCCTTTAAACCTAAAAATCCCTATAAATAGATCCTCATTTCCCACCTCACAAGTTTTTGACCTCTTCACACTCATTTCTTCTAAATCAAGCAACCAAAACCCTTCTCCCAAACACCCCAAACCAAGCCTCCTCCTTCCTCTCCTCCATTCCTTCACCTTCATCCACCAAAACACCTTCAAACCTATCTCTCACTACCTTAGCTTTTCCTTCCTCACTCAAGAAAATCAAGCAACAAAACCTTTCTCTCCATCAAGCTCAAGGCCGTAGCTCATCCTCTCCTCTCCTACATTTTTTCATTTCTTCCTTCCTCTCTTAGAAATAAGGTAAAAACCCTTGATACCTTTGCATCATCTTCAAGCATTTTACATTAGAACTTATTTTCTTTTCTTCATCTTGCATTTTCTTCATTATTTAGCATATTTATCATTTTCATTTTCATAATGTAGCTTGTTGTTGTTGGTGGGTGAGATTTGGCATCTCACCCTTAATAAATGGATTTATGATGCTTTATGTTAATTTTGTTGTCATTTCACTAAACCAAAAAATATGCTGCAAGTTGATTTTGTGTTTCTTCATTTAATTTTGTTGTGGAGTATTTTATTTTAGTAGTAAATGTTGTTATTGTTAGTTGTTGATGATCTAGTCATATGATTCTATCACTAGTGCTAAGGCACTTTGATTCGAGTGATAGAGATGGCTGTAGGGATTCAACTCATTATATTTGATCTTATACTTCTTGATTTAAATTTAGTCATGTTTAGTTGTTGATGATCTTGGTAAAGGATTCACCACTAAGTACTTAGTACTTTTGATTTAAAGTGGTGAAGATTGCAAGAAGGGATTCAAGTTCATTTTTATAGTTTAATATTATGTTCATTTCACATGTCTTAAATAAATTAGGTTTCACTTGATTTTGATGTATTTCTTTGTTTAGTTATTGATGATCTTGCAAAAGGATTCACCACTAAGTACTTAGTACTTTTGATTTAAAGTGGTGAAGATTGCGCTATGGATTCAAGTTCATTTTCATAATTTAATGTCATTTTCATTTCGCATGTTGTGAATAAATTAGGCTTTGCTTGATTTTGATGTATTTCTGGTTTAGTTATTGATGATCTTGTAAAAGGATTCACCACTAAGCACCTAGTTGCTTTTGGATTTAAAGTGGTGAAGATTGCAAGAAAGTGATTCAAGTCTCATTTCATAGTTTAAATGTTTAGTAACTTAATTATGTTGTTGGTTGTTGATGATCTTGCTAAATGACTCCCACAAAGTGTTTAGAGTATTCAATCCAAGTGGTGAAGATGGCTAGAAAGGATTCAATAGATTTAATTTTGTACAAATTGTCCTTTCATTCTTTGCTTTATCTCTTAATAGTTCTTGTAAAATAATCATAGGTTTTGCTTAATACTCAAAGTTTTCTCTTGCACGCTAGTTTTGGCCATGGGCCTATTCCATTGAATAATATTGCTTGGTCCATAATTAGGGTTAGATTTTTAGGGTTTTGGTTTCACCATGTGTGCCTTTAGGTTAAGGTTTAGGTTTGAGGTTTATGTTGCTAGATTGTTTTTTAGGTTGAATAAATACATGCCTTGCTTGATACTTATCTTGAAATTTCACATGTTAGCTTAGATTTATGCCTCATGGTACTTCTCGTATTAATTGTTGATTACCTTTGCTTATGAATTTGCAATTGTTGCGCTTTTGGTTTAGAATAAAAAGGATTTGCAAATGTTCTACTTTCTTTTCAAAGCCCCAAGTCAAATGTTTTCTAATAAAACCTAAGGCACTTTTCATAAATAAAATCATTAGCCATCACTCGGCTTTCGCTTGTTTGATCGCTTAATGATGGAGTTACTAAGTGGTAGTCACCAAGCTCCGCTTGTTTGACTATCATGAAAGCTCCTACACCTTAATCAAATATAAATCAATTCAAAATCCAAAACAATATGAGTCATTAAGTGGTAATTATCACTATGACTCATCCCTTTTCCAAAATCATTTCAAAAAAGATAATAAAACGCTATGCGACTAGTAATCACTGAGTAATTGCTCGACCGACATCTCTACCCCAACACTTTTCTTTCAAGTTAGTAAAGTGAACGCCACTGGCCAATGCTTGTTTGGTATTCATGAACGCTTGAGTCATACTTCCAAAACCCAAAAGATAAGATAAAAACAAAATACGATTTTCTCAAAATCAAAAGAACTAAGAACTACGTAGCTTTGATCCTCGGCCATCGAGGATACGTGAGGACCGGTCATATCCCGCCAAGCTCGCTTTCAAAATCCCAAAGCCGCCTTCTGACGCAAAAGAAACCAAGAACTACGTAGCTTTGATCCCCGCCATCGAGGGTACGTAGGACCCGGTCATATCCCGCCAAGCACTCTTTAAAAAATCTACGCTTAGTTTCCTTTTCAAAAATCACAAAAAGATTTCTCTCTGTTTTCTAAAAACTCCTTCAAATAAAAAGGAAAAGAAAAGAAGTAGAACAATTATTTTCAAATCAAACAATCCAAACCACACATCGAATAATGGTTCCTTTCTAGAGAAAGGAGTGCAAAAGCTAATACCTTCCCACACCTAACTCGAATTTCAACCTACATTTCTGCTTTCGAAAGACCACTCGCTTTTTGTAAAAAAATACCTTTTCTAATGTTTTTGGTCTAAAACTAAAATATTAGTGGCGGCTTCACAATTTTCACGTTGTACACCGAGAAATCCCAAACCGGATTTTTCGGGCGCAACCGCAACTTCACCGGGGACATTTTTTTAAAATAAAAAGTGGGTCAAGCCTAATTAATTCACCGTGGTGGTTCAAAGTGTTTGATTTGAATTAGTTTTCGCTTTATTTCTTCATTTCCTTACCTTTTTCTTTTCTTTCTTTATATGCTTATAATTATGCATGCTTCCCCATCTATTATAATCCCCTCTTCTCCGCCTCCTTTCGAGGTAAGCTATATATGGTTGTTGATGACACCTTAGGTTAGTTCATTTGTTTTGAAGTGATGCTAAACCTGTGGTAGACGACATATTACTTGCTTGCTTCGCACCGACTCGGTCCGTTTTTCCTCGCAGTGGGGAGGTAGATTTTAGAAAAGTATGTCCTCAATCACACACTTTCACACCTTACATTTTATATAAAGCAGAGTGGCTCCTCATACCCTGATCCAACAAAACCTAGAGAGTGGAGACGACAAGGATCGCCATTCGAGACCTTTGTCTGTCTGATACTCATGAAAGTCTCAACCAGAGTACGCTTTCATGACGCTCACACTTGGTAGTTTTCACATTCTGGGGTGCTCTGCATGAGGATTCTATAGCTCTGCAGCTATCAGTGAGGGTGTGAATTAGAACTACATGGAAGGAACCTTTGAAGTTGCCCTGTAGCTTAAGATTCCCACCCGCAGTAGACACGAGGACATACAAATTGTGTGTTGCATTGTAGTTTAGACATGTCTTTCCTAAAAAGATTTTCACAAAAACAAAAAAAAAAGAGAAGAAAAGAAAGAAAAGAAAAGATTGCTATTGTAGCCTTTTTTTTTGCTTCTGGCCCGCATAAAGCTTACATATGACCCACTTTTCAAAAAAAAAAAAAGAAAGAAAAAGAGTTACTTCAGAGCTTTTCCCTACCGGGCCTATATGAAGCAAAGTTGTACTTGGTCTGCAGATTTCAAAAAAAGAGTTATCGCAAATAAAGTTTTTTTTCTAACCTTGCATTTGCATAAAGCATCATTGTCATTGGTATACATCATCGCATTGCATAAATTTAAGTTTCGCGAACTCACGTGATTCATGGTGCATTTCATTTGCATTTGCTTGTCGAGACCACCAAGTAATGCACCATCTTGTCATAGTGTATCAAATGGAATCAAGAGCAAAGCTTCACTTACTCCTCGCCTCCCGATTGTGAAGAAAGTGGATGTCAGTAGCTCGAGGCGTGCAGCAAATTTCATGGGTCCAATTGAGAGATGCTTTCGACTTAGCATATGGAAATATCCGCAAGCTCTGCAGCTGAAATGTCCAAGAAGACGCCTGGTGGCTTTTAAGCCAATTCTATGATTCCGATACGAGGTGCTTCTTCTTCAAAATTTCCAAATTTTCGCCACACTAGAAGAGTAAGAGCAGCCTTTTGGGATTCTCCCGGACTCGTGCAAGGCCCTATCAATTCCAGGATCAGATACATCTGGATGAGAGGTTAGCAACATTGTTGAGGATTGGTAAGATCAATCAAGTTACAAATCGAAAAGAAATGGTGTGGCTGCATCCACAAGAATACTTTAAAGACCTAATGCAATCTTATGCTCTAGCCAAGAATCGGGGTCCGCTCTGCCGGGTATTAGCTCTACCATATTCGGGGGTCGCTTTTTCTCAAATAGAGAAATATATTGATGAAGATGCAATCGAGCCTTCTTAGCCTTCAAAGATGCCAAAACCCCGGCCAATCCCGTGGCTCGCCATTCTTGCTAACACGATCATGCTTTCACCACACGCCCGGGCCTGCATAAAGAAGATATGCCTTTTCTGCTCACGCCCTCTATGTCTAGCTTATTCTTCATGTGGTCCATAACCGCCTAGATGTCAAAGAGTTAATTTCTATGCTCTAAGTTGAGAGGTGAAGGTCGAACTACTTCGTATGGTTCGAAGTTCCCGCAAAACCTTAATGACTCCAAACCGGCGGTACACCGCCGCATGTTGAAATGACAGACCTACTGTGATTGCTTCGGGCCAGGGAAGCTTTCGTACGCGTGCCTCTCATGGGGACTCAAGGGTGCATCAACTATAACCCTCATTAACTTTAAGGCAACCTTGCCAATTCTATGAAGAACTCACCCTCCGACAAAGACGTCATTCCCGTGATCTACCTCTATGCGGGATGCCTAGACGCGTGACTTGCTTCAAGAGCTCACAACAAATATGGAATCAGAAGTGCAAAAAGGAAGTGAAGAATTGTCAAAAGAACTGTGATGTCACCTTCAACCAATGGCTTAAGGACAAGCTTCGTGAGTGTAAGATCACCAAATCAAGTGGATGCTTACCTCGAGGAGGAGATTCAAGAACCTTATGTCCCTACCCATGAGGAGTTGAATGAAGCTAAATTCACTTTAGCAAAGGTAGAAGAGGAGAAGAAAGCCTTGCAAACCAAGTTGGAAGAGATGACTCTAGAAAAGGAAAGGTTAGAGGAAGAAAATGCTATCAAGATGATCGCTGTGGAAGAAAGTGTCGCTTATTCAAGAGGAGGAACACAAAGAAAAATAGAGGCCCAAGGATTTCTCAAAAGAGCTGCAGAAGAACCTGTATACAAACAAAAGCAAGGAAGGCGCTGAGGAAGCCCAAGAGTTGGAAGATATTAGCCCACCAATGTGAGCAAGAATCACACCGGGAGAGAGAATTGAAGGGTCACCGAGGAACTCTCGAGAGGGAGAAAATGTCGCTGAGAAGATCCTCAAAGAATATCAACAAGCCTTGAGTTTTGAGAGAGAAATATTTGTGAATTAAAAGGTAACCTTCATTGCCCTGAGGAGGCCTACAGTGCAGTCCGAGTCGAGAGTCAGATTGGGAAGAACGCTACTTGGAATTAATAGTGGAAAAATCGAGGAGCAAGAGATCATTAAAGAGCTATGTGGAGGAAATCCAGATGGGAAGCGGCAAGTTCTCAAAGTTATCCGAGTCAAGCTAGTCAAGCTACGGCAGAGTTCCTAAAAATCTAAGAGCAAAAAGCTTTAAATGTGTTTCATCAACACCCTCCAGAGGTATACAAGTTTGTGAAGTATTGCCGGCATTGGTCATGGAATTCAAGGAACAATCTCGCAGAGCAAGAGTCAAGAAGAAAAGGAAGAGAGTCAAGAGTTTAAAGCCATTTGTAATTGAGTTGATTAGATGTATTTCTTTATCTAAAGCATTTGCTCGAGTATTGTATTCTCAAATATTGTACTTTTACTTTATTTCATTTTGAATATGGTACCACCTTTTCCATTGGCAAAAGTCATAAAGCTTGTCATGTCCCCGATGAATGAAGTGTTTGGTTTGCTATTTTGATTCCCTGCCTTTCACTTTCTAAAAAGAAAAAAAGAGAATAATAAAGAAAAGAGAAGAAAAAGAAAAAGAATAATAAAGAAAATAAAAAAAAAAAAAAAAAAGAAAAGAAAGGAAGGAAAGATTGACGCGCTAGAGAACAAGATGAGGCATTACGTGGTTCCCGACGCCGAGCAAGCATTATGCATACATTCATACATTCATCCATGCATCTTTCTTTTTTCGCTTCTTATGTAATAAACGCCTAAATAAAATGTAAAAGCAAGCCGCGCGCCAACATCTAGATTGACTCGCCACAGCCGAGGAATGGCAATCTCGGCAGATATCGATCCACCTCACCGCAATGGAGAATCGTAATCCTCCTACCCGCATCAATGGAATGGAAGCTGGCAAACCCGACCCTTACGGCATGTAATCGTAACCCTTCTACCCTCGTAGCTCCAAATGAGTGATCCTCGAAATGAGGAACGAGATGAATGCTTTAAAAGCACGTATGAGTGAGGTGATGAGGCTCTCTGTTGTCCTTGAAAGATGGGAATGATTTTCGTGATCGCCAGCTGGCTCGCTATGGCCTTCCTTTTCAGATACACTCAAGTCAAGAAGCAAATCAGATGTTGGTCCTGGTGGTCGACAACTGAGAATGTGCACCAACGCCCGTTGGACTGTATGAGTAATCACAACCCCGGTCCGCATTCCCATACCTCACCCACTCGTAATCTCACTACACCACCACCGCTTTTTCCAGACTCAGTGGCTTCGTGGTCGTGCAACTCGCTTATCCCCGTGCTCGCACTAATGCCGCCACCGCACATATGCTTGTAAGCAATTCTCCCCGGTTATTCCACCGAGCAAAGCAGCAGCACTCAAGGAACAATTCCAAATGTTAGAAGAAAGGCTAAGGATGGTTGAAGGTTTTGGCTTCAGAGCTAAAGAGGCTAGAGATTTGTGCCTTATCCCCGATGTGGTGCTACCCCAAAGTTCAAGGTCCCCGACTTTGACAAGTATAGAGGTGCTACTTGCCCAAAGAGTCATCCGACGATGTATCGCAGAAAATGTCTACTTACTCCCGGGATGACAAGTCGTTAATCCATCGCTTCTGTGATACTTAGTCCGGCATCTCTTAACCGGTACATGAAGTTAGAACCATCGCAAATCCGCTGTCGGAAAGATTTGGCAAATGCTTTTCAAACAAGATCAATACAATGCGCATATGGCGCCAGATCGGACACAATCGCAGAATATGAGTAAGAAAGACAAAGAATCATTCAAGGAGTATGCCTGCAGGGTGGAGGGCTTTGGTCACATAGTTACACCCCCTTTGCTGCACAAAGAGTTGGGTCTCTATGTTTATGGAAACCTTGCCGCCGTTGTATTATGACCGCCGATTAGTAGTGTCTCATCCAACTTTTCGATTTGGCGATCAGAGGAGAGGGTTGGAAAGTGGATCGAGAAGCTGAAGATTTCACAAGGACTCACCAAAGAATGCAAACCCCAGTAAAAGTCATTCTCCACTTTCCTAAAAAGAAAGAAGGAGAAACCAATGCCATTACCATCAACCCACCATATCACCACCCAATATTCCACCCCACTCCCATACAAATGTACTTCTGCCCATTCCAAAACAACAACCAAAGCAAATACCAAAAAGCCTACCAAAATGTAACCTTTGACTCCAATTCCCATGTCCTACACACGCATCTTTTAACTACCTTATCACCAACAAGCTCATCAACACAAGGCCCATGAAACCCGGCCCACCACCTTACTTCAAGCGGGTACAATCCCAATAGTACTGTGGCTTTCCATGAAGGAGCAAGGGGGCATGTTGTGGAAGACTCGCAAAGCCTTCAAAATAGTGGGGGTACAAGATTTGATAGATGCAAAAGGCATAACTTTCAAACAAGAGGATCCAAATATTACCACCAACCCGCCGCCGTCATCGAGGCTACTACCAACGCCATAGAAAGTTCTGTGGGCGATTGGTAAAGAAAGTACACGAGATCAAGACTCTCTAAGTGTCATTTATGATGAGTTATGCCTCGGCCGAGGTTATTAACAAAGGATGCTGCCATGAAGAAGCGGTGTGTCGACTTTGTGTGTGGGAAATTGCGAAAGCTTCACGATGATCCTCGCAGACTTTATGGATCGATACATGGTCCGTAGGAATTCATGGTACGGGGATGAAGTATTGACTCTATATTCTGACATGCTGATAGAAAGGCCGAGAAGCGCAATTGAAGTCCCGCGCAGCTTCCGATCCAAGAATGGTTCAAGTCGTGGCTCACCAACACTCATTGAAGACACGCCTTTCTCATGCAAGGAAGAAACCATTGAGGAAATAACATCATTACTCGCAGCAGGGACGCTGGGACACCCCGAGAGCCTAGTGGAAAATTTGACTATTCGTCGTATGATGCCCCCGAAAGCGCCCAACCAGATAAGATATCCAAACTGGCATGTGACGGGGTGAGGAGGGTGAGCAATACAATCGATAGCTGCCGCCGTCAAGAAGAATTAGCCAAGAAGGCGCAGGTTTGGATATGGTTTGTCGCAGCCATACAGAGAGAAGAAGTTTGCAACCGGAAGATCGCCGATTTCTCGTTGTTTTCATTTCAAAGTAATGATTTTTGTAATGCAAATCCTTCTGCTCGCCAAGGCCTTAGGACATTTTCATAAGGGCATGCATGTTTCCTTTTAAGATATCATCTATCAATAAAATGTAGTTTTGAATTCTCAAATGAATAAAAAATTGCTTTTTGTGTCTTCATTTTGGTCTCCATTTTTGCTTGTTCATTGCTTTTCTATTCCCGCAAATGCATCAAAAATGAATGTCTCTCGAAATAATAATGCCAATGGTTCATATGTTAATTTTGATTACCCCGCTAATCAAGCCGAGGAGGATGTTGAGGACTACCGAGACTCTCTCCGCATTGATGAGAATGGTCGAGCAAGAAGAAAAGGTTATTCTACCATACGAGGAAACCGCTGAGACCACCAATTTAGGCACGCAGGGTGAAAAGAAAGAAGTTAAGGTTGGCACGCCAATGAAAAAGGGGGAATATGAGAGGTCGGTCCAACTCCTCGCGTGATTATGTTGACGCCTTTGCATGGTCGTATGAGGATATGCCCGATTAGATATCGATATAAGGGTGCACAAGTCGCCACCAAGCCCGAATGCTCTCCGCTAAATGGTTAAGGAGGATGAAGCTCGAGATGTCTTTAAAGATCGTAGACGGTTGAAGAAACAGCTTGACGCAGCTTCCTAGTCAGAGCTAAATACCCACAGTTGGTTGCTAACATTGTGCCGCGTCTCAAAAAGGATGGGAAAGTTAGAATGCGCGTTGATTACAGAGATCCGACCCGCCACCCCAAAGATGACTTTCCTACCTCATATTGACGCCCTAGTAGATAGCACAAAGACAAAGACTCCCTTTTCTCCTTCATGGACGTATTCGGTTATAATCGATTAAGATGGCTCCGAGGATATGGAGAAGACTACTTTCACGACCTTTCGGGACGCTCACTACAAAGTCATGCCGTTCGGCTTGAAGAACGCCGCAAGCTACCTATCAAAGGGCTATGGTCACATTGTTTCATGACATGATGCACAAAGAAATAGAGGTCTATGTGGATGATATGATTGCAAAGTCCAAAACCGATGAGGAGCATATTGATAACTTGCGTAAACTCTTCGAGCGGCTTGAGAAAATTCAAGCTCAAAGTTAAACCCGCCAAGTGCACCTTTCGGGGTGAGGTCAGAAAGTCGCTGGGTTTATCGCCACCAAAAAGTGGATGTAGGTGGATCCGCATAGCACGCGGTAATTCTCGAAATGCCCGCCCTAGAACAGAGAAAGAAGTTCGGGTTTTCGAAGATTGAACTATATTTCCGTGTTTATCTTCCAGCTTAATCGCCACATGTGAGCCGATTTTCAAATTGCTATGCAAGAATCAAGAGACTAAGGAATGATGATTGCCAAGAAGCTTTTGAGAAGATTAAGAAATACTTGCAGATCCACCTATTTTAATGCCTCCAAAGGTATGGTAGGCCTTTGATCCTCGTGATCCGACTTGCAGTTAGAAAATTCTATGGGTCAGTGTGCTAGGGCAACATGACGAAACCGCAAGAAGGAGCATGCAATTTATTATCCGAGCAAGAAGTTCACCGATCGTGAGACGCAGGTACTCATTGCTAGAAAAGACTTGTTGTGCTCTCGCTCACCGCCACCGCTTAAGCGCAAGACATGTTAAGTCATACCACTTGGTTAGTGTCCAAAATGGATCCTATCAAGTATATCTTCGAGAAGCCCGGCCACACAGAAGAATCGCCAGATGGCGTATGCAGCTTGTCGATATGACCTTCTTTATGTCACCCAAAAGGCCATAAAAGGTAGTGCGTCGGGCAATACCGCACATCACCTCATTGAAGATTATCACCAATGCAAGCAGATTTCCGATGAGGACATTATGGCTCGCTTTGAAGAAGGAAAGTCCCTCAGAGAATGAAAGATGGAGAGTAGTGTTCGACTGCTTCCAACAGCTTATGGGGCACTGAGTCAAGGCAAAGTTGTTGATTTCCGACAATCGCTTTCATACCACCACCACTAGACTAAGTTTCTATGTCACAAACAATATTGCAGAGTACGGCATGTATTTTGGGTATTCAGCAAATTTCTGAGTGGAAAGTCAAAAGATTAGATGTATACTGAGACTCACTTAGTCATTCATCAAGTGAATGGAGATCGGGAGGCCGTAGATCCCGAGTTGATACTCTATAGGATTATATCCGAGATTTGGTTGAACCTTTGAAGAAATCACATTTCAAAGATTCGCCTCGCAGAGAATCAATCACCGGTCGATGCACTAGCTACTTTGTCTTCAATGTTTAATATCAATCGCGATAAGAATTTGACCTGCATCGTAATTCAAGATCGGGTTTGCCCGCACATTATCACCACTCTTGGCAAAGAATTGAAGATGAGGAGGATGATAGGCCTTGGTATCATGACATCAAGCAAGACATCCGCAATGCAGAGTATCCTCCAGGCATCGTAAAATGATAAAAGAACACTCGTAAGGTTGTCGATGAATTTCTTCCCCGAGCGGTGAAGTGCTCTACAAAAGGAACCATGACAAAGTACTTTTTAGGTGTGTGGCAAAGGAGGAAGCAGAAAAGATCATGAGAGAGGTGCATGAAGGCACGTCTCGAACTCACTCCAATGCATACTATGGCAAGAAAGATATTATATCGGGCACATCGTTGCGTATGGAAGGTGACGCTATAGCTTTTTGGAGAAAGTGCCACAAATGTCGATGAGGCCGATCATATTCATGTTCCACCGGGCCATAAAATGTCCCGACCGCATTCGCCATTTTCAATGTGGGGCATGGATGTCATTGGTCCCATAGAGCCCAAAGCGCCAAATGGGCACCGCTTCATTCTAGTTGCAATTGATTACTTCACTGTGGGTCAAGTCGCCATATTCCAAACAGAATTAGTTCCGTGGTTGCCAAGTTTGTAAAGAAGGACCTCGTGTGTCGCTACGGTCTCCCGTATAAAATCATCACGCATAATGGTAGCAACTCAATAGTAAAATGATGAAAGAGTTCAGGTACGTAGTTCAAGATTAAACATCACAATTCTTCTCCTTACCGGCCCAAAGATGAACGGGGCAATTGAAGCGCCAACAAGAATATCAAGAGAATTGTGCGTAAAATGGTAGTGACTTACAAGGACTGCACGAAATGCTTCCTTTGCTTTGCACGTATCGCACTCGGCGCACTTCGACCGGCAACCCTTTCTCTCTAGTGTACGGGTCGGGCGCTTCTTCCCATCGAGGTCGAGATACCATCTCTCCGAGTGCTTATGGAAGCCAAGTTAGAAGAGGTCGAATGGGTTCAAACCCGCCTAGATCGGGCTTGAATCTCATTGAAGAAAAGAGAGTTGCAGCTTTGTGTCACTTCACCACTTGTATCAAAGAAAGGATGAAAACAAATGCTCGACAAGAAAGTTCACACCGAGAATTCAAATGAGGAGACCTTTGTGCTCAAAAAGATTCTCGCTTATTCAAAGTGACTTCCCGTGGGAAATGGACTCTACCTATGACTTTACCATATGTGGTAAAGAAAGCCTTTTCTCGAGGAGCATTAATACTCACCAAAGATGGATGGTGAAGAACTCAGAACCCACCAATCTGTATTCGCTAAGAAGTACTACGCCCGAAAAAAAAAAAAAAAAAAAAAAAAAAGAGAGAAAGATGAGCCAAACAAGAAGTAGCTCGCTAGGTTGAAAACCCGAGAGGCGGCCTAGACAAAATTGAGCGAATCTTGGATTGAAAACCCCAAAAGGGGCGATCCAGCAAAAATTAGTGGTCGTAAAAAGTTGGACTTAAAGAGATAAAAGAGGCAAGCAAATGGCCTCCAAAAGCTTGATAAAAGGGTGATCAAAGCTATAGATACGAGCAAATTGGCATCAAGTGTTCCAGACAAAGAACATTCATAAGATCTATCAAGGCCCATTTCTCTTTTTTTTTTTAGTTTCGTAAAAATTTCCAATGTACTCTTTCTCACGGCGTGACATTCTCGCACGCCCGCTTCCATGTGAATAAAAGTCCAAATTTTTCACTCTATCACAGGTCGCTTTTCATTTCTTCGCTTTAAAACTACGCTTTATGGTAGATGATAGATAAATCATGGAAATGTGCATAAATCATAGCATTAAGATTATTGCGTAAATTTTTGAAAATAACAACAAAAAGAGACGATCTTTCACCAAGTAAACTCACAAAATCAAATAGAAGCCCGATCGCTGTTGAACAAGAGGACAGAGCTCTGGCTCGAATCGCATTATAGATGGTCAGGATGTCCCATGATACAAGTTCCGAGTCACCTGCCAAAGAAAAGAAAAGCCAAAAGAGCAAAAGAGCAAAAATATATAAAAATGAAAAAGAGGTTGAAAAAAACAAAAGACAATAAACAAAGTCATGCATTACTTGCATCAAGCATAAGATCATGCACTCATCACCATGCATCATAAAGTAGAGAAAAGAAAATTCGTGCATCAGATTACATGCACCATAAAGAAAAGAAAAAGAAAATAGCAATCATGGCATTTGCATTGCATGCGCTGTTCATCTCACTTGCAGTACGAAGAGGAATAGGCACTTCGCATTAATGTTCGACTTCAAGTTCCAAAAGGAACCCTCAAGGGAAAGATCGAAAGAGAAAAGAGGAAGAGAAAAAGAGAGCGCCCAAGCGCAAAAGAAGAAAAAGAGCGCCCAAACGCGCAAAAGAAGAAAATAGAGCGCCCAAGTGCGCAAGAAAAGAATGTAGAGCGCCTGCCGCAAGAGAAAAGAGAGCACCCAAGTGTGCAAAAGAGAGGTCTCACATCGTGATACGAGCAACGCGATGGACCGCAGCCATCATGCGAGGCATAGTGGAATAGTCAGATCAAGCCTAAGATACGTTGGACGCCGCATTGATCTCAGATATCGCCTCCGAGTCGATAACGATCCCCTTGGCCGCCGAAAGACCAGAGATTTCAGGAAGAACGTGTTCTCAAAGCTACGCGGCAAACTCCTGATTCGCCAAGAGTTCGCTTAAGGATTACAGTTTTTTAGGCAACCCAAGTGCCCATTTATCGCTTTCAAGACGCCAGTACTCCTTTTATCTTTTCTCACAACACACTAAGTGTTCATTTATCGCTTTTTCAAAATGTAGAAGGCTAAGTAGTCATCACAATAGGACGCTTGAATTGATCACCAAGAACTAAAAAAAAAAAAAAAAATTCCAAAAAGAAGGAGAAACAGAAAGGAAATTCGGTTTTTCCTAAATGGACAAAATCGGCATATATTTCTCAATTCTTATTCTCTATTTTGCCTCTAATATGTTTCTACCAATTCATATTCCTTGTCAAAATCTAGATAAAGAGGGGCAACTCATCATACCCCAATTTTGTCCTACTTAGTCAAAACCCTAATTTTCCCAAAAATAAATAAATAAAAGAAAAGCATCATGCATTGTATTTAGGGTCCTAAAAGTCATTTCAAAGTTTCTAAAATCATTTTTAAAGTTGAAATGCACTTTTGGACAAATTAGGATTTTTAAGGTAAGGGGCATTTTGGTCATTTTTCACACACAGGATGATTTTCTCACAAAAATATGCACACACTAAAAGTACATTTTTCTCTTATCCAAGAGAATTTTTGTACAATTTTTAGAGAGAATATACTAGCCTAAAATAATTAAAATGCATTTTCCCATTTTTATCAGCATAAAAAATATTAAAAGATCATTAAATATTTCCCAATTATTAAGTGACTATTTTGGTTGTCTAAGAATAATTGGGGAGGTTATTTTATGATGACCAAAAACATGTAACATTTTTCTAATAGGTGCATTCCCATTTCAGACGCCCAAAAATTCAAAATTCAAAATGCAAAATGGGTCATGTCTCAATAAGACAAAACACCAAAAAAATAAGCATTTTTTATTTTTCCTTCCCATTTCAGCTCATACCATGCGCATACCCTCCATTCCACTCTCTCTCTTCTAGTTTTTCTTCTACACACTTCTTTTCTTATTCACTAAGATTTGATTTGTTCCTATCCTTAACTTTGCCCTCTTTGGTAAATTACCTCACTCACCTACACTAATACTTCCACCCAAAAATGCAAACTTACTTCTTTGGTAACACCCCATTACAAAAATACCCTTAACCCTATCTCACAAGACACTCCTTTCCCAAAATAAATAAAAGTTTATTCCTTTTCTCTTTTTTTTCCTTATGGCTTGCCCCCACTCCTTTCACCTTCACTCTTATTTTGTGTTTCTTCAATACCCCTAATCCATGTGATGATCCATCCCAACCCTCCATTTAATTTTAAGACTCAATCTTAGAGGCACATCAAAAACAAAAAGACAATGATACCCTTTAAACCTAAAAATCCCTATAAATAGATCCTCATTTCCCCACCTCACAAGTTTTTGACCTCTTCACACTCATTTCTCTAAATCAAGCAACCAAAACCCTTCTCCCAAACACCCCAAAACCAAGCCTCTCCTCCTTCCTCTCCTCCATTCCTTCACCTTCATCCACCAAAACACCTTCAAACCTATCTCTCACTACCTTAGCTTTTCCTTCCTCACTCAAGAAAATCAAGCAACAAAACCTTCTCCTCCATCAAGCTCAAGGCCGTAGCTCATCCTCTCCCTCTCCTACATTTTTTTTTCATTTCTTCCTTCCTCTCTTAGAAATAAGGTAAAACCCTTGATACCTTTGCATCATCTTCAAGCATTTTACATTAGAACTTATTTTCTTTTCTTCATCTTGCATTTTCTTCATTATTTAGCATATTTATCATTTTCATTTTCATAATGTAGCTTGTTGTTGTTGGTGGGTGAGATTTGGCATCTCACCCTTAATAAATGGATTTATGATGCTTTATGTTAATTTTGTTGTCATTTCACTAAACCAAAAAATATGCTTAAGTTGATTTTGTGTTTCTTCATTTAATTTTGTTGTGAGTATTTTATTTTAGTAGTAAATGTTGTTATTGTTAGTTGTTGATGATCTAGTCATATGATCTATCACTAGTGCTTAAGGCACTTTGATTCGAGTGATAGAGATGGCTAGAAGGATTCAACTCATTATATTTGATCTTATACTTCTTGTGATTTAAATTTAGTCATGTTTAGTTGTTGATGATCTTGTAAAAGGATTCACCACTAAGTACTTAGTACTTTTTGATTTAAAGTGGTGAAGATTGCAAGAAGGGATTCAAGTTCATTTTTATAGTTTAATATTATGTTCATTTCGCATGTCTTAAATAAATTAGGTTTCACTTGATTTTGATGTATTTCTTTGTTTAGTTATTGATGATCTTGTAAAAGGATTCACCACTAAGTACTTAGTACTTTTGATTTAAAGTGGTGAAGATTGCAAGCATGATTCAAGTTCATTTTCATAATTTAATGTCATTTTCATTTCGCATGTTGTGAATAAATTAGGCTTTGCTTGATTTTGATGTATTTCTTGGTTTAGTTATTGATGATCTTGTAAAGGATTCACCACTAAGCACCTAGTTGCTTTTGATTTAAAGTGGTGAAGATTGCAAGAAAGGATTCAAGTCTATTTCATAGTTTAAATGTTTAGTAACTTAATTATGTTGTTGGTTGTTGATGATCTTGCTAAATGACTCCCACAAAGTGTTTAGAGTATTCAATCCAAGTGGTGAAGATGGCTAGAAAGGATTCAATAGATTTAATTTTGTACAAATTGTCCTTTCATTCTTTGCTTTATCTCTTAATAGTTCTTGTAAAATAATCATAGGTTTTGCTTAATACTCAAAGTTTTCCTTGCACGCTTAGTTTTGGCCATGGGCCTATTCCATTGAATAATATTGCTTGGTCCATAATTAGGTTAGATTTTAGGGTTTTGGTTTCACCATGTGTGCCTTTAGGTTAAGGTTTAGGTTTGAGGTTTATGTTGCTAGATTGTTTTTTAGGTTGAATAAATACATGCCTTTCTTGATACTTATCTTGCAATTTCACATGTTAGCTTAGATTTATGCCTCATGGTACTCTCGTATTAATTGTTGATTACCTTTGCTTATGAATTTGCAATTGTTGCGCTTTTGGTTTAGAATAAAAAGGATTTGCAAATGTTCTACTTTCTTTTCAAAGCCCCAAGTCAAATGTTTTCTAATAAAACCTAAGGCACTTTTCATAAATAAAATCATTAGCCATCACTGCTTTCATTGTTTGATCGCAATGATGGAGTTACTAGTGGTAGTCACCAAGCCCGCTTGTTTGACTATCATGAAAGCTCCTACACCTTAATCAAATATAAATCAATTCAAAATCCAAAACAACATGAGTCATTAGTGGTAATTATCACTATGACTCATCCCTTTCCAAAATCATTTCAAAAAAGATAATAAAACGCTGTGACTAGTAATCACTGAGTAATTGCTCGACCGACATTCGGGCCCCAACACTTTTCTTTCAAGTTAGTAGTGAACGCCACTGCAAGCCAATGCTTGTTTGGTATTCATGAACGCTGAGTCATACTTCCAAAACCCAAAAGATAAGATAAAAACAAAATACGATTTTCTCAAAATCAAAAGAACTAAGAACTACGTAGCTTTGATCCTCGCCATCGAGGGTACGTAGGACCGGTCATATCCCGCTGCTCGCCAAAAATCCCAAAGCCGCCTTCTGACGCAAAAGAACCAAGAACTACGTAGCTTTCGATCCTCGCCATCATCGAGGGTACGTAGGACCGGTCATATCCCGTCAAGCACTCTTTTAAAAATCTAAGTTTAGTTTCCTTTTCAAAAATCACAAAAAGATTTCTCTCTTGTTTTCTAAAACTCCTTCAAATAAAAAGGAAAAGAAAAGAAGTAGAACAATTATTTTCAAATCAAACAATCCAAACCACACATCAAATTAATGGTTCCTTTCTAGAAAGGAGGTGCTGGGGTGCTAATACCTTCCCACACCTAATCGAATTTCCTAACCTACATTTCTGCTGAAAGACCACTCGCCTTTTTGTAAAAAGACCTTTTTCTAATGTTTTTGGTCTAAAAACTAAAATATTAGTGGCGGCTTTCACAATTTTCACGTTGACAATCGAGAAATCCCAAACCGGATTTTTCTGGGCAACAGGTTCAATATCAATCCAATATAAACTAGCCTAGGTGCCAACAACAATGTACTTCTTACCTTAAGAAAGGAGCCGAGAAGAGGGGAACATGATAAGAGAGGGGGAAATGCATGAGCTTACCTTAAGAAAGTGGAGCAAAGAAGTGGGGAACATGATAAGAGTGGAGGAAATGCATGGAGGAACTAAGCATACAAGCAATGAAGATAAGAGGGAAACAATCATAGAAGAAGAATGAGTGAGTGCATATGAATGCAACAATGCTTGTATGAGAAAGAAGAAGAATAGAGGCAAAACAAGATATTCAAATCAAACACACAAATCACATATTTAATTAATTAGGCTCGACTCTCTTTTGGATTTTTTTCTTTTAGTCCCCAGTGGAGTCGCCACCGTCATACCAAAAAGTCCCCGAGGGAGAACCTTCTCGCTTACAACTTTTCTAAGACAATGAAGCCGCCACCAATACTTATTTAAGAAAAGTATTAGAAAAACCTTTTTGGAAAAGCGAATAGCCTTTGAAAATCGAGAGATTTGGGTTCGGGCCTACATGCATGCTACGGAAGGTATTAGCACTCTCACACGCCCTCTCTACCGAGAGGGACCTTTAATTAAATGTGTGGTTTTAGTGTGTTGATTTAAAAATACTTAATTTTGCCTCTATTTCTTATTGAAAAGTCTTAATGAAAATCTCATTTATTATGAAAAAGGAGGAAAAAGGTTTTTAGAAAGAGTGCTTGACGGATGCGACCCGCTCCTACGTATCTCCCTACATATGGAGAACTCAAAGCCACGTAGCTTCTTCTTTGTCTTTTCTTTGAAAAGGTTTTTGTCTTTTATCTTTTAGTGAGTTTTCGAAATAGACGAGCATTTAGTGAATGATTAAACTAACAAAGGTTATGAGTAATCACCGCTAAGTACTTTGAAAATGAGAATCACTACCACTAGTCGATGAACAAAGGTTCTGATTGACTATTAGTAGCAACTCGCTTATTATTAGCTCTTTGAAAGTGGTTTTCGAAAGAGATTAATTGATTGGCACGAATGATCAAACTAACAAAGGTTATGAGTAATCATCGCTTATTGTTCTTTTTCGGAAAAAGACATTGCTACCAATGGCTGTATTTAACAAAGGTTCCGATTAGCCACTAAATGACAATGGGTATGAAAATGATTCTTGAAAGGAGAATGTTTTTGTTCAAAATGGTATTGGTTTGCGAAAGTTGATTCTTTTTGTTATGAAAATAACTCTTTTCTTTTTTGTTATGCAAATGCTAATTTTTATGGTTGCGCTGACGAGAATGTGGCTCGCCTCCTACGTATCCCAAATGGAAATCAAAGCGACGTAGTTCTAACGAGCCTTGAAATTGAAAGTCTTTTTGCTTTGGCTTTGAAAAGGGAAGTATGCTCATAATGATCAAACTAACAAAGATTATGGGTGATCATTACTAAAAACTCACTTAAATGCATGTAAAAATCTCTTTGAAAATGAAAGCCTTCATGATGACTAAACTAACAAAGGTTATGGGTTGTCATCACTAACAACTTGCCATAACTTTTGATGCTTAGGAAAATATCTTTTGAAATTGAAAGCTGCTCATGATAATCAAACTAACAAAGGTTATGGGTGATTATCGTTAGTAGCTTATGCATATGAAAACATCTTTTTTTTGAAATTTAGGCTCTCATGACAACCAAACAAATAAAGGTTATGGGTTATTGTCACTAGTCACCATTTTCATGCTAAGTTATTTAGAAAAGAAAACAATGAATGCAAGAAGATTTGGAGATTCAAGCATGGCACAATCATTGAAATCGAATCCTTAGGCAAGCAACAACATGGACATAACTTGCAACTAATCTCATTTGAATTCTTGAGCAAATATTAGCCTAGACTACACATATTAGACGACAACACATAAATAGGCAAAGAAGTAACTTGAATTGGGCATTAAGCAAAAATGCAAGAGTAAGCAAGATTGAACCTAAATGCACATCTAATGGAAGATGCTAGGCGAGGACCATACTCAAACATTTCTACAAAACGCAAGGGAATCTAAATGCACATCTAGTGGAAGATGCAATGTAAGGAATGGACCTATCTAAGTATTAATGATACCACATGAGAGTAGATAAGGAAGTTGTCGGCACACAAATGAATTCAAAAGAGTAAATTTCAAGTATGACCATTGGCAAGCCATAAACAAGCAAGTCATCTTAGCAATCAAAGCATCAAAGTATGTCAATCACTTTGGTTAATCCTCAACACTTAAATTAGAGTGCACAAGTGTGAATCCTCTGCCAATCATCAACAAAGACAAGTTTATTAAAGCAAGCATTTAGGAACAAACCCAAACCCTAATTCTTTTGAAGTGTGCGAAGCACATGAAGCGGGTGAAGACCTTCTTATTATTTCACTAAATAACTTAACTAAACAAGCAAGTTAAAGTAAAAAGTCAAGCAAAGTTTTGGTAAAAGTTTATGAATGCAATAGGTAAAAATGTTTTATGAGGTGAAGTGAAAATGTTTTGGTAAAAACTAAGTGAAATGGTAAAACCAAAGTGGTAAAATGTTTTTATGTTTTTTGCAAAAGTTAATGAAGTGGTAAAGTAAAATGGTAAAATGTGAACAAACACAATTGCACAACTTGCATTTACTCAAACACAATCAAAATGACAATTTTCAAGCAATCAAAAGGGGCAAAAACCCTAGTCATGGCCGAATGCAATTGTGCATTGAATCATCAACTTATTTCATGCAAAAATTGACAAATTAACACCCACAACATCACAAGATATAACCCTAATCTACCATGCAAGGTTCTAAGATAAAACATCAAGCAAATCATGCATTTTATTCACACAAAAATCAAAGGAATCAAAAGAAAACACAAACCCTAATTCTTGAGCTTGAACCCGAGGCCACACACACCCACAATCAAGCAATTATTCAACTACAACTCATGAAATAAGCAAGAACACATAAGAATCCTATTTCTCCCTTCTTGGCTGAAGCTAATAAGCATGAAAATGAGTTTTATTTGACCAAAAATTATGCAAACAAGATGGATATGCAAGGAAATGCAAGAAAACACAAGAACAACTCTCCAGCCAAGGAGCAACCTCAAACCCCAAGCCTCCCTAGGTGCTTGTCAATAGAGTTTGAAGTGGCTTCTCAAAGCAACAATACCAATATGAAGGAGTCGAGATGAGGAGAAGAGAGATTATGCAAGAATTTAAAGACTAGATGCAAATATTCAAGGCTTACCTCAAAATCTCAAAAAGAAATGAAGATATGAAATGAACTCAAGAACAAACTTGGATCTACTCTTGAACTTCAAAGATAGCTAGATCTTGAGATTTGATGATGAAACCTTGAAGAGAATAGAATGGTAAAAGATGATCTAGTGTAGGAATCAAAGAAATGGAGGATTTGATGGTGAAAAATTGAAGAATGGAGGAGTAGTGGTGGTGGGTTGTATTCGCCAAGAGAGTGGGAGAGGAGAGGGAGTGTGTTAGGGTTTATGTGAGTGAGAAATGAGAGGCCAAATATTGTGCTTAACAAGGTATTTATAGAATGCAATTAGGGTTGAGGGTGTTTTGGTCCTTGCATTCTAGTTGTGCTTTCAGGATTGACCTTAATTTTGAATCAAAGGCTAGGATTGATGATCACATGGATCGAGGACATTGAGAAAGCACAAATGAGGAGTGAATGGATGTATATGTGCAGCTCATGAGGGGAGTGGAGAGGGTGTGAATTTCCAAAAATGTTTCTCCACAATTGCATATCACAAGATTGACATTAACTATGAATGAATGGTGGAGATTTGCATCTAAATTTGAATGGAGGGTCATGATTGAGATACACTTTGCAAGTAATGAAAATAAATCAAAAATGGAGGGATAATGGGTGTAACACCCCCCTCTATTTAATATCGAATTAAACTAATGAAAATCAGAGTTTTTCAAAATTTGTCCATGCAGACGCTTTAAACACTCAAGTCCGAAAAGATTTTAAACACGTAAGCATCATCTTCAATCTCTTTATTCCTAGGGATTTGGCTAATATGCGATTTTACAACTTCCCTAGAAAATATCATGGACATATAATTCTACCAAATTCAATTGATTTCATATCACAAAAATAATATAACCAACTCATGCTTCTTAAAACAATTGCTTTGATTCAAGACTTGATATTAGTTTAACCAAATGAAATTACATACCCTTGTCAACATTTAGCAAAGTAAACCAATCAAGTAAGACAAGTGCACAAAAATATCCCATTGCACGGTTTTCATCATTAGATTTATAACCCACGTAAAGCAATTTTCAAGAAGTGGCAATTAATACTAGTAATAGCAACAATAGTGCCAAGGTTAAGTCATAAAACGAACACAATTACACAATTGTAGTTCACAGTCAAGAAATACTCAAAATTGTTTACATTTGTTTCTAAAATCTTGACAATTATTATCAGGCTCACATTCCCGTAGTATAAAGATTCTAACTCCCTAACCATGCATTTAGTGTAAGACTTCATCATTTTCGCACAACATCACACTATAGCTTAATCACCCAAAGACCAAGTCATGCCACATTTTGAAATAGAAATCATAAAACAACTTGGAAACAGACTCGACACTAACTTTTACATTACGCTCATTCCCAATAGTGTAAAAATTTCTAAGCACCGCTCTTTCAAAACCATAGAACTCACTTTGTCAAAAACGAAACCATATGCAAAACCCAAACCTTACTATCACTCGAGCATGCAATCACTTAAATAACTACTTATTAGTTCAAAATTTAATTTCCGACATAAACTCATTTAATTTTGACAAATCACATCATGCTTACTTAAACACGCCAAATTGAAACACCGAAATATCGAAACTTCAAGTTATGCACTTTTAATTGAGATAATGAAAATATAGCATTACACAACATTTCATTTTAGCACACTAACTTCAAACAATTAAGCACAAGTCAAACTTAAACTCATATACATCACAAGAATAATCAACCTATAGCAGAGACGCCAATCAAGTGCAACAATTTTCAACAAGCAATCTTCAAATATTGTTCAAAGTATACTTACCACTTGCTAGATCATATAAAAATTACTTTCCATATTCTAACAAGCTAATCAAGCAATCAATCAAATTAAAATTAGTGTAGCGCCTAAAGTTAATAATAACTATGAGTTATTGTCGCTTCTTTCAGCGGTGTGATGAGTGATCGGGGTGATCAATCCTCCTACTACATGCAACCAACCAATCAAGGTCACAAAACTACTTTCTTTCAAATTTATATCTACTACATTAAAAGACTTGTAACGCAAATCGAGTGCGGCGCGCGTCACACGACTTTCACTCCTCCGACGTCGTTAGAACTCTTTTAATCACATATATCCGAATGATACTGACAACAAATACAAAATGCATAAAGTCAATGCTACAACCACCGCCATACGCTTCAATCCATATACCTCAATAATTCAATATAACTTTCAATCGTAATCCAACAAATAAGTCACAAAGCACATCAATGCGAAAGCAACTAATAAAGGCAACAATAATAAACAACAATATGATTATGATTCAGAACGAGTACTAAGACTCGAGGGTTAACAGACTCAACAACTTGGCTCTGACGGACCGAATCGCTTCCGATACCACTAATGTAACACCCCCCTCTATTTAATATCGAATTAAACTAATGAAAATCAGAGTTTTTCAAAATTTGTCCACGCACCTCAAAGAGGGTGATACCTTTCATCAAAACATAGCCAAAACATAATTAAAAATTCAAACGCATCTAGTGCGTAAACTGCATATCATAGTCACATGGGATAAAACCCTAAACCTCGCTTAATGTTTACAGAATCCAAAAATAGTTCACAAAGAAATGAAAAATAAAATCAAGTTCAACACCCTCAATACATAATTTAAAAATAGCTTTAGTCCAAAACATAAGATAGTAATACTAAGACCCCAATCCCGGGTGTTACTAGATCGAGTCGACTCAACCCCAAAAAGTCTAGATATCTTCACTCGATTCACCTCGCATGTCGCCACGCAGAGCGCATAAACATAAAAATGCTAGGGTGAGTCTCTTTACATAAATAATAACAAGTAAGATAAGCATCATATTCTAAAACATCTAGTAACAAATAATCCATAACAATTAAGCATTCACCATTCAATTAGAACATCAACAAGTCACAACAAGGATTAATTAAGCATCAATGAGAATCCAAGGATGCATGATTGTATGCATGTATGCAATATGCATGTGGATCCATACTCACCTCAAAACCCCGCCGTAACTCATCAACCGCTTCGGGCCAAGCCACTCATCAACCGCTTGGCCGGCCACTCATCAACCGCTTGGCCGGCCATGCATATGATTTATGTGACATTATGACAATGCAATCACACCGCAATAAGCACATCACATCAATTATTAACCACCACCCCATCAATTGTTAACCACCACCTCATCAATTGTTGACCACCACCTCATCAATTGTTAACCACCACCTCATCAATTGTTAAGTTACTTCTCACTTAAAAGTCCAACCACTCCATAAGGACCTTTTCTACACTTAAGGACTATTTTGACCTCCAAAGATTAATTTTATACTCAAGGGATTATTTTGGCACGTTATGATTAATTTAGTATTTAGGGACTTATATTAACCTATTAGGATTAATTGGACTCTAAGGAATTATTTTATCACGCCAAGGATTAATTTAATTCTTAGGGACTATTTAGTCACGCCAAGGATTAAATTAATTCTTAGGGACTAAACCATCTCTTAGACACATTTTGGGACACCTAGGCGCCAAGGGGCAGCCACTTTGGCGCCCCACTAGCGCAACACACACACACACGGCACAACACACACTCACAGGCACAAAACCGAATACCTGGCGCCATTTTGCCTAGCAAATGGCGCCCCCTTTCCTCAAAGACAAATTTAACCGAAACCAAACACAAATTTCTACCACATTTTTATTCAACAATTCAATTTCAATGTAATAACACTCATCTAAATAATTAATCATCATCATTAAATCCACACATTCTCACATTCCTTCACATTGAAGCATTTAATCAAACTTATAGCATGCAATGTTAATAATACATTTATTTCCAACATCAAGTATCATGGCATCACCAAATCAAACATCAAAGCAACAACAAACATAAGATTAACACAAAGTTCACACAATCAAACCTTACTAGAGCTATTCCACACATAATACATATCATACAAACTATTATGAATGTAGTGATAATCCCCTAACCTTGGGTGAGCTAAGATTTCCAAGCAACCACCAAACACCACAAAATGGAGCACCCCCAAGCTCTATTCCAGCTGAACCGAAAATTCCTCTCCACACCAAGAACTCAAGAAAGCTTCCTCCTTTCCGAAACAACAGGTCACTAAGAGCCCGACGCCAACTTCACCGAAATGAATGAAAGACTAGTGCTTCTCGAAAGTTTCGACGCCAGAGAACTGAATACGATGTCCGCTTTTCCAATCGAGAGACTGTGGTGGTCGGAATGTGCGTAAAAACAGACCGCCCAGATTTAAAATATGTGACAAACGATGCTTCTTTTGATAAAACGGAGGCTGGAAACGGATTCAGGGACGATTTTGTGTTGATAATGAAGTTTGGGACCAAACGGAGGCTTATCCAACAAGTTCAAGAAGAAAGAAGGTTGGAGGCTCACACTTATGGATGCGGATGGCTTCCGCGGAAAGTGAAAGCTTGTGAAGATGATGAATAGAAACCTAGGTAATTCCTTAATATAAAAGGAATTGGGCTGCACCATTTTGTTTTCTCAAACCAATGGACCAAGCCCAATTGGCACTCCCTTTTCCTAATTACCTACTCCTCCCTTCCCACTTTTCACGCACACTATTGATGAAGTGGTGATATTAGTTAATAATAATAACAATAATAATATTATGTAATATATCACTAAGATAATATATTTCCATAAATAATATATCACAATACATATCACACAATTTAATAATAATATGTCTCAATACCACAACAAATAATTAAATTCACCACTCCCTTATTCACTACTCCAACACCTCTTAGTTATATTAAGCACCCTATTATTCTTTTTAATATAACTAATCACTATAACACCTAATTAAATTAGTCAAATAAATACTTGAATTATTTTGGGGCGCTATAATGGGCTTTGGGGCACGAAAATGAGAGGAGAGTGGTGCCCAAGTTTTGCAAGTTGTCATCTGACTATCATTGTACTATTGTGAGACCTTCCAAATATCCTCTTTTTGATTATTCTTTCAAGATAATTGTACAAAAATACACCCCATTTAGGCCACATACTAGGAATCTTAGGAATATGCCATTTATGAGATCACCATGACCAAAAATATCATAAAAATCTCACCTTGCAATTTTGTAGAATATTCCTTTTTGATGCCTTTTTTGAATTTGAAATTTTTTTACCATGCATGCATGCGCCACATATATGCATGACCAAAAATATTTTGCCTCAAATAAACTTCTAAAATTGCACAATGATTTTTGACGAGAAATTATCCTTTTGTGAAAATGACCAAAATACCCTTTTTGCCCTAAAAACCTTGTTTTTTGCTCAAAATGCATTTTCACTCTAAAAATGACCCTAAAAACCCTAGAATGACTTTTGAAACCCAAGAATGCATGCAAAATGATCCTCACACTCTTCAAAAGGATGCCACACTTCACAAATTATTATTTTTTTGTGGAAAATTAGGTTTTGACCCAAACCTGACAAAATTAGTGTATAACAAATGCAAAAAGATAGAATGAAGAGCTTCAAAACAAAATGAATATTTGATAAAAATAGCTTCAAACTCTTCAACATTCTCTCTTTAAACTTTCTCGAACAACACAAACTTTTGAAAGATAAGGTCTCGTAACAACCAAATCTTATACACTCGACTTTGAAAAACAAAACAACCTTCTCAAAGAAAAAGTTTATGTTTTAACTAAAGAACTAGCTATGTCTATACGTAAAACTTTTGAGCTACCCAGAGAGAAACAAACCGAGAAGAACTCTAGAACTAGAAAACCTAAAACAAAGTGCACATATTGCAAACGCTTTGGTCATGATATTTCAGATGCTATAAACCAAAAGAAGCTTCTATTGGAAGAAAATTAACTATGAAGGACCCAAAAATATTGGGTACCTAAATCATTACTAACATCTCAAACGGGAATGCCTCTTAGCATCCAAGAAAAAGTCAGTGGTTCTTAGACAAAGGGATGTTCAAGGCACATGACAGGGGAAAAGATAAATTTCTCTCAATGGAGAGAATAGATGGAAGTTATGTCATCTTTGGCAATGATGATAAAGCTTGCATCAAAGGTATAGGTACTATAGGTAATTCTAAATCCCCAAAATTAAGAATGTTCAATATGTAGAAGGTTTAAAGCATAACTTGTTAAGTATTAGTCAACTATGTGATAGTGGGTCATAAAGTTTCTTTTAAATCGATAAATGATTTATTAAAGAAATCTCCTCCGTAAGGTCTTGTTTATCGTGATCTAGAAATAAAAATCTTTATAGCCTATGTCTTGATGAACTATCTCAAGAAACTTGCCTTATGTCTTATGAAAATGACAAATGGATTTGGCGATAGAAGAACTGACCACATAAGCATGCAAACCATTTCGAAACTTTCCAAAAAGGAACTAGTCAGAAGACTACCAAAAATCAATTTTGAAAAAGATAGAGTGTGTGAAGCATGTGTTCATGGTAAACATGTCAAAACAAGTTTCAAACCTAAAAACATGATCACATCCCAAAGGTCACTAGAACTGCTTAACATAGACTTATTTGGTCCTACCAAAACTGCTAGTCTTAATTGAAAAAGATATGGTTTTGTAATTGTAGATGATTTCTCTAGATTCACTTGGGTGCTATTCTTGAAAAACAAAGATGAAGCTTTTGAAGCATTCAAAGTGTTTCTAAAGAAAGTTCAAAATGAAAAAGGAACAAATGTTATTTCTGTAAGAAGTGATCATGGGGGAGAATTTGAAAACTTCTCTTTTCAAAACTTTTTTAATGAAAATGGAATTACTCACAATTTCTCATGTCCTAGAACTCCACAAATGTAATGGAGTGGTAGAAAGGAAAATAGAACTTTGCAAGAAATGGCAAGAACACTTTTAGAAGATTCAAAAATTGAAAAAATTTTTGTGTATAAATAAACACAAACCGCTATATTTTGAATAGAGTTTCCATTAGAAAAATTGTTGAAAAAACCCCTATGAAATTTGGAAAAATAGAAAACCAACCATTGCATACTTTCGTGTATTTGGTTGCACTTGTTTCATTTTGAATAACAAAGATAATCTAGGAAAATTTGATTCTAAATCAAACAAAGGAATTTTTCTGGGATATTCATCATCATCAAAGGCTTATAGAGTATACAACCTTAGGACTTAAACCGTGTAGAAGAGAGCATGCATATTGTTTTCAATGAAACTAACAGTTCAAATGAAGTAATTGATGTTGATGATATCAACCAAAACAAAGAAGAAGGTACAAGACATGAAAACAGTGTCGAGAAGGAAGAAACAGTAAGCTTCGCTCAACCTTCTCAACAATCAAATGAAGCTACTCAAGCTTCGATCAACCTTCTCAACTACCAAGAAGTTGGAGAATGGTGGTACATCATCCACAAGATCAAATTATTGGTAGCACTTCAGATCCTCGTTAGAACCGTAACATCATTTAGAGACAATGCCGGAATGGCTCTCATCTCCAAAATAGAACCAAAACTATCAATGAGGCCATACAAGATCAATCATGGATAGATTCAATGATCAAGAACTCTCTCAATTTGAAAAGAATGAGGTATGGAACTTAGTGGCACCTCCCAAAAATCAGTCTGTTATAGGAACTAAATGGGTGTTTAGAAACAAGCTAGATGAAAATGGTAAGGTGGTGAGAAACAAGGCAAGACTTGTTGCTAAAGGGTATAATCAACAGGAAGGTATTGACTATGATGAAACTTTTGCTCCTCAGAGCAAGGTTAGAAGCTATTAGAATTTTACTTGCATTTGTCAGACACAAAAATTTCAAATTATTTCAAATTTGATGTTAAAAGTGCTTTTCTAAATGGCTTTTTAAAAGAAGAAGTTTATGTCAATCAACCTCCTGGTTTTGTTGATCAAAAGAAACCTAACCATGTTTTTAAACTCACCAAAGCTCTATATGGGCTTAAGCAAGCTCCTAGAGCTTGGTATGAGAGGTTAAGTAGCTTCTTGATCAAAAATAAATTCACAAGAGGAAACATTGATACTACTTTGTTTAAAAATCCCTTGATAAAGATTTGTTGATTTTTCAAATTTATGTTGATGATATCATTTTTGGATCAACAAATGAAAAATTGTGTAAAGATTTTGGGAATCTTATGAAAAGTGAGTTTGAAATGAGTATGATGGGAGAATTAAGATTCGCTCTAGACTTCAAATAAAGCAACTTGATGAAGGTATCTTTATTAGTCAAGAAAAATACATCAAGGACCTTCTCAAGAAATATAAGATGAATGAAGCAAAGCCATGGCAACACCTATGCATCCTTCCATGCAAATTGAGAAGGATGAAGAAGGAAAACCAATCTCTCAAAAAGAATACAAGAGTATGATAGGTTCACTATTATATTTAATCGCTAGTAGACTCTGACATTGTGTTTGCAAATGCTTTTGTGTGCTAGATTCCAAGTCTATCCTAAGGAATCTCATCTTATCATTACAAAAGAATCTTCAGATACTTAGTTGGAACAACAAGTATTGGTCTATGGTATACAAAGAATACTCATTTTGACCTAATTGGCTACCGTGATGTCGATTATGCCGGGTGATAGAATTGATGTAAAAAGTACTAGTGGATCATGTCAAATTTTGGGAGAATCCTTAATTTCTTGGTCTTGTAGAAAACAAAACTCAATTGCATTATCAACAACCAAGCGTAATATGTGTCTATTGTCTGGTTGTTGTTCACAAATACTTTGGATCAAGAATCAATTGGAGGACTACTCTATAAGGTACACATGCACTACTATTTATCAGTGACAATACTAGTGCTATCAATTTATCAAAAATCCCATCCAACATTCAAGATCTAAACATATTGTTATAAAGCATCATTTTATTAGAGATCATGTTCAAAAGAAGGATGTGGAACTTATTTTAATAGACATAAAGCATCAACTAGTCGATATATTTACCAAGCCTTTGTTAAGAAAAAGTTTCAATTTTATTAAAAAGGCTTTGCACATTGTAAAATGTCCTTAGGAGAAAAATATGTCAAACCCCAACCTTCTCATATCTCGAGAAGGTTCACTGAGAAAATCAAATTCGTAAGGTTGAATTTAAGAAGGAACACATAAATTCAACCGAGGTTCAGCTTATTAAAGTAACTAAAATCGTTTACTATGACAGCTTATGTCATGTCATAATCGCACACACCATCCCATCACAACGGCTAGTCTGTCTCTCTCTCTTCCACGCACACTCAAAACCGCCGCATTCATCATCTCTCAAGACGCTTCTCTTCTTCTCTTCTTCACGAAACTCTCCTCTCTTTCAATGGTGAGAACAAAAATCCCCGCGTGAAGAAAGCCAAGACTCTCTGCACTCCATGAACTTCCACCGCACTCTTAAAAGCTTCAACCTCCTCCTACTCGTAATACTTCTCCATCGTAACAAATGTCTTCAAATTATAACTCACTCCTCTCGAAGATCAACGAGGATCAAGACAAGTTCTATCAAGGACATACAAGGTCCTGGCACAAGGAGAAGTCAACCAATCACCATTGATGATGATGATTCTACTCTTTCTGAACTGATGGCAGAATCAAAGCTGGAACTTAAAAGAAAAGCCTCTCTTCAACCACAATCCTCTTCCAAAAAGCTTAAAATTAAGATCACCTATGGGGGAAGCAAAGGAAAGGAAAAGGTTGATAATGAACAGAAACTTGATGAGCAACCTTCTGAAGTTTTGGAGAAATTTGAAGGAATTCAACCTGCTCAAGTTTTTGATAAAGAAAAATGGGGAAAGAGAAACATTCTCATTGGAAGAATCTACTTACTAGAAGAAATGAAGGCCTCTAGTTGGAATGTTCAAGATCACATTGAAATACAAGGATGGCAAAATGTTCTGTCTCAAGAGGAAATCATCTATCCCAACATGGTGAAGGAATTTTATGGATGTGTAAATGTGAGTGAAACAAGGACATCCTTCACTACTCAGTGTAGCGACCGAAAAATCCGGGAAAAGATTCTTCGAAAGGTTCAAAGGAAGTCGCCACCAAATTTTAGTTTTAGGGGCAAATTCGAAAATCCCTTTAGGTTTTAGGACAAGGCATTGTTAGGGTTCTGAGTCAGTATGTGTGGGAAGGTATTAGTACCCTACGACATCCATTGTCTAATTAATTTAAGATTTATTTAATAATTACCCTTTTATTTGTAGAGAAAAAGACTTATTTAGGTTTTTGGTTTTTAGTGCTTGACAAGAGTTGAGTCTTGCTCCTACGCACCTCCTGATGCAATGGAGGAATCAAAGCTACGTAGTTCTTCCCAAAAAGTTTATGGGTTGGTGTTTTTTAGTGTAGGGGTCCTAGGATTCCTTGAACTGTTCTTCCTGAAAAAGTTTATGGTAACGCTGACTAACCCGGTTGTACAACCGACTTAGTCCCCTATTTCGAAAAAAATAGTTTATTCGTATTTATTAAGTTTTTTGTAGGATTACCGAATCAGCATGTACCATTGGTCCTAAATGATGACTAACCTTGGTTGTACAACCGACTTAGCCGTTTATTTGATTTCGAGAGAAAAATTATTTATGTTTGAGTTGGAAAAGAATTAAAAAGAGAAATAGGGGGTGCAGATTGTAAATTGGGGTTTTATTAATCGCAGGGGGTTGTATGATTAATTGGAGGTGCAAAAAGGAAAGGCCAACAAGATAGGAGAGCCCAAAGACGCTAAACCGGGCTTAAGTGAGGGAGAGGCGCGCGCATGAACGGAGGGGGTGTAAATATCAATCTGAACAAATAAAAAAATTAAAAAAATAACAGAACCCATATAAGCCCAATACCAAAAAAAACCTAAACCTAAATCTCATTTCTCTCCTTCCTTCCCATCACCGTGCCAAGAGCAATTTGAGAGAGAGAAAGACGCGATTTCCGCGAAATTCAGGGGAGAGAGAGAGAGAGAGAGTCCCGGCAAGGTGCTCGCGGCTTCCCGAGGTGAGCTGTTCGGCCGGCCGAGAGGGAGAGGGAGGCGACGACGAGGGTGGCGATTCCATCGGAGGTGGGTGGCCGGTTAAGCTTTGGTGGTGGCTCGTGGGGTTTGAGGGAAGCTTTTGTTTCGGTGGTTCGGTGGTTTCGGGTGGTTTTTGGGAGTCTCACCGGAAGGTTCGTGGTGGAGCTCGGGCTGAGAAGACGACCGAGCTCCTACGAGCTCGAGGTCACCTTCTATTCTCCCTTTTTTTGGTTCTGTTTCCTTCTCCTCCTACACCCTTCTCTCTGTTTTTGTTACTCTATGTGATTTTCTACTTCTCCTACTTATTTTTATTCATTCTGTTTGTTGTTTTTTTTTTCTATGTTCATGTACCTTGGTAGTTTGCTGTGTTGGTGGTGTTGACTAGGATCTTATTTTGCTGGAATTTCTATGTTTACATGTTTTTGTAACTTGCTGTTTGTACTTTATATTCACTAATTTTTCATTCATGAAAGGAGGCTATTTTGATTCAAAACAAACACCAACAGAGACAAAGCTTTTTAAGTACAACCTAATCTACTTATGTGAAAAGAAAGAGATCTTGATCTGATTGTTAAACAACAAAAAGTTTGATATCACTTTAACCCAGACCCCATTATAAACCTAACTTGTTTTTCTTTAATCAAACTTTGTGTCATATGAAAAATAAACTATCTGATTTGAACATGTTTAAATTTTAAATAAATGAAAAAGATAATTCTGTACTGACCTCTATTCCAACTTCAGATGGGTTTTCCAGTATGCTTGTTGCTTATGTTCTTGCTACTATGTGTTGCCTCGAATCAATCTCATCGCGTGACCCTTTTCCCCAATCTCGCATCTCGAAAAACGTGTTTTTGTGTGATTAGGGTTTCGATATGAAGCCCTAATCCTAATTTCTTGGTGATTTTCGCAGCCTTTTTTTCTGGCTTGTTTTCTGTGTTTTCTGATTGTTATTAGATTGCTTATTTATAGTATAAAACTAGGTTAAAGCATTAATTGAGTTTTGACTGGTTTTGAATGATTTTTCGTGTCTTGATCCAAGCCCAAAAGTAGTCAGAGTGTACTTGAATGCTACCTGGAACCCAATTTTGCTGTTTAATTTGTATTTTCGGATCCTGTTTTTTTTGTGTTTTTAGTATTATTATTTTTTGTATTTTTGGACTTTTTGGACTATTAAATGCTTTTAAATTGTAAATTAAACTAAATAGAATTTTTTGACATTTTTGGACTGTATAAATGCTTAAATAAATTAAATAAACAAAATGAGAATAAAAATAATAATAAGAAAAAGGAGTCGCACCACATACAAAGACGAAACGGCCTGACTTGACAAATACGCTAAAACGACCAAAATAGAAGAAATGGGCGCGTTAACTAAAAATACTAAAATTAACTCGATCGCATTACTAAGTCCAATTAAAAACAAATTTTGAGAAAATGACTTTAGGTAGACTCGCCTTTATGTACGACTAAACTCAAATACGGATATTAAATTGAAGAACGAACGAAAAGATCGATCATTCACAAGCGTGCCTTATTTAAGCAAACGGCATTTCGAAAGTTAGTTGAACGTAGTGATTGGAATTGGCTCGGGTTGGTAACCGAGACTCTACATTAATAATTCTCGTAATCATGCGACCAAACACGCCCCTACGTAAAAATAAACGACTAAAACAAGAAAAGTAGACTTTGACAAAATCGGGGTATAATAAATGCCTCTCTTTATTGATATTTTACTAGAAAGTGCGGAGCTCTCGAACTTTCATAGTAGAAATAGGAATAAAGATAAGATAGACGCTAATTTTGTCTGTTTAATGGAGAAGCTTTAAGAGGAACAAGGAATGGTTAACACTCTGCATTAACCTGGTTAAACGGGCGGTCGCTAAGGACTCGAAGGAGCACTAACGCTCAATGATCACTCAGTGGTCCGAAGGAGCGATAAGGCTCAAGGACCACTTAAGGTCTGAAGGAGCACTAAGGCTCTGAAGGACCACTCAGGGTCTTGAAGGCTGCCTAAGCCTTAATTGAAGGACCATCGTGGTCTGAAGGAGCGCAACTAGCTACGGTACTAATTAAACGGTCTGAGGGGGCCTTTATATTCGAGCGACCATGATGGGTCAAGATCAGGTCTAGAACTGATATGTTGACCATGAAGGACGTCCACTGTGTCTTAGGTTGACACAACTAGTCTAAAGGACCACTCGGGGTCTGCGAAGGTCCGTCGGGCTCGACTCCGACGTTGCGACCTGGGCCACTTAGGGCACTGCTCTGAAGGACCACTTGGGGTCTATAGGGATCAACCCGTGATCCGTGATATGATATGAGATCAACGCTTAAAGCGCCGATTTTAGAGGAACAAAATATGTGGATCGACACTTGTCGTGCGTTTTTTTTTAAATGAATAAGCAACCTACGCTTGGTGTATTTAACGATGCAATGAAAGATATCTGCTTGTATGTGATGTATGTAACATCCCAGACTGCTTCAAGAACTGTTGACTGCCCCCACGAACCAACACGAGTCTTTTCAAAGATGCTTTGTCCACACTTGCATGCTTTCCGAAATCTTCAGAAGGTCACCCATCCCACTACTACTCCAAGCCAAGCACGCTTAACTATGGAGTTCTTATGGGATGGGCTCCAGAAAAGAAGATGCATCTTGTTAGTATAGGTAGTCCAAATCAATTCTTTTAAGCCTTCCTTCAACTCAGATACCCCATACCGCATGTACCTCGTGATCCTCTCATTCCGGCATGTATTCGGCTCATTCACGCGCTTCTTCGCTTGAAGCCGCCAGAGCCGCTCTTTGCCATGCCACCTTTTTGGGCACCGGCGATCACTCCCGCCTCGTCACCCCCGATGTCACATGCCCACTCACCCCCGCTTGGTTCGCCCCCAACCACACCGCATCGATAGAGGTCTCGCCGCTCGATACCATTTGTAACATCCTGCATCGCTTCAAGAATCGCTGATCGCTCTCACGAACCAACACGAGTCTTTTCAAAGATGCTTTGTCCTCACTTGCATGCTTTCCGAAACTTCAGAAGGTCACCCATCCTACTACTACTCCAAGCCAAGCACGCTTAACTATGGAGTTCTTATGGGATGGGCTCCCGAAAAGAAGATGCATCTTGTTAGTATAGGTAGTCCAAATCAATTCTTTTAAGCCTTCCTTCAATCAGATAAATTCCATACCGCACACCTCGTGATCCCCTCTCATTCCGGTGCGTATTCGGCTCATTCACGCTTCTTCGCTTTGAAGCCGCCAGAGCCGCTCTTTGCCATGCCACCTTTTTGGGCACCGGCGATCACTCCCCGCCCTCGTCAGCCCCGGATGTCACAATGTATGCACATGTAATGATTGATATGTGGTGGGATGACCCCTTTTTTTTTTGGCAATCTCCTTTTTATCGCTTCATCAACTCGCGGGACTTCCAAAGGTGAGATATGAAGTCATCTTGTGTACTTGTACCGCTGGATTGACATGTCGGGTGATCGCGAATTGTCATAAGAGCTATTCGTCTTCTGCAATGACTGCTTTTTGTAGGAGATTATGTCATTTCTGTGATTAGCAAAAATTTGTAATGATAGTAATGCTTATGATTATGCCACATGTTTCACAATTCAAGATCATTTATCATAAAACATCATTTCAAAAAGAGAGGAATGAAAGAGAAGGAAAGTGTTTGATGTTAATATTGGAAGCCGAGTATGCGTAAGGCACAATCGACCGAGGATTACATCAAGAATCGAAGTTGAAAGAAATGTAATAGCCAAAAATACTAAGCGCACTTGTTGGTAGCTAATCTCCTTGAGATAATGCCATCGCTACTCATGTTCACAACCTTGATCCCCATTGTCCGATCGCCGTTGTTGTTTGCCTCAAAAGATTTTGGTCCAATCTCTTGACCCTAATTTTTGCTTGATAGGTAAGATTTTCTTGGGCACCGTGTTTCTTTCTTGAAATTGTCGAAGACAGACTTTCTTGAGCTTTCTTTGTTCTTATCGATACGCTTGGTCATGACACTGGCAACCATTTTGTTTGATGAGGTTTAATGGGAGCACTTCTTTTGTTGCGCTGGGTTGCCCTCGCTGCGGTGTGAAATGAGGTCTAACCTCCATGTGAGGCCAAAGGGAGTGTTTATGCGGATCGCATTCTCATGATCTCTTTGATATTCTTTGTTTGTTGTCAGTAACACCCCTTATCTTAATCAATTCTTGGCCTACTAAATTAAAATCGTAGTTTCAAAATTCCACTCAAAGGAGTGCTACATTTGGTGATTAAAAGGAAAACAGAAAAATCAATTAAGTTCAAAATAGTTTCACAAAGATTATACAAGCATGCAAATCATGCGCATCACCACTAAGCAGGTGGTCTCACCCATCATATAAGGCACCTCGGCCAAGAATACAACAAGTCATATTACATAGTAATAGTTACACAAATATGATAGTTTTAGTTCCAAAAGACTATCTAGCAAAATATACACAAGATCGTATAAAGAGTACAAAATAATCTACTCGGCCCCAACCCAATGTTACACGACTGCAGCGCACTCAACCAACATCAACTAGGCACATGCCTATCACTCATGAGTACTGCAAGTTGCCACGAGAGCAGCAACAATAAGCGGCCTAGGTGAGTCTCTTAACACAAGTAATATAATGTGAAGAAAGCTTAAGGATAGAGATAGCACTAAAAACACCTTGGTTCAAAGAATTACAACCACTCACCGATAGTCCACATAAACAGTAACAATTATCAACCACTCAAACACAACAATTCATGTAATGTATGCATGTATGCAACCCATCCACAGTGGCATTATGCAACGAGGTACCTCCACCGTCGTTATTTAGCCCGGCTTCATCTCCGCTGTTAACTCCGCTCGTTATTTGATATGGAGACCGAAGTCCTACCATATCCGAGGCCGAGACCTCCTCCGTCGTAATATGCACATGAACATGTGACTTCATGACAAATACAATCACACACAAATCAATCATAACGATGCGAATGTTTACACCGCCGCTCACCGCCGTTATCTGGCCGTCTCTACTCCGCCATTACTCCGTCAGTCACACCGACGCCTACACCACCTGCAGACATCATCACGCAAAGCTAAGGCGTCGACCCTACAACACCTGTAGAGAATAACCTTAGGACCTACAACCGACTTCTCGGTCACCTCGGCAATCCATGGTGGACTACTTGTCACACCGAGGACCACAACGACACTTAGGGACCAAAATGTCACCTAAGGACCAAAATGGACTTAATCGCTCCCTTACTTATGCACATTGGTGTTAAAGTAGCACTCCCAAGAGCGCCCCACAATGTGTTAGATAACATTGGCGCTTAACCTCACCTCGGCACACTATATGTGTACCTCGGCTAACCACGCAACATCACCTCTAAGACACTATGTGTGTGTACCTCTACTAACCACACCTAAACCCTCACCGGCTGTGAACGCGCCACGCTTCACGCACTCCTTACACCAAAATCATCTAAGTCATGGGAAATTCACTCCTCAAGGTATCCCATGGTTCGGCCACCTACTCTTAGGCACTTCAGGCGCTCACCTCGATGACGCTACCTCTACCGAGGACCTCTACACCTCAAGAACCTGGGCGAGACACCTACACTTCGGTTTATGCGTCCCTACCCTCGTTAATGGTGTTTAGACACATACTCTCCTCAACTCACCAATGCACCCTCAACACTAAGACACTCTAAGCGCTGACTTCCCTCAAGCTCTCGCTTTCTCTCACTCTAGGCTTAAGGTATTTCACTACTTACGAGCGTAATAAGGCGCTTAACTCCCTTTTACTTCTTTTACTCTGCTTTCTTCACTTAAACTCAACATGCAAGCTCATTTCCACTCACTTCACGCATGCTCACTCCTGATACTCACTCCATTTGCTCTGATCCTCTCCTTAACTCTACATGCAAGCTCATTTCTTCACACTACACTCGATTTACACTTTGATGCCTCACCATGCAAAGCTCACTTCTGCACCACACGTAATAGAGAGAGTTACACTCCTCTCTCTTTCCCAACCGATCACCGTCAGATCTCACCACAAATCTCAAAGAAGGAGCAAAACACAAAGAAAGATACATCATGAACAAAGACATAAAACACACATGCAAGGTGATCAAAACCACTCACACCAAAACACTATCAAACACGAGTAATATTACAAGGATAAAAGACCCCTAACCTTAATGATTCGAGAAGAGATGAGAAACCTTCACTCTCCAACAAACCACAAAGAACAAGCTCTCCTCTCTTCTCCTAGCTTGAACTCTCCACGCTCAAGTTCTCTTCCTTCTCTCTTCTGGTTCTCACTTCTCTCTACTTCCCTCAATTTAGAAACTTAACTATATTTTTGAACTGAATGGGATGTCTCCTTCAAGGTACCATTTAATATGTCCCAATGGACTTAAATGGGCCTTGGCCTTATTTAGGCCGTGGGCTTGCTACTACCCACACCCTTTACCTACTTTGACATTTCCCTAAAATAGTAACACATGCTTAGCTTTTACTTAATGAATTACTTGACTTAAGAGTAAAATGTTGCAAACCCTTAATAACTCAACTAAGTTAATTAATTGAATTATTTTGGGGTGTTACAGTTGCTGCAACTGCCTCATTCACCTTTGGGAGGTATGGGGAGGGACTATGACCTGAGGTCTACAAACAGCTCTGCCGCCATTGTGACGATCTTTTTTTTTGGAAGGCCGTAACGGCAGACTAAATTTTAACAATCACAGATCTTGTTACACCGGTGGGCATTTAATAGCCTCTTATGACTTGATGTATCCATGCCATGACGTCAACCCAATCAGACAAGATTCGAGTGAATTTTCTTGGTTCGTTGTCCTTAATTGTTGTATTCTTTTTGTCTTCTTTCGCGCCCCCAGTTAGTAGGCTCGGCTTGTTTCCACTAGATTCTCATGGGCTTCCTAGTTATCTTCAACATCTTCCTCAGTTTGATTAATGAGGTGATCAAGGTTATGATATGAGTTACCGATATTGCTAATTTCAAGAATTTGGATCTGCATTAGTTGAAAGTGAAAACGGATAGAGGAGAAGGCAAAGCGAACAAATGAGAGAGATATAAGGAGAATTTAGAGAATTCAAAATGCTATTTTATTAATAATTATACTGAAATGAAACATGTGTGCCCTTATTGAAATGTCCTAAGGCTCAAGGCAGAGCCATAGGATTTGCATTACGGAAAATTATTTTGAATTGAAAATCACGTAAAAATCAACAGATCTCTCGCTTCTTGAACTCTTTATTTGTAGGAGAAAAGCGCACATGATTGACGACACAGTCCCTCGTGACTTTGATAACTCTTTCCCACTGCTATTTAATCATCACCTTCCTTAAAGTTCACCGCTTGGTGTCAATGAGGCCTTGAACAATGTGCTTTAAGGGATAACAATTTTCACCGAGTGATCGACTTCCCAAATAATGGGAACTCACAAATGCTTTTGGGTCGTGTCCTTTTGGGAATGGGGCTGAACCGGTCTCATCCGATGAGGAGAAATCAAATTGTGGATCGATAAGTTGGCCGCATGTGTCGTTGTATGATATGGGAATGGGTCGATTGGGATGACCCTTGATGGCTTGATGGTGCTTTGAGGAATTATAGTGCGAATTTCCTTGATTCTTTACTATAGCGTTGACTTCCCCTTCTTCTTATTCAACATCGTAGGAGTCCCGTCGAAATTATGAGTGATCTTCCCGCCTTCATTGCATTTTCTACTCTTCCTCCTCCTATGGTAACCATGTCCGAGAAATTTGAAGATACTCCCCTATCGCTTGTCATAGTAGGGGATGGAAGATTTTCCATGAACATGGCAACCATTTCTTTTTCTAATAGAGGTGGTGCTACACCGCGCCAACCCTCTCCAAATACCGGGGCATATTCTTTGAAGGACTCGTTGTCTCTTTTGGTCATATTTTGCACCGTGTCCTATCAGAGCCATATCGATGTTATATTTGTACCGCTTAAGAAAAGCATCGCGATCTTTCCAACATTGGATATGAGCACGTTCCAATCACAGATACCACCAAGTCGCCTCACCTAGACTGTCTTGGAAGTAATGAATAAGCAGCTGATCATTGTGCGCAAACTGAGCCATTTTTCTGCAGTACATAGTTAGGGGACTAAGAGGACATGTTGCCCCTCGATACTTATCAAAGTCTGGCACTTTGAACTTATAATGAATGACCACATTGGGTACGAGACATAGGTCATATGCGCTCTTATTTCCACATCGGATCCTTCCACGCTCTTAGACGCTCTTCAAGCATTTGCAGCTTATCTCTTGCTTGGGGATCTTCAGCTTGGTAGCCTTGAGAAAGACCAACCACATTGTGAGGAACAGGGCGAGTATGATTCTTGAAGTCAGGTTCGAGAACTTGAAAAAGCCCTTTGGTGGTGCCAGAAGTTTTGTGCTGAATTTGTTCTCGCTCATCACCAACATTGTTTCCTCGCTATTCCATCTTGGTTCTCAGGCAAAGACCCCTGTAAATATCTTCTTCATTGACAACACCCATGGTCGAGGCGTGTAATCCGGTGGTAGACCCCATTGAGGCCATTGCACACCCTGAGTGTTGGGACCAGAAATATGTGGATGGGGTATGTTTGTGGCCTGGTTATTGGTGCCCCTAGCCGAAATGTTGTCGCCCGCATTCTTCTCGGTGAGAAGCTTCAAAATATCGGTCATCTGATCTTTCAAACCCAGCATGTCCTTCATTTGTTCCTTCAAATTTTTCAATCTCATCCTTCAACACTTGATTGTCTTGGTTCTCGCCATGTTCCTTGCTTGAGAGCGAGTCCAATAACGATGTTGATGAACCAGCTTGCCCTTTTTCTGTTTTTTCAATGCATGATGTTAGTATGTAAATGAAATGGTAATGTATGCGCATGAAATGTATGTGTATGAGATGTATGAGCATGAGATGATAACATATGATCTGATTTTATCGCATTGGGGAGTTATAAACTTTCATTTGGAGAGTAAAGAACAAAATTTGATTTTGACTTTAGCATGCATGGCTTCTCTCCGAAATAAATCTTTTAACTCCCTGATGGTCATAAAAATGCATGTAATATAAAACGCTTATTTCAATATTTTTGTGATGCAAAAAAGAAAAAAAATGCTCGTAATATACTTTCTACAAAACTTTGCGGAAATAACAATTTTGATATTTTTGGATAAAAGACGGTATGCATTAATGTTTGTTTGAATGCAAGGGTGTTAAGCTCCTTTGTGAACCTAGGAAGGTATCTTATGGAGTGGGTCTAAAGTTTCCTTTATAGTGAACCTCACAAGGATGGTTCTAAAGAATCCTACACATGGTTCCTAGAGCCAAAGACCCCAGTCAAGAACACTGACCCCAACAATAGGCAAGCTATTAGAAGGGATAGCATCCTCAAAAGGAATCAAACTCTAGGTGAGATTCTCGTGACCACCCAACGAGACGTGCACGCCCCCGCAGCCATCACTACGCAATCTCGTTCTAACTTAGGCTTATGCTCGAGTCCCGGCAGAGGACTTTTCTCACGTGTGTGAAGTGTAGAAGTGAAGTGTGTGTAGGAGCAATTTAAAAACAACCCAAAAGTCAGCAAATGCATACAAACAAACATATATACAAATATCGTCTTCTATCCTAGGGTTTACACAAATAAGTAACATAATTATGCAAAAGCAAATAAATAAATATTAAAAGGGTAAAAATTGAATTGATCCTAAATTAATTAGACTAGGTTTTGACTCTCTAAAAATAAATAGGTCCCCAGTGAAGTCGCCAGCTGTAGCGACCGAAAAATCCGGGAAAAGATTCTTCGAAAGGTTCAAAGGAAGTCGCCACCAAATTTTAGTTTTAGGGCAAATTCGGAAAATCCCTTTAGGTTTTAGGACAAGGCATTGTTAGGGTTCGGGAGTCGTTATGTGTGGGGAAGGTATTAGCACCCCACGACATCCATTGTCTAATTAATTTAAGATTTATTTAATAATTATCCTTTTATTTGTAGAGAAAAAGACTTATTTAGGTTTTTGGTTTTTAGTGCTTGACAAGAGTTGAGTCTTTCTCCTACGTACCCCCGGATGCAATGGAGGAATCAAAGCTACGTAGTTCTTCCTGAAAAAGTTTATGGGTTGGTGTTTTTTAGTGTAGGGGTCCTAGGATTCCTTGAACTGCATGTACCATCGATTCTAGAGACGACTAACTAACCCGGGATTGTACAACCGACTTAGTCCCCTACTTTTTGAAAATGATTTTTGAATTTTTGAAAGGAGTTGTGAGATGGGTTGATTTTAGAATAGGTATTCTAGAACTCCTGAACTGTATAGCTCATTAGTTCTAGAACGCTGACTAACCCGGCTGTACAACCGACTTAGTCCCCTATTTCGAAAAAAATAGTTTATTCGCATTTATTAAGTTTTTTGTAGGATTACCGAATCTGCATGTACTCATTGGTCCTAAAATGATGACTAACCTTGCTGTACAACCGACTTAGCCGTTTATTTGATTTCGAGAGAAAAATTATTTATGTTTGAGTTGGAAAAGAATTAAAAAGAGAAATAGGGGGTGCAGATTGTAAATTGGGGTTTTATTAATCGCAGGGGGTTGTATGATTAATTGGAGGTGCAAAAAGGAAAGCCCAGTTCGCATAGGAGAACCCAGTACGCGAAACTGGGCTTAAGTGAGGGAGAGGCGCGCGCATGAACGGAGGGGGTGTAAATATCAATCTGAACAAATAAAAAATAACAGAACCCATATAAGCCCAATACCAAAAAAAACCTAAACCTAAATCTCATTTCTCTCATTCCTTCCCATCACTTTGCACTACAGCAGCCTTTTCGGAGAGAAAGACGCACTTCAAGCGGAAATTCAGGGGAGAGAGAGAGAAAGTCCGGCGAGGTGCTCACCGGTTTCCTTGAGGGTGAGTTGTTCGGTTTCGGGTTGAGAGGGAGAGGGAGGCGACGACGAGGGTGGCGATTCAGTCGGAGGTGGGTGGCCGGTTAAGCTTCGGTGGTGGCTCGTGGGGTTTGAGGAAGCTTCGCTTTTTGGTGGTTCTTGGTTTCGGGTGGTTTTTGGGAGTCTCACCGGAAGGTTCGTGGTGGAGCTCGCCGGAGAAGACGACCGGAGCTCCGGCGAGCTCGAGGTCAGCTTCTATTCCCCCTTTTTTTGGTTCTGTTTCCTTCTCCTCCTACACCCTTCTCTCTGTTTTTGTTACTCTATGTGATTTTCTACTTCTCCTACTTATTTTTATTCATTCTGTTTGTTGATTTTTTTTTCTATGTTCATGTACCTTGGTAGTTTGCTGTGTTGGTGGTCTTGACTAGGATCTTATTTTGCTGGAATTTCTATGTTTACATGTTTTTGTAACTTGCTGTTTGTACTTTATATTCACTAATTTTTCATTCATGAAAGGAGGCTATTTTGATTCAAAACAAACACCAACAGAGACAAAGCTTTTTAAGTACAACCTAATCTACTTATGTGAAAAGAAAGAGATCTTGATCTGATTGTTAAACAACAAAAAGTTTGATATCACTTTAACCCAGACCCCATTATAAACCTGACTTGTTTTTCTTTAATCAAACTTTGTGTCATATGAAAAATAAACTATCTGATTTGAACATGTTTAAATTTTAAATAAATGAAAAAGATAATTCTTTACTGACCTCTATTCCAACTTCAGATGGGTTTTCCAGTATACTTGTTGTTTATGTTCTTGCTACTATGTGTTGCCTCCGAACTGCATCTTCTTGTGACCTTTTACCCCAATCTCAGATCTCGAAAAAACGTGTTTTTGTGTGATTAGGGTTTCGATGTGAAGCACTAATCCTAATTTCTTGGTGATTTTCGCAGCCTTTTTTTCTGCCTTGTTTTCTGTGTTTTCTGACTGTTATTAGACTGCTTATTTATAGTATAAAACTAGGTTAAAGAATTAATTGAGTTTTGACTAGGTTTTGAATGATTTTTCAGTCTCTGATCCAAGCCCAACAAGAATTGCAGCAGCACTGGAATGTCAGCTCGAACCCTATTTTTTCGCTTAATTTGTATTTTCGGATCCTGCTTTTTCTCTCGTGTTTTTAGTATTATTATTTTTGTATTTTTGGACTTTTTGGACTATTAAGTGCTTTTAAATTGTAAATTAAACTAAATAGAATTTTTTGACATTTTTGGACTGTATAAATGCTTAAATAAATTAAATAAACAAAATGAGAATAAAAATAATAATAAGAAAAAGGAGTCAGACCACATACAAAGACGAGAACGGGCCGGACTTGACAAATACGCTAAAACGAGACCAAAATAGAAGAAATGGGCGCGTTAACTAAAAACACTAAAATTAACTCGGGATCGCATTACTAAGTCTGAATTAAAAACAAATTTTGAGAAAAATGACTTTAGGTAGACCTGCTTATGTACGACTAAACTCAAATACGGATATTAAATTGAAGAACGAACGAAAAGATCGATCATTCGCACGTGTGCCTAATTTAAGCAACGACATTTCGAGTTAGTTGAACGTAGTGATTGGAATTGGCTTGGGTTGGTAACCGAGACTCTACACTAATAATTCTCGTAATCATGCGACTCCGAAACACGCCCCTACTGAAAATAAACGACTGAAACAAGAAAAAGAAGACAGACAAAATTGGGGTATAACACTCAGGTTAAAGGAACAATCATTATAGTAACCCCAACTCTTATTGGTAATGCTCTAAAAATCCCTATGGATGGAGTTTGCTTGTGTAACACCCCCTTTCTAAAAGTAGACAAAATCTCCAACACAGCGGAAAACCACAAGTCTAAAAGTATTTAATACATCACCAAATATCAGACTAAATACATCAAGACAAAGTACTAAGTGACTAAGACGCCGCCCCCCGGTGCTACATATCAGAGCATGACCATAACTAGACTACTTCATTTGCTATCACCTGCAGGTTGCCGACATGAGAAGCAACACGAAAGCAGTAGGGTGAGTCTCTTTACATAAATAATAGCAAATAGGATAAGCATTATATTAGGGAAGGCAACTAACATCAATCACATTTCAAACATTTAGCATATGGCAGTAAGTATGGCACATTAACTCACAAACACCATAAAGCAACACCAATTCCATGAATGTATGAATGTATGCACATGCATGTGGTACCATCAACCGTCACAAATTTTTCCTTGAGGGCACAACCGTCACAATAGATATCAACAACTGTCACACGATATCAACAACCGTCACAATAGATATCAACAACCGTCACACGATATCAAGGCCGAAGCCTACAACCGTCATTTGATGCATATGAAACATGAGACACTATGGGCAATATGCATCAATCACATACAATCTCATTTCATACAAATCACCATAATAGATATCAACAACCGTCACACGATATCAACAACCGTCATAATAGATATCAACAACCGTCATAATATATTATTCAACCACCATCAAATATTAATCAATCATCATAAGATATTATTCAACCACCATCAAATATTAATCAACCATCATAAGATATTATTCAACCACCATCAAATATTAATCAACCATCATAAGATATTATTCAACCACCATCAAATATTAATCAACCATCATAAGATATTATTCAACCACTATCAAATATTAATCAACCATCACAAGATATTATTCAACCACCATCAAATATTAATCAATCACCTTAAATTTATTAAGACCTCACCAACCACCAATTCTAGGACTAACACCAAAGTCAAGGGTCACCTCACCTCTAAGGACTAAACCGACACTCCCAAGGACTAAACGGTCACCTAAGGGACTAAACAGTCACCTAGGGACCAAAACAACATTTTAGAAGGACCAATAGTGCATAGGGACCAAAATAGTATTTTTAAGGACTAAAAAGGTTCAAAGGATCAAAATAGCATTTTTTGAGGACTAAAAAGTTCAGAGGGACCAAAACAGCATTTTTAGGGATTAAGACACAACATAGGCGCATCTCCGGGGCAACATGGGCATGCCACTTTGGCGCCCCTCTCCCACAACATACGCCCACACACCCATTTCGCCAACACACACCCATATACCCATTTCACCAATACACTTAAACAACAAAATAGTGGCACAATGCTGAATTCCTACAGCAGTACACTTACTTCGGTGAATTAATTAAAATAGCAAACGACATCGGATTTCAACAAAAGACCACTCATTGGAAAGCCCTCTGAGTTTAGTTTCTACCTATGATTTTAGTTTTTCAAAATAAGTGTCCAGTTGGTACAGTTTTTCAAAACACTACACTGAGGTACCAAAATCGGACGAACTCTTTACCCAACTTGCAACCAAATTTTCTTTCTCATTTCTTAATGAAATTTAGTGAAACCAGTGCCTATTTCGTAGAGAATTAAGTCTATTTTTCAATGAAATAAGAATCATTCAAAATGGAGTTCAATTGAGAACACAAAACCTGCAAAAACCGAACCTACTCCCAGTTTGATTCCAGAAATTTGACCTAACTTTGGAGACTCATAACTTGAGCTATACAACTCCAAATTGAACGAAACCAATGCGAAAACGACCGGCCTTAAGTCTATTTTCAAAAACAATTAGCCACATAATTTTTGGATCAACCAAACAGTACCAGTTTGAGAAAAACCGAAACAGTGTCCAGAAAACACACAAAAACCATAAACAAGTAAAACTCATCATCAACACCCAATAAAATCAACATGGCATTTCATCAAATTGAGTTCAACATAAAACCAACCAAAACAAATAACACATAAATCAATCAATTGACTATCCTAAAACCTAACCCACACATAATTACTCATCTTATAACCTATTATGTATGAAAGAGAGCCCCCTAACCTCAAAATTGAAGAACCCAAGTAGTCTCTCATTCACCAACACAAGAACCACCAAAAATAGCTTCTCCAACACTTTGAGCTTCAAGCCCCATCCATGGTAAAGTGAAAATGGAAAGGAATTAGTGTATGAAATTTACACTAATAGAAGGAGTATGAAAAATGGGGAAGTTTGGTACCAAAATCAATTTACCCAAGCAAGAAATGGAATTTTTTCTCTACCTCCCCCTTCCTCCCATTGCTGGCCGTCAGCCTCCTTTCTCTCTACCCTCTCCTTTTCTTTCTTTTCCTTCAAATGGAAGGGAAACCCCACCCCCTAGGTTTATTTAATTGGATATGGGCCTACTAAGGGTCCAAGGGCCCTTTATTTGCACTCTCTAGCTACTTAAACACCTCCTGAAATAATTAAATCACCACTCCCTTATTTACTACCCAACACCTCTTAGTTATATTAAACACCCTATTATTCTTTAATATAACTAATCACTATAACACCTAATTAATTAAAACTCCAAATTAATTATTCGACTTAAATAAATGTTGCAAGCCTTAAATAACTTAATTAAATAAATAATTAAATTATTTTGGGGCGTTATAGCTTGTATGGAAAGAACTATCAAACAGAAACCACAGAATTAAAGAATTCTGCCAACACAAACCGATTGCAGCTGTGTATTATGTTGCCAAGCCGATGAGTCTGTGGACCATTTGTTTTTGGAATGCGATGTTGCCAAAGAAGTATGGAGGAATGTGTTCGGGTGGCTTGGAAAAGCGACAGGTGATACGGGTAATATTGTATCTCATTTTGTGGAGTTTGGGAAATTAGCGAAGGGGAAGCGTCAAAGAGGGGTCAAGCATCTTATATGGATGGCGGTTATTTGGAAATTATGGTCGGCTCGAAATAATGTTATTTTCAACGAGGAGGAGGTGTCCATACGGGGTCTAATAGATGGAATCAAGGAGACTGCGTGGAGTTGGTTCAAGGCAAGGCGGGGGAGGAATGTTTCAGTGACTTGGGCAGATTATACAATTGCCATTGAAATCATTATTCTATGTTGTAAACCATTTAAACGCTGTGTCTCTTTGTGGATAACTTTAGTAGGGGGAGAAGCAGTGGGCTAGGATACTTTTCCCATCATTGTAATGCACAAGTAAGTGCGGGGTACTCTTTTTCCTCCTCGAGTCTTTTTCCTATGGGTTTTGGCTCAGGGAGGTTTTGAGGAGGCCCTCCCCCTTCCCGTTGTAAGTGGTTGGGCACACCTTGTGCTCCTTTATATGAATCATTGCTTATCTAAAAAAAGAAACCACAGAAGGAGAAGTATTGAAAGAACTGATGAAGAATCCTGAAGAGAAGCTTAAATCATCAGCATTGAAGGATGAAGCTTGTATCATGCATAACATGGTAGTTCACTCCTTAGTCCCTAGAGCAGGAAGCTTTGAACAGGTAAAGCCTATTGATTTACTTCTAGTTTATCACATGATCACTAGGACTAAGATAAACCTGCCATATATCATCTTTCACTATATGATTGATATCTGCAAAACCATTAGGCAAAGCTCATCCTTACCCTATGGCATGTTCTTAACCAAACTGTTTAAATTTAAGAAAATTCCTTTCAATAAAGAAGAATCCATTCAAGAGAAAACAACCTTCTGGTCTAAGAGTGCCAAACAAATGGGACTGAAACCATTTAGCAAGAAATTAGAAATCTTCCCTGAATCAATCATTGAACCAAACTTAAACACAGAACCACTTGTTGAAAACACTAGGACATCTCCTCTTGTCCCATAAAATACACCCTTGGCAACTCCTCAAGGGGAGTCACAAGGTTCTGAGAAAGTTATCACAACTGAGCCCATAAGACTAGCTCCTCCAAACCCTTCACTTGAAGATTAATTTGAAACAGAACCTTCTCAAGGCTGGAAAGAAGTTTTTGAAACCTCTTTAAACCTAAATGAAACACAAAGCCCCATTGAGAAATAACACACCCCTGAACAAATGGTACCAGAAGCTTCTGAAAAATATCAACACCCTTCTCCTAACAATAATGATGAGCCCTGTACTGACTTAGTGCTATATATGTCTTCTACCCAAGCAAACTTAGCATCTGAAACCAACCCTCCTAGTGAAAGAAATCAATCTCCAGAACCAAATCCTCACATAGAACCTTCAGTTGTTGACACTCAACCTTCTGATAGAGCTATGTACTATCCCTTCTCTCAAGGAGTTATTCTAGTTCCATATGTTTCCTCTCATGAGGAACATGGAACTGCAGAAGGTATAACAGAGGATCAAGCTCAAGGGAGCTTATTGCAGAACAATCACCTGTGAATGAGGAAAAGAAAAATGAATATGCAAGTCCACTGTCTCCTATTTCCCAAGTTGTTCATGAGGTAGTTAGGGACATTGAAGATCAACTTACACCAGAAAATCCTGAAAATCAAGCTACAAGTCCTGAAATCATGGCCTCCATTGCTCTCACAGAATTGCTTCATACTCCAACACCTTCTATTGATCCTATTGCTGAAACTACACCTGCACCTCTCCATCAGGACATTCAAGGATCAACTGAACAAATGGAAAATTTATTCTCACAATGGCGTGACAATCCTAAAACTTCACCTGGTAATACTCTTGCTTCTGAAAACATCCACAGATTCATGTTTTCTCCCATCTATGACTCTTCTGTACCAAGAATGCCTGAAGGTTCAGGTCCTTCAAAACTACCTTCTGATTTTCCCACACACTTTGGATCTCTTGGCTCCTTCGGTCAAACAATGAATGCACCACTCTCCTCTTCTGACAAAGCACCACTGAGTAGTAAACCATCAGTTGATAAGGATGTTCCTTCAACTATGCTGACAAGAAGGAGGTTTTGGCTGCAATGAAGAAGATGAGGGCACACCATGAGAAGCAAATGAAGAAGATGAGGGTGCATAACAACAAGCTTCTGATGAGCATTGGAATACTCCAGCAAGAAAACAGGCTTGAAGCACAGAGAAACTATGCCTATCACCAATGGATGATGCAGAACATAGTGCCTACTATGGTTCCTGATGTTGCAGTACCTGATTTCCCTCTTGCTCAATGTAACACCCCCTTCTAATACAACTATCTAAATGAATAAAAATCAGAGTTTTCGAAATCTTTTTCAAGGCAACCACAAGAGGGTGCTACACTTTCACCAAACAACATAAAACAACACCTGAATGCTCATAAAACAATAGGGTATGTGATACATAGCACATCAATTAGGACGAACCCTCAAAAACACCTGTTTAGTGACATTACAGTCCACTTAATCACCACGCAACGGAATAAGACATGTTTCATAAAACATATTCAATTACATCACCAAATAAACAGTTCAACCAACTTCAATTAAAACAACTAAGAAACTACTCGCCTCCCCCGGCTACGTGACGAGCAAAACACCACAACTGGACTAAGAAGGTACGAGAACAACCTTCACTCGGAATCACCTGCACGTTGCCGGCATAAGAAGCAACATAGAAAGCAGAAGGGTGAGTCTCTAGCACATATAATAGGATGTATGATAAACATCATGTTAGAGAAAGGCAACTAGAAACACCACTGCTCAATAGACAAACACACATAGTCAAGTTATAACACATCAACTCATAATCATCAAGAAATATCACTAATTGCATGAGTACATGCATGAATGCAACCCAACACCAAGGGTATATGCATGTGGTACCATCACTGTCTTTATTTCGCCATTCAGGCATGTCCGTCATTAATGATATCAAGGCCGAAGCCTATATCCGTCCTTTAATAATATGGAGGCCGAAGCCTATATCCGTCCTTTAATGCATATGAGGCATGTGACTCCATGAACAATGCATCATCCACAAACAATCATATCATGTATGAATTAACACCGTCAATACACCGTCATTACACTGTCATTACACCGTCATTTAATTCACCAACACATCATCAATAGCTTTATGGCTAACCTCAATACATCAGTCACTAGCTCTATGGCTAACATCAACACATCAGTCACTAGCTCTATGGCTAACATCAACACATCAGTCACTATCTCTATGGCTAACATCAAACTCACCGGACACATCAACACCAAAAGTAGTGGACTAAATTGTCACTACAAGGACCAAACTGTCACATAAGGACCAAACTGGGCTTCACAATTCAGCAACTTAGACGCAATCGGCGCTAAACAGCACCCAAAATTGACGCCTGGCAGCAACCTAGCGCCCTGCACTTCGTCACACTCACGCTGCATTTCGACACTAATACACTGCACCTCGGCACACCACACTGCACCTCGGCACGCATACACTACACTTCGGTATACATGCTCTACACTTCGGCAACTACACTTCGGTATACCTATGCTACACTTCGGCAATTACACTTCGGTATACATACGCTACACTTCGGCAACTACACTTCGGCACATCTACAGTTCGGCAACTACACTTCGACACATCTCCAGTTCAGCAACTACACTTCGACACATCTATAGTTCAACAACTACACTTCGACACATCTACAGTTCAGCAACTACACTTCGCTTCAAATGGCGCCCTAGGCACCTAACCCTTATCTTCCCTCTTTTCTTTGATTCTCATACTATGATCAAACTTAAACCACAATTTCAACAACACATATTCATTCGAAATTTGTCCAACGCCCATCAAAGTCACAACGAAGGTGCCAACACCAAAATAACGCCCTTGCGCTTAGGGTTCCTTAGATCCCATTTCTTTTCAAAGTCTTTCATATGACCAATCATCAACAACACATACACACATCACAATTTCACCAAATTGAATCAAACACAACATCAATCACACCATTAGCAACACAATCAATTCAACAATCATCCTAGAGTCTAACCCATACATAATACTCATCATATACCCCATTATAGGTGAAAGAGAGCCCCCTTACCTTAATAGATTGAAGACAAGCACTCTCTCCACCAAGAATCCAAGATCCACCAACAAGTAAGCTTCTCTTCCTTGCCTTGAACTCTCCACGCCAAAATCTTCTCTTCTTCTTCTCACTTGGAAACCGTCGCACCTCTCTCCCTCTTCTCACTTTCTATTGCTCTTCTTTGCTTTAGGTTGCAAATGAGCACTCCACACTAGACTCCTAAACTTATAGCATGGATATGGGCCTAACTAATGGGCCATGGGCCTTTATTCACACCTCCTCAATCACTCAAACACACCTCCTGAATGAAATAAAACTCCAAATTAATTATTTGACTTAATAAAATGTTGTAAGCCTTAAATAACCCAATTAAATAAATAATTGAATTATTTTTGGGGCGTTACACTCAACCTTTCCAGGACATTCCTCAACCTGCTTCATCCTCAAACTCCTCGGATGATTCCTCTCCTACCAAGTAGCAACCTAATTTCCCTGTCTTCCCTCCTTTTTGTTGTTGACAAAGGGGGAGAATGGAGATTATTTAGCTACTTAGTTTAGTGATAGTTTGGGGTTTCTGTTGACAGTTTAATTATCTTTTGGACATGATATTTTGTGCTAGTTTATGGTTTGTAATTGATAATTATCAAAACTATGTAATCATGTTTGCTGTACTTATTACATGATAATTATCCTTTTGTTATGCATGTGTTAAATTTATTCACTGAGTATTAAAATGTCTACTCCTGAGAAATAGAAAACTTAAAACATACTCTCAAGTTTGTCATCACCAAAAAGGGGGAGATTGTAGAAATGAAAATCTTTTTCCATGTTTTGATGATACAAACTTAAAGGTATGAGTTAAGTTTTCTAAAAACTTATTATGATTTAACAAGTTCAATCAAGTGTGTATAAGAACAGGAAATAAGTATCATAGCAAAAATCTTAGCTCTACAAATAAACCAAGTGTGTTTCAAAGATCAAATGTGCCAAAAGAAGGTTACCTACAGAAGGTTACCTTAAAGAAGGTTGATTACAGAAGGTTGCCTCAACAGAAGGTTGATTGAAGAAGCTTAAAAGAAAAAGTAACTCTCTACAGAAGGTTGACTGAAAGTCAAACAGAAGGTTGACTAAAAGTCAACACAAGGTTGACCAATAGTTAACAGAAAGTTTGATTGAAGTCAAAAGAAGGTTGACCTTTTCTAGAATATGTTAAAGAAGGTTGATTGCTCAAGAAGGTTAAAAGAAGATTAAAAGATTTCAAGCTTCTGTTTTCTGGGAAACAAATTCATATCTGAATTTATGATTCAAATGCGCATCAAAGACATACTCAAGGAATAGAAATGTTGTAAAATAATTATCCTAGGAAAGAGGAACTCCTTGATTATGTTTGTAACTTAAAAAGCATGTTTGTTCATGTTTAAGAAGCTTGATTAGCTTCAAATATAAATATGTAAACTATTATGCAGTACATGAACAGGGCATGAAATGACATAAAAATGAAAAGGAAGTATTGTGAAGTCACATGACAGATAAAGCACATAAGGTTGCTTGTGAAGGATGAAAGGCTACCACTAAAGCACAAATAACATCATTTCCTATCTACAAGCCTACAACAATTTTCAACGGCTATCTTCAGCATTCCAACGGTCATATTCAAGGACTCTAGTCTATATAATTGTTGATCTTCACAAATTACAAATTATGAGATTAAATTGGAGTCTTCACAGATCAAGCATCTCAATGCAATCCAACCTTCTCATCCACACTCAAAGCTACTACAAGTTCAGAATTGGGAGATATCATCTTGAGTGTGTGTTTGCTTGTTATGCTATTAGAAATACATTGTATTTATCCATCAACAAGCTCCTAAATCATCCCAAACCCAAACCCCTTATTGTAAGAAATACTGTGTAAGTTTCTCAACAAACTACCTAGTGAGAGGTGAGTGTTGTTGGTGATTCTACTTGAAAAAAATACCTTTAGGAAACTAGAAGAGAGTTTTCTAGTAGGTTGAGACAGCTTGGTGAAGCTGTGTAAGTTAGCACTTGTCTTTTGTGTGTGATCAAAAGAGAGTGGACGTGAAAGTCTTTAGCAGTTGAAGCTAAAGCAAGTGTAAAATCTATTTGGAGAATAGTGGAAACTCTCACGTGGACGTGGGGAGAGGAGTAAGTGAACCTCTATAACTCTACTGTGTCATAATCTGCTTTTCCTGTTATTTGCTTACACTCATCTCAGTTTTCAGATAATACAAAAGGTTAAGTACATCAACCTTCTGTAACCAGAATCTTAATCTTAAATGATTTTTACCTTAATCATTGTTTGAAAACAACACTCTTTCTATAAGAAAAGACATCTAAAATCATCAAAGTTAATTATCTTTCACTACTGTTATATTTACTTGTTGTTTGTGGAACAAATATTCAACCTTCTTATATCCAAGTTATCTTGAGAAACATTTAAGAAGGTTGCAGGAATTAATTTTAAAAAGTCACACAATTCAATCCCCCCCTTTCTTGTGCAACTTAGTCACTTCATACATGACTTCAACAAAACCTTCATAGTAGAAATAGATGCATCAGGTAAGGGAATAGGTGTTGTTCTTATGCAAGATAAGCATCCAATTGCATACATCAGCAGATCCTTAGGCCCAAGACATCAGGCACTTTCTGTCTACGAAAGAGAGCTACTTGCCATAGTTTATGCAGTGCAAAAATGGGGAGCATACCTGTCTCACAGGCCTTTTATCATCAAGTCAGATCAAAGAAGCATTAAATATTTGCTTGATCAGAAGCTCAACACTCCATTTCAGCAGTTATGGATGTCTAAACTCATGGGATTCGATATTGAAATTCAATATAAGACAGGGGTCACTAATACAGCAGCTGATGCCTTGTCTAGGCAAACAGGCGCAGAATTAGTACCTTTGATGCTTGATAATGCTCATGAAGGACTCTTGGAGTTGATCAAAGAATCTTGGCAGAAGGATCCTGCACTACAGAAAATTTTCACAGATATCAACAATGATACAACATCTCATCCTATGTTCACATGGTTCAACAATGAGATAAGGAGGAAGGGAAAGCTGGTGATTGGAAATGACAGTGAGTTGAAGCTCAGAATTTTTCATTGGTTGCATGATTCTTTCATTGGAGGACATTCTGGTCGAGACATTACCTCATCAAGAATCAAATCCCTTTTCTTTTGGAAGGGAATGAATAAAGAGATACAACATTATGTTAGAACTTGTGATGTTTGTCAAAGGGACAAACCTGAGTTGGTAAGCAGTACTGGTCTTCTCCGGCCACTTCCAATCCCACATAGGATATGGGATGAAATCAGCATGGACTTCATCGAAAGATTACCCTCTTCACAAAGCAAACAAGTGATCTATGTGGTGGTGGATCGGTTAAGTAAGTATGCTCACTTCTTAACTCTATCTCATCCCTATACTGCAATAGATGTTGCTCATTTATTCTTGGATAATATTTTCAAACTACATGGTATGCCAAGCACAGTGGTGAGTGATAGGGATCCCACCATCTTCTTGAGTACCAATTGGAATGAGCTCTTAAAACTCTAAGGAGTCCTATTACACAAGTCAACTGCTTATCATCCACAAAGCGATGGCCAGACAGAGGTGGTGAACAAATGTCTCGGGACTTATCTTAGAAGTGGGCTATGGGCAAAGTCCTCCAATTCATCTCCCATATCTTCCTGGAGAGTCACCAAATCAAGAAGTTGATCGTACCTTGTCAGCCAGGGAATCAGTTGTTAAACTGCTGCAATTCAATCTGCTTCGAGCTCAGAATAGAATGGCTCAACAAGCCAACAAACATCGTACTGACAGAACTTTTGATATTGGTGATTATGTATTTCTGAAGCTGCAACTGTATAGACAGGTTACAGCTAGGCAACAAGCTTATCATAAGCTCTCTCCCAAGTATTATGGTCCATTTAAGATATTGGATCGAATTGGAATGGTTGCATACAAGTTGGAGCTTTCCTAGCACAGCTGGAATTCACGATGTGTTTCATGTTTCACAACTCAAGAAGTGTTTCAATCCTTCTGCTACTTCTGTTACTGCACTGCCAACTGATGTTTCTTCTGATAAAGCCTATGGCTATCCTTGATCGTAAAATGGTGAAAAGAGGAAGAACTCATGCTACAAAAGTGCTAGTCCAGTGGTATGGAGAACCCCTGAAGATGCTACTTGGGAATTCTATTATGACTTGCTCCAAAAGTTTCCAAATTTTCATCCTTGAGGTCAAGGATTTTGTTGAGGAGGGGGTATTGTCACAGTATGCTGTTAGTGGCAATCTCATTTACTTTATTTCACTTCCATTTTACAATTTAATCAATTTAGGAATTCTGTTAGTGGCAATTTGTCTCAGTATCTTTGGACGTGTACCCACACGTTCCTTGCTTGCGTATCTTCATGATTTGGAGAGAGTCATTTGTAACAGAATTGTGCATTGCACCATATATAATGAAATGAAATCCTCAGTGATCCTTACACTGAGCTTATACCAATTTACCTTCTCTTACCTCATTTCCTTTGTACCGTTTCATTCACTGAAACCTTCGAATTCTGTTCAATTCATTAGATTCCTAGCTCAGTGGTGGATTATTCGGAGTTTCATTCCCTATAATTCATTTTACGCTTTCAATGGCAAGATGGAGGGAGCACAGAGATGGAAAGAGGAAGTGAGAGGAGTGCAAGAAAATCACGTTTTGGAAAATAGGCTGTGTTTCTCAGCACGCGAGAAAAGTGTTAGGTCTTAATTAATGAACGCCCTTTTAACATCAGTTCTTTAAACCTCGGTTATTCAAACAACCTGGTTATTACATTTTTTTCACTTGTCTTGCAACTTTGTTACCTTTCTGGTTCTGATTTGATTATGATTCAAATAACATCAAATAGTATAATACAAGAGATATGCATATGGATCAAAGTGGCATCAAATACATATGGACCAAGACATGAATCATTCACTATTCCGAATTCCCCTTTCTAGTTTCATTTATTCACTATTCCGAATTCCCCTTTCTAGTTTCATTTTATATGTGCTTTCTTCATGCTCCAAGCAGTCAATCTAACGATCTTGACATCACTAGTTCCATTATTAAAAGCAAAAAGTTGTGCATTATCATTGATGGCCAACGTGGGATAAACTCTTGCTGTTATGCAAGCTAGCCCTTTTGCTCCAAAACTCTCTACTACAGAGTGGTCAATCTGTGGAAAGTGGGAAATTCATTCATTAGAAACACATAAGTCAAAGATGATGACTATAAAAACAATGAAGTCCTCTAAATTGATATGCTAAAAGAAAATTAAATGTGGCTGTTTATGAAGGACTGCGATGTTACGCTTCTACTATAAAGGCTTAATGCATTAGTGTAGTTTTTTTTGCTTAGTTTTAGCAATTTACTTTGTAACAAATTTCTTTCATTTGGTATTCGTTTTTGGTTATATTACATTGTTACTCTTTTTTTTTCCATTTCATTTGTTTCAAAGTAAAAATTTTATTATTTAACACCACGTCAAAAAATGGAACTTACCAAGGTTCTCAATGACAGCTTCTCATGAAGAATGTTCACGTCCACAAAAGCACCATAAGTAGTCATGTCATAATCAACTTTATTTAATGAAGACCTATAATTTATATAAGAGATGAAGAGTTAAAAATAAAGTTTAAATATAGTAATTCTCCCTTTAACAAAATATAAGCAAAGCATTTATTTTCTCCCTTTAAAAAATTATAAGAGAGTAAGTGCAAATTAATTAACCTGCTTTGGTCACTGCACAATAGAACCAAACTTTTTTGTTGGTATCTGAATATTCTGAAGAACACGGATGTGAACTCTTCTAATCCCTTTGAAGCAAAAACTAGTAGACCAAATGGTCCTAATCCACTTTTAATGGATGAACCTTTTTGGCTACATAGAATTTGGGGGTCAATCCAATTGTCCAAAACTTCAGCGTCTTTAAAATTGTTCACTTCAAATGAAATTTCAACATCGGCCTGTAGAAAATAATTGATTAATCTAATGTATCATACTCATTTTATATTATAGTGGAGATGACACATTGATTATATATCCCTACTAATTCACCCTTTTCATATGACTAATAATTGGAGGATTTATAGTGTAATAATATAGAGATAATCAAGCACAAAATATATTTCGAAATTAAAACTTCACATTAAAAATTACAACACAAAGTTTTTAAGTTACTTTAGTACCTATTATATATTTTGCATGTGTTACAGTATCGTCATACTTAGAGGCTTATCAAAAAAATATATATTATCAAAGAGTTGGCTCCAAATTGTGCACAGCTATTAATTCAAGAACCTTGATTTAGTGGATCATACTCAAAACTCAACTTATATTTTGTCAAATTAGACACTGATCATGTCATTCTCTCTCTCTTTCTCTCTTACAAATAGACTCTAATTGCAAAATGATTACTCATGTCACGTACACAGCTAGTTAGACTCTACCAAACATAATAAGTTAGTTACCTGTACTGCTGTGACCCCATTAATTTGGAGTTGTTCACCTCCCTTAAGTACTTTGGTGGAAAACTTCACAGGGTTTACACGTAATTTCTCAATTTCCACCACTGGCCACTGTACCAACTGTTTGCCTGATTTATGCAGCCATATAGTCCTTGGGATTGTCTGCAATATATGTTCATTATTATTGGTGAAAACTTGCGACAATAGCTAAAATTTTAAATAAAATAACTAAATTTCTTCAGGTCTATTAGGGAAAATCTCAAGTCTCACATTGACTAGTGATAAGGTCTCTAGAGGGTTTATAATGAAGAGGCAACCCTCACCTTAATTACAAGTCATTTGTGGGGTTGAGTTAGGCCTAAACCACATTTTAAGAAGGTCAACTTTATTTTTTTAATATAAAAATAAATTGATTTTAGAAAATTTAACCAACAATAAAAAAAATCTAAATGAAGCAAATTAAAATCAAACTCACATGGATTCCAGCCCATCCTTTATATAACTCTTTATTAACAACACTTTCGTTGGCCCAACCAAATAGGATCCTTCTATTTTTGAAATCATCATAGAAAGATTTTGAGGCATAGTACTTTCCATAGTCATATCTCAAATTTTTCTCATTAGCACTATCTTCAAATCCATTATTATCAGGGACAAAGTTGTCTTTCACAACATTATATGTCCCAATGAGATAATAATCTTGTTTATTATCATCTGAGCTAATCTTAAGCACATGCCTAACAGCTTCACCATTCATCGAAGTGTTCACACCCAATGGACTAACTTTCAAAACTGGAAAGAAGTCGGGACACTCCCATATTCCAGTACCTTTAGATGAATATAAAGCGTGTTTAGCTTTAACCCAATTAACAAAGTCTTTGCTTGAAATAAAATAGCTAGTCCTATCTTTGTGTCTTTGGCTCCCAACAACAACCCTCCAAAGGCCCATCTTTTCCCGATAAGCGGTAGTTGGATCTCTAAATGAAGTCGCATTGATTTTGTTTGCAATGGTTGGTGTCATTATAGGATTTCTAGGTGACTTAACCCATTCCCTTAGAAATGGGTCAGATAGATTTTTAGGGTAGGCCAAATTTTGTACTTGTTTACCCATGGTGTCAATTCCTGTGTACAAAATTGCTGGCCTGTTACCATGAAGCAGAGTCGTTGATCCCGACCAGCAGCCATTTATATCTGATGGTTGGGTTGGGAGATAGCCGGATCTAGTGAGGTCCAGTTCACTAGATCGGTTGACACAGAATGTGCCCACACTATGTTTCCCCATACCGCACCTTTTGGATTGTACTGGTAGAACAAATGATAAAGTCCTTTATATCTCAGTGGTCCTAACAAAATTGCAAAGCCCACACAACAAATAATAAGTAAGAGATAGAAAACGTCAAAATGATACATATCAACATCTACATTATTCCAAAAAAAAAAAAAACTTCTACATTCCTTAAACTATTATTAGAGTGGGTCTACTACGTTTTTATATTCTATAATTTAAAACAGAAAATTTCTCTTTTTGGATTGGCAATATTTCTGGGAAGTGATTTGATTCTAGCCAATAGTAGAAAGGAAGGACATCTTGATTAAATGAGCGGTCACTCTCTTCCACTCTATTTAGTGAATATATGCTATGCATGCCTTTGTATATTTTCAATTTCACAATTTTGGAATATGCAATGAAAAGGAATTGTGAATTAAACATAAGTGCAACTACTACCTGTGCTCACAATAACTATCCATGTCATCTTCGGTGCAACTACCCACGCATACATATAAACATCTAATCTAATAAAATATAAAGTGGGAAAGACTTGCTTTAATAAAAATTAGAGTCATAACTTCAAAAGAAATGTGATGCAACTGAAAAGAACGTCTTAGTGCAGTAAGTTGCCCAGCTTGGAAACTTAAATAGTAAATGCAATAGTGTAATAAACAAAGAGTCATAATAACCTAAACAAAAAAGTTTCTCACTTTATTACAAAGAAGTTTCAGAAAAAAGAAGCATTAGGGTCAAAGAGAAGAATTTATGCGAGAGAAATGAACTAACCAGTAGGGTCTGCATATCCATTTGAGCATGTCAATTGACAAAAAAAAAAAGAAGCAAAAGAATAACTTGTCAGACGGATAAAATATTTCAAGGAAAAAAAAATTAAAGACAAGGAAGAAAGGGAGAAAAGGGTATTATAATTATAATAACTTTACCATTTATCCAATTCCTTGGAGGTTGGAAATGATAGCCAGTTCTATAAGGCTGCAGGTCAGAGTATTCTGTTGAAAGAATACTAGCAAGGCAAAGATTGATCGAAAAGAGAACTAGGTAGATTGCAGAGATAGTCATGTCTTTATTCTTTGTTGATTTGCAATTACTCACTGCAAATAAAGTAACCTCAATGAATTCTTTTACAAGGCTTTCTCACACAAATATACAAGAGACACCATGTTGTCAAATATACAAGCTATATTGTCAAATATATTTTATACCAAAATTTGAAAATTGAAATAATTGAGATATTACGTGGATTTTTAAGTCTTAGTTTTAAGGTCAACATTAGTATTATTAAAACTTTTCAATCCCCAATACTTTTCTATGTCAAAAACGCTAACATTTTATTTCAATGTTGGATCTTTTGGTCATGTGTGCAGTAAGTTCTTGATTGTCTTTGAAAAAAATGTCGGTAGTTTACCCGATATAATGTGAAATCAATAAACATAATACTTAAAGAAGGTAGGCTTCAATGAATGGTAGAGATATCAAAAGAAGTAGGAGAGGAGGTCAGAGTTGAAACCCTAAAACTAACATTTCTCACACCCTTCTAACAAATAACAACTAATATTGCTTATCAAAAAAATAATAATAAACATAATACTTATATTGAGAGCTAGTTACTCAATAGAGAACATAGGGTACCAAAAATATGCAGTAAAACAGAATGTGAATTTGAGAAACAAAGCTATGAATCAGTTTTGAAACCATTAATTTGAGAAAATAAGATCAGTAATAGCCAATAGAAAAGCAGAAGGATGCATAAGAAGGAAATGAGGGGTTACGGTAAATCACGGTCTAAAGATTTGAACTTTGAAAAGGTCTTAATCTCATAAATCACACTCTAAGTAACAAATATCTTCCTTAAAAACCTTAAAAGTTTGAAAACCTATACGTTTTATTATCTTTTTCCAAAAGAGTGTTAAAATGAGTATAACCTGGGCCCGGTTTCTCTCCAGTTAAAATACCCTCCATTCATGCAATCACTTAAATCAAGGGTTCGGATTTCATAGAGTATTTTTTCTTGTTTGGCCAAAAAACACTAAAAGGCCAGGATCTCCTCCTGTCAATCTTTTGACTAGAGAGAATCCTTGTCCGTATAACATTGAGGTGGCCCTTACCATGGGAAAGTTGAGGGTTTGTGTCCCATGGAAAAGTGGAAGACAAAACCTTTAATATCAAATTTTCCAGTAATTGTATAATTTGATTTTTTCCCCATGATTGCTGCAAAATTAAAGATAAACCCTCTGTGACATTGTTGTCTTTTAGTGCTGTTGCAGCTTTGTTGCTTTCACAAAATTGCTTGTTTGACTATTATATAATGTCTAATCTCTGTTTTGGGTTTACTTGTTTAGAATAGGTTGTAGAGAAAAAAAAGAGCTTCCATTTAAAGCTTTGAAGCCTAGGCGTATTGCTGCAACAATTTGTCATGTTTTTATTTTTGATAAGCAATGCAACAATTTGTCATGTATTGTTTGTCTCTTTAAACTAGCAGGCTGCTGATGGTATAGAGCCCCTTTGCTGAGACAGCTTAGTCTATTGTCATTTTTCACTTGCTGTACTTTAAAAAGAAACTAAGTAGGATACTTCATGCATGCATCAGCGATCTTTGACGTATTCTTTTTATGAATAAAGTTAGATTGAATTTAAATAATCGAACATTATCCCAGTGAAAATAAAGACAAATTTAAGGAGATAAAAATGAGTCTCAAATAAAAAATAGATAAATATTAAAATTTAAAAATGTAAAGTATCATTTAAAAACAATCATGCAATTTATCCCGTGTTGTTTTATATATCAATGTTGCTTATCCCGTGTTTTTATATATCGATTGCATCATTGCGATTATCCCGTATATATCAATGAAGTTATCCCTGCTTTTTTATATATCGATGCAGTTATGTCATAGTTTCAATTGATTATTTTAGTTGATTAGTATATATTATAATAGATAGTAGATCATCAATAAAAAATATTTATCCTGTATTTTTAATATGTCAGTGACAATTATTTTTTCTTTTTTAGGTATTAGTGACAAACATTTGTCACGTGTGTTTTTTAAATATTAATTAGTAGTTTAAATAGTTATTAAGTCTTCTTGTTTTTTTAGATAGTAGGTTTATAGTATAGTCTTCAAAGCTTATAATTAACAAAGGCAAATATTAATCCTGTGTTTTTATATATCATTGCAGCTATCCCGTGTTTTTTTATATATCAGTGCAGTTATCTCGTAGTTTCATTTGATCATTTTAGTTCATTAGTAGATTATAGTATATTGTAAAAGATAGATAGTATATTATCAATAAGAAATATTTCTTTTAAATATTAATCAGTTAAAATAGTAATTAAGTCTTCTTGTTGTTTTTAGATAGTAGGTTTGTAGTAGTATTCAAAAACATTAATTATCAATGACAAATATTAATCCTGTGTTTTTTTATATATCAATGCAGTTATCCCGTGTTTTTTATATATCAGTGTTGTTATCTCGTAGTTTCAATTCATAATTTTAGTTGATTAGTAGATTGTAGTAGATAGTAAAAGAGAGATAGTAGTTTAAATAGTCAATAAGTCTTCTTGTTTTTTAGGTATTAGTGACAAACATTTGTCACGTGTGTTTTAAATATTAATTAGTAGTTTAAATAGTAATTAAGTCTTCTTATTTTTTTAGATAGTAGGTTTATACAGTCTTCAAACCTTATAACTAACAAAGGCAAATACTAATCCTGTGTTTTTATATATCAGTTCGGTTATCATGTGTTTTCTTATATATCATTGTAGTTATCTAATAGTTTCAATTGATTATATTAGTAGATTATAGTAAATAGTAAAAGATAGATAGTAGATTATCAATAAGAAATATTTGTTTTAAATACTAATCAGTAGTTTAAATAGTAATTAAGTCTTTGTTGTTTTTAGATAGTAGGTTTGTAATAGTATTCAAAAACATTAATTATCAATGACAAATATTAATCTCGTGTTTTTTATATATCAATGCAGTTATCCCGTGTTTTTATATATCGATGTTGTTATCTCGTAGTTTCAATTGATAATTTTAGTTGATTAGTAGATTATAGTAGATAGTAAGAGAGATAGTAAATTATCAATGAGAAATATTTGTTTTAAATATTAGTCGAGAATTTAAATTCTCATTAAATCTTCTTGTTTTTTTAGATAGTAGGTTTATAGTAGTCTTCAAAAATTATAATTTTCGATGAGAAATATTAATCGTGTATTTTTTATATATCGGTCAAGGTTATCATGTGTTTTCTTATATATCATTGCAATTATTTCATAAATTCAATTGATTATTTTAGTTGATTAATAGATTATAACAGATATAGGAAAATACGGATAGTAGATTATCAAAAGTTACTGTAGATCCTATATCAAAGAAGAGAAATTTAATTAGGTAAGAAATCATGCAACCAATGAATTGTAAGAAAAAATGTTTATAATGCTTACCTAGGAGCGCTAGAAGTTGAGGTCCAATGGCTAGAAAGATGAGATATCAAATCTTCCAACAGAGCATCCTAGTATATATATCCACCAACAAATCCATTATTCTTAGTGCATGATAGGTAATTAAGGTAAGAAAGAAACTACATTAAATTTGACAAAAATTAATAAAAGGAAAAAAAATCAATACACCATTGTTCTTGTATTACGTTTTTCTAAAAGAGAAAAGAAAAATCCAATGAAAGAGAAAGAGAAAGAAGGACAAGAAGACATTTTTTTCTGACGCAAGAGAAGAAAGAAGGAGAAGAAGAAGACATGGAAGTGTCTGAAAATAATTAAACTTTAAACCCTCCGGCCCATTAAATTAAATCACCCCTCCTCTCACAACCACTTCACATTCATTCTTCAATCCTTCACCTTAATTCTTTTCCTTTTATTGTTAGATTATATAATTTCAGAGAGAGAAAAAGGAGAAGTAATAAATGTATACTTTTTCCCAAGCTTGATCCTTAATTTGAAAGACGGTGTGTAGGATGATCAAGAATCAATATTAATCAAGAAGGAGATTATAAAGTTGTAAGAGAAGAGGGGTGTGTTTTGCTGTAAGAGGGTGGGCTTTTATAGCGTGAATGAAGAATGACTTGCGTTTCGTCCTGTGTTAGCGTGAATGAATGTGCCTAATTAAGCACAGTAATTGAATAATTACTGTGTTTCTTGACCGGGTTAGATTAATTTTTCCTACTTGAATAATTATTGAAGCTTAGTTATGGATAGCTAGTAATTATTCAAATGCTTACATAAAAGTGGTAACAATTGAGAACCTATATAGTCTATTTGATATTTGTGTGATATATATACTCACATAAGCAAATAAATTTACTCTTGGCTTGATACTTGATATGTGTGGTGGCTTTGCTTCAAACTAGCTCATCAATTTTTTTATGGTAAATTCTTGTTTTTTACTTTGTAATTGGTGCGCAGTTTCCATCTGCTTTGTCAATGACTAATCTATGTCGGGGAACATTGTTGATTTTTGTTCTATACCTTGCTATCTTTTAAGATCGGCCCGGATCGCGATCAGCGATGCTCTTGGTCGGGTTGGATCTGCGTGTGTTGAGCGAGAGAGGGGGTACTTGCAAAGACACTCCGACGCTCAAGTAAGTAGAGAATCGTGGAGGTTGGAGGGTTGAAGGAAACATACCTTGTGTGGTTACAAGAATCACTATTTATAGATTTTGGGTGATGGCTCTGTGTCGTCAGATCATTCGGGAAGATCTGAGTCGTCGAGGTTTAGTGGATTGGGCCTTTGAATGTGGATCAAAGGGAGATGGGCCTGTTCTAGCCCAAGTGGTGCATGCCTTGGTCCAAGTTGTGCATGGACCTCATGGTCAACGTGGAGCGCTGGGTCGTGGACCTAGGTCTACGGTAATCGGGTCGACCCGAGTCCAAATGGCTAAGTGGGCCTCGTGGCCCAGCCTAGAACAGTTGCCCCCAATCCGGGGCTATTCTAGAGGATAGTCTTGGCTTAAGATCGCTGGTGAGATTGACCTCGCGGACTAGCTTATCGCCTTTGTCATTAGGTATTATTCCTTGATCGCGAGGTCGTCCTCGTCGGTCGGCTCGTTGCCTGGTCGTTCTTGCCCCCAAGGGGGATGCTTAATAATAATTTGTAACGTGTTTGTCTTTTATACCTCACGATATTGCTTCTGACAGTAAGGTGAAAAATCTCAAGGTATTGTTGCTTGGGTCATACTCGTCGGCCGGCTTGTTACCGTGACCGTTGGATATTCCAATTCACTTGTCAGGTCATCATTGTCGGCCGGCTCTTTGTCGTTGCCGTTGGACGCTTCTGAGTGCTTGCTTGGTCGTCCTCGCTGGCCGGCTCATGTCATTGTCGTTGGACATTCCAAGCCACTTGCCAAGTCATCCTCGATGGCCGGCTAATGCCGTTGCCATTGAACATTCCAAGTAGCTCAAGTCTCGTCCCTGCCCTCAGGGGTGCTTAATAATATTCTCGTAGTGTGTTGTCTCTTTTACCTTGTGGTATTGTTTCAATTACGAAGGTCAATTTCTTGTGAATTTCCGCTTTATATAAATATTAGTGCCATCACTACAAGAAAATCGTTGATTTGCCACGGACATTTCCGTCGCAAATGTACAAATTTCCGTGGCAAAACAACATTTGCCACGGATTTGCCACGGACCAAAAATGGTGGCAAAAACGCTCGTCGCAAATCGTTTGCCACGGACTTTTCCGTGGCAAATTTTTCCGTCGCAAATCTGCGGGCAAATCCGTCGCAAATATCCGTTGGCAAAGTCGTCGCAAATTTCATCGCAAATCCGTGGCAAATCCGTCGCAAAAATTAAAAAAAAAATTTAAAAAAAATTAAACAACATTGCTCCCTATACAGTAAAGCCATTTGACTACTCCTAAGTGTTTAATGCCACATTACTTAATGCAACATAATATAAAAGTTTCAATTGTAAAAGCAGCATCAACATGAATTGGCACATGAACATTCACACATCTAAAATTCAGTTCCAAAACTATACCAACTTTTCACAGTTCATTCCTTTACCCAATACAATACAATACATACAAATACAAATGCCAATAAAATGGTTCTATGACACCAGGGAAATAGAGTAATACTAAACAAAAACCTCAATAAATTACAAAAGGAGGCTTGATTTCATATTGCAGGCCTCAACACTTTCTGAAACAATTTTGTACACAGGATGGTTTTTCTGTTTATTCAAAACAACTCATCAGACCATAGACTGATTGTTTTCTCTCTATCAAATAAACAGAATTACAAGATATATATCATTTTTGTGACAAAAATCAATAAAATGCTGATAAGTGGACCCATCTTAATTAATGTTAAGATACTCACTTCAGGTTCACAAAGATATCATCCTCCACTGGGTCGCCAACACCATGGTCAAATGATGGTTACATAAACCGATCCCTGAAGAATTATGTTTCACCAAAATGCAATAAAAGCAGATAGGAACTTCATTAGTGTCAATGCTCAATGCTCACAGTTCTTTATGTGCATACCAGCTTTACCATAGAACTGGCCCATAAACATAAAACACGTTATTTGAGAGAGAAAAGTGTCATGGTCAAATGAACAATTCTAAAGTTTCCAAGTCACATAAAATAATATCAGCAACAACAACAATTACAACAATGATGTAAACAAATAAAAACAATAGATCTTGGAAAAGACAGTAAACCTTACATGATTTCTTAGATTCTTGAGACACATAGATAGTCGCAAAGGATTGAATGTCCATGGAGCTGATATACCAATTGAAAGATTAACACTTAATCTATTAATAGTGTCTGAAATTTATGTTCTAATATGAAGAGCTACCTTACCTCCTCTTCTGGCATGTGCTTCCTCTGGATTCTATTATCAAAAAGATCACTTAGAATGTCAGAATTATGTTTCCCCATAACAATAAATAGAGATCATAGTTCATTAGTATTTACACAGGGTTCTTCATGTAGTTAACTCTGCATTTTACTTTTGAGTTTTTTTGTAAAGGGGATATAACTTTTATCTAGTCTCTATCTTGTGTAATTACAATAGTTAGAGTTCTCTATATATAATACACACCAAAGTGTAATTGAGACACGCTTCCAAAGATATTTTCTCTCTTTCAACAAGGTATTGCACCTTCATCAACGTAAGATTTATTTGCTTGCTCTAGCTTATCAACTCTAGATCATTAATATGGAAATGAAATGAACTACGAATAAAATTATATGTATAGCAAAAAAAAAAAAAAGAGACCAACAAAAGGATGCTAACCTCCATTGCATCTAGTTCGAACGATAAAGATGAAAACCATCCATGGGAATCACTATAGCGACATTAGGAGGTTTAACACGAGAGTCAAAGGAAGAAGCTTTCTCGGCCAAAGCTTGTTTTTATGCGTTTGGCTACTTCTGTGCTAAAGTGCTTTTTCCAAAGACCAGAGGACCGCCAAAGCCAACCAAAAACCTATGCGAAGACATAGAAATCATATGATTAACATGAATATAAAGGAATAGTAGATATGCAGGAGATCTAATAAATACCACTTCATTTCAAGTTCTTGATTATATAAAATAAATAAATGGCCTAACATAAACCGAGAGAGACATTTAATCAAAGACGCAACGATTAAAATGTTTTCCTACTTGATAATTTAAAGCGAGAATGGCAAGTAGAAGATCTGCAAAGCAGAGTTTTGCACAACGCCACAACTTAACCAAAGCTTTCACCATAGCGTAATTCAACAATAAGAGAACTTACTTATGATTAGGATTTGATGACACCTGTCTTTCTTTGGCGCGGAAGACGTCTAACCAATGCATCATATATCTCATCAACATTATTTGCAAAGCAATAGAAGTAGCTAAATCAACTTACCTTAGACAACTCAAGTCATAGCTTCTTCTACCACGTAACTTTATCGAAAATCAAAATGTCATTGTCACATTAATTAATCGCTCTATGAGTTTCAGCACAGTAGCCAAACATGGTTCAAAATAGCTATGGTTCTTAGGTAGCAAAAATAAAAACACGGAGAATCGGTATATCTCATTTACTTACACTTACTTCTCTAGTATATACTGCTTTCAATATTTTCTAACAATATTTTCCCTCAAAAATTGGCAAAACTTGGCCATGAACATTACAACAATAGATTTGCTGCACCATACTCCACAAACAAACTTGACATTTACATCATATAATGGATGAAAGCACGTCAATGTTATAACAATAAAGATGGCGTACCTTCCTCTACTACGTGAACATGTTCCTTTTCAAAGAGAAAAACCCGAGAGAGCAAACAATGGGGAACCAAAACGAATTAAGTAATTAACAAAGCATCCAGTGCCAACACTCAAATGAAAACTCGTTCGTTTAGGACTCCTAAAATAAATTTGTTAAATCAAATTTCCTTTACAAATCACTTGGCATATTAGGGTTCTAAAATGAAATGCTTTCAATTTTATACTGGAAGCGTTTTCTAACAAAGAAAGTTGTGAACCTTGAAGAGAGCATTCTTCCCATCTGCGACAAATTTGGTTCGAGAAAATGACAGTTGCACGAACTTGTTACGCCGCGCGATTGATAGTAAAGATAGGTTCCGATGGCCAGCTTCTACTCTTTTTCTCTGCACAATTAACCATAACAACAAAAATCAAAGCCAAGACATTCTGTCAAACTGTTTGTAAGCACTCTTGTTCATACCTGAGCATTTGTAAATGATTCATTTCAATCAATGAAAAAGAGATTTAAGAGAACAATTCACTGATTCCTCCTCAATTCATATGCCAAATGATTTCAAAACAACATAGTTCATAGTTCAAAGAAAGACAATTGTACACTAGGAGCATGATATGATATAAACCTCATACATGTTCATGTCAATTAGATCAAAGTGAAATAGAAAACAGAACCAGCAAGTATGAACAACTAGACCAGTAACCTACAAGTGAAACTTACATTAGAACAAGTTTGCATTGCTACCATCATCATCATCATCATCATCATCATCATAGTTATTCCTGCAAGTATGTTATTAATGCTACTATTAAAATACAATACCAATACATCATAGTACCTTAGAAGTCTGCAGATTCACAGACAGGGCCAACTACATCAAAAGTTTGTCTCGGCATTTTCAGGTGCAGGGGAAACCAGCTCGATATGCTGAAAAAAAAAATCAATATCATTAAACATGCACTGAAAAGAAAAGTGTCCCAAGCAATTTCTTAAAAATGCAATTTAATTCTTTAGAAGAAAACTTTGAATGTTTTGTAAATTTAACTGTAAATCAAACCCTAACAGCTACTGATACCCCCCAAATTCCCCAAAACCAAATAAACAAATTAACCCCCAAAAAACTAAAACCCAACAGCTACTGATACCCCCCAAATTCCCCAAATCAAATCTAAATTAAACCCCCCAAATTCAATATATTGTCATAGAATCCACAACAACAACTAATGAAACATAAATCAAACCCTAACAGCTACTGATTCCAAGCCCAATCAACAATAAACCACTAAAAATATGCTTGAATGTCGCAAAAATTACCTAGAAACTTCAAGCTACTTGTTTAGCCACTGAATGCCAAAGGAAAACGATAGGAAGAAGAATGACAGAGTATTGGGGCTATGAAAAAAATATGAAGAGGAGTTAGGGTTTTGATTCAACCAAAAATTGAGATGTCTGTCAAATAGAAGCAGAGTAGAAGAAAACGACTTACCCTTTGTTGCGCCCCGAAAAATCCGGTTTGGGACTTTTCAGTTTGACAACGTTTGAAAATCGATGAGAGCGCCACCAATATTTATTTTTAGGAAAACATTGAAAAAACCTTTTTGGAAAGAGGTGGTCTTTCAAAACTTAGAGATGTAGGTTCGGGGGGTCGGTTGCGTATGGGAAGGTATTAGCACCCACGCCTCTTTCTACCGAAAGGAACCATTAATTTGATGTGGTTTTGAAATGTTTGATTTGAAATACATTGTTCTATTTATTTTTCTTTTCTTTTTGAGAAATCACTTTATTGAAAACGGGAAAAAGGGATGTTTTTGGTATCTTTGAAAAGCGGGACAAGACAAAGATTTTTGAAAAGCGTGCTTGACGGGACGGGAACCCGGTCCTACGTACCCTCACTGGCTGAGGGATCAAAGCAACGTAGTTCTTGTTTTTTTATGGGTTTTTAAAGATGTGCTTGACGGGACATGAACCGGTCCCTCACGTACCCTCACCGGTGAGGATCAAAGCAACGTAGTTCTCAGTTTTTATGGGAGTTTTTTAGAAGATATGCTTGACGGGACAGGAGCCCGGTCCTACGTACCCTCACTGGCTGAGGGATCAAAGCAACGTAGTTCTCAGGTTTTTTAAAGGTATGCTTGACGGGACATGAACCCGGTCCTACGTACCCTCACTGGCTGAGGGATCAAAGCAACGTAGTTCTTAGTTTTTGCGTGTGAAAACGGCTTTTGAGATTGAGTTTTGAAGTTTTTGAAATAAGACTCGAGTGTTCGCGAACACCAAACAAACAAAGGCTTCGAGTGGCATTCGGTATTAACTCGAAAGAAAAGAGAGTTGGGCCGGTAATCAAACAAGCAATGGCTTGAGTGATTACAAGCGACAACGTCGTATTATTCTTTTGAAAATAGTTTTGAAAAGGTGGTGAGCTAATAGCTCGTGTTATTTTGGAAGTTTGAATTAGTTGTTTTTGTTGTTGTTTATTTAATGTGTGGGAGCTTTCATGATAGCCAAACAAGCAAAGGCTTGAGTGACTACCACTAATAACTCCTCATTAGCGATCAAACAAGCAAAGGCTTGAGTGATGGCTAATGATTTATTTAATAAAATGCCTTTAGGATTTTTATTGAACAAGCATTTGATTTTTGGTTTGAAAACTAGTTTAGAAAAGAAGTTTGATTTGGAAAAAGATTTCTTGAAAACAAGTAGAACATTTCAATCAACTCTAATCCCATAACCAAATGCAAGATGAATGAATGAAGTTCAAACATGTTCAATTAATCAAGCAAACAAGAACACATTGATCATCAATTAAGATTAAGCATGCCCATACAATTAAGAGAATCAATTGTCAACGATGCAAGACAAAGTTCTAAAAGTAATTGTGCAAGTGTGTGTAGGAGAGGTGCAATTGTCTTAATGATTCTATGCTACACAAGTAGTAGGCTTACGTCTTCATATAAGAGCACATGCATGAGGGAAGGAATTGCACACAATTAACAAGTGATACAATTAAATGATAGGCATAGGATGTTCCTAATTGAATGATTGAACATGTAAGCAAAAATGCATGAATGAGCAAGCATGTGAATGCATGAGTATACAATGGATGAATGCGCATTATAGAATGCAAGGCATGGCATTATTGGATGCGTGATTAGGCAAACATGTGAATGCATGAATATACAAGGAATGAATATGCATGTTTGAATGCAAGACATGGTGTTAAGGGATGCATGAGCATTTAAGAATGGATGCAAAGCATACAAGTGAATGAATGACTAGCACATAAAAGGAAGCAAGGAACGTGAACATATGAGGATGCATGAGAGTGTCACATAGACTAAGTGTGAATGAGGATGCATGAATGTGAAAGTAATTTGGTAAGGAATGGTAAAAGGTTTAAGTAAGAAAGTGGTAAAATGTTTTGGGTTTTTAGTGTTTAGGAAATGAGATGAAATGTTTTTGTTTTGAAAGTGGTAAAAATGTTTTGGGGTTTATTTTATGAATATAGAAAGTGGGAAATGCAAGTGAGAAAATGTTTTGGGTATTTTTGCAAATTGGTAAGTGGTAAAACTTTTAGTAAAAAGTTAGTGAATGGTAAAGTAAGAATGCATGAGGTGAAAGGTAATTATTTAATGAGATAGTAAAGTAAAAAGTTAAAATGTGTTTTTTTATTTATGGTAAAAGATTAATGAGTGGTAAGGTAAAAAATAAATGAAGGGTTAAAAATTACAAGAACACACTAACACAATTGTATTTGTCTACACAAGATCAAACACACATTTTAAGCACACAATTGAACCCTAAAAAGGGCCTCTAAGGCGAAACCTTATATGCACAAATCAATACATTATTTCATGCCAAAACTCATAATCCACACATAGAACAAATCATGCAAATCATACACATCAAGCATTTTATTTACATAACTCAAAAAATGAAAAGAAAGCAACACAAAACCCTAAATTCTAAGGCCCCTAAAACCGAAGTTTATAGACCCATAAATCAAGTCAAACATTCAACTTGTAAGCTATGACATGAACAATAGGATGCATATATCATGTGAAAATTCTTTATTCATGGAAAGGTGACAAAATGAGTATGAAAAATGCAAGAACATGGTTGAAAACACAAGAATCCTCTCATCAAGGCCAAGGGTTCACTTCAAACACCCAAGGCTCCCAATGTCCTTGACATAGTGTTTGAAATAAACCCTCTAAGCCTCTTTGAGAGAGGAAAGAGGAGTAGGAGAGAGTTTCACATGCTAAAAATTAAAAATGCACAAGATAACAAGCTTACCTCAAGAGATAACTAGCAAAAAGTGGAAAATGGAGATCAAGAACAAATCAACAATAATCTTCACTAATCACCAACAAATGTCACGCAAACTTGAGGGAAGCAAGCTCCTTTGTGATGTAAAAATGGAATCAAGGGTGAAAAGAAAAGGATATATGAATATGGAGTGGATTTGAGGTGATTTGGTGGATGAAACTTGAAAAGAAAATGGAGGAGAAGGAGGGAGTGATTTCGGCCAAGAGAGGGAGGAGAGGAGGAAGAGTGCTAGCTAGGGTAAAAATGAGAGTGTGTGTGTGTGAGGTCTCCTATTTTTGGGTTTTATATGAAGTGAAAATTTAAGGGTATTTGTGACAATGCATCTCTTGTAAACCACTAGGATTTGAGAAAGGAATTGAATCAATGGTCAAGATGCATTATCACATGGATTAAGGGCAATAAAATGAAGAGAGAGAGGGCTGGGTGTGCAGCATAAGGAGGGTGGTGAAGGATAAGCTCATTGACAAAAATGTATTTTTCTACAAAGCTTATTACACAAGTGCCATTTTGATTCAAATGAAAGGTGAGGATTGATTTTCACATTTGAATGAATGGCCATGATTTAATACAATTTGCAAACAATAAAAATAAATGAAAATGGGGTAATCATGGCTGTTATTTACAGCAGCTAAGGGAGTGGGAGAGTGAGTGGAATTGCAAATTGTACTTTTGTTCTTATCCTTAATTCAAAGGAGTCTAGAATATTCCCTTCTAGATCATTCTTCCTAATTCATGCCATTTTGGGCCATATCCTATGATTCAATGATTGGGCTCTGAATTTTATGATCTCACCAATCCCAAAATTGATTTATTTACCCCACCTCAAAGGAAAAGACCATTTTACCCTTCTATCCAAAAACTAGGTTTTTAGGCACCAAGGTTTAATATTTATGCCCAAAAATATTCACAATGGAGCACAAATATTCCTTAAATAAATCATTGATGATTATTCAAGGATTTGGGACAAAAAACTGTTTTTAGTGTGAAATGACCAAAATGCCCTTTCACTCTAAAAACCCTAGTTTTTGCCTGAAACACATTTCCACTTCAAAAATGACTTTCCACCCTAGGAGTGACCTCTAGTACCTTGAAATGCATGTTGGATGACTTGTTTTGAGGAATTGTCTTTTATTTGCAAAATGACCAAAATGCCCTTTTGCACTGAAAAACCCTAATTTGTTTAAGAAGTGCATTCCAACTTCAAAAATGATTTTAGAAGCTTTGAAATGACTTTTAGAACCCTAAATGCAATGCATGATGCTCTCTTCTCCTCTGGTTATTTATTTTGGGGAAAATTAGGGTTTTGACCTAAGCCGGACAAAATTGGGGTATGACAGCTGCCCCTCTTTATCTAGATTTTAACAAGGAATATGAATTGGCCGAAACATATTCCGAGGCAAAATAGAGATAAAGAATTCAGAAATTATACCTATTTTGTCTACTTAGGAAAAACCCGAATTTTCTTCTTTTTTCTTTTTTTTTTTTGATTTTTCTTTTTGGGTGAATGGATGCCAGCCAAAAACGACTGTAATGAATGAAGTGCCAACCTCAAAGCGGCAAAACAAGAAGTAAATTGGTGCCAACCCTCGGGTGGCATAAACAGCAAGAAATAAAGCGATAAATAAAACAGTAAAGAAGGTACCGTCCTCTGATAAGCCGATACTGGCAGGTAACGAGTGCGGTAAAGAAGGAGCGCTCGTCGCTCTGAAGGAACACTTGGATTCTGAAGGAGCATTTGCGGCTCTGAAGGAACACTTGGGCTCTGAAGGAGCACTTGCGCTCTCTGGAGTTCTTGGGCTCTGAAGGAGTGCTTGCGACTCTGAAGGAGTTCTTGGGCTCTGAAGGAGTGCTTGCGGCTCTGAAGGAGTACTTGGGCTCTGAAGGAACACTTGGGCTCACGAAAGTGGCCTATTCGAGCGGCTTTGAGGTTCAATATCCGGTTGTGGGGACCGATACATTTTACCTTGATGGACTTACGCTATGCTTTATATCGGCCGCACGCTAGTGCGAAGGACGCGCGAAGTGCAGGCCGATCCGCCACGCCTCGTGATGACTTGGCGAAATGAAGGGCGCGAGGTGCGAGGGGCGATCCGTCATGCTCTGTGATGACTTGGCGAGATGAAGGTCGAGTTCAAAGTCGCCGTTTGGGTATTGATTTGAACTAAACCGGCGACTCGGTCCGATGATTCGTCGGTGCTCGATAACGACGGGATCTGAAGGGACGTGTTGGTCCTGAAGGGACACGCGGGTCCTGAAGGGATTCACCAATCCTGTTGATTGTCTGATTGAGATAGCCGCTGCTGGCGCATTGAATTGAGGTACCCGCAGCTCGAATATGAGGTGAAGTCTGCTTTTTGAAGGGACGCTTGGGTCCTGAAGGGTTTCACGAGTCCTGTTGATCTTCTTTAGTCAGTCCATGCTTCCGTACCGATCCAGGGTGTCTGCTCAGGCTAACAGAACTTTCTTCTATTTCCTCTGATTGGTGATCCACGTCGTTGCACTGATCCAGGGTGTCTGCTCAGGCTAGCGGACCTTTCTTCTGCTTCCTTTGATTGGTGATCAATGTCGTTGCACTGATCCAGGGTGTCTGCTCAGGCTAGCGGACCTTTCTTCTGCTTCCTCTGATTGGTGATCAATGTCGTTGCACTGATCCAGGGTGTCTGCTCAGGCTAGCGGACTATTCTTCAGCTTTCTCTGACTGGTGGTCAATGTCACTACACTGCTTTAGGGAGTCTGCTCTGGAATAGTAGGACTCTTCTTAAACTTTCTCTGATAATGTGTACCTGCACATGTTAGCAGATGCAAATGCATGGTGCATGGGATGAGGATGCATGTTATGCAAGGGCATGTTATGCAGGAACATGTTATGCGAGTGCATGCAATACTATGATTCTGGTGTGATGATGAATGCAACGAGATGCTATTTTTGATGTTCTTTGGTCAGCTTTCTTTTTTCTGACTGTTTGTTTTTTCGCTTTTTGACAAAGGCTTATTCTTTTACTGGTTCAATCGACTCCCGATACTCCTGGCATGAGACTGAGTGGCCGAGGGAAATTGCAAGGATCATGGATCGAATGCAAGTTTGCTCTCTGGTTCGCCATCTGGAATGGTTTGTGAGTGCAACCTTCTTTGTAAGATTAATTTCCTTTGGTCAGCTTTCTTTTTCTGACTGTTTGTTTTTCTTTGTTCTCTCCTTGATCTTTTGCCCTGTTGGCTTATCTTCTTCTTTGGTTCACCCATCCGCGACACTCAATGGCACAAGGCGAGGAATATATTGAACTTCGGGGCTCATGGGCGGTGTAGGTGGGCTTTAACTTTGTCGTTCAAGCAATCGTGGGCTCAATCACTTTCTCTTGCATGACTAACTTTGTTTTGGGAATTGCCTCTTTCTCGTGACTTTTAAGAATTTCATGATGATTTGCAATGCTATATGATGTATGCACATGTTTTACTGATTCGGATCACCATCATCATAAAACGCGTTTACTTTGAGCGAGCGAAAAAGCGTAAAATAATCAACAAAACGGACATGAGAAAGTTTGAGCTTTATTGATGTAGAAATCGGTCGCCGCACGTAAAGTTACGCCGATCGCTCAATGCATTTGAAAGTTTAAACCGCAAAAAGACACGAAAAAGGAAAGAAGCCGATTTCGATCGTCCGTCTCTCGTGGAATGTTGCTAAACATTTATGTCCTTGACCTTGATCACTCCTCATTCAAGTCTTGGGGAAGTTGTATGCCTTTCTTTACTTTTCATGCTCAAGTTTTCGACCCTAATTTTTGCTGGATCGCCTTTTCGCGGTTTTCAATCCACCGGTCGCTCCGATTTTGCCTAGGCCGCCTTTGCGGGTTTTCAACCTAGCGAGCTAGTTCTTACTTGGCTTGTCTTTCTCTTTTTCGTTTATTTCTTTCGTGCATAGTACTTCTTCACGAGTTTGAATGGGTGGGTTCTTGAGATCTTCGCCGTCCATGTTGGTAAGTACCGGTGCTCCTCCAAAGAAGGCTTTCTTGACAACATATGGTCCATCATAGCTTGGAGTCCACTTCCCACGGGGATCGATGCCGATAGGCAAGATCTTCTTAAGCACCAAAACACCTTGCTTGAATTCACGTGGTCGGACTTTCTGTCGAAAGCCGTTCTCATTCTTTGTTGGTACAACCGCCCGACACACAAGGTGCAATTATTTTCCTTCAATGAGGTTTAGTTGATCCAGACGGGTCTGTACCCACTCTGCTTCTTCCAACTTGGTTTCCACTAATACCCGCAGGGAGGGTATTTCAACCTCAATGGGACGACTGCTTCCGATCCATATACCAGAGAGAAGGGATTTGCCCGGTTGAAGTGCGTACTGAAGTTCGGTAGCCATGCAAAGAAAAGGGAAGCATCTCATGCCAATCCTTGTAGGTTACCAACATCTTTTGCACAATCTTCTTGATGTTTTTGCTGGCTGCTTTGACTGCTCCATTCATCTTCGGGCGGTAAGGAGAAGAATTATGATCTTATGGATTTTGAACTCGCACACGTGTCCTTCATCATTTCTTTGCTCGAGTTCTTTGCCATTATCGGTGATGATCTTGCTTGGAAGACCATGACGGCAAATCGATCTTTCTTCACAAATTTGGCAACCACTAAACCGGGTTATCTTTGGAGTATGAGGCGAGCTTCAACCCACTTGGTGATCTCTAAAACTTTGCCCCGATATAATTATAACTTGAATGAATCTTGGAGTGCAAGCCTTTTGATTTTTCTTTCCCCTTTCTTTTTGAGATTTTTTGAATGACTTTCTTTTTCTCGCTTGTTTGTTTTTTTTTTCTTTTTGGGCAAACATATTTAAATAAATAAACTTATTTGTCCTAAAGCTAAAACTCTGAGAAAACAAAAGCAATCGATCATTGATCGGAATGGATTTTCGGAGACTGTGGGTTTTTGTGGAGGAAGGATGATTGGGTTTAAGGAAGTGCTTGGAGCTAATGGTAGGATGATTTTTATTCGGCGTTGGCTGACGTTTGGTGATTTATGATGGTTATTTGGCTTGATGAGGTGTTTGGAAGTTTTATTCTGTCTAAGGGGTTGGTGGAGGCGGGATGCCGAGGTCAAATGGAAGTATTGCAGTTTATTGGGACAAGGATCTCTTGTGCTTTGTGGTAACATGTATCAGCTCACCACTTACATTTCTTTTGTATTTTTTTGGGATTTTCTTTTTTAAATCCTTTTTTCCTTTTTCTTTTTTTGATTTTTTTTTTTTTTTTTTTTTGATTTTTTTTTTTTTTTTTTTGACTCGGGTGAGCTGATAAAAAGTGACGCACCTTTTTTGATATTTGAGGTGATCCTTGTCTAGGGTGATTTTTTGGATTTTTGGCTTACAGAGGTGTAGTATGCAGTTTTTCAAGAATATGGGAAAATGGTCAAACTTTATTTCAAATCATGATTGCTCGTTTTCTCAAAAATTAACCCAAGGACAATAATTTATCTACTCCTATATGTTTGCCTTTTGTTTTTATTTTTTTATTTTCTGACCAGCTTTCTTTTTTCTGGTCATTTGTTTTTTTGTGTTTCTTTTTTTGTTTGAAGGGGAAAATCATCTTTGGGACTAGCACGATTCAGACCTCTGTAGTCAATGCACATTCTGACTTTATCATCCTTTTTCGGAACCGGGATGATATTGGCAACCCACTGCGGGTACTTGGCCACTGCTAGGAACCCTGCATCAAATTGCTTCTTCACTCCGTCTCTAATTTTGAGGGACATCTCAGGCTTCATCTTTCTCAATTTCTGTTTTACAGGCGGGCATTCGGGCTCGACTGGTAGCTTGTGTACCACGATGTCGGTGTCCAACCTAGGCATATCTTGATATGACCATGCAAACACATCCACATAATCATGCAACATATGAACCAACTTCATGCGATGTTCGTCATTCATGGCGGTACCCACTTTGACCTCTTTCTTGTTCTCAGCTGTATCCAAGTTGATCACTTTAGTAGATTCCCTGTGGGGCTCGATGACCCTTTCTTCTTGTTTTATTAACCTCATGAGTTCTGGAGGAGTTTCCCAGTCTTCCTCAACATCCCCCTCAGCTTGATTGACAGGGTGATCAAAGTCAAAATACTGGATTTATCGACTGCTTTGTTTTTCAAGACTATTCTTTGTGGATCCGCCTTTTTCACAAGCCAAAAGGCAGAATGAAAGGCGAAACAAGAAAGCAAGCAAACAATAAACAGAAAAAGACTCACACAATGAAGAGAAAAATGATTTTTATTGATTGAGAAATTCAAAACAAGCGTTTTTATTGATGATGATGATTCTGAAAATAAAAACATGCGTGCCCCTAACAACTGGTCCTATGGCCTTGGGCAGAGCCACAGGGTTGCATTACAACCAATTACTTTGAGTTAAAAGGTCACGGAAATCAGCAGCTTCCCAATTCTTCACCTCTTTTCCTAAAGACAAATGACGAACTGCACCAAACCCATCTTCTTCAGTTTTAGATCCACCACAGATGGCAACAACTTGGTTGTGATTAAGCAAACCGGCACTCACGAAGCTCTGGCGGATGTCACAGACAGGAATGCTCTGGGGCCAGGGATCTTGGCCTTTTGACTCAGCCAACCATCCGCCACTTCTTTCCTCTTGCCACTTTCCTTCTCTTGGCTGGACTTGGATCGTATCCCAACCCGCAACGGTCCTTATTCCTTTTTAGCTGGACAGCGCAAGAATTCCTTGTCCGATTTTCCCAAGCGCACTCCAACCTTATACCCTTGATCCATCATGATTTTAGCAATCTTTCTTATTACTTGCCCATTAAAATCTTCTATGGCATTAGAGGTTGGCTTCTTGTGCCCCGGCAATGGGTTTGCAGTTATGCTTGGACCATTTTGCTTGAATGAAATCCAATTGGCATCGATTAGGTCTTGCACCACACGCTTGAAGGCTTTACACTCCTCCACAAGATGACCAACCCCGCTTTCATGGAAACTGCGCAGTAGTATTAGCGTTGTAACCTCCGGGAAATGGCGGCTGAACGGGCTTCATTGAACGAGTCTTGACTAAGTTCTTGAAGGTTAAGTAATCAAACAACTCGATTATCGTCATTGGGATTGGATCAAAACCGGTCCGTCTCTTTATCTTGATGCCCCGAGCCTTGTGATCAAACGTCATAATGCGACTCACCGGACGTCCGGTTCCTCTGTATTTGTCCACCTTGGGAGCTTTGAATTTTGGTGGCAAAACCAAATGCGGGACCAAACACGACTCACGAGGCCTCCTTGGCTCGACACACCACCTCTCCATCGCCTTACTCTTTCTTCGAGTGCACGAATTGAGTCATTTGGCTGCGACCCCTCAAACATGTGTCCTTGGGGTGACTCCCATACCGTAATAATACCATCCCTACTGAGGAGCATTATGAGGTGGTGCCACTAGCCCAGTAGGACTAAGTGCAAGAAGAGAACTAGAAATCTGGATCTGCGGTCTCTCGGCGGCTCCTACAGAGCACGCGGCGGTGACTTGATTGGGGCGCATTCACGCCGGGCTGGAATAGATCCAACGGTTTGCGGCATGTACCAAAGCAGTATACCCCAAGGACATCTTTGTGGAGTGTACGATTTGGCACATTCATTTCAGGGTGATTGACCGGATCCCGTGAATCGCAATCAGAGCGTTTACGACATCGAAGGGGAACAAAAGAGGTGACACCAATCGGACCCACTACGCTGATGGCGGCCAACAACGGCCCATTCTTTAGACTTTGTAGCATGGCCATCATCTCGTGCATCTGGGCCTCCATTGCCCCAACCTTATCCTTAAGCGCTTGGTTCTCCTGAGCCAGCTGCTCAGGGTTCAGAATTTGCACGCCCAAGTCTTCATGCTCTGGATTACTCTTAGTTTCAATCTCCGGATGCTCTTGCGGATTAGCCATCGGCTTGGCTTGTAGTCGGGTGAAGTATCGGTGACGGAGAACCAGCGTGCCTTTTCTCGCTTGTTTAGACATTTATTGCATGAGAATGCATGAATGAATATATGAATGTATGTACAATGTTTGCTTGATGCCGAGAACCACGGGATGCCTTATCTTGTCATAAGCGCAAAACTTTTTCTTTGATTTAGGAAGTGAAGTAAATGAGGAATCGAAATAGCAAATCAACATACTTCATAACTGGGAAGCGAGAAGCAAGTCAAGCCTTGCTATTTGATTCCATTCTGATGCGACTATGACAAGACGGTACATTATTCAGTGGTCCCCGGCAAGCAAATGCAAATGAAATGCAATATGAATGCAAATATTTACAACATTTAGCTTTAATGAATGCAAAGATGATGCGATTATGATGTGAATGATGCATGTAGAGATGATAAAAGCGATGCATATGGACGGAAGTTCAAAAATTTAGGAGACACACTACGTGCCGCCTCACGCGGTGGTTTATTGGAAAGAATGAAAATATTTTTGTATTTTCTTGGAAAGTTTTTGAAAAAGCTCCTTTTTGAGGAAGACATGCCCTAAATTACCATGCAGCACACAATTCGTATGCCCTCGTGTCCTACAAAGGTGGGAATCCTAAGTTCTAGGGCAACTTCAAAGGTTCCTTCCATGTAGTTCTAATTCACACCCTCACAATGGCTACCGAAGCTATAGAATCCTCATGCCGACACCCACAAATGTAGAATGCTACCAAGTGTGAGGCGTCATGAGAAAGCGTACTCCGGTTGAGACTTTCGTGAGTATCAGACAGACAAAGGTCTTGAATGACAGTCACTAATCGCCTCCACTCTCCTAAGTGTTTTGTTGGATCCGGGTATAGGAGCCCACTCATAGAACATAAATCATAAGGTGTGAAAGTGTGTGATCGAGGACATACTTCCTAAACTCTACCCACCCCACCTGCAAGGAAACCAGAACAGTCCAGATAAACAGTTGTCTACCCTAGGGTTCAACATGCATACACTAGTTTAATATACAAACATCCTAATAAGTCCACAGAGATTACACGCATTGCTTACCTCAAGAAAGGGAGCTAAGAAGAAGGGGACATAATAGAATGGGGGAATGCATGTTTTACCTTAAGAAAGGGAGCGGAGAAGAGGGGACATGGGAATTGAGGAATGCATGTATAAACACAACCATAAACATACAAAAGAAGAGAAAAGAAAAGAAAAAGGAAAAGGAAGAGATAGAACATAGTTTTTCAAATCAAACAGTTTAAACCACATCAAATTAATTAGGCTTGACCCTCATCTCTCTTTAAATAAAGAAAGAAAGTCCCAAAGAGAGTCGCCACCGCTGCGCCCTAAAAAAATCCGGTTTGGGACTTTTCAGTTTGACAACGTTTGAAAATCAGTAGAGCCGCCACCAATATTTATTTTTTAGGAAAACATTGAAAAAACCTTTTTGGAAAGAGGGTGGTCTTTCGAAAACTTAGAGATGTAGGTTCGGGGGTCGGTTGCGTATGGGGAAGGTATTAGCACCCCACACGCCCTTTCTACCGAAAGGGAACCATTAATTTGATGTGGTTTTGAAATGTTTGATTTGAAATACATTGTTCTATTTATTTTTCTTTTCTTTTTGAGAAATCACTTTATTGAAAACGGGAAAAAGGGATGTTTTTGGTATCTTTGAAAAGCGGGACAAGACAAAGATTTTTGAAAAGTGTGCTTGACGGGACGGGAACCCGGTCCTACGTACCCTCACCGGCCGAGGATCAAAGCAACGTAGTTCTTGTTTTTTTATGGGTTTTTAAAGATGTGTGCTTGACGGGACATGAACCCGGTCCTACGCACGTACCCTCATTTGGTGAGGATCAAAGCAACGTAGTTCTCGCTTTTATGGGAGTTTTTAGAAGATATGCTTGACGGGACGGGAGCCCTGGTCCTCACGTACCCTCACCGGGTGAGGATCAAAGCAACGTAGTTCTCGTGTTTTTAAAGGTATGCTTGACGGGACATGAACCGGTCCTCACGCACTCACCGGTGAGGATCAAAGCAACGTAGTTCTTAGTTTTTGCGTGTGAAAACGGCTTTTGAGATTGAGTTTTGAAGTTTTTGAAATAAGACTCGAGTGTTCGCGAACACCAAACAAACAAAGGCTTCGAGTGGCATTCGGTATTAACTCGAAAGAAAAGAGAGTTGGGCGGTAATCAAACAAGCAATGGCTTCGAGTGATTACAAGCGACAACGTCGTATTATTCTTTTGAAAATAGTTTTGAAAAGGTGGTGAGCTAATAGCTCGTGTTATTTTGGAAGTTTGAATTAGTTGTTTTTGTTGTTGTTTATTTAATGTGTGGGAGCTTTCATGATAGCCAAACAAGCAAAGGCTTCGAGTGACTACCACTAATAACTCCTCATTAGCGATCAAACAAGCAAAGGCTTGGTGATGGCTAATGATTTATTTAATAAAATGCCTTTAGGATTTTTATTGAACAAGCATTTGATTTTTGGTTTGAAAACTAGTTTAGAAAAGAAGTTTGATTTGGAAAAGATTTCTTGAAAACAAGTAGAACATTTCAATCAACTCTAATCCCATAACCAAATGCAAGATGAATGAATGAAGTTCAAACATGTTCAATTAATCAAGCAAACAAGAACACATTGATCATCAATTAAGATTAAGCATGCCCATACAATTAAGAGAATCAATTGTCAACGATGCAAGACAAAGTTCTAAAAGTAATTGTGCAAGTGTGTGTAGGAGAGGTGCAATTGTCTTAATGATTCTATGCTACACAAGTAGTAGGCTTACGTCTTCATATAAGAGCACATGCATGAGGGAAGGAATTGCACACAATTAAATCAAGACATTTGAATGGCATGGTGGACAAGTGATACAATTAAATGATAGGCATAGGATGTTCCTAATTGAATGATTGAACATGTAAGCAAAAATGCATGAATGAGCAAGCATGTGAATGCATGAGTATACAATGGATGAATGCGCATTATAGAATGCAAGGCATGGCATTATTGGATGCGTGATTAGGCAAACATGTGAATGCATGAATATACAAGGAATGAATATGCATGTTTGAATGCAAGACATGGTGTTAAGGGATGCATGAGCATTTAAGAATGGATGCAAAGCATACAAGTGAATGAATGACTAGCACATAAAAGGAAGCAAGGAACGTGAACATATGAGGATGCATGAGAGTGTCACATAGACTAAGTGTGAATGAGGATGCATGAATGTGAAAGTAATTTGGTAAGGAATGGTAAAAGGTTTAAGTAAGAAAGTGGTAAAATGTTTTGGGTTTTAGTGTTTAGGAAATGAGATGAAATGTTTTTGTTTTGAAAGTGGTAAAAATGTTTTGGGGTTTATTTTATGAATATACAAAGTGGGAAATGCAAGTGAGAAAATGTTTTGGGTATTTTTGCAAATTGGTAAGTGGTAAAACTTTTAGTAAAAAGTTAGTGAATGGTAAAGTAAGAATGCATGAGGTGAAAGGTAATTATTTAATGAGATAGTAAAGTAAAAAGTTAAAATGTGTTTTTTTATTTATGGTAAAAGATTAATGAGTGGTAAGGTAAAAAATAAATGAAGGGTTAAAAATTACAAGAACACACTAACACAATTGTATTTGTCTACACAAGATCAAACACACATTTTAAGCACACAATTGAACCCTAAAAAGGCCTCTAAGGCCGAAACCTTATATGCACAAATCAATACATTATTTCATGCCAAAACTCATAATCCACACATAGAACAAATCATGCAAATCATACACATCAAGCATTTTATTTACATAACTCAAAAAATGAAAAGAAAGCAACACAAAACCCTAAATTCTAAGGCCCCTAAAACCAAAGTTTATAGACCCATAAATCAAGCCAAACATTCAACTTGTAAGCTATGACATGAACAATAGGATGCATATATCATGTGAAAATTCTTTATTCATGGAAAGGTGACAAAATGAGTATGAAAAATGCAAGAACATGGTTGAAAACACAAGAATCCTCTCATCAAGGCCAAGGGTTCACTTCAAACACCCAAGGCTCCCAATGTCCTTGACATAGTGTTTGAAATAAACCCTCTAAGCCTCTTTGAGAGAGGAAAGAGGAGTAGGAGAGAGTTTCACATGCTAAAAATTAAAAATGCACAAGATAACAAGCTTACCTCAAGAGATAACTAGCAAAAAGTGGAAAATGGAGATCAAGAACAAATCAACAATAATCTTCACTAATCACCAACAAATGTCACGCAAAACTTGAGGGAAGCAAGCTCCTTTGTGATGTAAAAATGGAATCAAGGGTGAAAAGAAAAGGATATATGAATATGGAGTGGATTTGAGGTGATTTGGTGGATGAAACTTGAAAAGAAAATGGAGGAGAAGGAGGGAGTGATTTCGGCCAAGAGAGGGAGGAGAGGAGGAAGAGTGCTAGCTAGGGTAAAAATGAGAGTGTGTGTGTGTGAGGTCTCCTATTTTTGGGTTTTATATGAAGTGAAAATTTAAGGGTATTTGTGATAATGCATCTCTTGTAAACCACTAGGATTTGAGAAAGGAATTGAATCAATGGTCAAGATGCATTATCACATGGATTAAGGGCAATAAAATGAAGAGAGAGAGGGCTGGGTGTGCAGCATAAGGAGGGTGGTGAAGGATAAGCTCATTGACAAAAATGTATTTTTCTACAAAGCTTATTACACAAGTGCCATTTTGATTCAAATGAAAGGTGAGGATTGATTTTCACATTTGAATGAATGGCCATGATTTAATACAATTTGCAAACAATAAAAATAAATGAAAATGGGGTAATCATGGCTGTTATTTCGCAGCTAAGGGAGTGGGAGAGTGAGTGGAATTGCAAATTGTACTTTTGTTCTTATCCTTAATTCAAAGGAGTCTAGAATATTCCCTTCTAGATCATTCTTCCTAATTCATGCCATTTTGGGCCATATCCTATGATTCAATGATTGGGCTCTGAATTTTATGATCTCACCAATCCCAAAATTGATTTATTTACCCCACCTCAAAGGAAAAGACCATTTTACCCTTCTATCCAAAAACTAGGTTTTTAGGCACCAAGGTTTAATATTTATGCCCAAAAATATTCACAATGGAGCACAAATATTCCTTAAATAAATCATTGATGATTATTCAAGGATTTGGGACAAAAAACTGTTTTTAGTGTGAAATGACCAAAATGCCCTTTCACTCTAAAAACCCTAGTTTTTGCTCAAACACATTTCCACTTCAAAATGACTTTCCACCCTAGGAGTGACCTCTAGTACCTTGAAATGCATGTTGGATGACTTGTTTTGAGGAATTGTCTTTTATTTGCAAAATGACCAAAATGCCCTTTTGCACTGAAAAACCCTAATTTGTTTAAGAAGTGCATTCCAACTTCAAAAATGATTTTAGAAGCTTTGAAATGACTTTTAGAACCCTAAATGCAATGCATGATGCTCTCTTCTCCTCTGGTTATTTATTTTGGGGAAAATTAGGGTTTTGACCTAAGCCGGACAAAATTGGGGTATGACACCCTTTTAAGAAGAAGAGAGGAGAGGCGACCGAGAGAAGGAGAACAACAGTGGTTGGTGGCGATGGTTGTCGCAGGAGCTAGCGGTAGTGAACAACAGTGACAGGAGAGGGAGAAGGTAGGGATGACGACAGAGGTGAGGGTGGTGATGATGGCTGAGAATGAGAGTGAGGGCGGAGATGGGAGTGAGATCGGCGGAGATGAGAGTGAGAGCGGCGGAGACCGAAAGAGTGAGAGCGTGAGAAGGAACACGACCAGAGAAGACGAATCGTGGTGGTGGAGTGAAGGAACGCGGCCAAAGAAGAGGAACTGTGGTGGTGGTCGTGGGCGTTTTTCTGGGAAGAGGAAGAGTGGTGGGGAGGAGGCGGAGATTGATGGAGGAGGCGAGGTTGAGGGAAGAGAGGAAACTGATGAATGAAATGAATCGTATATGTGAGGGATTTAGTGAAAATGCAAGTGTTTGCCACGGACTTGCCACGGCATCTCCATGTGAAGGATTCACATCCCTCTCCTCCCGGAGTTGCGGTTGTGCGAATGAAATGAGAGGAAGAATTTAGGGTTTGCAAGAATAATGGGTGAGCTTTTATAGTCCCATGTTTTCCGTTTTTAATTAATCATTCATTAATTCATTCAGCTTTTTTATTTATTCATTTTTTTCAAAAAAATATAAAATAAAATCCTTTGGACAAATCAGATTATTACCCATACACCTTCACATTTTTTTTTACGCACACCCCATTACCATTGAACACCCCACTTCTTTTTCTTAATCATTTTTACTATTATTTCTCAATTTTCTCATCACCAATATTATTATACTTGTTATACCCCAATTTTGTCCGTCTTCTTTTTCTCGCTTTAGTCGTTTATTTTTAGTAAGGGCGTGTTTCGGAGTCGCATGATTACAAGAATTATCAGTGTAGAGTCTCGGTTACCAATCCAAACCAATTCCAGTCACTCCGTTCAGCGAAACTCGAAATACCATTGTTTAAATTAGGCATGCGCGCGAATGATCGATCTTCTCGTGCGTTCTTCAATTTAATTATCTGTATTTGAGTTTAGTCGTATGTGAGCAGGTCCACCTAAAGTCATTTTTCTCAAAATTTGGTTTAAATTCAGACTAATGCGATTAGAGTTAATCTGTGGGGTTTGTAGTTAACACGCCCATTTTTGGTTTAGTTTTAGCGTATTTGTCGAGTCCGGCCCGTCCTCGTCTTTGTATTTGGCCTGACTCCTTTTTCTTATTGTTTTATTCGTATTTTGTTTATTTAACTTATTTAAGCATATATACAGCCCAAAAATGTCAAAAAATTCTATTTAGTTTAATTTACAATTTAAGATCACTTAATAGTCCAAAAAGTCCAAAAATACAAAAAATGATAATATAAAAAATACAAAGAATATAAAAAACGAAAATTAAATAAATGAGCAGCATCAGTAATCTCTGGGGTCTGTTCTTGCTCTCCAAGACTACTCAGCAGGCCCACATTATCAGATCTGCAAAAGCCCAAAAACAGCCATTAATGCTAAAACCTAATTTCTACCTATAAATAAGCGGCTAGCCTAGAGTCTAAAACACACAGAAACCAAGGCAGAAAACTACTGCTAAAATCACCCAAAAATAGGATTAGAGTTTCACATCGTATATGTGAGGATTTAGTGAAAATGCAAGTGTTTGCCACGGACTTGCCACGGCATCTCCGTCGCAAATGTCCGTCCTTTCACATGTCCAGTGGCAAACCCGTGGCAAACACCAGTAATGAAATTTCGCGCTCTTACTTTTTACATATTCCGTCGCAAATCCGTGCGCAAATTACCGACGGAATAAGCTCCGTGGCAATTGTTGGTGGCTAAATCAAGCTTTTCTTGTAGTGCATATTTTCGATTTGATGCCTCGTGGCTAATTTGTGACACGAATATGATCCCTGCCTACAAAGGAAGATAGGCCAGGAAGAGAGGGTGTGACCTGGCATCATTATTGCGCCAAATTCGTATCTTGCTTCGATCGTGATTTTGTTGTATCTTTGAACGTGCTTCGCTTAGCAAGGTACCGGTCAATTTCTCTTTCTCTTAAATGTGCTTACAACTCGTGTTGTTTTGTTTTTCGTAATATTGAGTCAGACACCTTAGGCGAGTTGATAGAAATTTTGGTAGGCTCGTGCCTTATGTATCTTTGACAAGCTCGTGCCTGTAGGTCGGTGCCTTATGTATCTTTAACAGACTCGTGTCTGGTTGTTTAAGCTTTCACTTGGTAACTTCAGGGAAAAGGTGGGCTTGTCCATATTCTCATAGAGAGAGAGCGAGATTTCCTCCCAAAACGAGGAGGGAGGGAGAGATCTTTGCCCGAACAGTAAGTCACTTCTTCTTTGAATAGCACCATTTTGATTAGATGCCCCCTGACCCAAAAGTTAGCTCTGCCGATGGTGCCTAGTCGGGGACGCCTCAATGGTGTTTTCAGTTGAAGATATTTCCTGGTCACTGTTTATGCTCGTGCTTTCTTTTTGTTTACAATGACTAGATTCCATGGTTCTTTTTGCTCTTGCAGATAGTATGGATGTGCCTACATCGTTTGAGGACTTATTAGCCTGGCTGGAGGTACTGGTATCCCGCTCGTGGAGCCACTTCGCCCAAGTCAGGCGCCTACTCCTAACATCAATCATGATGTAAGGGCACCCTCATGGGTGAGTTCGCATGGAGATAGGGAGGAAATCTCCCAAGGAGAAGGGACAATGCACCTTTGGGATTAGAGTAACAATGTAAGAACTGAAAGCTCTTGGGAGTTTCGCATTCCTGTAGAACTCCTACAAGAAAGATACCAACCTCAGGACGCAGTAGATCCCAAAAGGCCTTAATGAAAGCATAATTGAACCCATATAGTCCCAGACTTTTATATATATATATATATATATATATATAAATAAGGGTTTGGGGTTATTATATACACACATCAGTGTGTGAATTTGTAACTTGTAATACCCTGAAATGTGACCTTCTAGGTTAAGGGTAGATCTTAAAAGTGTGGTCATTGGAATAAAGGATATATAATTGTACACAAAGTTTGTATAAGTATCATGGAATTTCAATGATTTTTATTGAACCGAAGTTGTACAATTTTCATGGAAACTAAAGGATTATGATTGTACTAACCTTTGTTATGGTCAAGTGATATTGATACTAATTTATTTGTTAATGGATCACTTTTATTAGATTATAATTATTTGTTACACAAAATATCACAGTCCCCGTGGATTCAATAACTTTTACTACTTGACGATAATCATGGATTCCATACATTAAGTTTTTGACGTCGTGAATCGGAATTGTGTTTTATTTGATTATCAATATAATTATTAATTTAATTTAATTACGTAGTTTTTTCATAGCATTTATATAAAAAGAATTATTTGTAGGAGTTGTCGTTGTGCTAGCTGTTAACGTGTGGAGAAAGAGAAGATATGAAAAATATATGAAGGAATAATAACATCATGTCATCAGGAGAGAGGATCTCAAACGTTTCTCCAATTTTAAACTGAATTATAAACTAATCAACATCAATAGCAATCAGGAATTAGAAACTATATATTATTGTCAAAAAAAAGGAATTAGCTAGCAAGTATTGCATATTGGGAACAATCCCAAATTTACAAACAGAATTATATAATGTCAAATTGGGAACACTCCAAATTTACGAACAATAGAATTATATAATGTCATAACACCCGAGAGCGCTTGGATGCGATGGTCTTTCAACTTAACTAAGGTTCTTGATTCGAATTCAATCTTCGGAATACAGCAGCATTAAAACTCTTGAGGTAGAGCTTCGCCGCCCTGTGGTCCTATTCGACTCAAGGGATCAGTCTCTCAAGTTGTGTGTTAAAAAAAGAATTAATATCATAATTAAGCAATTATATTCTTTTTCTAATTTAAAAATTAGAGAGGATCTCAAACGTTTCTCCAATTTTATTCAGAAAGTGATGAAGTATATACTAATCAACATTAATAGCAATTAGGAATTAGCAAGTATTGCATATCGGAAACAATCCCAAATTTACTGATCCTGTAATTTTCAACGAATAAGACTTTTTTTGACGTGAAGATAAAAGTTAGCATTTTCTTTCGTAACGTATTAAAATTTAGCATTAAAATTGCAAATTTCCTAAACTGATATGTTGTACTATTTGTTCTACAATTTCAAATTATATGTAATTGTTATTTGTTATTATTATTGTTCGGTACTTGGACTTCAAAAGATAATTGAACCAGGGCCACGAGTTGATGTGTTTCTTGAGATTGGAGATGGACTTCGGATGGTTGAAGATTGACTTCGGATGGTCCGGGATTGCTTGCTCACGTACGTCGGGTGGGTGGTACCTGCAGACACTCCGATGCTTGAGTCAGCAAGGGAATAGGAGAAGTATACAAGGAATGAGAACGTACTTGGAAATGGAGGGTTGCACCTCTATTTATAGATGGAAGTGTCGTACCTGAGGCGTCGGATACATGCGCTTAGATCCTGACTGTTGAATGTAGACACTTGATGTTGGTGCGCGCATTGGGCCGTTTCAAGTGCGAAATTGGGTCAGGCCCAAACCTTGTGGGGTTTTGGCCCAGTCCGGAACAATTATTACTACAATAGATCCTTTGATATAGTTAAAATACTTGTTCCCAACTCTTGACATGACTGGATAATGGGTTGGTACTTTAGTTTGTCTGTTCCAAAAGAAAACTAAATTACTATATGCAAAGCCAAAAATTATATTTTTTGTATTCGAATGATCCTTTATAGACAATAAAACTGACATTTAAAACAAAAATACCTGAGTTTGAGATAAAAAAAAAATATCATTATAGACAACATTTTTAGTGAAGTTTCCATCTTCTCCTTCAATTTTACCATCTTTGATTAGGACCTTTGTTGTAGCCCTAGAAACCCTCTAGATAAAGCCACATATAATTGACTATGACTTAACACAGGTCGTGGAAGATAGATTCCAACATTATGAATCGCATCCTTGTGACTTATTTATTGAAAGCGCAAAACTTCGATCTCACGGGAAATTGCTTTTGAATAAGAACAAAAGGAATTCACGCACTCTCAGTTGTCTTGTGTTTAATTCTAGGTAAGAAAGCTCTTTTTCCAGCATTACTTCCTCTTAGGATCTCCACATCCAGCAAATTTATGAAAAAACCACAGCACGACAACCTTGTCTCATTACAGAGGCTAGACTTAGGGTTTATGTTTCTCAACAATATAAATGGTGCTCCCTTTTTAACCTTTAAAATATGTTGTGCCAAACAACCTAGAGCAATGGAGTGCAAGTATTCTTGTTGATATAAGGGGTGTGTGTGTGTGTGTCCCCTTCCACCTTGTCAAATGATAGCAACTTATGCTCTTCTCCAGGGAATTGTTTGATGATCATGTTGTTCAATCAATTTTTACAGTACTATTCGTATTGAATGAGTATTATACCCCAATTTTGTCTGTTCTCTTTTTCTCGTTTCAATCCTTTTATTATTTAATTTGCGTGTCGAGATCATACAATTACGAGAACTTTTTAAAATGGCGTCTCGTTTTCTAATCTGGGCCAACGCTTGTTATCTTGTTTGATTAGGCCGAAATACCGTTTAGTCTAAACTGGACATGTGCTTGAATGATCGATCTGTTCGTACATTTTACTCTAGTTCAGTCTGATCTTAGTAATTGGGCCGGTCCACATATCTCGTCCTAATTGGGCTTATCTGAGTCATTTTTCTCGCAATTGGGCCTATTTTAATAACTTGGGCCTATGCACGGGGTTTCAATCTAATTTTAGCATTTGTCACTTATTGGGCCTATATCTTCAAATTGGGCCTCGTTCTAGCACATTTGTTTAGTCGGGCCCAATTTTTGCTTTTGTTGTGGGGTGGTTATTTATTTACAGATGGTGGGGCTGGTTATTAAGCACATTACGTTATTATCTTATTGGTGCTTTGTTACCTTTGGGTATCATGCGTTGTCTAATTGCTAAGGGGGTTTCAAATGATTTAAGGTTTACATGATGGTTTATAGTTAATATCTTTGTCACTTTTCTTATATTCCTTGAAGCTTATCTTTGAAGATCTTCGTCTTAAATTCGGTTTTTTTCTGTGTTGAAGAATTTATTGTCTCTTTTAGGTGTTCATTTAGAGCTTGCATTTATTTGGTTGTTGTTAAAATGGTTTCTAGTAGAGTCAAAAGAGCAAAAGTTGCAAAAAAAGAGCTAAAGAGCATTTATTTAGAGTCCAGTCCAGTTTTTAGTCCCCTTATTTCCTATTACAATAGAAGTTGTCTATTCTCATTCGTTTTCTCTATCTATTTCTTGTTCTTCTCAGTTTGTCTTCTCCTTTAGTTTGTTTTTACATTTGTTTTATGCAGTTTGCTTTGCTTTGAATCTTTCATTATGGTGATTCCAGCTGATGAACGTGTTCCTTTTGCTAGTCCTCTTGCTCCTGCAACAAAATCAAATGAAGAATATGCTTTAAGAGCTTTGGTTGGTAAGATCATTTCCAACAAAGTTCTGAATAAGAAAGCAGTGAGAACCATTATGTTTCAAACTTGGAAAGAGTTTAAAGGTCTATGTATCACAAATATGGGTGATAATAAGTTTACATTCACTTTCCCGATGTTTGTAACACTAATCGGTTGTTTTAAATAAGGCTCCTTGGTTTGTAATAAACCAAGTTTTAAGTCTTAGAAGGTGGGATCTTTGGTTTGGCTTTTGCAGACTTAAACTTTGATGAGGTACCTTTTTGGGTACAGATCCATGGATTAGCTTGGGGAGAACTGAATCCAGTTAATGCTTCAATGTTGTTGGCTCAAATGGGGAAAGTTTAAGAAGTAGAAGATCCTCTTGTACTTGGTGCTGATGTTAGTCCCTATTTGAGAGCTAGGGTTATGGTTAATGTCACGAAACCTTTGTGGTCGGGTTGTTGGTTGCGCAGAGATCTTTGAGACCAAGGTTTGGATTCATTTCAGATATGAAAGACTACAGGGGTTGTGTTTTAAATGTGGTGTGTTTGGCCATGAACAGAGGCAGTGTAATTCTCCCTTGATTATGGCTGCTTTTAATAAGAATATTCCAAAATATGGGCCTTCTCTTGCTGTGCAGAAACAGAGGCAGTTCCAAAATCCTAATGTTGCTCCTAGTTTTCATGCTGGGACTAGTTCTAGTGGTTACGATCGGAAATGAGCACGAGAATAGAGTGCAGGTTGGAGAATGCGGTGTTTTTTTCTAGGGAGATTTTGTTCTGATGTTTCTCTTTCTAAGAGAGTAGTTAGTGAGAGTTTTGGGGATCCTAAGTGCAGTAGGTGGTGATGTTTATCTTTGGAGATTGCTCTAAGGCTCCTATTGCTACTATGTTTGATAGTGGAACTCTTGAAAGGGTTGCTTTTCAGTTTGGGGTTAGAGATATTAGAAAGTTTGATTCAAAGGATTTGCAGTATCCTTCTAATTCAAATCCTCCTTATTTTGTGGAGTATCCTGCTGAGGTTCAGAAGGATTTGTATCAGGACAAGGGGTGCATACCGAGTGTGGTGGAAGAGGCACTAAGTTGTAAGTTGGCTGAGAGTTTGAATCTAAAAGGGGTAGGAGTCATAATAACTTTGTGTATTATTTTCTTTGGAGAGGAGGAAGGTCTGTTCTGAGGGTGGTATGAAGAGAGCAAGAATTATTGCGATTATTGATGGAAAGATTGTGGCTGATTCTCTTGAAATGGTCGAGGAGGCGGGTCAATCCATGCCCCCAATGTTCAAATGACTTGTATTAGTTGGAATTGTCGTGGCATGGCGGCTGCTACAACAAATAGAGAGCTTAGGGCTCTGCTAGGGAATTATAAGCCGTCCCTATTCTTTCTAATGGAGACTAGAGCAAAAAAAGATAGGGTGGAGAAGCTTAGAAGGAGATTGAGGTTTCATAACTGTTTCTGTGTGGAAGCTATTGGACAGTCTGGTGGTCTTGCATTATTTTGGAATGATTTCTATCAAATTCAAATTCTGGATAGTTGTCAAAACTACATTCATACTGTTGTTCATCAACAAAGGACTCAAAAACTTTTTGAGATGTCTTTCATTTATGGAAACCCTACTTTTAATCATAGAAAGTTATTATGGGACAAGGTAGGGTCTCTTCCAACTGCAAATTCTATTCCTTGGGGTTTGATGGGTGATTTTAATGAAATGTGTAATCAATCTGAGAAGGAAGGAGTTCACCCTATTGATGAAAGAAGGCTAGACTTGTTCAAAATTTTTACTAATGAGTATGGGCTCATGGATTTGGATCTGAAGGGGTGTAAGTTCACTTGGGCTAGTAATCCTAGAAATGGTTTTGTCACTAAAGAAAAGCTAGACAGGGTGTTGGTGAATTGGAATTGGAGGCTGTCTTTTCCAAATGCCTCTGTAATTGCTTTACCTATGGTTAATTCTGATCATTCCCCTATCATTTTGTTTCCTATTCCAGCTACTTCTAGTGGGCGAAGGTTTAAGTTTGAAGCTATGTGGCAAGAGCATCCTAGTTTTGAGGGCTTCCTAGAGAGTAGTTGGAACTCTGTTAATCAGAATATAACTGGGTGGCAGGATTTTTTGAATAGAGCTACTAAGAGCTCTGTGGATATGGTAGATTGGCATAAGAAGACTTTTAAGAATGCCAAGAAAGAAATTGATAAGTTATCCTTCAGGCTTCAGAATATTCTAAATCAAGATCATCACTCTATTCAGTGGGGTTTGGTGGCTAGCTTGAGGAGCAGAATTGATGTATTATGGCAGCAGGAGGAGGCTTATTGGGGGCAGAAATCTAGAGTTAAGTGGTTGAAATTTGGTGTTAGAAATTCTAGATTTTTTCATGCTAGTACTATTCAGAGGAGAGATGTTAACAGATTGGTTAGAATTAAAGATGATAATGGTATTTGGCATGAGGGTCAAAACCAAGTTATGTCAGCTGTGTTTGAGCATTTCTCTAGTATCTATGCTTCTTTTGGCTCTGTGGGTAAGGAGGACTGTTTGTCTGTCATTCCCAAGATGGTTACTGATGGTAACAACTTGGCTTTGATGTCATCTGTTTCTGAAGAGGAAATTAAAGCTGCTATTTTTTCTATGGGTGCTCTCAAATCTCCAGGGCCTGATGGTTTGAATGGTTTGTTTTTCCAGCAAAACTGGCTTCTAGTGAAGGTCCAGGTTTATAATGCAGTTAATGATTTCTTCATTAATGGTAATTTGCCTGCTGTAGTTAATGAAACTATTGTGGCTCTAATTCCCAAGATTCCTCAACCTGAGTCTATATCTAATATGAGGCCTATTAGCTGCTGTAACTTCATTTACAAAGTTATTTCTAGGGTGGTTGTGTTAAGGTTGAAGCCTATGATGGGTAGTATTATTTCTCCTCAACAAAGTGCTTTTGTTGGGGGTAGGTTGATTCAAGATAATATTGTTGTTGCTCAGGAAGCTTTTCATAGGATAAAGAGGGTTAGAGGGGGTTTGAAGAATGCTGCAGTCCTTAAGTTGGATATGAATAAGGCCTATGATAGGGTGGAATGGGATTTTTTGGAAAGTTCTTTGTTGGCTTTTGGTTTCAGTGATGAATGGGTTAAGAAAATTATGTTGTTAGTTTCTTCAGTGTCTTATAAATATCAGGTGAATGGTTTTCTTAGTCCTAGCCTCACCCCTCAAAGAGGTCTTAGACAAGGTGATCCTTTGTCTCCTTATCTTTTTATCATAGTCTTTGATGTGCTATCTAGACTGATTCTGAATGCAAAAGAGAAGAAGGTTATTACTGGCATTGATATGGCTAAGGGAATGCCTATTTCACATTTGTTTTTTGCTGATTATGCTATCCTGTTTGCTAATGCATCTCATGCTGAGTTGTTTGCTTTTTGAAAATTCTAAATGATTTTTCTAAAGCCTCAAGGCGAGAGAATAAATTTACAAAAGTGCGTATTGTGTTTAGCAAAGATGTTTCTCGCTCTTTCAAAGAGTTCTTTGGGAGAATCTTGAATATTCCTATTTGGGATAACTCTGGTTCTTATCTGGGTTTGCCTTCTGATTGGGGTAGATCTAAGGTTAAGGCCCTTAGGTGGATTAAGGATAGAATTTGGAACAAGATGGATGGTTGGAAGGAAAAGTTATTAAACCAAGTTGTAAAGAAGTCCTTATTAAAGCCGTGATTGAGCGATTCCTTCTTATGTTATGTCTATAGTGTCTTTCCCAAAATCTTTTGTAAAGTCTTGAGTTCTATGGTGGCTAGATTACGGTGGAAGGCGGAGGGTAAAGTAAAAGGAATTCATTGGAAGAATTGGAGAATTCTTACTTCTAATAAAGGAAGGGGGTATGGGTTTTAAAGATTTTGCTGATTTAAATCTCTCTCTGTTAGCTAAGCAGGCTTGGAGGTTAGTTCAGGATCCTAATAGTTTATGGGCTTCTATTCTGTTAGAGTTGTATTGTAAGAAGGAGTCTTTTTGGTGTGTTAAAGCAAAGCATAGGGATTCTTGGATTTGGACTAGCATCTTGAAAGGTAGAGATTTGTTGAAGGATAATGGTAGGTGGCTGGTGGGTGATGGAGAGTGTAACACCCCCCTTCTACATAAACTACTATTTAAATTAATTTTGAAAATCAGAGTGCGTGAAAACTTTTAGGTGCGACCACTCGAGGGTGTCACATTTAAAACCAAACACCTTAATAAACTTCAAAACAATTACTTAAAATAAACTCGATTCGAGGAATAAAACTCCTTAAACAAAACTCCAAAACATTTAATTGGAATAAAACTCCAAAAGACAGGATACATAGCACCAAATAATATCTGGGGAAAATTATTACAGCCGTGGAAAAATAACAACTTAAGCAATAATTCGAAATGTAAAAAGAATAACAACTAAATATCCCCCCGGTGCTACGTATCAGAGCGACTCGACCAAACAACGAAGAAGGATCTCTAGTCACCTTGATCACGCATCACCTACAGGGTTGCTTGAGCATACGAGGCAACACGACGCAAAGGGTGAGTCTCGATGCATAGATAATAATAAATAAAGCAGAAACACGCAGAAAGCAGGCACACGACGAAGACAATAATTACTACATATATTATTGAGGCAGTTACACCAAAGGCAGTTACACTAACTACAGTCACACCAGAAAACAGTTACACCATTTGCAATCACACCAGAAACAGTTACACCAGAACATGTATGCAATGCAACCCAAAACTCCGTTGGGCATATGCATGTGGATCCATCACCAAAAATTGCCTTGTGGGCATTCACCAAACACCAAAATAATTTAGAGGCCGGCTTTATTCACCAAAATGCATATGATTTATGCGACGCCATGACTATGCACCAAAAACACCAAAACACCAAAGTATAGCAATAACGTGCTCACCAATAATTATATACATATATATATTCACCACATCACCAAGGAGGGTCATAGACACCTCATCACCAATATATTCGCCATTTATTTTATAACACCTTAATTAGTACACCTATAAGGATTAAAGGACACCAAAAGACTAAAGTCACCTAGGGACTAAAGTCAACGCCGGAACTAAACCCACACCTAAGGACCAGAGTAACACCATTAGGACTATTGAAACACCTACGGACTAAATTGACACTTTAGGGATCACACGGTCCCATCACTTGCATAGGCGCATAAGGCTGCCCAAATGGCGCCCTGCGCCTTAGACCCACATTCACGCAACACCATCTGCGGTTGGCGCCTCTGCTGAACACACACGGCACGCACCAAAGCACATTGGCGCCCGGATGGCGCTGTGCTGAAACCTGACACGCACACAAAGATCGCACTTGGCGCCACGGATGGCGCTGTGCTAGGCACAAAACTCGCGCACAAAGATCGCGCTTGGCGCCACGGATGGCGCTGTGCTAGGCACAAAACTCACGCACACAAAGATCGCGCACTTGCGCCCACAGATGGCGCGTGCTGTGCTGACTGACACACACACACCTCGACACCCACTCAAACAACTCGGCACCCACTCAAAAGACACCTCGATACACTCTCACACACCTCGGCACCTCACCCCATTCACCTCGGCACCTCACCTAGGTCACCTCACCTCATTCACCTCGGCACCTCACCCCATTCACCTCGGCACCTCACCTCACCTCACTCACCTAGGTCACCTCACCTCATTCACCTCGGCACCTCACTTCATTAACCTCGGCACCTCACTCCCCTCACTCACCTCGTCACCTCACCTCATCTTACACTCCACCTCACCTCACCTCACTCACCTGGGTCACCTCACCTCATTCACCTCGGCACCTCACTTCATTAACCTCGGCACCTCACCTCCTCTCACTCACCTCGTCCTCACCTCATCTCACACTCCGGCACCTCACCTCACCTCACTCACCTACGTCACCTCACCTCATCTCACATCGGCACCTCATCTCACCTCACTCACCTCGGCACCCCACTCCATTAACCTCGGCACCTCGGCCCACACTCTCACGAGAGCGGCGCGAGCGCACCACACACGCCAAACACATGCACACATCTCGGCACTCACGAGCACACATCTCGGCGCCTTGGCGACCACGTTAGCGCCCCACACACGCACACTGACCACGGGCGCGCACTGGCGCCGCGCCCGGTTCTGGCGCACCGAGCGTGACTTCGGCGCCACAGGCGTACGCAACGCACACACACATTAACGCAATACAATGATAATCATGGCTCCGATCACGAAATCAACATCATCACGCATTAACACAAACAAAACACCGCGTAAGCAATTCACGCATCACGAAATCAACATCATCGCGCAAACAACAACAATAACGAAACCACAGCGTCATGTGAACATCACCCAAATCACGTATACCCATTACAATTATCCACCTAAATTACTCCTAATCCTTAATCCCTATGTTTCAAGATTTATAAATTATTAAATATGCTAGAGAGCCCCCATACCTTGTTAAAATTGAAGAAAAAGACTAAAGCTCTCAAGGACACCTCTCCAAGACACCAACAATCCACGTTTTTCCTCTCCTCTAAGAGCTCCACGAAACTCCTCTCCTTTCTCCTTGCCTACTAGCGCTCCTCTTTTCTCCTCTTCCCACTTTCTATTTTTTTGATCTTTTGCTTCTAGTGAGGGTTTCTCCTAAGACCCTAAAGCTTTTATTAATTGGGTTTGGGCCACTTAACTCCAATGGGCCCTAATTGCACCTCCTAGTTACTTTCCCACATCCTCCCTATTTAATTAATAACACTCTCCAGTTATTTCCTACACCCCACTCCTTAATTGAATTAATTTCCTTATATTTATTTTAAATAAGGTTAATTAAATTATCACTTAATTAAATTATCTAATTATTTATTTAATCATTTTTGGGGCGTTACAGAGAGTCTATTAATGTGAGGTCAGATAGGTGGCTAGCAAATGGGGAGTTAGCTATTGTTAAGGATCCCGAGGCTTTGGTTAAGGTGGCAGATTGTTTCAATGACTCGAGGACTGGGTGGAATTTGCTTTTGTCGGGCTCTGTGTTTCATCATCAATCTGCTTTGGCTGCTGCTACAACTCCTTTTAGCTTGTTCAAGGCTCCTGACTCCTTTTGGTGGCCTCATACAGGTAGTGGCTCCTATTCAGTTAAGTCTGGCTACTATATGGTTCATCAAAAGGCCTCTATGGACGTTGCTAGGCCTTCTTCTTCTTTGGTTATACCTGAGGCTTTATGGAAAGTCATTTGGAGCTCAAAGGTGCCTCAAAAAATTAAGCTGTTTGTTTGGAAGTTGGTGCCCTATTTGCTTAGTTGAAGGTGAATCTTTGGAACACTTGTTTTTGATTTGTCATTGGGTGGCTCCTATTTGGCTAAGTATAGGTTGTCCGAGAGTTCCAGAGAGACATTGTGTCTCTTCTATTATCAATTGGCTTGTGGAGTTACTTTGTCCTGATGATGATAAGTGTGGTTTGTTGGAGGATCAGATTGTGTGGTTATTTGTGGCTTTGTGGTGTATTTGGAAATCTAGAAATGGATTTGTGTTTGGGATGCCTACCCTTCTCCTATGGGAACAGTTCATATGATTAATTGTTATATCTCTAACCTGTTGCATCCTGGTATAGATATTAATCCTACTCTAGCTTATCCTTCCTCTACATTAAAATTTGTTTCTAAATGGAGACCTCCCATACTGGGTTGTCTCAAGTTTAACACTGATGCTAGTTTCCTTCCACACAACAAGCGTGTATGGAGGGAGGTATGTATGTAGGGATCATGAAGGAAAGTTTGTTTGAGGAATACTTACAATGGTTTAGCAGTCTCTCCTTTAGTTGCGGAGGCCTTGGTTCTTCGAGATGCAGTCCTCTTTGCGAATAGCCTTGGGGTTTCTAATGTTCTTTTTGAATCCGATAATCTCAATCTTGTTCAAACCTGCAGAGGGGAGAAGGAGTTGAGAAGTATCAAAGGAATCATTGATGACATATTTGTTTTGAAATCAAGGTTTTTGAGTTTTGGGATTACAGGGCCGGCTAGAGAAGGGAATCATCTTTGCTCGTTCTGTTCTTTGAGTTGCTCGGTTGAAGTTATTGCTTGTCGAGTTGGTTTTTCAACCCTCCTTCGAAGCTCAGTCAAGCATTGTCTCTGGATAGATTTCGTCTTCGCATTTGATGGATGATGCAAATGTTTTTCTTCCATGATTTCCTGTTTCTGAGCGTTTGTGGTGGTGTTGTTTGATGCTTGTGATGTTGCAGTTGATTTTGTTTTATTTTCTAGGGTTTTATCGTTTCTTTCTGATCGAGCGTTTGGCTTTGTATTGGAATCGTTTGATTTTCTGTTCTTCCTTTTCATGAGTGGCTCGTTTCTTTTGTTTGGGCTTGTGCCTTTCATAAGATATTGGGCCACTTTTGGGTTTGTTTGGTTTGGGGTTGGCCCAATTTATAAAATTAGATAACCTTTGGACAAAAAAAAAACAAGTTATAATCCAAAAAATGTTAAAAAATCAGATTTAGTTTTATTGCAGTGTAAAAATATCCAAAAGTCCAAAAAGTCTAAAAATACAAAAAGTATAATACCGAAAATACAAAAACTAAAAAAATCTGAAAATATACAAAAAAATACAAAGAAACAGCAGCTACAGGCACGCACAGCCCAAGATAACAGCAGCTAGACTTGGATCTTCCATGCTCACCTAAACCCTAATCTTGAGCGCCAAGCCTCAAGTTTCTAATTTGAAAAATAAGACAAATCAAAGCAAATCAAAAATTAAATGCTAAACCTAGTTTTTTTTAATATAAATAGACAGTCCACTCAGAGTAAAAAACACACACAATTAGAATGCGAAAATCATTAAAAAAATTAGGATTAGGGCTTCACGTTAAAACCCTAATCATCTAAACACCTGAGAAGCATTCTGGGAATCAAGCATAATAGCAGAATCAGATCAAACACAAGCAGTCATAGAACCAGGGAGAACAAAACATCCTAGGCAGTAGACCAAAGTCATTCAACAATAACAGAGAACCATTAGGAGACTATTTTAGAAGTTGGAAAAAAGGTTGGTCTAAACTATTATTTCTCAAAATATAGTCTTATTTTTGGGTTCAGTTCATATTGTTTTCTTTTTGGAATATTGATGCCATGTTAGTAACAGTAATAGATTAGTAGCCATCAGACCCAGTTTTTGTTGTTGTTTTATAAAAGATACGAAATCAGGCTTAAAGATGAAAAATTACTAATTAGGTTTTTGTTAAAACAAAACCAGCGACAGGTTAGTCTTTCCATATTAGTTTCTTCAAAGAAATTAGGGTCCATGTTATATCTCTCAACAGAAGAAAATGAAATCACCAACAGATTAGAACAGAACCAAATAAGTTTTTTGGCACCAATGGTTCTAAACTACTAAACAGAGGATAGATTGGTTTTCTGTAGAGATAACTCAGATTTAGAAAATTTAGATGTTGAACACAAATCAGTCAAACCAGAAGCAAAAATAGAGTAGAAGAGAACCAGACCAGAGAATAAAAAAAGAACTAAAAAAAAGGAAAAAAAAGGCTAACTAGGAGATCTGTCATCGTCGCTGGCGACTTCGTCTTCTCCGGCGAGACTCCGGCGAGACTCCGGCGAACCTCCCTCCGTTCGCGTTTCCTCTCTCAGCCCTTACCTCCTCTCCTTTCATTTCCATCTTTCTACTTTCTCTCTCCCCGACTCACGCTCTCACTCTTTGTGTGTGGCGAAAAATTCGCCTCTTTCACTCACTAAGTGTTGTCTGCGACGCATGTAAAGGAGAGTGAGTGAAAATTAGGGATTCAACCCTAATCTCATCCCGATAATATCTACTGCTTTATTTATTTACTTTTTTCTTTTATTTTTTTGTTATTTTTTGGTCAAACTTTTTTCTTTTTTGTTATTTTTTTTTTTGGCTATTTTTTTTAAACATCAGATGTGTCTTTTCCCTCTACACCCTTCTTTTACTTCACGTTCCCCCCATTAAGGCCCATCTGCGCAGCTCAGTCCACAGAACGGATTGGGCTTGTCCCTTTTTTACACACCTATTAATAATCCAACCCCCAGCGACTAGTTACACTCCCATTTTAATAATGTACCCCTTTTTTCGTTTTTTTACATTCTTCTTCAAAAAACAATTTCCTTTATAATATATATATATATATATATATATATATATATATATATATATATATATATTTTTCCTGTATATAAAACCTATAAATAAATGTTTTCTTCCAAAAACATAAGTAGGGTACTAAGTCGGTTTATGCAGTAGGAGTTAGTCATCGTTAGAGCGATTGGTAAATGCGACTCAAAAGCCCTAGAACCTCTATAATAATATAAAAACTAATAAATAAACCTCTTCTCAAAATAGGGGGTTAGTCGATCTTACGATCGGGTTAACCATCATTTTTGGATGAATGAGTCCTAAAATCCCTAGTTTAAAATCAAACCACCTCACATCAAACCAATTTTTCAAAAATCAAAACCTATATTTTAAATAAAAAAGGGGGATTAAGTCAATAAATGCGATTGGGTTAATCATCGTTCTAGAACGACCCAAATTTGTCTTGCTCAATGATCCTAAAACCACTATACTAAAAAAATCAACCAACAAACTTTTTCAACCAAAAACTACGTAGCTTTGATTTCTCCATTGCATCTGGTGATACGTAAGAGCAAGGGCCCACTCCTATCAAGGTCAACAAACTAATTTTTTTAATTAAGAAGGATGTTGTGGGGGTGCTAATACATTCCCCACACATAGCGACTCCAAGCTTAACTTAGGCTTATCTAAACTTAAAGGGATCTTCTGAATTTGCCCTTAAACTAGAATTTCGGTGGCGGCTTCCTTTGAATCTTCGAAGAATCCTTCGTTTGGATTTTTCGGTCGGTACAGCTGGCGACTTCACCGTGGATGATTTTTTTAGAGAGTCTAGCCTAATTTAGTTAGTTGTTAATTTAATTTAATTTTACCCTTCTTTTGCCTATTATTCTATTTGCATATTATACTTTTTTTTTGATATGATATGTGAACCTTAGGATAGAAGACAATATTGTGTTCGTTTGTTTGTTTGCAGCTTTGGGGGGTATTTTAAAAATTTCTCCTACACACACTTTACCTCTACACATCACACATATGAGAAAAGTCCTCTACCCGGTCTCGAGTATAAACCTAAGTTAGAACGAGGTTGCGTAGTGATGGCTTTCTTTGACGTCGTCTGTTCGGTGGTCACGAAAACCTCACATCGAGTTTGATTGCTTTTAAGGGCGATATCCCTTCTAATAGCTTGCCTATTTTTGGGTCGATGTTTTTAGTAGGGGTCTTTGGCTCTAGAACCATGTGTAGGATCCATTAGAGCTATCCTTGTGAGGTTCACAATAAAAGGAGCCTTAGACCCACTCCATAGGAAACCTTCCTAGGGTCACAAAGGAGCTTCATACCCCTGCATTCAAACAAATATTAATGCATACTGTCTTTTAACAAAAAAATAAAAAAAAAATAAAAATTGTTTTTTCCACAAGATTTTAGAAAATATACCACATGCATTTTTCCTTTTCTTTGCATTACATAAAAAAATATAATAAAAAATCTCATATTGCATGCCTTTTTTATGGTTGCCAGGGAATTGTAAGCCTCTTTTGACAAAGAAGAAATGAATCAAGGTGTCATGTTCAAAGCCCCACAGATTATTTCATAGGCATGCATAAATCCACAGCTATTGGGATGCAGTTGAGTGGGGGCTACATTGAGGGCCTGTAAGACTTTATTCTCAAAGAATGTGAAAGGCACATCTTCACTTTCAAGTCTTCAAAGCAGGCAGTGTACATATATGTGGTTTCCTCGGCCACACCTTTGGGGCGCATCATGCACACTGGTTCGTTCTTCCTATAGCATTCGACGATGATGTCGTCCTCATTTCCAGTGGAGGACAATATATTGTTCTCCCGAAAGGCTTGCGATTCTTCAGAACTCAACATCTTCGATGAAAATTTGCGAGGCTCAAAGTTTGGAACAGTTTCAACTTTCTTCTCTGAGGCCATGTACACTCTAATTTTGTGAGGAGCCGTAGAGGGGAGAGGGGAGAGCCAAGAGATTAGCTTTACCAAATGAGGTAGAAGGAAGACCCACAGTAGACTTGAAAACGAACCAGCCCCCTGGGAAAAAGCGAGGAGTAGGGTTAACGCCTACGTCATCTGAAGAGTCAGAATCCGTAGAACTAACATCGGATGGATCATAAATCTCGGAAATGGATGACTTGAGGCGTTTCCATTTCTCCTTTATTTTTTCCGAACAAGGCCTAGTTTCGTCCAAAATCACTTGATAGGCTGAGGAAACCTTAGTCACCTCATTTCCACTCTCATCCACCTCCAAAATTTCTACCATCCTACTTAATTAATTAGAAGAAAGCAAAGAAGAAGAAAATACTTGTGAATGATGTGCAAGGCGAGAGGATGCACACAAAAGGAAGCTCGGCAACAGAAGGTAACAATGTGGGAAAGAAAGAAATGGTAAACACAACCATGGTAATCCCACCTTTTTAAAAGGCAATCTCATTTAACAAAAGCGCTATCTGAAGCATGGAGTAGGTGAAGCGATTTCGTGACCTTTCAAATCAGTGATGATGAAACGTTGAAGGAACACGCATTCCAAAACAACCAAACTGTCCCCTCTCTTAACGCACACCCTAAGCGCCGCCTGCTAAAGATACAACAATTATGAGGAGAGAGAAACGTGCAAGCCATAGCTCGAAGACGATGGTCGTGACACCAAGCTTCAACTCATTCTTAAAGCCCTTCGCTGAGTTATACTCAGCTCAGACTTGGGGGGCCGTGGACAGAGACGGAGGGACATGTATTGGTGTCATGGCTCCAGCCCCTCCCGTGTTTATATTAATTTCCTTTTACACTAGATAACTAATAGCATATATTATCTTAAAAAAAACTAATAGCATGTCATATGCACAACCACGTATATACATGCACCTCTTCTTCTGTTTTTAAGCCTCTACTAGCTTATTATCTACACAACGTGACAGTTCTTCATTTCGAGGAGGAAATAATTGATGAAGACAATATTTATCACCTCTTAAAAATTAGGATTATTGACACGATTAAAAAAAAGACTAAATTACACGAGAGGTTCTTCAAGTTGTTTAATTGTAACAAGTCGGTCTTTGAAGTTCTTTTTAGTACCACTTAGGTTCTTTAAGTTGTGCATATGTGTTGTAGCATGGATTTTGACCCTCTCCTTCCACTTACCGTACATCTCCTTTCATCTTCTCTATCGATCTCTTTATTTGTTTCACACTCTCTCATCATTAAATAAATGATGAGAGTGAGTGAAACTAAGAGAGAGAGAATTGAGGGAGATGTGGAGAGAATGGAAGGAGAGGATTCAAAGTCGTTGTGGCATAGGATTTGATCTTTGCGTTTTGTTGCTTATGTTGCTAATTGGTGAAATTTTTTTCCCCCTAACAAGATAGTTTTACGTTTTGGCGTTTTGCATAACCTAGATCAACAACCAAGTTGTGCCTAAAATTGCCCACAAAATATTATATTATTACTAAAGTTAACACACACACACACACACACACACACACACACACATATATACTAGTGTGTGCTATACTGCTTGTATTGCGAGTCTAATTTATATTTTAGAATATTTTAATGAGTTATTCTCGAATTGTGTTTTAATAAATATTTGTATAATTGTAGATCTACACATGATAGGTGATAGGCGTATTTTGTCGTGTCGCATCATGAAATTTGATAATGTGACTATTTATCGTCTAAAATTGGATGCTTAGTGTGTATACATCATACTGTTTCATATGAAGAATATATATATATATATATATATATATATATATAGAGAGAGAGAGAGAGAGAGAGAGAGAGAGATATTTTGTCCAAAAACTACAACTTTGACTGCAAGTGGTTAATGCACTCTATCTAACGGGGCAAACTCAGATAGTAACCAGACTCAATCTCTGGATGAAATAATTTGTAGCCAGACTTTACGTTTTGCGGTGGGCACCCTGATCTCGATAAAATAAAAGGTACTGTGAGAATAAAGCACTTTAGAGCATCATTAGGGTAGAGTCCTAACACATCTTGGTTGAGCCCTTGCTGACGGGTCAGATTTAAAGCACTTTCTTTCTATTCAACTCCAACACAGATCATAATAAAAAATTGAGCATGTACCCAATAAAAAAATTAATAAGAAATTGATATTAAAATTTTTTCTATTCAGTTGTTAAATAATTTTTAGCTAACACAAGATAGTACTAATCTCTCTAAAAAGGTTAAATGGGCAGAGATGTTTTGTAGCTATCATTCCAATGTTTACGGTTACAGACTTTTATTTCATACGTGCGTTTCCTTCAAATTTATTTTGTAACTTATACCCAACTAAAATACATTATGTCAATATTAATAACAAATTGACAATTTTCAAATTGAATTATCTATTTCTGCCAAATAAGATGATACATAGGACCATCACTATTTTAATTACATGTTTGTAACCGATATTTGTGAGGATAGAATATTATTAGGCAGGTACAACATCAACGTATTTATAATCATAAATTGTATGTTCCCACATTAATATGGGATTCGATACAAATAATATAACCCTTTTTTTTTTTGCCGCAGCGCGCCAACAAAGCATAAGGAGGATGATGTAATACTTGAATGCTTACATGACATTTTTGGGATTTACACGTAGGATGTAATTTTGAGGACTTTCATAATTGTATATTCTATATATATATATATATATATATATATATATATATATATATATATATATACTTTTGGATATTTTAATTTTACTCGAGCTCTTGCATGATCCACCGATCCTGGCTCAGTCCCCCGGCGTGGATCAGGTGAGATGCAGAACTCGCTCCATAGAGGCCTAACCGATCTCTCTTTCAACCCTTAGAGATAACTACTACTCGTGCGCTCGGAAGAGAGACACGTGGCTCGGATAGAAGACACGAGGCAATTTGGGACATTGGCCAAGGCTAGCCATTGGAAAACAACCTCGAAAATGCAAGCACGACGATTAGAGACGGGATCGCAAAGAGGGGAAGAGAGGGCGGAAGACAGGACATGACATTACTTAACACAGAAAACACTCTGAATGTAATCGGACTTTGAAGTCCTTCCATTGTAACAGATCGACGAGATCAATATACTATTTTGATTTCTACACTGTTCGGATCAACATGTTATTTTCTCTATCTTTAATCAATACTATCAAATCACTTTTTGGATCCTTTTTTAAAATAGTAGGCGTTTGCTTTTCCCACCCCTCCTACTCTTTTGCACGCCCTTAATTTATTTTTCCTAAAATGACCTCGCGTGGGGCGCCGAAACGCAGGTTAAGTGACTATTCGAGCGACATTGTGCGAAACAGAGTTGAAACGGCGTTATACGTGTTAAGGAATTTATATTGATCGCATGACATCGTTCGAACATGTTCGAATAAACTCATGCGTGTTAAGGAATATTGCAAACTGATGGTATGAGGGTGTGTTTTTGCTGTGTCGCATGGCTTTATTCGAACGTGTTCGAAGAGTGCGTTCGAGCAGAGAGTTCGAATGGTTTCATGCGAACTCTTTATTATGCGAGAACAAAAACTTATAAACCGAAAACATATTTTCTTTTGGATGATTTCAAAATATGTCGATCCAAGATTTATACAACATTGTCTTTCAAAATTATAAACCTAACTTAGCATTGACTACCATCACTATCTTTACTTAAATCTATACAAGGAGGGGGATGGGGGGTTGCGATTGTAGGATCAAACACTTCCACTTTTGCATCCGGCTAATAAAAAGCGAGTCCCATCCCTTTGCTATGGGTGCCCTGTAACACCCCAAAATAGTTCAATTAATTATTTAGTTGAATTATTTAAGGTTTACAACATTTTAGTTAAGTCAAGTATTAATTAGAAGTCTATTTCATTTAGAAGATGTTTAAATAAATGGAGAAGGTGGGAATAGAGGCCCATGAGCCATTTGAAGCCCAAACTAATGCAATAAAGGAGTGTGTCGAAGGAAAGGGAGCATCCATGCAAAGTGTTTTGAGAAAAAACAAGTCAAAGGGAAAGTAAGAGAGAGAAGTTGGTAGGTGAGATCACTTTCTAGAGAGAAGGAAGAGCATTTGGCGTGAAAGAAGCTCAAGCTCAAGGGAGAATTGTTGCTGTGAGGAGAATCAGGGAGCATCGTGAAGAGAGGGTCTTTTGCTCAGCTGATCAAGGTTAGGGGGCTCTCTTCTCACGTATAATTTTGTAGTATGATGAGTGTTATGTGTGAGTAGTTTGTAGTTGTATTTTTCTGAGTTGTGTTGCATGTTTTGTGTGTTTCTGATTGTGCTTGATGTTATGTTTTAGCTCGTTTCAGTGAGGTTTTGTTGAGATGTTGAGGTGTTGGTCATACGAGAGACTAATGAGTGAAATGGGAGCTGAGAAAACTCTCAGTCCTAGTGAGCTAAAGTGAGAGACGTGAGAGTGTGAAGTTCTTAAGAAGTAAAACGTTGGACTACCGAGTGTAGATTTGGAGTTGAGTGATCATAACGAAGAGAGCGTGTATGCGGGCTTAGCGAAGGGGTTGACTTGGGATTATCGAGGTGTATCTACCTACCACCGATTATAACGAAACTTAAGTGATGATCGTAAGTCAAAACGTAATAACGATAACATAAGAACCGAGGTGAGTGATAGAGCACAAGTGACTAAGTGTATGAGTACACGAGACTAGGTATAGGTATCGGTTTGTACTTGCCCGTGTGTAGGGTAAGTAGGCCGAGATGCTTAGGCCGAGATAAAGTACTTAGGCGTAGGCTCTTTGAAGTGTCGTTGATAACGATATGGCGTGTAATGCCGAGGTGTTATGGCCGAGATGTAGAGTATATCATACCTAGGTGTACTTGCCGAGGTGAGATATTGCGTTTAAGTGCGGTGTGTTCAAGCGTAGAGTAACCGGTGGTATTATAGAGGAAGTGAAGTGCGTTTAGTGCGAAGTGAAGTGACTATGAGTGGAGTAGAGTGTAGGCGTGCGAGGTGCCAAGCGTCTTGAGGTGCCAAGCGCGCCGAGGTGCTATAGGTGCCGAGGTGTTGTTTTAACGCTAGTGTAAGCGCGAGTTGTTCTTTGGGCGCAATCGAGAGTGTCGTTTTAAGCGGCGATTCGTGAGTGGCTGAATGGTGTAGTCGGTTTTAGTCCTAAGTGACATGGTAGACCTCGTAGTATTTGTTTGGTCCACTACTAGGTGCCGAGGTGTTTGGTGGTGAGGCGACAACCTTGTTGTTGTTGGCGATGTAGAGGCGTCGGCCTTAGCACGAGAAAAATGACGTATGTGTGTTGTTGGCCTTATGGCTACAGTAGAGGAGTAATAAATGATGAAGTCCACGATGGGCATTAAAATAAATGAAAAGGGTGAATCACGCAGAGGACTTGGTCCTAGAGGTGAAGCGAGAGGACTTAGGTCCTATTTATGAAACGTAAGGCCGCGGTCTAATTGGTGAGTTCTTGAGATTGTGTCATGATTTAATTGAATGATGTATATCTTTGTGTGTTATGCATTGTTCATGGTGTAGCATAAATCATAAACATAATGGTGAAAGCAGAGGACTTCGGTCCTATGGTGAAAGTAGAGGACTTCGGTCCTAAGGTGTAAGCAGAAGACTTGGTCTTAATGGATCCATCATGCATATGCCCTTGGTGTTTTGGAGTGCATCATGCATATAACTCATGCACTAAATAATTGTGTTATTTGGGTGTTGTGCCGAGGTGTTTATATGTGTTTTGCTTAGCATAATTCTTGTCATAAACCTTATTATATGTGTTTAGAGACTCACCCTACTGCTTGTATGTTGCTTCTCATGTTGGCAACTTGCGGTATCCCAGTAGTAGAGTCGGTCCTCACTTTGTGTAGTTAGCGTCATTTTGCTCTGGTAGTGTAACACTTTGGGGCCGAGTAGCGTAGTGAGTGCATTATGTAGGTTTTTTTGAGTTGTAAACCTATGTCTTTTTGGAACATGTATTATTTTGACTGTGTTGTAACTAATAACTTTGTTATTGTGAGCTCGGTTCCTTCTTGGCCGAGGTCTTTGTATGTGCATCACACTACAAATTGTTTAGGCTGCGCAATTGTTTTATTGTTTTGCTTGGTTTAATTCATGTAGAAAAATGTAGCACTCCTTGAGTGGTTTTGAAAACTCTGATTTAATTCGCTAAGTAGTATTAAAAGTAAGGGGGTGTTACATAAGTGGTATCGAGCAAAAAGTCCGGTCTTGTCAGGCCAAGTATTGAGTCTTGAGTTCCCGAATTTGAGTCTTATGGCTCGTTCTAAGTAGATTTTGTTTATATGTTTAGTGTAATGGTGGAAGAGTTTGGGAGGAATGACACCGCCATAGGCTCTTTGCATTAGAAGCGATGGCGGCTAGCATGAGAATCGACCTCGTGACGTGAGGATCTTTGGAGCGAGGAGGTTGGCTACGTTTGAGAGGAGAATCCTCCTACTTTCAAAGGGAGGTATGATCCGATGGAGCTATGGCTTTAGTTAAAGGAAATAGAAAGGATCTTTCGAGTGATGGAGTGTTCGATTGCACAAAAGGTGAGATTTGGTACTCACATGCTTTGGTGAGGAGGCGACGATTGGTGGTGGAAAATCTTCAAAGGTTGGAGGCTGCTTTGAAGGAGAAATCACACAGATATTTTCAAGAGGGAGTTCTGATGAAGTATTATCACGAAGATGTTAAGGGAAAGAAAGAAATGGAATTTTTAGAGTTTGGAGCGGGGAGTAAGTCGGTGGTAGAGTATGCGGCAAAGTTTACTGAGTTGGTGAAGTTCTACCCCCATTACTGCTGGAGCTCTTCTTTGAGTTCTCCAAGTGTATTAAGTTTGAGAATGGTTTAAGGCGACATCAGCGAGGCAATTGGGTATCAACAGATAAGGGTGTTTGCTCGGTGGTGAATAGGCTGCGAGAATCTTCGAGGAAGACAAGGTGGCGCGACTACCACCTTTAAAGCTGGAAGGAGAAGCGAGAATTCTCAATATCGTGCTAAGCCTTACGAGGGTTACGGTGGAAAGGGTAAAGGAAAGTGGAAAGCTGGTTTGGGCGGGCGCCGAGTGGGAGACGCAGCTCCTCAGTATAGTGTGTTTCAAGTGTGGAAAACACGGTCACAAAAGTTTTGAGTGCCCGGTCATTAAGTGTTTTAAGTGTGGCAAGGAAGGCCACAAGGCTCCAGCATGGGAAGAAGGACATGGTTTGCTACAACCGTGGGGAGGCGGGGCATATTAGTTCGAGGTGTCCTAAGCCAAAGAAGGAGAAGAATGGTGGAAAGGTGTTAGCTCTTGCGGGATCCGAGGTGGTGAATGAGATAAAAGGTACGTGTTTTATAAATGGCATTCTGTGATTGCAATAGTGGATCTTTGGTGCCACGCATTCTTTCATTTACGCTTTGTGTGTTAAGAAGTTGGATTTAGTGTTGTCTTCTATGATGAGGGAGATGGTTATCGGTACTCGAGCCAAGGGTCCGGTGACTACCTCTCTGGTGTGTGCGAAGTGTCCTCTGTCAGTCTTTGGCAGAGACTTCCTTGTTAATCTGATCTGTCTACCTTTGGAGGGGATGGATGTCATCCTCGGTATGGATTGGTTAGTGGATAACCATGTCCATATCAATTGCTTTGAGAGGATGTGAGTTTCCGCTTCTTCCGAAGTGGAAGAATTTGTTCTGATGTCTGCTGCAGAAGCGGTTTGCGCAAGGTAATGAAGGAAGGGGTTGCGTTGTTTGCGTTGAGTGTGACAATGTCTGCAGAGAGCCGAGCTAAGATTGATGAAATACTCATAGTGAGAGAGTTCCCAGAGGTATTTCGGATGAAATTCGGATGTGCCGCTTTGAGAGAGAAGTCGAGTTTACCATTGATTTAGTACACAGTACTAGGCGGTGTCTATGGCACCATATAGGATGTCTGCGTCTCGAGCTATCCGAAATGAAGAAGCGACTTGAAGAACCTGTTGGAGAAAAGAAGTTTATAAGGCCGAGTGTGTCACCTTGGGAGCTCCAGTGTTCTTTGGTGAAAAAGAAGGATGGGAGTATCGCGACTCTGCGTTGACTATCGTCACCGAATAAAGTAACAATCAAGAATAAGTATCCACTTCCAAGAATAGATGATTTGATGGACCAATTGGTGGGAGCGCAAGTGTTTTCTAAGATTGACTTGAGGTCGGGTTACCATCAAATCAAAGTAAAGGATGAAGATGTTCCTAAGGCGGCGTTTAGGACTCGGTATGGACACTACGAGTATTCGGTCATGCCATTTGGTGTTACTAATGCTCTGGAGTATTCATGGAGTATATGAATCGTATCTTTCATGAATATTTGGATCGGTTTGTGGTAGTGTTCATTGGCGACATCTGGTTTATTCTAAGTCAGAGGAAGAGCATGTCGAGCACTTAAGGTTAGTGTTGGAGATCTTAAAGGATAGGCAATTTGTATGCGAAGCTATCCAAGTGTGAGTTTTGGTTGAGAGAAGTGAATTTCCTTGGTCATGTGATTCTGGTGGTGGTATTGCGATAGATCCTTCAAGATTGAGGTCAGTATTGCAATGGGAGACGCCAAGTCGATCCAACGAGATAAGAAGTTTTAGGTTTGGCCCAGGTTACTACGGGAGATTCATTGAAGGTTTCTCCAGTTGGCGCTACCGTTGACTCGGTTGACTTGCAAGGGTAAGGCATTCGTGTGGGATGATAATTGTGAAGAAAGTTTCAAAGAGTGAAGAAGAGATTGACGACGTCTCCAATCTTGGCGTTCTTAGAATCCAAATGAGTCTTTTGTAGTATATTGTGATGCGTCTAAGTTGGGTTTGGGGCTGCGTCTTGATGCAAGGCGCGGTAGGTAGTTGCTTACGCTTCAAGGCAATTGAGAATTCATGAGAAGAACTACCCTACACATGATTTGGAGCTTCTTTGCCCTTGTAGTGGTGTTTCTTGTTGAGGATGTGGAGGCATTACCTTTATGGTTCTCGGTTTGAAGTGTTTAGTGATCACGAGGGTCTACAATATTTGTTTGACCAAAGGAGTTGAACATGAGGCGAGGAGGTGGTTAGAGTTTTGTTGAAAGATTACGACTTGATGCGAACTATCACCCGGGAAAGGCTAATGTAGTAGGCGATGCATTGAGTAGGAAGTCCTTGCACGTGTCACCATGATGGTTAAGGAGTTGGAGTTAATTGAGCAATTCGGAGATTTAAGCAGTGCAGTAACTTCTCGAGTGTTAAGTTGGGGATCTTTGAAGATCACTAATGAGTTCTTGGTTAGCATTAGGGAGGCTCGGAAGTTGGATGTTAAGCTTGTGGATATAGTAGTGGGAATTGGCGATCCGAAAGTAAAGATTTTGAGTTGGATACACAAGGTTTGTTGAAGTCACAGAGGTCGGTTTGTATTCTGATGAAAAGGAAATGAAGAAGGCAGTTCGGAAGAATGTCATAGGAGTAAATTGAGTATTCACCCGGGGCTACAAAGATGTATCAAGATTTGAAGAGGCTATTCGGTGGCAAGGTATGAAAAGGGATGTAGCTCGATTCGTTTATGCTTATGCGATTTGTCGAAGTCAAGGTAGAGCACGGCCGCGGGGTTGATGCAACCATTACAGATTCCGGAGTGGAAATGGGACGATATTGCTATGGATTTCGTGAATCGTCCGCGAAAATCGTGAAGAGGTATGATGCTATTTGGGTAGTTGTTGATAGGCTAACTAAGTCGGCACACTTCATTCCTATTAACATCACGTATCCGGTCTTAGAGGTTAGCGAAATTTACATCAAAGAAATTGTGAAGCTTCATGGAGTCCGCTTCAAGCATTGTTTGAGATAGGGATCCTAGGTTTACACGGCATTTTGGAAGAGTTTGCTAGAAGCGTTGGGGTCCAAGTTGCGTTTGAGCTCGGCATATCATCCACGGTGATGGTCGGTCAGAGGACCATCCAGTCCTTAGAAGATTTGTTAAGGGCTTGTGTGCTCGAGCATGGTAGTGCGTGGGATTAAATATCTTCATTTAATCGAGTTCACTTATAATAATAGTCGTCATTCTAGCATTGGGATGGCACCCTTTGAGGCGTTGTATGGGCGGAGGTGTAGGACTCAGTTGTCTTTGAGTATGAGTCACGGTGAGAGTGTGGTGCTCGGACCCGAGATCGTCAGAGACCACCGAGAAGGTGAAGCTAATACAAGAGAAGATGAAAGCCTCGCGAGTAGGCGGAAGAGTTACCATGACAAGAGGAGAAAAGATTTGGAGTTCGGTGTAGGTGAACATGTGTTTACGAGTCAATCCGGTGGTGGTGGTGTGGGTCGAGCTTTGAAGGCTAAGAAGTTGTCCCCTCGTTTTATTGGTCCATACGGATCTAGAGAGAGTTGGGAAGGTGGCTTACAGTTGCTTTGCCACCTAACTTTGTCAAATTTGCATAATGTGTTCCATGTGTCTCAACCGAGGAAATATATTTGAGACGCATCCCATGTAATTCGGATGGACGACGTGCAAGTAAGGAGAACTTGGATGTGGAGACAGTCTGCGTCGAGATTGAAGGCCGAGAAGTGAAGACTTTAAGAGGAAAAGAGATCAAGCTAGTAAAGGTGGTTTGGTTTGGAGTCTGCCGTGAGAATGCTACTTGGGAGCCGGAGAGCAAGATTCGGAAGCCTATCCCGAGTTATTTGCTTGAGTAAGATTTCGAGGACGAAATATTCCAAGTGGGGAGAGTTGTAACACCCCAAAATAGTTCAATTAATTATTTAGTTGAATTATTTAAGGTTTACAACATTTTAGTTAAGTCAAGTATTAATTAGAAGTCTATTTCATTTAGGAGATGTTTAAATAAATGGAGAAGGTGGGAATAGAGGCCCATGAGCCATTTGAAGCCCAAACTAATGCAATAAAGGAGTGTGTACGTCGAAGGAAAGGGAGCATGCATGCAAAGTGTTTTGAGAAAAAAGAAGTCAAAGGGAAAGTAAGAGAGAGAAGTTGGTAGGTGAGATCACTTTCTAGAGAGAAGGAAGAGCATTTGGCGTGAAAGAAGCTCAAGCTCAAGGGATAATTGTTGCTGTGAGGAGAATCAGGGAGCATCGATGAAGAGAGGGTCTTTTGCTCAGCTGATCAAGGTTAGGGGGCTCTCTTCTCACGTATAATTTTGTAGTATGATGAGTGTTATGTGTGAGTAGTTTGTAGTTGTGTTTTTACGAAATGTGTTTGCATGTTTTGTGTGTTTCGATTGTGCTTGATGTTATGTTTTAGCTCGTTTGAGTGAGGTTGTGTTGACATGTTGAGGTGTTGGTCATACGAGAGACTAATGAGTGAAATGGGAGCTGAGAAAACTCTCAGTCCTAGTGAGCTGAAGTGAGAGACGTGAGAGTGTGGAGTTCTTAAGAAGTAAAACGTTGGACTACCGAGGTATAGATTTGGAGTTGAGTGATCATAACGAAGAGAGAGCGTGTGTGCAGGCTTAAGCGAAGGGGTTGACTTGGGATTATCGAGGTGTATCTACCTACCACCACCATATGAACGAAACTTAAGTGATGATCGTAAGTCAAAACGTAATAACGATAACATAAGAACCGAGGTGAGTGATAGAGCACAGTGACTAAGTGTATGAGTACACGAGACTAGGTATAGGTATCGGTTTGTACTTGCCGAGGTGTAGGTAGGTAAGTAGGCCGAGATGCTTAGGCCGAGATAAAGTACTTAGGCGTAGGCTTCTTTGAAGTGTCGTTGATAACGTTATGGCGTGTAATGCCGAGGTGTTATGGCCGAGATGTAGAGTATATCATACCTAGGTGTACTTGCCGAGGTGAGATGTTGCGTTTAAGTGCGGTGTGTTCAAGCGTAGAGTAACCGGTGGTATTATAGAGGAAGTGAAGTGCGTTTAGCTGCGAAGTGAAGTGACTATGAGTGGAGTAGAGTGTAGGCGTGCCGAGGTGCCAAGCGTCTTGGGGTGCCAGCGTCTTAGGTGCCAAGCGCGCGAGGTGCTATAAATCTTAGAGGTGTTGTTTTAACGCTAGTGTAAGCGCGAGTTGTTCTTTGGGCGCGGCGAGAGTGTCGTTTTAAGCGGCGATTCGTGAGTGGCTGAATGGTGTAGTCGGTTTTAGTCCTAAGTGACATGGTAGACCTCGTAGTATTTGTTTGGTCCACTACTAGGTGCCGAGGTGTTTGGTGAGTGAGGCGACGACGCTTAGAGCCGCTGGCGATGTAGAGACGTCGGCCTTAGCACGAAAAAATGACGTATGTGTGTTGTTGGCCTTATGGCTACGAGTAGAGGAGTAATAAATGATGAAGTCCCGATGGGCATTAAAATAAATGAAAAGGGTGAATGCAGAGGACTTGATCCTAGAGGTGAGCAGAGAGGACTTAGGTCCTATTTATGAAAGAATCTTCAGCGGTCTAATTGGTGAGTTCTTGAGATTGTGTCATGATTTAATTGAATGATGTATATCTTTGTGTGTTATGCATTGTTCATGGTGTCGCATAAATCATAAACATAATGGTGAAAGCAGAGGACTTGGTCCTATGGTGAAAGCAGAGGACTTGGTCCTAAGGTGTAAGCGAGAATACTTGGTCTTAATGGATCCATCATGCATATGCCCTTGGTGTTTTGGGTCTGCATCATGCATATAACTCATGCACTAAATAATTGTGTTATTTGGGTGTTGTGCCGAGGTGTTTATATGTGTTTTGCTTAGCATAATGCTTGTCATAAACCTTATTATATGTGTTTAGAGACTCACCCTACTGCTTTTATGTTGCTTCTCATGTTGGCAACTTGCGGTATCCCCGAGTAGAGTCATTCCTCACTTTGTGTAGTTGGCGTCATTTTGCTCTGGTAGTGTAACACTGGGGGCCGAGTAGCGTAGTGGTCTGTTATGTAGGTTTTTTTTTTTTGAGTTGTAAACCTATGTCTTTTTGGAACATGTATTATTTTGACTGTGTTGTAACTAATAACCTGTTACTGTGAGCTCGGTTCCTTCTTGGCCGAGGTGCTGTATGTGCATCACACTACAACTGTTTAGCTGCGCAATTGTTTTATTGTTTTGCTTGGTTTAATTCATGTAGAAAAATGTAGCACTCCTTGAGTGGTTTTTGAAAACTCTGATTTAATTCGCTAAGTAGTATTAAAAGTAAGGGGGTGTTACATGCCCTATTAGTATTCCATATCAAATCCGGCACAGACATTGGACTTCCAGGCTTCATAAAGACCTTCAAAAAGACAAGGTGCATATGCTTATTTATCCATGCATCAATAAATTTTTCCTTGAAGGGGTCTAGCCAGGTGGTCTTGACATACTCTATGAAACTGGGATAAGGTCGTGCGATGTCGTTAAACAGACCCAACTCATAATCATACTCTTCCGTAGTCTTCGCATGCACAACATATTGAAATGCACTCATAATGTCATTAACAATAGCTTGGTCTTTCACAATGAGCCTTGCTTTGGCCCTCACATTTTTCTTAATTTGAAATTGGCACAAGTTTGCAGAAGTTGGAAATATTCCTGCCAGTGCATTCATCATACCCGTGTCTCTATCAGTAAGTATGAATTGTGGTACTTCATCCTGTCTCCTAAATAAACCCCTCAATTTCTCAAGAACCCGTGCAAAGTTATCCATCATCTCCCAATTGACATAAGCAAATGCAGTAGAGTAAGTCTTCTCTGTTGATGTTTCACCAACGATCTCAACCAATGGATACCTATACCAGTTGGTTTTATAGGTGGAATCAATCAACAAAACAACCAGGAAGGTGTTTAGAAGCTCAATGGAATCTGGATGTGCCCAAAAGATGTCTTTCACAACAATAGTTCCCTCTACAAGTCGAGTCCAGTAAACATAATTATCGCGTTGCAAATAAAACATCAGTTGTTGGAGCTCAGTCCTACCCTCACGCATAGCCGACCGTTTCCTTTGACGACAGTTGTATATTTGTTTCACAACCGTATAGTTATCATCAGGTTTCATCAATTTCAGTTCATTAAGGATCAATTTAGGCCGAGTATGATTCCTAGTCATTCTAGCCACTGGTTCCTTCTCTTCTGAAGTTAACCTACCAATGTACGGACGTCCTTCTTGATAAGTAGCCATACCATGGTTATGAGTTCCATTCATAACCCTCAAATCCATCCTCCAAGCTTCTTAATAAATTTCCCTTTCGATGCAGGCCCGAAACAACATTTTCTAGTGTTTGTGCCTTCCTCAACATTTGTCTTGTAAGATCCAAATTTATCACAAATCAACATGCAATATTGTTTACGATGATCGCTGCAGTGTGTCGATCTTCCTACAACAATCACCATCCCAAGAGATTTTCCAACCGCACGCACCCACGTCAGCAGCTCCTCACGACTAGGGAATAACTGAAATTCAATTACTAAGTGTTAGTTAAATAATTTGAATAGTTCGTTAAAATTAAAACAGCTAATTCATTCTTACCGTATCCGTTTTGAACGAACTAGTAAAATCTTGGGATTCTACGTCGTCAGTTGACATCTCAACTGCTACAGTTGACACCTCAACTGCTCCAGATGTTCCCCCATTTTCCTCCATTTAACCCACAAAAACCTGCACAGAAGCTGCAACTTATCAGTTACTGTCATGCGATTGTTCGAACAACCTTATGCGAACAGAGTCGAATGAGGGTGTTCGAACCAACCAAAGTCACACCCCATTTAACACCTGTTCGAACACGTTCATTCGAACATGTTCTAACGACCCTGTTCGAGAGCGCGATTACAGAAAAAATGGCGTAAAAAACTCAAAACAGAACCAAAATGAAAAAAGTTTGGTATGGTTATTACCTTGAGCTAGTTGCCAATGTTGGGTAGAATGGGAGTGAATGATGAAGGTGAGGATGGGTGGGTTTTGGAGTGGAGAGAGGGGGAGGTTTGGGGTTTTAGAGGGAGTGTGTTGTGTTGTAGGAGAAGAGAGGGAGAGAGAGGTAGAGGGGAATTCAATTTTAAGTGGGGTTAGTATGGTAAATGTATAGGGTGAGAGAGTGTGTTTTGAGTAGAAGGGGATGTGGGAAAAACAATGTCCAAATAGTAAATGCGTGTTGCAAGACTAACGATGAGTCTATGGATGAGTTGGGTCGATTACATACCCAACTACTATTACTGTCAAGCTTTTGAGAGTTCCTACAACTACTACTAATTTTGTCGTTATTGGTGGGCAGCTTAGGGGCTTCTAAGTTTTGGAAATTGGGAAAATGATTTTGAGAAGAAAATTAATTAAACTATCATAAAAGTTAGAATGACTATTTATCCTAAATATCTTTTAAGAAATTGTCTTGCGCTTTCAAGTGCTGAAATCCATTACTTGAAACATGTTCTACACCAAATGGAGTTTGGATGGTTGTGTAGCATCTAACTCAGTAGCCTAAGAGTAAGAGTGTGTTTGGATGGGGCATTTGAAAATTCTATGGAATTTCAAATTCTAGGCGAATCAAATGCGTCAATTGAAATCCTTTCATTTTCAAAATTATTTGTTTGGATGAGATAATGAAAATTCCTCATTGTTAAAATTCCTTGTTTGGATAGAGTAATTAAAATTCTTCATTTTTATATTACAGAAAATTCTTCACTTTATCCTGTGGTCGAATGACATACGAGAGAGAGAGCGCAATTTGGAATATTTGAATATTTATTTTTTGAAGAAAATAATTGTGCGAAAAACAATATTTTTTAATGAACATTTTTACTAAGAAATGAATTTCAAATTCTTCACTTTTAGGTAGTGTTTTAAATTCTCTCTAAATTTAGTCTTACTAGAATACCTCATAAAATCCATTCATTTTGAAAATTCTCCAAATTTATTATGCAAACATGTTAATTTGGTTTGAAGCATTTGAACTACCCTCTTAAATTACATTACCATCAAAAATTGCCTCATCCACTACAACATTTACCGGCAGCTAAGTGCCGACTTTAAGGTAAAAGTCGGTAATTCATTTACTAAAATATTATATACTAGTATTGTAACGCCCCAAAAATAATTCAATTATTTATTTAATTGGGTTATTTAAGGCTTACAACATTTTATTAAGTCAAATAATTAATTTGGAGTTTTATTGTATTCAGGAGGTGTTTGAGTAATTGAGGAGGTGTAAATAAAGACCCATGATCCATTAGTTAGGCCCATATTCATGTAATAAGCTTAGGAGTCTAGGGTGAGTGCTCATTTCAACCAAAACAAAGAAAAAAAATAGAAAGTGAGAAGAGGGAGAGAGGTGCGACGGCTCCAAGGGAGAGGAAAACAAGATTTTGGCGTGGAGAATTCAAGGCAAGGAAGAGAAGCTTGCTTGTTGGTGATTCTTGGATTCTTAGTGGAGAGAGTGTTTGTTTTCTTCAATCCATTAAGGTAAGGGGGCTCTCTTTCACCTATAATGGGGTATATGATGAGGATTATGTATGGGTTAGACTCTAGGATGATTATTGAATTGATTGTGTTGTTAATTGTGTGATTGATGTTGTGTTTGATTTAATTTGGTGAAATTGTGGTGTTTTGGTGTTGAAATGAACTATGAACATATGTTGCCTACAAGGTGTTTGATGATATTACTCTATGAGTTTTGAAGGTGAATTTACTATGCTTATGTGGTGTTTGATGAAATGTCATGTTGATTTTATTGGGTGTTGATGATGAGTTTTACTTTCTTATGGTTTCTGTACGTTTCTGGACACTGTTTTGGTCTTTCTGAAACTGGTACTGTTTGGTTGATCAAAAAATTGTGTGGCGGATTTTTTTTGAAAATAGACTTAAGGTCGGTCGTTTTGGCACTGGTTTCGTTCAATTTGGAGTTGTGTAGCTCAAGTTATGAGTCTCCAAAGTTAGGTCAAATTTCTGGAATCAAATTGTGAGTAGGTTCGGTTTTTGCAGGTTTTGTGTTCTCAATTAAACTCCGTTTTGAATGATTCTTGTTTCATTGAAAAGTAGACTTAATTCTCTACGAAATAGGCACTGATTTTACAAAATTTCATTAAGAAATGAGAAAGAAAATTTGGTTGCAAGTTGGGTAAAGAGTTCTGTCCGATTTTGGTACCTCAGTGTAGTGTTTTGAAAAACTGTACCAACTGGATACTTATTTTGAAAAACGAAAATAATATGTAGAAACTACACTCAGAGAGCTTTCCAATGAGTGGTCTTTTGTTTAAATCCGATGTCGTTTGCTATTTTAATTAATTCGCCGAAGTAGGTGCACTGTTGTAGGAATTCAGCACTTGTGCTGTGATGTATTGATGTTAGCCATAGAGTTATTGATTGATGTATTGGTGTTAGCCATTGAGATATTAATTGATGATGTATTGGTGAATTAAATGACGGTGTATCTAATGACGGTGTATTTAATAACGGTGATGAATCAAGTGACGGTGTTAATTCATACATGATATGATTGTTTGTGGTTGATGCATTGTTCATGGAGTCACATGCCTCATATGCATCAAAGTGACGGTGTAGGCTTCGGCGCGCCTTGATATTATTAATGATTATGACGGATGTCGTGACCGGGATCTCGACGCGGACGGCTCAAATATAGATATTCGAGGAGTCGCAACCCAATTTATTTTAAATAGGGAAATTGAGAAAAACCTAAACCTAAGGTGATCGGTCTGCGTAACTAGGTTGGATTCGGGAGTCGGTTATGCGAAGGGAATGGGTGAAAACTAGTTTCACTGCACCCCTAACACATCTGTCCTAAGACTGTTACCCTAAATTTGATCTGTGCAATATTACTAAGTCGTTTAATTATTTGTTTACCCTAAATTAGACTTAATAAAATTTAGTAGAAATATAATTATTTACAAAGGACTAATTTAAGAAAATTTTATTTTGACTTTGACAGGGAGACCCCGCGCCTACGTACTCTCTGGTGCGATGAGAGACTCAAAAGTCACGTAGTTCTTCCTGAAAATTTGTTTGTTGGTTGATTTTAATTTGGAAGGAGTTTAAGATCTAAGTTGTACAACTCGAGTCTCTTAAATCGGGTTTGACAAGATGTACATCTCGGTCAAGCCCATATTTTCTGGTATTTTTGAAAAGTAGGTGTTATATAATAATAAACTGATGAGGTGTATTTTGGAACAAAACACGTCATTCAGTTTTAATTTTAAAGTGGTTTTAGGACCAAGCTGTACAACTCGGGTCTCTTAAACCGGTGTTGCGGATTTGATAAGATGCACATCTCGATCAAATCCTAATTATATTATTATTATTTGAAAAAAAAACTAAATACCCATAAATAAATACAACCATAATTAATGCAAGAAACTGAGAAAAATATTGATAAAAATGCGATAGTAAAAATAGAGTACAAATAATTACAGGGGTTATATAATTAATCAGGAGGTGTATCCGTAGGCCCAATTTTCGTTTTTTGGGCGTTGGGGGCGCTGACCAAAAAACCTGGGTGGGCTTGAGAGGGGAGGTGGGATCGTGAAGTCAGGGGGTGGGGATTTGCAATCAGATTTAAACTTTAAAATAAAACAAAAGAAATAAACAGACTGCTATAATAAGCCCACAATAATAAAAAAACTAACCCTAATTCCCTCCTCCCACCTTATGCACCGCAAAGAGAGGACCAGGAGAGAGAAAAGGCTGGTTTCGGCCATGAGAGAGAGAGAGGTCCGATGAGAGAGTAGGAGTGGAGGATCTCGCCGGCGGTGGCGTGGGACCTTCGGGTTCGCATTTCTTTCGTTTCTCCCTCTGGTTTCGGTTCTCTCCTCCTCTTTTTCTTTCTTATTTTCTGGTCTAGATTGGGTGAGGGAGGGGACGGTTTGGGGAAGATAAAGGCGGTGGTTCGGTGGAGAGGTGAGGGTTTCCAGCGAGGGTGATAGAAAAAAAATGAAGGGGAAGGCAGATGGAGAAGGGGGGTTTCGGTTTGGGAGGGAGGACGATGATTTGTGATGATTGGAGGGTGAGTTGTGGTGGTTTTGATGGTGGTTGGAGATGGGTTTGGGTGGAGGCCGAAGGTGGCTGTTGGTGGTTGTTGTTGGTGGTGTGCGGTGAGGTTTTGAGTTGAGGGTTGATGGTGGTTATGTGGCGCTGGTTTGGGTGTTTTGTGGTGGTTGAAGATGAGTTGAGGTAGTTTTGGGTGAGGGAGATGGTGATGAGAAGAGATGAGGCTTGCTTCTACATTTTTTTTGATTTTCTCTTCTTCTCTATAATTCTATTTCAGAACTGTCGCTGTTTGGATGATTAGGGTTTCAGTGTGAAAACCTAATTTTTTGTGTGGTGATTTCCTCCTCTCCAATCCCCCCTTTGACTGTGTTTAGACTATCTTTATATACTAAATATTTAGGTTTTTTCATTAATTACATTTGACTGTGTTTTACTGGGCCTGACTTTTGTTTGTAGGTTTGGATAGGACCCAAATCACCTCCTACTGCTTTCCGACCTATGAATCCGCTGACGCTGCTGTTTTATTTAATTTAGTATTTATTTTATTATTATTTTTGGATTATTGTAAAGAAAAACATTGTAACTAAACAGTTAAATAAAACTATTTTTTTTTTGTAATTTTTGAATGATATATATTTATTTTATTTGTGTTTAACTGAAAATAGTAAAAACAACGTAAAAATGACAAATGCGAGGAAAACGATTGATTTAACACTAAAATTCGAAAATACATCAAAAACGATTATTTTTGTGATTTTTTCGGAAAAAAAGTGAAAAACAACGAAAAAAATTGAGTGTTCATAGTTGCCCCTCTGTACTCATTTTCTTACGATATAATACAAAAAACGTACGTTTCGTTGTGTTATTAAAGTAAGAAATGAGTACAGATATGAACCTCAATTTTAGCCAGCGATGTTGAAGATGCGATGTTAGGGTTATATTACAAAACGATCATCGAGTTAAATTAGTATCACAAAGTAGAAAGCAACGTCGTGGCAAGACCGGCCAATGCGAGGAAAATAAAAGACAAAGCCGAGCAAGATCGAACAACTTTGTCGTAAAACAGCGCGAGCAAGACCGATAGCACGAAATAAAAGCAACGCCGATCATGACCGGAGATAGCGGGAAAATAAAAGACAAAGCCGGAGCAAGATCGATCGACTTGTCGAAAGTGCGCGTGGCAAGACCGAGCACGCACGAAATAAAAGCAACGCCAGTGGCAAGGCACGATAGCGGGATAAATAAAAAGACAATGCCGAGCAAGATCGATCAAGATGTCGGGAAACAATGCGTGGCAAGACCGAGTAGCACGAAATAAAAGCAACGCCAGTGGCAAGACCGATGGCGGGGGAAATAAAAGACAATGCCGAGCAAGATCGGGCGGCATGTCAGGAAAGCAGCGCGGCAAGACCGAGTAGCACGAAATAAAAGCAACGGCGAGGGCAAGACCGATAATGGGGAAATAAAAGACAATGCCGAGCAAGATCGATCAAGATGTCAAGAAACAAAGCGCGGGCAAGACCGATGGCACGAAAATAAAAGCAACGCCAGTGGCAAGACCGATGGCGGGAAATAAAAGACAATGCCGAGCAAGATCGGGCCAAGATGTCAGAAACGGTGCGAGGGCAAACCGATAGCAAGAAAATTAAAGACAATGCCGTATGGAACCGATAGCAAGAAAATTAAAGACAATGCCGTATGGAACCGATAGTAGGAAAATTAAAGACAATGCCGGTAGGAACCGATAGCAAGAAAATTAAAGACAATGCCAGGGCGGAACCAATAGCGAGAAAATTAAAGACAATGCCGGGCGGGCCGAGAAGCAAGAAAATTAAAGACTATGCCAGGGTGAAACCGATAGCAAGGAAATTAAAACAATGCCAGGGCGGAACCGATAGCAAGAAAATTTAAAGACAATGCCAGGGCGAAACCGATAGCAAGAAAATTAAAGACAATGCCAGGGCGGAACCGATAGCAAGAAACTTAAAGACAATGCCAGGGCGGAACCGATAGCAAGAAAGAATGTGCCAGGGCTGAACCGATAGCACGGGGATGAGAAGGGAAATGCCAGGGCTGAACCGGTGGCATGAAAGAATGTGCCAGGGCTGAACCGATAGCACGGATTAGAGCATGCAATGCACGCCTTGCTTTGGATGACTCTTTTTATTACTTTATTTACAAATTACTGAACACAAATGTATGATTTTAGTCATGAAGTGGAATGCATGGATGGACATGAAATGTATGCAAACTATGACATGAAATGCATGAATTATGCATGAGTCTTGAGTTCGTGTGTAATGAAAGTTAAATTTACTGAAAGCATTTTTCTTTTTGTCTTCTTTGTGCATGCTTCAGTTGAAACCAATCAACTTGGTCCTCAAATGGGATTTTATCATTGCCCTTTCAAGCTTTCTATTTTCTTTTATGATTATTTCCCACCTTTCACAGCAAAACACCCCCAAAATGGACCTCCTCCCTTTTTTTTGATTGTCATTAGCTCTCTAAATCACGTCACTGATTCCAAGTTGACCATTATTGAAGCATTGCTTAATGAACATGCATGGACTCACGAGTATTTGAGGGCTAAGATTTAGTGTTTTCTGGATTTTTGGTTTGAAAGTGGAGGGTGCTTTGGAGGGAAAACATAGGGAGGATGTAACACCCCCTTATATTCTACTAATTAATTAATTAAAATCAGAGTTTTCAAGAACCTCACTCTCAAGGGAGCATTACATTTCACTTTAAGAACCAAACCAAACTATCAAGTTTATACACAGCGGAAACAAAACACGTTTTATTTAAAAATCAATATGTTACAATTCAACAGCTGAAAACAAAACAACAACAACTACTATCCTACTCAGCCCCCTAGTGTCACACTACCAGAGCAGACGCCACAACTCAACAGAAGAAGGAAGAACCTTCGCTAGCTATCACTTGCAGGTTGCCGACATGAGAAGCAACACAAAAGCAGTAGGGTGAGTCTCTAAACACATATAATAGAGGTTTATGATAAATGTAATGCTAAGAATGCACTAAAAACACCTAGGCTCATGTAACAGATACAACTCAGCTCATCAACTCACACAAAGCAAATTAGCTCAAAGAGTTATGACACCTCGGTTCATAGCACAAAAATAATACTACAATCGCATGACTTATATGAATGATGCGCACCCATACTTCCAGTGGTATATGCATGATGGATCCATTAAGACCAGAAGTCTTCTGCTATCACCTTCTGGACCAAGTCCTCTGCTATCACCTTAGGATCAAGTCCTTAGGACCGAAGTCCTCTGCTATCACCTTATGCTTATGATTTATGCGACGCCATGAACAATGCATAACATACAACATATACATTATTCAATTAAATCATAACACCATTTCAGTAACTCACCCATTAGACCGCAGCCTTTTATTCATAAATAGGACCTAAGTCCTCTGCTCACCTCTAGGACCGAAGTCCTCTGCTTTCACCATTTTCATTTATTCCATGCCCCTCAGGGACTTCAAGGTTTAATTAATTCTCTACTCGTAGCCCTACGGCCAAAACAACTCTCATACATCATTACGGCACTAAGGCCGACGTCCCTACATCGACCTACAGCGCCAAGGCTGTCGCCCAGCTCAACGAGCACCTCGACACACAAGCATTTGACTAACAGTCAATCCGAGTACTCCAACGTCACTTAGGACCAAACTACACCTAAGGACCAAAACGACCCCTATCGCTCCATCGTTTGGACTTAACGTCACTACCGTCGCACTTGCCGTCGCCTCTCGCAGTGAAATACATTAAACGTAGCTCACACGCAGCACCTCGGTACCCCATTTGGCACCTCGGCAAAGACACAACACCTCGGCGCACTGACTGTACCTCGGCTCACTACTATTTCGACACCTCTGCCTTTGTCACACTCAAACCACGATTACGCTATGGTCGACATTTCCTAATCGCGAAACCTACGCATTACTTCGCCTATTTACCGACTCCAACTATGCTAGATTCGAATGCGCAAGACTTCGGCTACGCCAGTTCGACTACACTCGCTTGGAATTGTGCCTAACTTCGACCACACTAGTCTCGCCTAGACTGACTTCGACTATGTTGACCTCGGATAAGCCTAATTTCGACGGTACTAGTTTATAGCAACTCCACCTAAGCACTTACACCACCCAACTCGGCACATACATGCTTGCTTCGCTTTTACGTGACTGCACCATAAATCATCTCGGTATCTACACATATACCACAACTACCATAATTATTCCTCCTCAATCATGACTCAGCTGGTTTACACTACCTCAGTCATTTCATACCTAACCACACAACTACACCCTTATACTCTTACTTACGCTCCTTCGACTCATGTAAATGTCGACACACACCTCTCTCTCGACATATACATACTTCGACACTCACCTCTCTCTCGACATATACATACTTCGACACTCACCTCTCTCTCGACATATACATACTTCAACACACACATAACTCTCGACACATACATTCTTCGACACTTACCTCTCTCTCGACATATACATACTTCAACACACACACAACTCTCGACACATACATTCTTCACAGATTAGCCTACTCAGGCAACTACACCTCGGTTTCTCTACGCTCTCATGCGCCTAACCTTCCTCTTCCTTCCTTTGGGTACTTCTCCCTAAGATTAAACTTAAAAACGCTCTTACTCCCACAATACTCACTGGGACTGAGAGTATCCTCAGTTCCCATTTTTCTCCTCTTGGTTTCTCATCCAACCGACTCACAAACAACCATCACAAACTTCACTAAAGTGAAGTAAACACAACTAAAACATTCATTAAACTCAAAACGCGACTCAGGAAACAACTCTAAGTCCATTCACACACAACACTCATCATATACTCAAAATTATAAGTGAAAGAGAGCCCCCTTACCTCAACTAGCTGCAGAAGATCACTCTCGACACTTCAACACAATGATCAGCTCACGCAAACAGCTCTTCTTCCGTCAATTCCAGCTCTTCCACGCCCAGATCTCCTCCTTCTCTCTAGAAGCACTATTCCACCTACCCTTTTCTCGCTCTTACTTTCCCTTTACCTTTCTTGATATTTTGCTGGAAAATGAATTCTCATCCTACGGTCACTCTCTTTAAGCCATGCGTATGGGCTTCCAAGGAAACATTGGGCCTCTTAATCACTCATGGGCCTCTAATCTCACCTTTCTCTCTTTACTTAAACGCCTCCTAATAAAATAAACACTCTACATTGATCACTTAGCTTAATTAATAATGTTGTAAACCTTAAGTAACCCAATTAAATAACTAATTGAATTACTTTGGGGTGTTACAACTCTCCCCCACTTAGAACATTTCGTCCTCGAAATCTCATCAATTCCATGAACACTAAAGTTACACACGACTACCCTGTTACCATATAGATACTATTCGACATATCATACTCTTAATAACAATTACTTTTACTTTGCTTGATCTCTCCCAAACTATTTCCAAAAAGGCATGCTTTATCAATTTGCATGAACTTCAAACTCTAGGTGCCAATCCTTATCTTTACATCTCCCCACTATTAACCCCCAAATTAAAGACACACAAACCAAAGACACCCCTCAATTAATCAAGTTGTAAGGAATATCATTAACAAACATGTACCTCTCCTCTCATAAACCATCTCTATCTGTCCTCATCCATAATCTATCGTACACTAAGTAACAGACCACACGCCCTACACTCTTACTCCTAAATAGTTATTCTAACCTGTAGGTTATCAAGATCCTGTTCGACTACTCAGACACCATCTATCCGATATAGGGATACTATACTCTCAACGACGATTTACTATTAGCTTACCCATTTAAGTTCCAATCTCTGGTGCTCACTTCCGAACTCAACATCCTAACCTTACTATCACTGGAGCATGCAACCACATAACAATTACTTATTAACTCAAGTTTAATTCCGACATAAACTCAGAAAGTGATGAAAGCTACTCATTTAATTTCGACAGATCACTTCCTGCTCACGGAACCAGCCAAACTTAAACTCATATATCTATAAACTTTCCCTTGCTCTATTTAACCCAATCTCGCTATCTAAGACACCAACATTACGTTCTGCCGCTAACAAAATTCAGCTTACGCATTCACACTGAATGACTAAGGTCAATTTCCAACAGTCTCTTCAATAATTAAGTCCCACTGTACAAGGTCTCACTAGATAACAATTACTATAATTAATTGCAACCACAAACATACTGGCTTCTAAAAAATGTCTCTTCCTACTGTTCAGCTTTAATTCATACACCCTACTTCATTTAGGTATCGTCCCAGTATTGACAAAATCATTTTATTCACACTTACTACACCTGTTATTATATGTTACTATACTAACATATCTCAACTAGGATTAATATACTCCTACAACCTCTACATCGATTTACAAAATTGGGGAAAACATGGTACTAACCCCTCCTCTAGTCTTTCTTGTTAACCGTAGCTTGCTTTGGACTATTTCTCAATCTTACCACTATATTGGGCTGTTTTTCCTTGCAGATCAAGAATTATTCTACTCCTTTGGCAAAACCGTAATCTATAAACTTAAACATAAATCACTATTAACATTTCAAGGCACTCAATCAATTTTTTTTTTTAAATGATCCTATCACTCACAATTTAAACAATCAACAGAGAATACCAAAATTTCACCACAAACCAACATGATTTTCAAGACACGACAACCTCAATATGATTCAGGTGAAATATTTCCAGCAACACAGGCAGCATGGGCACGGGCATGGCGCCCTGCCCTGCGCCAAGACTTCACCAGCACACGCGCACAGGCTGCCCAACTCGGCACCCAGCTAAAGGCGCACGGAGCACGCCACCACCCAGGCGCAAGGGGCACTCACCTTTCTGGCGCCCCACACCCCGCACACACGCTACGCACGGCTTGCCGATTTGGCGCCCACATCCGAGACACACACCAAGCCACTCGGCACACCAAGTCAACAATACGCAACGCACCACAGTACACACCCACATTTAAACGCAACACCTCACATCGGCTACTTCACCTAGGCACACTACACTTAAGCACAACAACTCATCTCGATTAATATACTTAAGTACACAACGTATACCACACTTCAATATAACTACGACCTTCCTACATCTCGGCCATGCTGACTTCGACGAACATCCCCTGTACTACAGCAGCCACACTTAGGCATGATTATACTTAAGAACAATACCTCATCTCTACAACTACCTCGCTTTGCCTCGGTTATACTCACAACACCTTACCCTTCGTTTTCCACTACACATAGGCTTGTTCCCAACTCACTTCATCATCTACACTTAGTCACTTTGGTCACTACACTTACGCTCCGTCACCTATATTCAACTTTTACGCTTTGAAACACATACGCCTCACCTCAACAAGTACAAATCGATACCTATACTTAGTCCAACACACCCTTAGTTCGACAATGGCGCCTCCGAGTTCAACACCCAACAGTAGTAACTAACTTGTCACCACAAGGACCAAATCATTACCTAATGATTAACTGGCACGTACTGGCCCAACTGGACTTCACAAATCCTCAACTCAGATGTACACAGCACCCTAAAATAGCACCCAAATTAGCCTAGTAGCCACCTACGTTATTCTGGCATTAGCGCAGCACCTCGGCCACTACAATTTGACTCACCCACCATTCCACATAAAGACTTACATCTCGACAATGCTAGTTTAGACTTTCATACGTTACACCTCCTCCTCTACACTTATGCTTATATACGTCTCACTATATTTCAACAAACTTCACTCCAACTTACATAATCTACTCCTTGACCACTCCACCTCAACATACTTACACTACTCTTCAACACAACACTTCAACTCGGTAACACTAAGAAACAACACCCTATTATCATTCATCTCGACTACTACCTCAGTTACTCTAGGAAACCACATTTCTTCGTCTCTCAGCTCTCCCATTTCGCTTTTGGTTGATGGCTACAACTGACACCACACTTCTACCTACAACACTCTTACCTTATACCGAAACTCTATTCTCAGGGTCTCCACAGTCTCACTCCATTATCCCAACACCATTAATCTACCGTCATGGAGCTACACTATATCAATTACTTAAAGTACTAATGCTCATCTCTTACTTCATCCTATGTTCAAGCTACAGATAATACCCTCCTCATCTCCGCATCTTATTCTTCTAAGACACCTAATTATCTATACATTAAGAGTCAAACAAGCTTACACTCACCACTCAATTATTCAAGTTGAAATTAATACATTTTCAAAATTTTATAATAACCACAAGTTATTGTCGCCTCTTTCATTGGGGATGAGTATTTGGGGTGATCAGTCCCTCCTACTCACTCAACCAATTACTTAAGGTCACAAAACTACGTCTTTTCAAAATTACACAACTCAGAAATTTTTAACGCAGTCTAGAGTGCGAAGGCGTCGTCACGACTCCCACTCTTTTGACGTCGTTAAAACCCCTCTAATTACACATACCTCAATGTCACAAACAACAGTCACAAACAACTACAAGCAATACTACATCCATCAGTCATATAATCTAATTACACCTATCTAAATGAGACCATCCACAGTTGCAAATAACCTAACAAATTCTCCAACAAAGTCTCTGTCGAAGATCGACAAGGGACTCTCAAACTCTACGATCGACAACTTGGCGGACGCATCGAATCGCTCGATACCACTATTGTAACACCCCCTTATATTCTACTAATTAATTAATTAAAATTAGAGTTTTCAAGAACCTCACTCTCAAGGGAGCATTACATTTCACTTTAAGAACCAAACCAAACTATCAAGTTTATACACAGCGGAAACAAAACACGTTTTATTTAAAAATCAATATGTTACAATTCAACAGCTGAAAACAAAACAACAACAACTACTATCCTACTCATTTCCCGTGTCACACTACCGGAGAGCAGCACGCCACAACTCAACGAAGAAGGAAGAACCTTCGCTAGCTATCACTGCGCAGTCACGCAGCATGAGAAGCAACACAAAAGCAGTAGGGTGAGTCTCTAAACACATATAATAGAGGTTTATGATAAATGTAATGCTAAGAATGCACTAAAAACACCTAGGCTCATGTAACAGATACAACTCAGCTCATCAACTCACACAAAGCAAATTAGCTCAAGAGTTATGACACCTCGCTTCATAGCACAAAATAATACTACAATCGATTGCATGACTTATATGAATGATGCACTCCATACTTCGGGGTATATGCATGATGGATCCATTAAGACCAAGTCTTCTGCTATCACCTTCTGACCAAGTCCTCTGCTATCACCTTAGGATCAAGTCCTTAGGGCCACCAAGTCCTCTGCTATCACCTTATGCTTATGATTTATGCGACGCCATGAACAATGCATAACATACAACATATACATTATTCAATTAAATCATAACACCATTTCAGTAACTCACCCATTAGACCGCAGCCTTTTATTCATAAATAGGACCTAAGTCCTCTGCTCACCTCTAGGACCGAAGTCCTCTGCTTTCACCATTTTCATTTATTCCATGCCCTCGGGGACTTCAACGTTTAATTAATTCTCTACTCGTAGCCTACGGCCAAAACAACTCTCATACATCATTACGACACTAAGGCGCGACGTCCCTACATCGACCTACATACGCCAAAGGTCGCCGCCCACTCAACGAGCACCTCGACACACAAGCATTTGACTAACGATCAATCCGAGTACTCCAACGCCACTTAGGACCAAACTACACCTAAGGAACAAAACGACCCTATCGCTCCATCGTTTGGACTTAACGTCCACTACCGCCGCACTTGCCGCCTCTCGCAGATGAAATACATTAAACGTAGCTCACGCGCAGCACCTCGGTACCCCATTTGGCACCTCGGCAAAGACACAACACCCTCGGCGCCTTGATCGCACCTCGGCTCACTACTATTTCGACACCTCTGCCTTCGTCACACTCAAACCACGATTACGCTATGGTCGACATTTCCTAATCGCGAAACCTACGCATTACTTCGCCTATTTACCGACTCCAACTATGCTAGATTCGAATGCGCAAGACTTCGGCTACGCCAGTTCGACTACACTCGCTTGGAATTGCGCCTAAGTTCGACCACACTAGTCTCGCCTAGACTGACTTCGACTATGTTGACCTCAGATAAGCCTAATTTCGACGGTACTAGTTTATAGCAACTCCACTTAAGCACGTACACCACCCAACTCGGCATATACATGCTTCGGCTTACCTACTCTGCACCATAAATCATCTCGGTATCTACACATATACCACAACTACCATAATTATTCCTCCTCAATCATGACTCAGCTGGTTTACACTACCTCGGTCATTTCACACCTAACCACACAACTACACCCTTATACTCCTACTTACGCTCCTTCGACTCATGTAAATGTCGACACACACCTCTCTCTCGACATATACATACTTCGACACTCACCTCTCTCTCGACATATACATACTTCGACACTCACCTCTCTCTCGACATATACATACTTCAACACACACATAACTCTCGACACATACATTCTTCGACACTTACCTCTCTCTCGACATATACATACTTCAACACACACACAACTCTCGACACATACATTCTTCACACAGATTAGCCTACTCGAGCAACTACACCCTCGGTTTCTCTACGCCTCATGCGCCTAACCTTCCTCTTCCTTCCTTTGGGTACTTCTCCCTAAGATTAAACTTAAAAACGCTCTTACTCCCACAATACTCACTGGGACTGAGAGTATCCTCAGTTCCCATTTTTCTCCTCTTGGTTTCTCATCCAACCGACTCACCAACAACCATCACAAACTTCACTAAAGTGAAGTAAACACAACTAAAACATTCATTAAACACAAAACGCGACTCAGGAAACAACTCTAAGTCCATTCACACACAACACTCATCATATACTCAAAATTATAAGTGAAAGAGAGCCCCCTTACCTCAACTAGCTGCAGAAGATCACTCTCGACACTTCAACACAATGATCAGCTCACGCAAACAGCTCTTCTTCCGTCAATTCCAGCTCTTCCACGCCCAGATCTCCTCATTCTCTCTAGAAGCACTATTCCACCTACCCTTTTCCCTCTCTTACTTTCCCTTTACCTTTCTTGATATTTTGCTGGAAAATGAATTCTCATCCTACGGTCACTCTCTTTAAGCCATGCGTATGGCTTCCAAGGAAACATTGGGCCTCTTAATCACTCATGGGCCTCTAATCTCACCTTTCTCTCTTTACTTAAACGCCTCCTAATAAAATAAACACTCTACATTGATCACTTAGCTTAATTAATAATGTTGTAAACCTTAAGTAACCCAATTAAATAACTAATTGAATTACTTTGGGGTGTTATAGAGGACAAAGGAGACACAAGATGGTAGGAAAAAGTTATTATGGCAACCTTGAGTTATTGGGAATTCCATTTACTCGAGGTGCCTGACTTGCTGGGAATTGGCTGGGTATTGGAAACAAGTTTTACAACAGGAGAGACTACCAGAGGTAGCAAGCAAAATCTAACTCACGATTATGCAAACACTTTTGCTCCGGTGTCGGTAAAAGGTATTGCCGCAAGAAAAGGCTACACGGGTGCGCCAAACAAAGTGTGACACGGGAGAGGACCTGCAAAGATTTTGCATCAAACAGCTCAGGTGTGGAAAGGAAATTGTGACTCATGACGGGTCTTGCACGGTGTTTTGCCCAGAGAAGAGTGCAATCGGTGTGGCAAACTTGATGGATGTAGGGTATGGAAAGGATTTTACCTCATTCTGGTGAAAGACATTGCCCTGAGAGAATACCACTTGGGTTAACAAGCAACATTTGACTCTTAAAGGGTCTTACGAAACTTTTCCCCAGTGTGGGGTTTTCTCGAGACTCTCAAGCTTATCCTTCACAAAGTTGCCCAAATGTACACTATTGTGTGGCCCAAGTAGAAGAAATTTCCCAGTGAACTACATAAGCTTCTCAATGTAAGTCTAATTCCCTTTTGTACCTAAATTTTTGCCTAGACCGCTTTTGCGCTGCGTTTTTTGATCCTAGCGGGTTTTATTTTGTTTTTATTATCCCTAATTTTTGCCTAGACCGCCCTTTCGGGTTTTCAATCTAGCGGGATTCTTTTTTTTTCTTTTTCTTTTATACACATTTTTTTAGAGCAAAAGAATAATTTAAAAGAAACAAATGATTTATCTCAAAATTAACATTAAGAAAATGAAAACAATCATGAATAAATCAGAGTGGGCTTTTGGAGGCTTGTAATGTGGCTATGGGTTGTGAAAGAAATGTGATTAGAAGGCTCAAAGAAATGTTTTATGGATATGGGTTATGGACTACAGTTTATGGTTGAAAAATGAAAAGAAGGCTCAAATAAATGTTTTATGGATATGGGCTATGAGTTATGGAAGAAAAATGGCTAGAAGGCTTAAAGAAATGTTTTTTGGATATGGGTTATGTAAAAGAAAGGAGTAGAAGGTTTAGAGAAACGTCTTATGGGTATGGGTAATGGGTTATGGGAATGGATCATGAATTTTTAGTGCATTCAACTTCCTCTTGTGTTCCCCAATCCTCAAATCATTCACAGTTTTTTTTTATTATTTTTTTTCACTTCTCTGCTTTTTCATTACTTTTTCTTTTGTGTCCTAACTTTTGCCAAGACTGGCAATACTTGCTTTCAATCTTGCGGGCTTTATTCATTTTTCTCTTTTTCTTTTTTGAACTTTTTCCACTATCTCTTTGATTTGATAACTTTGGAAAACTGAATGCACTAAATTCTATTGTAGTGTTGATCCTTGTTCAGGGTTTAGTGAATGGACATTACAGGCTCAAAGGGGATGGTAAGGGATATATTTTGTTTGGGATAGAAAAAGACGACCACTCTTCATTTGAAATCATGATTCCTCATTTGCAAAATTTTAATTTCAAAACAACATTCGCTCTTTTACACATCATTTGCTCTTTATATATTTTTTTTCTTTTTTGTCTATCTTTTTTTTTTGTTTTTTTTCCTTTTGTTTTTTTAGGGGAAATGGACCTTAAAAACCCGATATCCGTTCATTGGTTCGTCCTTGAATGATACAACTAAAAGGGCTTTAAGAATTATCGCTTGAGGCATGAACTCGAAAAAGGGTCAATGTTTTAAGGGGACACGGGGAGAAAGGATGGAGATGGGTTTATAAATCCATGCAAATCCATTAGTGTAAAGCTTCAACTAAGTTAACTTGGTTTCAAGCTTACATGACAATCCTCTCTCTCTTTTGGCTTTGAATTTTTATTCAAGAACTGATTGTCACAACCTTATGTCTCCCTATTTTTCACTCATCTTTCCCAATATGCCCCCGGTATAGTGCCCCATGACATCTTTCCTCAAAATTTACTTCTCTAAACCTCTAATGATTAACCTTCCCAAGAACTTTGGAGAGATGGATCTAGTTCCATGAGTCTAAGCTTAATTGGTATCCACATTGACGCACACACAAAAATTTAACATGAATGAAGAGTTAATGACTTCAAAACTCTTATTTTTTATTGATTTTCTTTAAAGAGGAAAAAAAAATTATGCTACATGAGAACGGGTCAAAGAAACCAATATGTTATGAAATGTGTGATATGAATGCAAGCACTCACCCTAAGATGCAACATGCATTTGTTTTGTAATATTTTTTTTCATTGTTTTATGCAAAAAAAAAAAGTAATGTAAATTTTTTTGCCCCTTGAAGGGAATATGCTATATGCTTTGCTTATTTACTCATGAAGATATGCAAATTTTTTTTTGGCATACATACAAAGAAAAAAAATGGAGAAATTTTATGATGAATGACAATGAAATGAAAATGTACATTGCATGCAATTTTTTTAAGGACTTATACAATACGAATGAATGATACGCGGTAAATCCTAATTTTTTTTAGATGAAATGAACTTCTAAATGCAACATGATTTTTTATGCTTTTTATGCATGAAATGCAATATGATTTTTTATGCATGAAATGCAATTTTTTTTTTATGCATGAAATGCAACATGATTATATTTTTTTATGTATGAAATGCAATAAGGTTTTTTTTATGCATGAAATGTAATATGATTATTTTGTTTTTTATGCATTAAAGGCTATATGATTTTTCTGTTGCATGAAATGCAGCACAACAATTTTTTTTGATGATTTTTTTGTGTGTAGATTAATGAGCGATAACGAGAAAAATATATTCAATCAAAAACAATGATAAGAGGAAAAATAGCTCCCTTTGGGGTCTAATTTGGTTATCCCGTGCTATAGGGCATTGGGACCTATATGGCTAATGTCTTTATTGTGAGTACTCACAGGGTGGTAACTACATCCTATGGAGATTTAAGGTCTCTAGAGCCAAGTATTCTTTTAGAGAGTTAAACACAACAGGATGTACATCCCGGATGTGAGTAGCCGCATAGAAGGATCGTGATCTAGATGAGGAGTTCATGGAAGTCACATAGGATGTACATCCAGAATGAGTCCCACTTATCCTCGTTCTAACTTAGGGTGTTTTTTGTGGCTCAGGTATGAGATCAACTCTCAGTGTGTGCTCACAGTGTAGGTGTAGTGTGTGAAGGGAGCATACAAACCTCAAAATTTAAAAATAAAATAAAATCACAAAATATTTCAATAAATACAACTAAACAACAAATAATACATGTCATCTAGCCTAGGGTTTATAAGGAACAATATAAAAATAAGATACATACAAAGAAAAACAATAAATAAATAAATAAGAAATTAAGAGGGGTAAACAAAGCGTACCTTATATCATTTTGCACAACCAAACATATTGGGCTTGACTCTCACTGTCCCCAGTGGAGTCGCCATCTGTCGTGACCGGGATCTCGACGCGGATGGCTCAAATATAGATATTCGAGGAGTCGCCACCCAATTTATTTTAAATAGGGAAATTGAGAAAAACCTAAACCTAAGGTGATCGGTCTGCGTAACTAGGTTGGATTCGGGAGTCGGTTATGCGAAGGGAATGGGTGAAAACTAGTTTCACTGCACCCCTAACACATCTGTCCTAAGACAATTACCCTAAATTTGATCTGTGCAATATTACTAAGTCGTTTAATTATTTGTTTACCCTAAATTAGACTTAATAAAATTTAGTAGAAATATAATTATTTACAAAGGACTAATTTAAGAAAATTTTAGTTTTGACTTTAACAGGGAGACCAAGCGCCTACGTACTCTCTGGTGCGATGAGAGACTCAAAAGTCACGTAGTTCTTCCTGAAAATTTGTTTGTTGGTTGATTTTGATTTGGAAGGGGTTTAAGATCTAAGTTGTACAACTCGAGTCTCTTAAATCGGGTTTGACAAGATGTACATCTCGGTCAAGCCCATATTTTCTGGTATTTTTGAAAAATAGTTGCTTTATAATAATAAACTGATGAGGTTTATTTTGGAACAAAACACGTCATTCAATTTTAATTTTAAAGTGGTTTTAGGACCAAGCTGTACAACTCGGGTCTCTTAAACCGGTGTTGCGGATTTGATAAGATGTACATCTCGATCAAATCCTAATTATATTATTATTATTTGAAAAAAAACTAAATACCCATAAATAAATACAACCATAATTAATGCAAGAAACTGAGAAAAATATTGATAAAAATTCGAAGTGGGATGCGATAGTAAAAAAAGAGTACAAATAATCACAGGGGTTATATAATTAATCAGGAGGTGTATCCGTAGGCCCAGTTTTCGTTTTTTGGGGGATGGGGGCGCTGGCCAAAAAAACTGGGTGGGCTTGAGAGGGGAGGTGGGATCGTGAAGTCAGGGGGTGGGGATTTGCAATCAGATTTAAACTTAAAAATAAAACAAAAGAAATAAACAGACTGCTATAATAAACCCACATTAATAAAAAAACTAACCCTAATTCCCTCCTCCCACCTTATGCGCCGCAAAGAGAGGATAAGGAGAGAGAAAAGGCTGGTTTCAGCCATGAGAGAGAGAGAGGTCCGATGAGAGAGTGGGAGTGGAGGATCTCGCCGACGGTGGTGTGGGACCTTCGGGTTCGCATTTCTTTCGTTTCTCCCTCTGGTTTCGGTTCTCTCCTCCTCTTTTTCTTTCTTATTTTCTGGTCTAGATTGGGTGAAGGAGGGGACGGTTTGGGGAAGATAAAGGCGATGGTTCGGTGGCGAGGTGAGGGTTTCCGGCGAGGGTGATAGAAAAAAAACGAAGGGGAAGGCGGATGGAGAAGGAGGGTTTCGGTTTGGGAGGGAGGACGATGATTTGTGATGATTGGAGGGTGAGTTGTGGTGGTTTTGATGGTGGTTGGAGATGGGTTTGGGTGGAGGCCGAAGGTGGTTGTTGGTGGTTGTTGTTGGTGGTGTGCGGTGAGGTTTGGAGTTGAGGGTTGATGGTGGTTATGTGGCGCTGGTTTGGGTGTTTTGTGGTGGTTGAAGATGAGTTGGGGTGGTTTTGGGTGAGGGAGATGGTGATGAGAAGAGATGGGGCTTGCTTCTACATTTTTTTGATTTTCTCTTCTTCTCTATAATTTTGTTTTAGATCTGTCGCTGTTTGGATGATTAGGGTTTCAGTGTGAAATCCTAATTTTTTGTGTGGTGATTTCCTCCTCTCCAATCCCCCCTTTGACTGTGTTTAGACTATCTTTATATACTAAATATTTAGGTTTTTTCATTAATTACATTTGACTATGTTTGGCTGGGCCTGACTTTTGTTTGTAGGTTTGGATCAAACCCAAATCACCTCCTACTGCTTGCCGACCTCTGAATCCGCTGACGCTGCTGTTTTATTTAATTTAGTATTTATTTTATTATTATTTTTGGATTATTGTAAAGAAAAACATTGTAACTAAACAGTTAAATAAAACTATTTTTTTTGTAATTTTTGAATGATATATATTTATTTTATTTTATTTGTGTTTAACTGAAAATAGTAAAAACAACGTAAAAATGACAAACGCGAGGAAAATGATTGATTTAACACTAAAATTCGAAAATACATCAAAAACGATTATTTTTGTGATTTTTTCGGAAAAAAAGTGAAAAACAACGAAAAAAAATTGAGTGTTCACAACGGACATGCCCGAATGGCGATATTTGTGACGGTGATGGTACCACAAGCATATACCCTTGGTGTTGGGTTGCATTCATTCATATACTCATGCAATTGGTGATGTCTCTTGATGATTATGAGTTGATGTGTTATAAATTGATGTTGTGTGTTTGTCTATTGAGCAGTGATGTTTCTAGTTGCCTTCCTCTAACATGATGTTTATCATACATTCTATTATATGTGCTAGAGACTCACCCTTCTGCTTTCTATGTTGCTTCTTATGTCGACAGCGTGCGTGTGATCCCGTGAAGGTTCTACCTACCTTAGTCCGGTTGTGGTGTCTTGCTCGATACGTAGCACCTGGGGCGGTTAGTTTATTAGTTGTTTTAATTGAAGTTGTTTGAACTGTTTATTTGGTGATGTATTTGAATCTATTTTATGAAACATGTCTTATTCCGTTGCGTGGTGATTAAGTGGACTGTAATGTCACTAAATAGGTGTTTTTGAGGGTTCGTCCCGATTGATGTGCTATGTATCACATACTCTATTGTTTTATGATGTTTGGTGAAAGTGTAGCACCCTCTTGTGGTTGCATTGAAAAGGACTTCGAAAACTCCGATTTTTATTCATTTAGATAGTTGTATTAGAAAGGGGGTGTTACATTAGTGGTATCAGAGCAAAAGTTCGGTCTGTCCAACCAAGTTGTTGAGTCTTGAGTTTTCTAATCCTCGAGTCTTGTTGCTCGTTCTGAATTGATCGTGTTTCAGTGATTAGTTGAGATGGCCGGAAGGAATGACGCCGCTTTTCTTTCTTTGCGCCTTGGAGGCTATGGCGAATCTTTGTGGGAAACCAAAGAAGCTATTGAGGATCTTTGGGGCTCGTAGCTTAGCTACTTTCCAAAGGAGAACCTCCCACTTTCAAGGGAGGTATGACCGATGGAGCTCTTGCATGGTTGAAGGAAATTGAGAGGATTTTCCGTGTTATGGATTGTACACCGCCGTAAGGTGAGGTATGGTACTCACATGTTGGTGAGGAAGCCGATGATTGGTGGCTTGAGGTTCCGCAGAGGTTGGAGAATACCGGTGAAGAGATCACGTGGGATGTCTTCAAGAGAGAATTTATGAGAAAGTATTACCCTAAGATGTTCGGGGCAAGAAAGAGATTGAATTTCTCGAATTGAGGCGGGGAACAAGTCCGTGGCCGAGTATGCGCGAAGTTCGTGGAGTTAGCTAAGTTCTACCTCACTACAATAATGCTAATGCTGAATTCTCTAAATGTATCAAGTTTAAAAATGGTCCGAGGCACGATATCAAGAAGGCAATTGGATACCAAAAGATCCGGGTGTTTTACGAGTTGGTTGTGATTCTGCGCAATTTTTGAGGAGGATAGCAATGCGCATTTCGGGGTGATGAAGGACAAGAGGAATCGGTCCTCAACATCGTGGTAAGCCTTATGATGTTTACGGTGGCAAAGGTAAGTCGAAAAGTCGGGTTCGGAAAGAAGCCTAGTGGGGAGATGCTCACTGCTAGCGTAGTGTGTTTCAAGTGTGGGTTGCACAGTCACAAGAGGAATGAGTGCAAGGTTGGTGAGAAGAAGTGTTACCGGTGTGGCAAGGAGGGTCACGTGGCTGCTGACTGTGAACGCAATGACGTGGTTTGCTTCAACTGTGGTGAGGTGGGTCATATTAGCACCAAGTGTTCTAAGCCGAAGAAAGAGAATAGTGGTGGAAAGGTGTTTGCTCTCGCGGGATCAGAGGCGGCTAATGAGATAAGAGGTACATGCTTTATTAATGGTATTCCTTTGATTGCTATTGTTGATACCGGTGCCACGCATTCATTCATTGCTGATATATGTGTTAAGAAATTGGGTCTAGCATTGTCTTCTTTGATGAGGGAGATGGTTATCGATACTCCAGCTAAGGGTTCGGTAACTACCTCTCTTGTGTGTGCTAAGTGCCCTCTGTCGGTCTTCGGCAGAGATTTTGTTGTTGATTTGATTTGTTTGCCATTGGATGGGTTGGATGTTATTCTTGGTATGGACTGGTTAGTGGATAACCATGTTCATATTAATTGCTTTAGTTAATCTGTTTTGTTGCCTGCTGGTCAGTTGCGTAATGTAATGAAGGAGGGAGTTAATCTGTTTGCTTTGATGGCGTCGTTGTCTGTTGAGAATCAGGCTAAGATTGATGAGTTGCCGGTGGTGCGAGAATTTCCTGAGGTATTTCCTGATGAGATTCCGGATGTACCACCAGAGAGGGAAGTTGAATTTGCTATTGATCTGGTACCTGGTACTAGACTTGTGTCTATGACACCTTATAGAATGTCTGCATCCGAGTTGTCTGAGTTGAAGAAGCAGCTTGAGGATTTTCTTGAAAATAAGTTTATAAGGCCAAGTGTGTCGCCGTGGGGAGCTCCTATGTTGCTAATAAAGAAGAAGGATGGGAGCATGAGGCTCTGTGTTGATTATCGGCAGTTGAATAAGGTGACGATCAAGAACAAATATCCGCTTCAAGGATAGATGACTTGATGGAACAATTGGTGGGTGCTCAGTGTTTACTAAGATTGATTTGAGGTCGGGTTACCATCAAATTAAGGTGAAGGAGGGGATATTCGAAGACGGCGTTTAGGACTCGTTATGGGCATTATGAGTATTCGGTGATGCCTTTTGGTGTTACGAATGCTCGGGGTATTCATGGAATATATGAATCGTATTTTCATGAGTATCTAGATCGGTTTGTGGTGGTGTTCATTGATGACATTACGGTTTACTCCAAATCGAAGAAGAGCATGCATGAGCATTTGAGATTGGTGTTGGAGGTCTTAAGGGACCTGAAGTTGTATGCTAAGTTGTCTAAATGTGAATTACGGTTAAGAGAAGTCGGTTTCCTTGGTCATGTAATTTCCGTAATGGTATTGCGATGGACCCTTCTAAGGTTGGGCCGTGTTGCAATGGGAGCGCCAAGTCGGTCACTGAGATAAGGAGTTTTCTGGGGTTGGCCGGTTATTATAGGAGATTCATTGAAGGCTTTTCTAAGTTGGCACTTCCGTTGACTCAGTTGACTTGTAAGGGGAAGACGTTTGTTTGGGACGCTCGTTGTGAGGAAAGTTTCAATGAGTTGAAGGAGAGATTGACGACGTCTCCTATTTTGACGTTGCCTAATCCGGGTGAACCTTTTGTGGTGTATTGTGGTGCTTCTAAGATGGGCTTAGGCGGTGTACTTATGCAGAATGGTAAGGTAGTTGCTTATGCCTCGAGACAATTGAGGACTCATGAGAAGAACAACCCTACGCATGATTTGAAGCTTGCTGCAGTTGTGTTTGCTCTGAAAATTTGGAGGCATTATCTTTATGGTTCTAGATTTGAAGTGTTTAGTGACCATAAAGGTTTGCAATATTTGTTTGATCAAAAGGAGTTTAATATGAGGCAGAGAAGGTGGTTGGAGTTGTTGAAGGATTATGACTTCAGTCTGAATTATCATCCGGGAAAGGCTAATGTTGTAGCCGATGCCTTGAGTCGTAAGTCTTTGCATGTGTCGACAATGATGGTTAAGGAGCTTGAATTGATTGAGCAATTTCGAGATATGAGCTTAGTTTGTGAAGTGACACCTCAGCGTGTTAGGTTGGGGATGTTGAAAATTAATAATGAATTTTTGGTTAGCATTCGGGAGGCTCAGAAGCTAGATGTTAAGCTAGTTGATTTGGCAGTTGGAATTGGTCAATCTGAAAATAAGGATTTTGAATTGGATGCTCAAGGTTTGTTGAGATATCGTAATCGGATTTGTATTCCCGATGATGTGGAGATAAAGAAAGCAATTCTTGAAGAGTGTCATAGAAGTAGATTGAGTATCCATCCGGGAGCTACAAAGATGTATCAGGATTTGAAGAAATTATTTTGGTGGCCGGGAATGAAGAGAGATGTAGCTCAGTTTGTTTATGCCTGTTTGACTTGTCAGAAGTCAAAGGTGGAGCATTAGAAGCTGCGCAGGATGATGCGGTGCGTAGGAAATTCCGGAGTGGAAGTGGATAGCATTTCTATGGACTTTGTGACTGGATTGCCTAATACGGCGAAGGGGTATGATGCAATTTGGGTGATTGTTGATAGGCTAACGAAGTCGTCTCACTTTGTTTCTATTAACATCACATATTCGGTGCCTAGATTGGCGGAGATTTATATCCGGGAGATTGTGAAGCTTCATGGAGTTCCTTCGAGTATTATTTCGGATAGAGATCCTAGATTCACCTCTGAATTTTGGAAGAGTTTGCATGAGGCGTTGGGTTCTAAGTTGTGGTTGAGCTCAGCGTATCATCCGCAGACTGATGGTCAGTCAGAGAGGACTGTTCAGTCGTTAGAGGATTTGTTGAGGGCTTGTGTTCTTGAGCATGGTGGTGCGTGGGATTCTTATCTTCCATTAATTGAGTTTACCTATAATAATAGTTATCATTCTAGTGTTGGGATGGCACCTTTTGAGGCGTTGTATGGTCGGAGATGTAGGACTCCTTTATGTTGGAATGAATCTGGAGAGAGTGTGGTGCCTGGACCTGAGATTGTTCGAGAGACCACTGAGAAGGTGAAGTTGATTCGTGAGAAGATGAAATCTTCGCAAAGTAGGCAAAAGAGTTATCATGATAAGAGGAGGAAGGATTTGGAATTTCAAGCCGGTGATCATGTGTTTTTGAGGGTCACCCCTGTGACTGGTGTTGGTCGTGCTTTGAAGTCTAAGAAGTTGTCTCCTCGTTTTATTGGGCCATACCAGATTTTGGAGAGAGTTGGGAATGTTGCTTATCGGGTGGCCTTGCCACCTAATCTTTCGAATTTGCATGATGTGTTTCATGTGTCACAGTTGAGGAAGTATGTTCCAGACCCGTCTCATGTGATTCATATGGATGATGTGCAAGTGAGAGATAATCTCACTGTTGAGACACTGCCGGTTAGGATTGAGGATCGCGAAGTGAAGATTTTAAGACAATTTGGTGAAGGTAGTTTGGTTGGGAGCTGCCGGTGAGAACGCGACTTTGGAGTTGGAGAGTAAGATGCGGGAATCATATCCGGAGTTGTTTGATTCAGGTAAAATTTCGAGGACGAAATATTCTTAGTGGGGGAGAGTTGTAACGCCCCAAAAATAATTCAATTATTTATTTAAGGCTTACAACATTTTATTAAGTCAAATAATTAATTTGGAGTTTTATTTTATTCAGGAGGTGTTTGAGTAATTGAGGATGTGTAAATAAAGGCCCATGATCCATTAGTTAGGCCCATATTCATGTAATAAGCTTAGGAGTCTAGGGTGAGTGCTCATTTCAACCAAAGCAAAGAAAAAAAATAGAAAGTGAGAAGAGGGAGAGAGGTGCGACGGCTCCAAGGGAGAGGAAAACAAGATTTTGGCGTGGAGAATTCAAGGCAAGGAAGAGAAGCTTGCTTGTTGGTGATTCTTGGATTCTTGGTGGATAGAGTGCTTGTTTTCTTCAATCCATTAAGGTAAGGAGGCTCTCTTTCACCTATAATGGGGTATATGATGAGGATTATGTATGGGTTAGACTCTAGGATGATTATTGAATTGATTGTGTTGTTAATTGTGTGATTGATGTTGTGTTTGATTTAATTTGGTGAAATTGTGGTGTTTTGGTGTTGAAATGAACTATGAACATATGTTGCCTACAAGGTGTTTGATGATATTACTCTATGAGTTTTGAAGGTGAATTTACTATGCTTATGTGGTGTTTGATGAAATGTCATGTTGATTTTATTGGGTGTTGATGATGAGTTTTACTTGCTTATGGTTTCGTATGCGTTTGGACACTGTTTCGGTCTTTCTGAAATCGGTACTGTTTGGTTGATCCAAAAATTGTGTGGCGGATTGTTTTTGAAAATAGACTTAAGGCCGGTCGTTTTGCAACTGGTTTCGTTCAATTTGAAGTTGTGTAGCTCAAGTTATGAGTCTCCAAAGTTAGGTCAAATTTCTAGAATCAAACTGTGAGTAGGTTCGGTTTTGCAGGTTTTGTCTTCTCAATTGAACTCTGTTTTGAATGATTCTTGTTTCATTGAAAAGTAGACTTAATTAAGCTCTGAAATAGGCACTGGTTTCTGAAATTTCATTAAGAAATGAGAAAGCAAATTTGGTTGCAAGTTGGGTAAAGAGTTCTGTCCGATTTTGGTACCTCAGTGTAGTGTTTTAAAAAACTGTACCAACTGGATCCTTATTTTGAAAAACGAAAATAATAGGTAGAACCTACACTCAGAGAGCTTTCCAATGAGTGGTCTTTTGTTGAAATCCGATGTCGTTTGCTATTTTAATTAATTCGCCGAAGTAGGTGCACTGTTGTAGGATGTCAACACTTGTCTTTGTGATGTATTGATGTTAGCCATAGAGCTATTGATTGATGTATTGGTGTTAGTCATAGAGCTATTAATTGATGATGTATTGGTGAATTAAATGATGGTGTATTTAATGACGGTGATGAATGTAACGCCCCAAATATAATTCAATTATTTATTTAGTGGGTTATTTAAGGCTTACAACATTTGGTTAAGTCAAAGGATTAATTGGAGTTTTAGGGTATTTAGGAGGTATTTGATTTAAATGAGGAGTGGTGGTTAGTAAAAGGGGAGTGGTAATTTAATTAAAAGAGGGAGTGTAATTAGAGGCCCATGAGAGTTAGGCCCATGATCCATGAATTTAGCCCATTTGTATGCCTTAAAGGGAAAGTAAGAGAGAGAAGTTGGTAGGTGAGATCACTTTCTAGAGAGAAGAAGGAGAACGTTGGCGTGGGAGGAGCTCGGAATCAAGGGAGAAGAGTTGATGTGAGTGTTAACTGGAGGGTTTCAGTGAAGAGAGTGTGTTCTACTCAACTGATCGAGGTATGCCGAGTAGAGCAGGTGAGATAGTTTTAGAGAGAGGAAGAGGGAGCTTGGCGTGGAAGAGCTCAATGCCAAGGAGGAGAAGCTGAAATGTTGGTAATGGTTGGTGATTCTTGGTGGATCGGGAAGGCTTGGTGGAGAGAGTGCTACTTCTTCAATCTTTTGAGGTTAGGGGGCTCTCTCTTTCATCTATAATAGATTATATGATGTGTGTTATGCGTGAGTAGACTCTAGGAATGATTTCTGAGCTGCCTTGTATGTTTTGTGTGTTTGATGTGTTTGAAGTTGTGTCTTAGTTCCATTCAGTGGAGTTGTGATGTATTGATGTTGAGTAGATCCTATGAGAGACAACGGAGAGGAATGGGAGCTGAGAAACTCTCAGTCCCAGTGAGCTGGTGTGAGTGTTGTAACCTTCGTGAAGTCCTTAATGAGTGTTGGACTAGTTGTGAAGGGAAAGTGTTTAGTAGTTGGCCTAAGTATGTAAGTGTCGAGAGATGTGTGCGTCGAAGTGTGTAAGTGTCGAGAGATGTGTGCGTCGAAGTATGTAAGTGTCGAGAGCTATGAAACCCCGATACTCCAAAATAGGCCACGTCACTGCAGTATCCGATCGTGTCCGATATCGATCGTGTCGATATATTCGATACGTATCCTGAGAGTATCCTAGAATTTATATTTATTTTTAAATAAAAAAAGACCAGATACTTATCGGATACTTACCGGATACTTACGAGATACGTATCCAGCTGGGAGTATCCTAGAATTTATATTTATTTTTATAAATCAAAAACAATTAGATACTTACTCTTTTATCCTTGTTTTTTGGTCGAGACCAGAGTATCCACTACCGAACGCAGATGACTAATCCCCTCGTTGGTACTCTTTTATCCTGTTGTGACATGTTAGTGGGAGGAAGAGGATATTTTAAAATGGGAGGAAAAGACATTTAACTATGCTTACTTATTTTTTTGGGTTCTGCGTGTCATTAGTGCACAATTTCCACCGGCTTTGCCGATGACTAATCTATGTCGGGAACTTGGCCGCCACGAGTACTAACTTAGTGGCCTTTTGTGACATGTATCTTTATGTTTTATATTTTTAACTTTTAATTTAATTTTTATTAAATTTTCCCGTATCGTATCTTGATTTTCTAAATTTTCCCGTATCCACGTATCGTCTCGTGTCGTTATCCCGTGATCGTATCTCGTGATCGGGGCTTCATAGGTCGAGATGTGTGTGCGTCGAAGTGTGTAAGTGTCGAGAGATGTGTGCGTCGAAGTATGTAAGTGTCGAGAGATGTGTGCGTCGAAGTATGTAAGTGTCGAGAGATGTGTGTGTGTCGACATATACATGAGTCGAAGGAGCGTACGTAGAAGTATAAGGGTGTGTTGGACTAAGTATAGGTATCGAATTGTACTTGCCGAAGTGAGGCGTATATGTGCCAATGCGTAAGTGTCGAATATAGGTGACGGAGCGTAAGTGATGATGTATAGGAGACGAAGGATAAGGGAGTGTAAACCGAGGTTCCAAGAGTGCACCGAGGTGTTGTGTCGTATAAGCCGAGGTGAGGTGAGTGCTTAGGTGTAGTGTGCCTTAGTGTAGTGGCCGAGTTGAGGTGAGTGATTAGGTGTATTGTGCCTAAGTGTAGTAATCAAGGTGGAGTTGTGTGGTTAGGTGTGAAATGACTAAGTGTAGATGATGAAGTGAGTTGTGAATAAGCCTGTGTGTAGTTGAGGAGGTGTAGTGCATGGACGTCTAAACTAGTATTGCCGAGGTATAGGGTGTATATATATCGAGGTGTATGTGTTGAGGTGTAGGTGCGATGGAAGATAGGATGTGTATGCTTGGGGTGCAATATGGTGCGCCAAGGTGCTGTGTAGTGGAAAACGAAGGGTAAGGCGTGTATGCCGAGGTGCAATGAGGTGCGCCGAGGTGTTGTGAGTATAACCGAGGCAAAGCGAGGTAGTTGTAGAGATGAGGTATTGTTCTTAAGTGTAACCATAGATAGTAGCTGAAGTGAATGTTGAAGAGGTGATGTTCCTAAGTGTAATCAGAGGTGGTAACAGGTAGAAACCGAGGTAAATGGCGATGAGGTGTAAGTGTGGCTAAGACCCAATGTGGGAGTCGACTTGTAGTTGCGGGGTGTAGCGTGGGTATCTGAGGTAATGACCCAAGTGTAGCGTGTATCTATACGCGGGAGTGTAGTTCTTTGGAGCGTGGTTGCCAAGGTGGGCGAAGATGGGTTTGTTCTAAAGTGAACCGAGGCGAGTGGCGGAGAGAGTGAGGAAGGATAGGTTGCCTAAGTGAAGTAACTAGGAAGCCGAGGTCGCTCGCGGCGCCATTGAAAGTGTAGTGCGCGCTAAGTGGAGCGTGGCGGGGTGGTGAACCGAGGTGATTGAGGTGAATCAGTAGTGTGGCTCGGTTGTGTTAAGACTAAGGTGAAGTAAGTAAGGTAGTTGTGGTATAAGTATAGATACCGAGATGATTTATGGTGCGAGAGAGGAGGTCTAGTGCACGTGTGCGAAGTGAGTGATGTGTGTGCCGAGGTGCGGGGGATGGTGCCGGGGTTCCGTTTCGAAGCCACGATTCTGCGCGCGCGCGCGCCGCCAGCGCAATCGAGTGCTTTGGGCGCCAAAAACGCTTAAGTGTTTGAAATGGGATAGTCCGTTTAGTCCCTAGGTGACGTTTTAGTCTAGGTGACGTTGTGGTCCTTGTAGTGGTCGTTTAGTCCACTACGTTTAGTGTGAGGGTGTTGAGGTAGCGTGAGAACTACGATTGTGGGAGTATTGAGTGGAGGTTTGACGATAACCATGGGGTTGTGTCCGAGAGTGCGAAGTCGACTTTAGAGGCGTGTGAGAGATGATGTGTTTTAAGTGGTGAGGTTCAAAAGGGGACTGACGTTGAGTGTTGGGACTATGACCTCGTTTTCTGTGTTGTACTCGTGGTGTTTGGGGTTGCCTTCTAGGCATTCTCTGTAGTGAGAAGACTTCGGTCTGTTTAGGTGTTGTGCCGAGAAGTGGGGGTAGCCTTCAAGGAAATGGTTGATCCTTAGGTGAAGTCGTTTGGTCCTTAGGTGACGCATGGGTCCCAAAGTGTTGGTGAGTTTTAGTTTGGCCGTAGTGCCGTTGATTTAAGTGGCGTTGAAGTCCACCACTGTTTGGTCCTTAGGTGACGCATAGGGACTTGATGATTTGACGAAAAGGCTGCGGTCTTGGTGATGGGTCTATGACCTGCTATTTTTGTGAAAAGGCTGCGGTCTTGGTGATGGGTCTATGACCTGCTATTTTGTGTAGAGGCTGCGGTCTGGTGATGTGCCTTTGAGGCATTGTTGGTAAGTATGCATTGTGCGCATTAAAACTGGCTTGGTGTGTTAGGATGCATGTTTCATTGTGTCGCATAAATCATATGCATATTACCCGTGGAGTTTGGGTTGGACTTGATCTATTTGACGAAGCGAAGACTTCGGTCTTATTGATGAGCGAAGACTTGGTCTTATGGATCCACATGCATATTACAGTGGAGTTTGGGTTGCATTTCATGCATATACTCATCATCGCTTGTTGATGTGTTTATTGAAGGTGAGTTGAAGTGGTGTGGCGTGAGTGCATGTGAGTGTTCACCAACCGAGTTGTTCGTGTGTTTCTAGTTGTCTTTCTCTAGCATAATGTTTATCATACATTTTATTATTTATGAAAAGAGACTCACCCTAGTCTTTTTATGTTGCTGCTCTCGTGGCGACAAGCGGTGATGTGCGGTGATCCCGAGTGAAGGTCCTTTCTTTCCTCGATCTAGTTGTGGTGTGTGCTTGCTCTGTGACGTCGAACCGGGGGCCGGGTAGTCTATTAGTTGTTTAAGATTAGTGTTGAACTGTAATAGATTGATGTATTAGAATTTGAGGGTTCACCCCAATTAAGTCGTGCTATGTATCACGCAATTATATTTTATTAATGAAAAATATTATTGGCTAAGTGAAAGTGATGTTTGATGAACGTAGCATTCCCTTGAGGATGTATCTTTGAAACGAAAAACAATTTTTAAACTCTGATTTTATAAATTAAAGTATTAAATAGTAAGGGGGTGTTACATTGTTGGTATCAGAGCAGTTCGGTCTGTCCGGCCAAGTTGTCCGGTCGTAGTGTCTCAGAGATCCCTTGTCGATCTCCAACAGAGACTTTGTTGTAGATTTTGTTTGGTTGTTTGCGGTGATGATTGTAGTATTGCTTGTAGTTGCTTGTGATCGTTGTTTGTATTAAGTGAGGTATGTGTGATTAGAAGAGCATTTTAACGGCGTCAGCGGAGTAGGAGTCGTGACGACGCTTTTAACTGGATCACAAGTTAAAGTCCTTCGATGTGAAAGGTGTAAATTTTGAAAAGACGTAATTTTGTGACCTTAACTAAATTGGATGCGTGAGTAGGAGGGGACTGATCACCCCAATAACTCATTCCCAATGAAAGAGGTGACAATAACTCGTAGTTATTATAAATTTTGAATATGTACTAATTTCAACTTGATTGATTGAGTGGTGTGTGCAAGTTTGATTGACTATTAATTTTTAGATAAATAGGTGCCTTATGGATGTTTGAGTTTTGATTTGGGGGTTGATAGTAGGGAGATGTAAAAATAAGGATTGACACTTTGGGTTTGAAGTTCATGCAAAGGAAATAGAGCATGCATTTTTGGAAAAAGTTTAGAAATATGGTTTCTGGAAAGCCTAAGGTAGAAAAATTGTTCTTAAAAGTATGGTAGTCGAGGGAGTACCTATATAGGATCTGGATGATAGTGTGTAACTTTGATGATTAAAGGATTAGAATTCGAGTCGAGAAGAATAGGAATGCCGAACTGAGGAAGGCATTGTTTGTGGTTTGGATATAGATTGACGTAAGATAGGAGCATTAGTACCTTAAATGATTGCTATGGTGTAGTTCCCTAACGATAAATTAATGGAGTTTGGATAATCGAGTGAGACTTTGGTGACCCGAGAATAGAGTTTTGGTACAAAGTAAAGGTGTAGAGAGGTGTGTATGTCCTAGTCCTAAGTGTACAAGGATGTGTTGTTGATAGTTGGGAGCAAGAAATAGATTGATAGAACTAGTATGTTCATGTAATTGAGGAGATTTTCGAGGACGAAAATATTCTAAGTGGGGGAGAGTTGTAACGCCCCAAATATAATTCAATTATTTATTTAGTGGGTTCTTTAAGGCTTACAACATTTGGTTAAGTCGAAGGATTAATTGGAGTTTTAGGGTATTTAGGAGGTATTTGATTTAAATGAGGAGTGGTGGTTAGTAAAGGGGAGTGGTAATTTAATTAAAAGAGGGAGTAGTGCAAGTGATGGAGGGAGAGTAATTAGAGGCCCATGAGAGTTAGGCCCATGATCCATGAATTTAGCCCATTTGTATGCCTTAAAGGAAAGTGTCGAAGGAGAGGGAGACATTCCATTTCCAACAAAAAAATCTTAGAAAAAGTCAAAGGGAAAGTAAGAGAGAGAAGTTGGTAGGTGAGATCACTTTCTAGAGAGAAGAAGAGAACGTTGGCGTGGGAGGAGCTAGGAATCAAGGGAGAAGAGTTCTTGTGTGAGTGTTAACCGGAGGTTTCATGTGAAGAGAGTGTGTTCTACTCAACCGATCGAGGTATGCTTAGAGTAGAGCAGTGAGATAGTTTTAGAGAGAGGAAGAGGAGCTTGGCGTGGAAGAGTTTGAATGCCAAGGAGGAGAAGGCTTGAAATGTTGGTGATGGTTGGTGATTCTTGGTGGATCGGGAAGGCTTGGTGGAGAGAGTGCTACTTCTTCAATCTTTTGAGGTTAGGGGGCTCTCTCTTTCATCTATAATAGATTATATGATGTGTGTTATGCGTGAGTAGACTCTAGGAATGATTTACAGTGCCTTGTATGTTTTGTGTGTTTGATGTGTTTGAAGTTGTGTCTTAGTTCCACTCCAAAGGAGTTGTGATGTATTGATGTTGAGTAGATCCTGAGAGACAACGGAGAGGAATGGGAGCCGAGAAACTCTCGGTCCCAAGTGGTAGTGTGAGTGTTGTAACCTTCGTGAAGTCCTTAATGAGTGTTGGACTAGTTGTGAAGGGAAAGTGTTTAGTAGTTGGCCTAAGTATGTAAGTGTCGAGAGATGTGTGCGTCGAAGTGTGTAAGTGTCGAGAGATGTGTGCGTCGAAGTATGTAAGTGTCGAGAGATGTGTGCGTCGAAGTATGTAAGTGTCGAGAGATGTGTGTGTGTCGACATATACATGAGTCGAAGGAGCGTACGTAGAAGTATAAGGGTGTGTTGGACTAAGTATAGGTATCGAATTGTACTTGCCGAAGTGAGGCGTATATGTGCCAATGCGTAAGTGTCGAATATAGGTGACGGAGCGTAAGTGATGATGTATAGGAGACGAAGGATAAGGGAGTGTAAACCGAGGTTCCAAGAGTGCACCGAGGTGTTGTGTCGTATAAGCCGAGGTGAGGTGAGTGCTTAGGTGTAGTGTGCCTAAGTGTAGTGGCCGAGTTGAGGTGAGTGATTAGGTGTATTGTGCCTAAGTGTAGTAATCAAGGTGGAGTTGTGTGGTTAGGTGTGAAATGACTAAGTGTAGATGATGAAGTGAGTTGTGAATAAGCCTGTGTGTAGTTGAGGAGGTGTAGTGCATGGACGTCTAAACTAGTATTGCCGAGGTATAGGGTGTATATATATCGAGGTGTATGTGTTGAGGTGTAGGTGCGATGGAAGATAGGATGTGTATCTTGAGGTGCAATATGGTGCGCCAAGGTCTTTGTGTAGTGGAAAACGAAGGGTAAGGTGTGTATCTTGAGGTGCAATGAGGTGCGCCCAGAGGTGTGTTGTGAGTATAACCGAGGCAAAGCGAGGTAGTTGTAGAGATGAGGTATTGTTCTTAAGTGTAACCATAGATAGTAGTTTGAAGTGAATGTTGAAGAGGTGATGTTCCTAAGTGTAATCAGTAGGTGGTAACCGAGGTAGCAACCGAGGTAAATGGCGATGAGGTGTAAGTGTGGCTAAGACCCAATGTGGGAGTCGACTTGTAGTTCTTAGGGGTGTAGCGTGGGTATACCGAGGTGATTCTTGAAGTGTAGCGTGTATCTATCTGCGCGGGAGTGTAGTTCTTTGGGCGTGGTTGCCAAGGTGGACGAAGATGGGTTTGTTCTAAGTGAACCGAGGCGAGTGGCGGAGAAGTGAGGAAGGATAGGTTGCCTAAGTGAAGTAACTAGGAAGCCGAGGTCGAGCTCAGGCGCGCCATTGAAAGTGTAGTGCGCGCTAAGTGGAGCGTGGCGGGGTGGTGAACCGAGGGTGATTGAGGTGAATCAGTAGTGTAGCTCGGTTGTGTTAAGACTAAGGTGAAGTAAGTAAGGTAGTTGTGGTATAAGTATAGATCCGAGATGATTTATGGTGCGAGAGAGGAGTGCAGTGCACGTGTGCCGGGTGAGTGATGCGTGTGCCGAGGTGCCGGGGATGGTGCCGAGGTTCCGTTTCGAAAGCCACGATTCTTGCAGCGCGCCGCCAGCGCAAATCGGGAGTGCTTTTGGGCGGCAAAAACGCTTAAGTGTTTGAAATGGGATAGTCCGTTTAGTCCACTAGGTGACGTTTTAGTCCTAGGTGACGTTGTGGTCCTTGTAGTGGGATTTGTTTAGTCCACTACGTTTAGTGTGAGGGTGTTGAGGTAGCGTGAGAACTACGATTGTGGGAGTATTGAGTGGAGGTTGGGCGATAACCATGGGGTGTGTCCGAGTGCGAAGTCGACTTTAGAGTGTGAGAGATGATGTGTTTTAAGTGGTGAGATTCAAAAGGGCGGCGTTGAGTGTTGGGACTATGACCTCGTTTTTACGTGTTGTACTCGTGGTGTTTGGGGTTGCCTTCTAGGCATTCTCTCGTAGTGAGAAGACTTGGTCTGTTTAGGTGTTGTCTTGAGAAGTGGGGTAGCCTTCAAGGAAATGGTTGATCCTTAGGTGAAGTCGTTTGGTCCTTAGGTGACGCATGGGTCCCTAAGTGTTGGTGAGTTTTAGTTTGGCCGTAGTGCCGTTGATTTAAGTGGCGTTGAAGTCCACCACTGTTTGGTCCTTAGGTGACGCATAGGGACTTGATGATTTGACGAAAAGGCTGCGGTCTTGGTGATGGGTCTATGACCTGCTATTTTTGTGAAAAGGCTGCGGTCTTGGTGATGGGTCTATGACCTGCTATTTTTGTGAAAAGGCTGCGGTCTTGGTGATGGGTTCTATGACCTGCTATTTTGTGTAGAGGCTGCGATCTGGTGATGTGCCTTTGAGGCATTGTTGGTAAGTATGCATTGTGCGCATTAAAACTGGCTTGGTGTGTTAGGATGCATGTTTCATTGTGTCGCATAAATCATATGCATATTACTCGTGGAGTTTGGGTTGGACTTGATCTGTTGTGACGAGCGAAGACTTGGTCTTATTGATGAGCGAAGACTTGATCTTATGGATCCACATGCATATTACCCGTGGAGTTTGGGTTGCATTTCATGCATATACTCATACGCTTGTTGATGTGTTTATTGAAGGTGAGTTGAAGTGGTGTGGCGTGAGTCTGTGTGAGTGTTCACTGAACCGAGTTGTTCTGGTGTTTCTAGTTGTCTTTCTCTAGCATAATGTTTATCATACATTTTATTATTTATGAAAAGAGACTCACCCTAGTATTTTTATGTTGCCTGCTCTCGTGGCGACAAACAGGTGATGTGCAGGTGATCCTGAGTGAAGGTCCTTTCTTTCCTCAGTCTAGTTGTGGCGTCTTGCTCTGTGACGTCGAACTGGGGAGCCGGGTAGTCTATTAGTTGTTTAAGATTAGTGTTGAACTGTAATAGATTGATGTATTAGAATTTGAGGGTTCACCCCAATTAAGTCGTGCTATGTATCACACAATTATATTTTATTAATGAAAAGTATTATTGGCTAAGTGAAAGTGATGTTTGATGAACGTAGCATTCCCTTGAGGATGTATCTTTGAAAAGAAAAACAATTTTTAAACTCTGATTTTATAAATTAAAGTATTAATAGTAAGGGGGTGTTACTATGAATCTAGTGACGGTGTTAATTCATACATGATATGATTGTTTGTGGTTGATGCATTGTTCATGGAGTCACATGCCTCATATGCATCAAAGTGACGGTGTAGGCTTCGGCCTTGATATTATTAATGATTATGACGGACATGCCCGAATGACGATATTTGTGACGGTGATGGTACCACATGCATATACCCTTGGTGTTGGGTTGCATTCATTCATATACTCATGCAATTGGTGATGTCTCTTGATGATTATGAGTTGATGTGTTATAAATTGATGTTGTGTGTTTGTCTATTGAGCAGTGATGTTTCTAGTTGCCTTCCTCTAACATGATGTTTATTATACATTCTATTATATGTGCTAGAGACTGATCACCCTTCTGCTTTCTATGTTGCTTCTTATGTCGGCAACGTGCAGGTGATCCCGAGCGAAGGTTGTACCTACCTTAGTCTGGTTGTGGTGTCTTGCTCTGTTACGTAGCACCGGGGGGGGGGATTAGTTTATTAGTTGTTTTAATTGAAGTTGTTTGAACTGTTTATTTGGTGATGTATTTGAATCTGTTTTATGAAACATGTCTTATTCCGTTGCGTGGTGATTAAGTGGACTGTAATGTCACTAAACAGGTGTTTTTGAGGGTTCGTCCCGGTTGATGTGGTATGTATCACATACTCTATTGTTTTATGATGTTTGGTGAAAGTGTAGCACACTCTTGTGGTTGCATTGAAAAGGACTTCGAAAACTCTGATTTTTATTCATTTAGATAGTTGTATTAGAAAGGGGGTGTTACAAGTATTCATTGCTGCAAATCTTATTTGCTGGGTATATCTGACATCATGAGTAATAGTGTCAAATTCAGTCATGTACGGGTAAATAGTTAATGTTATGATTTTGATGTTAGGCTTCACGGTATACATATCATTTGGACTTATCTAGTATGTATCACTCATGCGCTGCACGGGCATACATATCTTTGGGACTTATCTTGTAACATTTTTGTAAAAGAAGTAACAATTATATCTTAGTAATAAATTGACAAAAATATATTTAAATGAATATTTTGTAGTGTATAACATTATTTCAAAAATAGTAATAAATTGCTCAGGGCGACATTTTATTTTAATTTTAAATGTTATTTTATAATTTGAGACTAATAAAAATATTCAGTTGTATATCTAGATGTAGTATGTGATATATGAAGTCTAGATCTAGATGTAGTATGTGATATAGTTTGATTCAGTTGTATATCTATATAATTTGATCCGATTTGTTAACATATTATGTTTCTGATCAGCTAAAAGGAAGTCATCATTTGGAACCCCACTTCTGCTATGCTGACTTATAGTCAAGGTAGGCGACATAATGGATTGTGACATGCTGCCATGGCACCAAAAACATGAGGATAGTATTAGTGTAGCGATCGAAAAATCCGGGAATGGATCTTCGAAGTTCAAAAGGAAGTCGCCACCGAAATTCTAGTTTAAGGGAAAATTCGGAAAATCCCTTTAAGTTTGGACAAGGCGAGTTTAAGGTTCGGGAGTCGTTATACGTGGGGAAGGTATTAGCACCCCACGACATCCTTTGTCTAATTAATTGTACTTTGTTAATATTTTTACCCTTTTTATTTAAAGTTATAGAGAAAGAAGACTTTATTGAAATTTTAGATTTTAGTGCTTGACAAGAGTGGACCCTTGCTCCTACGTACCTCCGGATGCAAATGGAGGAATCAAAACAACGTAGTTCTTCCTGAAAAAGGTTTGTTGGTTGGTGTTTTTTAATATAGGGGTCCTAGGACTCTTTGAACTGTACAGTTCATTAATCCTAGGACGCTGACCAACCCGGTTGTACAACCGATTTAGTCCCCTACTTTTTAAAAATGATGTTTGAAGTTCTTGAAAAATGGTTTGGTGTGAGGTGGTTTGATTTTAGAATAGGTATTCTAGGACTCTTAAACTGTACAACTCATTCATCCTAGAACATTGATTAACCCAATTGTACAACTGACTTAATCCCCTATTTGTATTTTAGAAGAAAATATTTATAAGTTTTTCTTTAAGAGAAATTGATTTTTTTTTGAGAGAATTAAGTAAAAACGAGAAAATGGGTGAAATAGTAAAAATAGAGTGTAATTAGCAGAAAAGGGTATGATTAAAATGGGGGTGCCTTCAGCAAGCCCACTCCACATTCTTTGGGCTACAGGGTCGTTGGTTTGTAAAAGAAGGAGTGGTTTGCAAGGGGGTGTGGTAATGTAATCAGGTAAACATAACAACAAATCTAATTATTTTATTTTTAATTAACAAAAAAGGGAAAATAAGAAGAAAATAAAGGGTCAGTTACTGAATCTAAATTAAACCTAATCTCATTCTCTCCTAACTCCTCTCATTGCCGCACAACTAATAAAGATAGAGAGAGCTTGAAGAGAGAGAAAGGGAGAGATGAAAGAAAGAAGAAGAAGAAGAAGGATGCGAAGATGAGGACGGTGGAGCGTGAGTAAAGATACACCAAAAAAGTGAAATGAAAAGTAAAATGCTGGAAATTATAACAAGAGTAGCTAACAAAGTCTAAATATTATTAGCACATGAACATATGATAGAGAGAAAATACTGGAGCATGTATGTACGAGAAAGGGAAAAAAGAATTAACCAACTTGGATTCCCAAATAGCTTTGCTATTAAAAATCTATGGTCCTTTGTTTGATCTACTGCTATGTGTGGTTTTGAAGTTTTTATTGAAGAGGGATGCAACTGAAAACTATTTGTCATAGATGTTGCTACATCTTTATTACTGCTTCTATTTTGACTGCCAATGAAATTTTTTGGGTGATGGTTGTGTTGTTTCTGTGTGTGTTTGTTGTGTATCTGTCTTTTGTAGTGTGTATATATGTGCTGTGTTTGTGAGTATTTATGTTTATGCGTGTATTTTCTGTATGTGTACGCTGTGAGTGTGTGTATTTATAGTGGCTTTGGTGTGGTGTAGGTGTGGGTGTTGTGCAGAGGAGCAAAGCTCATAGGAGGCTAATACATCAGCTGCTGAAACATAGCAAATAAACACCGCAATTAATTAGGAGCAACACACGCGTTTAAGACTAATACCGTAGACACGCAGACACAACAATAGTGCACGTACTCAACGAAACATATTTTGAGCTCTTTTGAAAATGAGAAAAATACCCGTTAAAATTGGACGTTCACAAGAATACATTATTTAATTTTGATAAACTAATCAAACAAAATTGGGGTATAAACATTAGTCATAGAATATGGTTAAACATCATGTTAAATCTTAATTCTCTTGTCTTTTCAACTGGATTTCAATAAACGTGAGAGGAAACATTTACAAATCTATAATTATGATTTTTGGAATTTAAAAACGATTTTTGGGAAAAAGTTTGAACTTACGTCTCTTTCAAGGCAGCGACCTCTAGAATATCAGGGTTGATCAAAAGTCTTGTCGTATGCATTGTTGTGTGCAATGAGATACCACCTATATAGAAGTCAAAACTGTCAAATGAGGTGTAACTAATTATCAACGAATCATATAATAGATCAGAGCATTAATACTTATTAGTAAAATAAATAAAACAAATAATTGTACTATTCCACGTGTCCACTTTTCACCACAACAGTGCAACCACAACATTGTTAGTTTTTCCAGCTGAGATAAACTCCTTAATTGACCTAACATATTCTCCGAACAGTGTGACGGTAAAACGATAATTGCATAATACACAACAATATATATGACCATTACTTAAACATAATCCACTCGAAAGTAACCACACAATGTTTTAAATATTGTAAAAAAATCCTAACCCTCGGTTCTCGAGATCAATCTTCATTCTTGAAGATTTGCCTGATGGTTATATGGAACATAATACTCTTTGATCGTACCTGACCAATAGAGATTAGGTTGCTGCATTCTTTGCTCTGTCGTGATCGTGTGAGAGGTGCGGGCCGGTCTTGAATGCCCTTGGGTGGTACCTGCAAAGACACTCCGACGCTCGAGTCAGAGATGTGCTATCGGGCAGGATTCACAAGGTAGAATTACGTACATGGTACTGTAGATGAGGGTAGCATTTATACCCCTGTGGCGCCCTGGCCGTTGCGCATTATTCTGCCGGGCGCGAGACTTGCGCTCCAAGTCATGCGTTTGGGCCAAGTTGGGCCTGCTTTGGTAGATTGGGCTGCTGGCCCAATTCGTGACGTACCATTCCATTGGGCTTCCTGGCCCACTCCGGAATAGTTGCCCCCCAAGCCTAGGTCGCTTAAGGGCGGGCTGAGGCTTGAATCGTTGCCCCAAGCGATCATTTGCCGCCTAGGCCGCGTTTCGTGTTCGACGTTTGGCCTTCGTCAGTCCAATTTAATGAGTCATAAATGAGGTAACTTTTGCATTACCGAAGGTGTCTTTTGGGGTTCCCCATGTCACGCTTAAGAGAGAATACAAACAGTCGTGTTGCTTCAGGTACAGGGGAACGCAGGTAGTCTCGTCGTTTCAAATCCGGCTTAGTGCTTGCGCTGTGCACTCGGTCAACTCGATTTCCACTCACTTTCTAGAAGCAAAACTCTGCTAGCGACCGAGCCTTCTGCTAACGACCTGAAGTTATATTGTGGAAGTTCTTCGCTTGGCGTTCTGTCGCTACATTTTCTCAGGTATGTTGCTCTTCCAAATTTTCCTGTTTTATGTTGGAGCTTTTAGTTTAAATTCCACGCCTCATAGAAGGGGGGTGTCCGGTCGGGGGATGACCATGTCGCCCCTTTTTCTCGAGCGCGCTGGCTCAGTCGACCTGACGTATTCTCCTTCCATAGGTGGACCTGGCAAGGACGAAGCAAACCACTCGATTATTGGCGCCCCGACCCAAAGTCTTGCGCGGAAAATGGCCCAGTCTTCGCAGGGCACCGAGCAGACTAGATCTGAATCGCCTAGGCCGAACTCCCCGGCGGGCTCTTGTTCGTCCACTAGTTCCAATTCTTCAGAGAGTTCTCGCCGCGCTAGCTCGAGTGACAGCGCAAGTCTTTCATCTTCAACTGAATCTTGGTGTCCCCCACCGCCGCTCGGGCCACCTGTCCTGGAGAATGAGGGAGATGATGTTTCAGTAGACATTGTGGGAGATGAGGACGTGGTCGAAGTCACTCGGCCGTGGGTATTACGGGAGATGAGGGCGTGGTTGAAGTCATTCAGCCTGACCCGGAAGTGATCGATGAGTATGTTAACAGCCGTCCGTGGCAACGAGGCTTTGTGGAGCACGTGGACGAGAAAGGAAGTGATAACGCCGAGCCGATCGCTGTGAGTGATCCCTTTGACATGTCTTGGGTGTCTGTGAAAATGAGGGCCTTTAAGAGTTTTATCGGGCCGAACCACCATTGTCTAGCAGATCTCCAAGAACTCTTCGCAAAGCCGGGCTGAAGGTGAAAGGCATGCAGGACGATGAAAACATAGAGACCCCTGCCAGCAATGTGAAATTCACCATGCATCGGGTCGTTTTTGAGAAAATGAGGATCGTTCCCCCTTTCTCCTCACTTCAACGGGACGTGCTAAACCATCTCGGGGTCGCTCCGTCTCATCTGCATCCCAACGGTTGGGGCTTCCTGAAGACCTTCGAACGTTTGTGCAACAGGTTGGGTCGGAGGGTGTCGACCCAACTTTTCTTGTCTATCTTCGAGCTAAGCTGACACGGCGAGTTTGGCACTAACATGGCACGCAAAGAACAAGTATCATTCAATAATCAGAAATGGTTTCCTCGGAAGTTTTTCAAAGCATACTCAGACTCCTTGCCCGCCGGTTGGAAGAATCAGTACTTTTGGGTCGTTCCCAATCTTGAGGTCGCTGCCTCAATCGCTGAAATTCTGCCCGATGGGGGAGCGGGCGTTGTAACACCCCCTTACTAATTAACTAATAATTAATTGATAAAATCAGAGTTTTCGAAAATCACCCACAAGAGAGTGCTATATTTACTTCATGAAAAACCAAACCAACAATCATGGCGCAATCTAACAAACAACAGTATGATACATAGCACTATAGTCAAAGGGACGAAGTCCCAACAACCTCGGTTCAAGGACATAACAGTCCACATAATCACCACACAGCAAATTTAAACATATTTAAATACACCACCAAGTTACAATTCCATAACTTAAACTAAAACCACTACTAGACTACTCGGCCCCCAGTGCTACATATGAGAGCAAGACGCCACAACCAACTAGGAGAAGGTATGAGGACTACCTTCGCTCAGGATCACCTGCACGTTGCCGACATAAGAAGCAACATAGAAAGCAGAAGGTTGAGTCTCTAACAAATATAATAAAACGTATGATAAATATTATGTTAGAGAAAACAACTAGAAACACCTCGGCTCAATCAACAAACACACCTCATCAAGTTATAACTCATCAGCTCATAATCAACAAGAAAACATCACCAATCGCATGAGTGTATGCATGAAATGCAACCCAATCACCGAGGGTATAATGCATGTGGTACCGTCTCCGGCTTAATGGTATAATGCATATGATTCCGACTCTGGCTTAATGGAACAATGCAAATGGTATCGACTCCGGCTTAATGATACAATGCATATGGTATCGACTCCGGCTTAATGATACAATGCATGAGGTATCGACTCCGGCTTAATGATACAGTCTTCGGCTTAATGGTATGCATGTAGTACCGTCTCCGGCTTAATGGTATACATCAACCACAAACAATCACATCTTGTATGACTTGACATCGTCACTGGATTTAGCTCCATCCTTAAACCCACCGTCGTTACACCGTTGTCTATTTCACCTAGACATCATCAATAGCTCTATGGCTAACTACAATACCTCAATCAATAGCTCTATGGCTAACGTCAACCTCACCATCACATAGGGACCAAAACGTCACCTAAGGACCAAACGTCACCTAAGGACCAAACCGGCTTCACCATTCAGCAACTTAGACGCACTCGTCAAAACAACACCAAAAGCTACCGGTAGCAACTCGCGCTACATCAAGGCGTCAAAACAGCACCTCGGCACTCTCACACTGCACCTCGGCACACACACACTACCCCTCGTCACACCACACTGCACTTTGGCGCACCACACTGCACCTCGGCACACCTACACTACCCTTCGTCACACTACACTGCACTTTGGCGCACCACACTGCACCTCGGCACACCTACACTACCCTTCGTCACACTACACTACACTTCGGCGCAACACACTGCACCTCGGCACTCCACACTGCACCTCGGCACTCCTACACTTCGACACCTACACTTCGTCACCTCTCCACTTCGACACCTACACGTCGACAATTACACTCCAATACATCTACACCTCAACACATACACCTCGGTATATATACACTATACCTCGACAACTACACTTCGACTTAGTTACATTACACCTCGACAACACTAGATTCAACATACCTATACTTCACTTCAGTACATCCCTACCTCGGTTACACTTTCTCAATTCACCATCACTCACCTCGGTACTACACCACCTCGGGTATACTACTTCTCTTGACCATCAATCACCTTGCCACACTTCCTCACTTAACCATTACTCACCTCGGTACTACTACCTCGGTTACACTACTTCAGTTACACTCCTTCACTTCACCATCACTCACCTCGGTTACACTACCTTTGACATCCATATACTGCACTTCGGTAATTCTACCCTTCAGCACATACATACTTTGACGCCCACATACTACGACGCACACATACTCACTTCAACCCACCTAATCTTCTCGGCACACCCTTACTTCGACACACATATATTACGACACACACCCCCTTACGACACACTTATGCTTCTCGACACCTACACCTCGTCGCTTACACGTTAACTCCCATCTACTTCAACGCATCTACACGTCGACTTCCACAGACTTGACACATCTACGATTAGGCAATCGTACTTACGCTCTCAAATGGCGCTCTGAGGCACCTAATCTTCATCTTCCCTCTTTTAATTAAATTACCACTCACTTTTTACTAACCACCACTCCTCATTTAAATCAAATACCCTATCGTTATTTTAATATAACCAACCAATATACCACTTAATTAAATAAATACTTGAATTATTTTTGGGGCGTTACAGGCGTGCCTTTCTTCCCACTTCGTTGCCACGCCGCTCATTTTGCAGCTAAACCGAGCTCATACACCTTTTATGTGGCTTCGCTGGACGACGAAGATAAATAAACATTGTCCATAATTAAGGAGCTGTCTAGCCTGCTCCCCCAGAACCCCGAAGGGGACATCCCTTGCAAGCCCTTCTGCTTGTACACGGGAGATAAGTTATTGGCCGAGCTTGGTCCGTTCCACTACATCTTTCGCCAAGTTTTAAGTCTTTATTCCCATTACTTTGGTCGGTTATCTAATCGTTCGGTTTTTTGCAGGCGAGACTCAGAAAATGTCGGGCGCTGACTAAGCCTACCTCGAGAAGCTCGCCCTCTCCAGCGGGCCAAAGAAAACTGCTGCCGTTGAGGCTACTCAAAGGCAAACCACTCCTCGCCCGAACAAGAGCGCTGGAGGGGGACCTCATGGGCGGTCGGATGCTATGGCCGACAGGCGCACCCCCGGCAAGCGGCAGCGAAGGGAAGAAGAGAAGCGGGTTGAGTCTCCTGTCTTCGAACTAGAAGACTTGACTGAAGAGGACTATGAGCTTTTCAAGAAGGATCCCTTGGACGTATGTGGCGATCTGTGTAATTCGGCCAGCAAAGTCTTGAAGAAGCTGAGAACCGATCAAGCATGTAAGTCTTGTATCTTCCAGGAAATTGGGATCTTAACCGTCCACGACTTTACTGCCTCAAAGCAAAGCCGAAAGAGATGCGCCGAGCGAAAGCTTAAAGAGCTCGAGCCCCAAATTGCCGCTCTAGAGCGGACCAAGGAAAAAGCGGTGGCGGTGAAAAGATAAGCAATCGGGTCGTGGATGACAAGACCAAGTGGCGTCTGAAGAACAAAGAGCTAGCTGATCAGGTGAAGTCTCTCAAAACCAAGGTCGCTCGCCTTGAGGAGGAGAAGGAGGCCGCTATTAATGAGAAGATTGTTGAGGTGGCCGGGATGGCAAAAGGAGCGGCCATCTATCAGTTTGACAACGTTGTTGCTCAAATGAGAGTGTCTGCTTATCAAAAAAAATTGAGTGGACTTTTTCTTAAATGGCTATATAAAATCAAAAAAAAAATTGAGTGGACTTTTTAAAAAGCTATATAAAAACATTTTTATTATTCTTTATACTCATCGAAATTCATCCCTCCTGTATACCATATATTGAAATCAATGTAGGTGATTCAACTAATTGAATATTAGTTTTAATAAGGCCATTAAAAAGCTATATAAAAACATATGAGTGTAATCCTTCGTTTTTGCTTCGAATGTGAAGGCAACCAACTCGATGTAATCCTTTAAAAAGCTATATACAAACACATGGATATAAAAAGCTATATAACAACTGCATATTAATATAGGGCCTTCGGAAAATATTTAAACAAATTTTTTACAATATTTACGGTCTAAATGTTTTAGTAGTCCAGCTTTGTCCTAAGGCAACCAAATATTATCAAGTAGAAGGATCAAAGTCATTTTCAAAGATTAGTAAATGTATAAAATATTAAGAACTTCTGTTTAAGTGTTACAATATTGAAGAACTTCTGACTAAAATATTACTATGTAACTCTTTTGACGGAACCTAGGGGGAAATGTATATACCTCAGCATCTACGAAGACAACCTCAAGGGCAGATAGTGAGTTGCCACCATACGAAGGATACACGAACCACCTTCGGAGCAGCTTGACCATGACAGAGGATTGTTGCACCCGAAAAAACCCCTGAGGGGTTTTCCTTCGTTTACAACCTTTTAAAACAATGAAGTCGCCACCAATATTTTTTATAAGGAAAATATTGAAGAAAAACAATTTTGGAAGGCGAATGGCCTTTTGGAAAACCGGAAGATTTGGGTTCGGGGTCGGTTAGGCATGGGAAGGTATTAGCACCCCACACCTCCTTTCTCACCGAAAGGGAACCTTTAATTAAACGTGTGGTTTTAAGTGTTGATTTGGAAAATACTTAAATTTGCTTCTTGATTGAAAAGACTTAATGAAAATTTTTATTTTTGGCGCTTGACGAGAGTTAGCCGCTCGCTCCTACGTATCTCCCGATGCGGTGGAGAATTCAAAGCTACGTAGTTCTTAGAATGTCTAGAAAGGTTTTTGTTTTTTTTATCTTGTTTAATTGTGAAAACTGAGCTTTCATGATGATCAATTGAGCAAAGGCTCCAAGTGGTCACCATTAGCACTCCATTGTTAATAATCATGCAAGCAAAGGCTTCGCAGGACCACTAACAAAGTTTTTTTGATTTATTGAAAGTCTTTAGAAAATTAGGCGTTCATGATGATCAATTGAGCAAAGGCTCCAAGTGATCACCACTAGTTCCTCATTGTTAATAATCATACAAGCAACGGCTTCGCAAGACCGCTAACAAAGTTTTTGATTTATTGAAAGTCTTTAGGAAAATTAGGCATTCATAATGATCAATTGAACAAAGGCTCCAAGTGATCACCACTAGTTCCTCATTGTTAATAATCATGCAAGCACAGGCTTCGCAAGACCACTAACAAAGTTTTTTGATTTATTGAAAGTCTTTAGAAAAATTAGGCATTCATGATGATCAATTGAGAAAAGGCTCCAAGTGATCATCACTAGTTCCTCATTGTTAATAATCATGCAAGCAAAGGCTTCGCAAGACCACTAACAAAGTTTTTTTGATTTAATGAGAAATTATTTGAGTTAAAAAGAATTAAAAAAATTGAGAAAAGGGTGAAAACTGCAAAAAGGGGTATTGTTAGCTGCATGAAGTGGTATAATTAAATAAGGGGTGTAAAAAAAGGAAGCCCAGTTCGCATAGGAGAGCCCAGTATACGAAGAAGCATTCATATATGTCTATATCTCTTGCATTTTCATACTCTCTTAAATGCACATGCATATATTAATATCATGTCTCGCATTTCATAATTGTATACTCATACATATATATTAATATCATGTCTTGCATTTCATAATTGTATACTCATGCATTCAATAATGCTATGCTTTGCATTTCATAATAGCATACTCTTGCACTCATATGTTTGCTTAATCATGTATTCAATTGTTCATAGCAACTTGTGAATATTCTTATGATTGCTTTGTTTGTGTTCCAATGGTTGTTTTGGTTTTGACTTGAAAAAAGGATTTGAAATGCTATATTTCTTTTCAAGCTTGAAATCCCATGTTTTTCCCAAATAGTTGCTATGAAATTTAACATTCTAGACAAATACCCCTTTTTAATTATACCACTTATTAGTTGTTTTAATTGAAGTTGTTTGAACTGTTTATTTGGTGATGTATTTGAATCTATTTTATGAAACATGTCTTATTCCGTTGCGTGGTGATTAAGTGGACTGTAATGTCACTAAATAGGTGTTTTTGAGGGTTCGTCCCGATTGATGTGCTATGTATCACATACTCTATTGTTTTATGATGTTTGGTGAAAGTGTAGCACCCTCTTGTGGTTGCATTGAAAAGGACTTCGAAAACTCCGATTTTTATTCATTTAGATAGTTGTATTAGAAAGGGGGTGTTACATTAGTGGTATCAGAGCAAAAGTTCGGTCTGTCCAACCAAGTTGTTGAGTCTTGAGTTTTCTAATCCTCGAGTCTTGTTGCTCGTTCTGAATTGATCGTGTTTCAGTGATTAGTTGAGATGGCCGGAAGGAATGACGCTGCTTTTGCTGCTGCCTTGGAGGCTATGGCGAATGCTGTGGGAAACCAGCAAGCTATTGAGGATGCTGGGGCTCGTAGCTTAGCTACTTTCCAAAGGGAGAACCCTCCCACTTTCAAGGGGAGGTATGACCCCGATGGAGCTCTTGCATGGTTGAAGGAAATTGAGAGGATTTTCCGTGTTATGGATTGTACACCTGCTCAGAAGGTGAGGTATGGTACTCACATGTTGGCTGAGGAAGCCGATGATTGGTGGCTTGAGGTTCTGCAGAGGTTGGAGAATACTGGTGAAGAGATCACGTGGGATGTCTTCAAGAGAGAATTTATGAGAAAGTATTACCCGGAAGATGTTCGGGGCAAGAAAGAGATTGAATTTCTGGAATTGAAGCAGGGGAACAAGTCTGTGGCCGAGTATGCGGCGAAGTTCGTGGAGTTAGCTAAGTTCTACCCTCACTACAATAATGCTAATGCTGAATTCTCTAAATGTATCAAGTTTAAAAATGGTCTGAGGCCTGATATCAAGAAGGCAATTGGATACCAAAAGATCCGGGTGTTTTCTGAGTTGGTTGACAGTTGCAGAATTTTTGAGGAGGATAGCAATGCGCATTTCAGGGTGATGAAGGACAAGAGGAATCAGTCTCAACATCGTGGTAAGCCTTATGATGTTTCTGGTGGCAAAGGTAAGTCGAAAGCTGGTTCAGGAAAGAAGCCTAGTGGGGGAGATGCTCCTGCTAGCGTAGTGTGTTTCAAGTGTGGGTTGCCTGGTCACAAGAGGAATGAGTGCAAGGTTGGTGAGAAGAAGTGTTACCGGTGTGGCAAGGAGGGTCACGTGGCTGCTGACTGTGAACGCAATGACGTGGTTTGCTTCAACTGTGGTGAGGTGGGTCATATTAGCACCAAGTGTTCTAAGCCGAAGAAAGAGAATAGTGGTGGAAAGGTGTTTGCTCTCGCGGGATCAGAGGCGGCTAATGAGATAAGAGGTACATGCTTTATTAATGGTATTCCTTTGATTGCTATTGTTGATACCGGTGCCACGCATTCATTCATTGCTGATATATGTGTTAAGAAATTGGGTCTAGCATTGTCTTCTTTGATGAGGGAGATGGTTATCGATACTCCAGCTAAGGGTTCGGTAACTACCTCTCTTGTGTGTGCTAAGTGCCCTCTGTCGGTCTTCGGCAGAGATTTTGTTGTTGATTTGATTTGTTTGCCATTGGATGGGTTGGATGTTATTCTTGGTATGGACTGGTTAGTGGATAACCATGTTCATATTAATTGCTTTAGTTAATCTGCTTTGTTGCTTCTTTGAGTCGATTCGTAATGTAATGAAGGAGGAGTTAATCTGTTTGCTTTGATGGCGTCGTTGTCTGTTGAGAATCAGGCTAAGATTGATGAGTTGCCGGTGGTGCGAGAATTTCCTGAGGTATTTCCTGATGAGATTCCGGATGTACCACCAGAGAGGGAAGTTGAATTTGCTATTGATCTGGTACCTGGTACTAGACTTGTGTCTATGACACCTTATAGAATGTCTGCATCCGAGTTGTCTGAGTTGAAGAAGCAGCTTGAGGATTTTCTTGAAAATAAGTTTATAAGGCCAAGTGTGTCGCCGTGGGGAGCTCCTATGTTGCTAATAAAGAAGAAGGATGGGAGCATGAGGCTCTGTGTTGATTATCGGCAGTTGAATAAGGTGACGATCAAGAACAAATATCCGCTTCCAAGGATAGATGACTTGATGGAACAATTGGTGGGTGCTCAAGTGTTTACTAAGATTGATTTGAGGTCGGGTTACCATCAAATTAAGGTGAAGGAGGGGGATATTCTGAAGACGGCGTTTAGGACTCGTTATGGGCATTATGAGTATTCGGTGATGCCTTTTGGTGTTACGAATGCTCCGGGGGTATTCATGGAATATATGAATCGTATTTTTCATGAGTATCTAGATCGGTTTGTGGTGGTGTTCATTGATGACATTCTGGTTTACTCCAAATCTGAAGAAGAGCATGCCGAGCATTTGAGATTGGTGTTGGAGGTCTTAAGGGACCGGAAGTTGTATGCTAAGTTGTCTAAATGTGAATTCTGGTTAAGAGAAGTCAGTTTCCTTGGTCATGTAATTTCCGGTAATGGTATTGCAGTGGACCCTTCTAAGGTTGAGGCCGTGTTGCAATGGGAGGCGCCCAAGTCGGTCACTGAGATAAGGAGTTTTCTGGGGTTGGCCGGTTATTATAGGAGATTCATTGAAGGCTTTTCTAAGTTGGCACTTCCGTTGACTCAGTTGACTTGTAAGGGGAAGACGTTTGTTTGGGACGCTCGTTGTGAGGAAAGTTTCAATGAGTTGAAGGAGAGATTGACGACGTCTCCTATTTTGACGTTGCCTAATCCGGGTGAACCTTTTGTGGTGTATTGTGGTGCTTCTAAGATGGGCTTAGGCGGTGTACTTATGCAGAATGGTAAGGTAGTTGCTTATGCCTCGAGACAATTGAGGACTCATGAGAAGAACAACCCTACGCATGATTTGAAGCTTCTTTGCTTGTTGTGTTTGCTCAAAATTTGGAGGCATTATCTTTATGGTTCTAGATTTGAAGTGTTTAGTGACCATAAAGGTTTGCAATATTTGTTTGATCAAAAGGAGTTTAATATGAGGCAGAGAAGGTGGTTGGAGTTGTTGAAGGATTATGACTTCAGTCTGAATTATCATCCGGGAAAGGCTAATGTTGTAGCCGATGCCTTGAGTCGTAAGTCTTTGCATGTGTCGACAATGATGGTTAAGGAGCTTGAATTGATTGAGCAATTTCGAGATATGAGCTTAGTTTGTGAAGTGACACCTCAGCGTGTTAGGTTGGGGATGTTGAAAATTAATAATGAATTTTTGGTTAGCATTCGGGAGGCTCAGAAGCTAGATGTTAAGCTAGTTGATTTGGCAGTTGGAATTGGTCAATCTGAAAATAAGGATTTTGAATTGGATGCTCAAGGTTTGTTGAGATATCGTAATCGGATTTGTATTCCCGATGATGTGGAGATAAAGAAAGCAATTCTTGAAGAGTGTCATAGAAGTAGATTGAGTATCCATCCGGGAGCTACAAAGATGTATCAGGATTTGAAGAAATTATTTTGGTGGCCGGGAATGAAGAGGGATGTAGCTCAGTTTGTTTATGCCTGTTTGACTTGTCAGAAGTCAAAGGTGGAGCATTAGAAGCCTGCAGGGCTGATGCAGCCGTAGGAAATTCCGGAGTGGAAGTGGATAGCATTTCTATGGACTTTGTGACTGGATTGCCTAATACGGCGAAGGGGTATGATGCAATTTGGGTGATTGTTGATAGGCTAACGAAGTCGTCTCACTTTGTTCCTATTAACATCACATATTCGGTGCCTAGATTGGCGGAGATTTATATCCGGGAGATTGTGAAGCTTCATGGAGTTCCTTCGAGTATTATTTCGGATAGAGATCCTAGATTCACCTCTGAATTTTGGAAGAGTTTGCATGAGGCGTTGGGTTCTAAGTTGTGGTTGAGCTCAACAGATCATCCGCATGGTGATGGTCGATCGAGAGACTGCTTCGATCGTTAGAGGATTTGTTGAGGGCTTGTGTTCTTGAGCATGGTGGTGCGTGGGATTCTTATCTTCCATTAATTGAGTTTACCTATAATAATAGTTATCATTCTAGTGTTGGGATGGCACCTTTTGAGGCGTTGTATGGTCGGAGATGTAGGACTCCTTTATGTTGGAATGAATCGGAGAGTGTGTGTGCCCGGACTGAGATTGTTCGAGACCACCGAGAAGGTGAAGTTGATTCGTGAGAAGATGAAATCTTCGCAAAGTAGGCAAAAGAGTTATCATGATAAGAGGAGGAAGGATTTGGAATTTCAAGCCGGGTGATCATGTGTTTTTGAGGTCACCCACGTGGATCGTGTTGAGTCGTGCTTTGAAGTCTAAGAAGTTGTCTCCTCGTTTTATTGGGCCATACCGCATTTTGGAGAGAGTTGGGAATGTTGCTTATCGGGTGGCCTTGCCACCTAATCTTTCAATTTGCATGATGTGTTTCATGTGTCACGATTGAGGAAGTATGTTCCGGACCTGTCTCATGTGATTCATATGGATGATGTGCAAGTGAGAGATAATCTCACTGTTGAGACACTGCCGGTTAGGATTGAGGATCGCGAAGTGAAGATTTTAAGACAATTTGGTGAAGGTAGTTTGGTTGGGAGCTGCCGGTGAGAACGCGACTTTGGAGTTGGAGAGTAAGATGCGGGAATCATATCCGGAGTTGTTTGATTCAGGTAAAATTTCGAGGACGAAATATTCTTAGTGGGGGAGAGTTGTAACGCCCCAAAAATAATTCAATTATTTATTTAAGGCTTACAACATTTTATTAAGTCAAATAATTAATTTGGAGTTTTATTTTATTCAGGAGGTGTTTGAGTAATTGAGGATGTGTAAATAAAGGCCCATGATCCATTAGTTAGGCCCATATTCATGTAATAAGCTTAGGAGTCTAGGGTGAGTGCTCATTTCAACCAAAGCAAAGAAAAAAAATAGAAAGTGAGAAGAGGGAGAGAGGTGCGACGGCTCCAAGGGAGAGGAAAACAAGATTTTGGCGTGGAGAATTCAAGGCAAGGAAGAGAAGCTTGCTTGTTGGTGATTCTTGGATTCTTGGTGGATAGAGTGCTTGTTTTCTTCAATCCATTAAGGTAAGGAGGCTCTCTTTCACCTATAATGGGGTATATGATGAGGATTATGTATGGGTTAGACTCTAGGATGATTATTGAATTGATTGTGTTGTTAATTGTGTGATTGATGTTGTGTTTGATTTAATTTGGTGAAATTGTGGTGTTTTGGTGTTGAAATGAACTATGAACATATGTTGCCTACAAGGTGTTTGATGATATTACTCTATGAGTTTTGAAGGTGAATTTACTATGCTTATGTGGTGTTTGATGAAATGTCATGTTGATTTTATTGGGTGTTGATGATGAGTTTTACTTGCTTATGGTTTCTGTGCGTTTCTGGACACTGTTTCGGTCTTTCTGAAATCGGTACTGTTTGGTTGATCCAAAAATTGTGTGGCGGATTGTTTTTGAAAATAGACTTAAGGCCGGTCGTTTTGGCACTGGTTTCGTTCAATTTGAAGTTGTGTAGCTCAAGTTATGAGTCTCCAAAGTTAGGTCAAATTTCTAGAATCAAACTGTGAGTAGGTTCGGTTTTTGCAGGTTTTGTCTTCTCAATTGAACTCTGTTTTGAATGATTCTTGTTTCATTGAAAAGTAGACTTAATTCGCTACGAAATAGGCACTGGTTTTACGAAATTTCATTAAGAAATGAGAAAGCAAATTTGGTTGCAAGTTGGGTAAAGAGTTCTGTCCGATTTTGGTACCTCAGTGTAGTGTTTTAAAAAACTGTACCAACTGGATCCTTATTTTGAAAAACGAAAATAATAGGTAGAACCTACACTCAGAGAGCTTTCCAATGAGTGGTCTTTTGTTGAAATCCGATGTCGTTTGCTATTTTAATTAATTCGCCGAAGTAGGTGCACTGTTGTAGGATGTCAACACTTGTGCTGTGATGTATTGATGTTAGCCATAGAGCTATTGATTGATGTATTGGTGTTAGTCATAGAGCTATTAATTGATGATGTATTGGTGAATTAAATGATGGTGTATTTAATGACGGTGATGAATGTAACGCCCCAAATATAATTCAATTATTTATTTAGTGGGTTATTTAAGGCTTACAACATTTGGTTAAGTCAAAGGATTAATTGGAGTTTTAGGGTATTTAGGAGGTATTTGATTTAAATGAGGAGTGGTGGTTAGTAAAAGGGGAGTGGTAATTTAATTAAAAGAGGGAGTGTAATTAGAGGCCCATGAGAGTTAGGCCCATGATCCATGAATTTAGCCCATTTGTATGCCTTAAAGGGAAAGTAAGAGAGAGAAGTTGGTAGGTGAGATCACTTTCTAGAGAGAAGAAGGAGAACGTTGGCGTGGGAGGAGCTCGGAATCAAGGGAGAAGAGTTGATGTGAGTGTTAACTGGAGGGTTTCAGTGAAGAGAGTGTGTTCTACTCAACTGATTGAGGTATGCCGAGTAGAGCAGGTGAGATAGTTTTAGAGAGAGGAAGAGGGAGCTTGGCGTGGAAGAGCTCAATGCCAAGGAGGAGAAGCTGAAATGTTGGTAATGGTTGGTGATTCTTGGTGGATCGGGAAGGCTTGGTGGAGAGAGTGCTACTTCTTCAATCTTTTGAGGTTAGGGGGCTCTCTCTTTCATCTATAATAGATTATATGATGTGTGTTATGCGTGAGTAGACTCTAGGAATGATTTCTGAGCTGCCTTGTATGTTTTGTGTGTTTGATGTGTTTGAAGTTGTGTCTTAGTTCCATTCAGTGGAGTTGTGATGTATTGATGTTGAGTAGATCCTATGAGAGACAACGGAGAGGAATGGGAGCTGAGAAACTCTCAGTCCCAGTGAGCTAGTGTGAGTGTTGTAACCTTCGTGAAGTCCTTAATGAGTGTTGGACTAGTTGTGAAGGGAAAGTGTTTAGTAGTTGGCCTAAGTATGTAAGTGTCGAGAGATGTGTGCGTCGAAGTGTGTAAGTGTCGAGAGATGTGTGCGTCGAAGTATGTAAGTGTCGAGAGCTATGAAACCCCGATACTCCAAAATAGGCCACGTACCGGTATCCGATACGTATCCGATATCGATACGTATCAGATACTTCTGGATACGTATCCTGAGAGTATCCTAGAATTTATATTTATTTTTAAATAAAAAAAGACCAGATACTTATCGGATACTTACCGGATACTTACCAGATACGTATCCAGCTGGGAGTATCCTAGAATTTATATTTATTTTTATAAATCAAAAAACAATTAGATACTTACTCTTTTATCCTTGTTTTTTTGGTCGAGACCAGAGTATCCACTACCGAACGCAGTGACTAATCCCCTCGTTGGTACTCTTTTATCCTGTTGTGACATGTTCGTGGGAGGAAGAGGATATTTTAAAATGGGAGGGGAAAAGACATTTAACTATGCTTACTTATTTTTTTGGGTTACCGTGTCATTAGTGCACAATTTCCACCGGCTTTGCCGATGACTAATCTATGTCGGGGAACTTGGCTGGCCACGAGTACTAACTTGGCTGGCCTTTTGTGACATGTATCTTTATGTTTTATATTTTTAACTTTTAATTTAATTTTTTATTAAATTTTCCCGTATCGTATCTTGATTTTCTAAATTTTCCCGTATCCACGTATCGTGCCGTATCGTATCCCGTATCGTATCTCGTATCGGGGCTTCATAGGTCGAGAGATGTGTGCGTCGAAGTGTGTAAGTGTCGAGAGATGTGTGCGTCGAAGTATGTAAGTGTCGAGAGATGTGTGCGTCGAAGTATGTAAGTGTCGAGAGATGTGTGTGTGTCGACATATACATGAGTCGAAGGAGCGTACGTAGAAGTATAAGGGTGTGTTGGACTAAGTATAGGTATCGAATTGTACTTGCCGAAGTGAGGCGTATATGTGCCAATGCGTAAGTGTCGAATATAGGTGACGGAGCGTAAGTGATGATGTATAGGAGACGAAGGATAAGGGAGTGTAAACCGAGGTTCCAAGAGTGCACCGAGGTGTTGTGTCGTATAAGCCGAGGTGAGGTGAGTGCTTAGGTGTAGTGTGCCTTAGTGTAGTGGCCGAGTTGAGGTGAGTGATTAGGTGTATTGTGCCTAAGTGTAGTAATCAAGGTGGAGTTGTGTGGTTAGGTGTGAAATGACTAAGTGTAGATGATGAAGTGAGTTGTGAATAAGCCTGTGTGTAGTTGAGGAGGTGTAGTGCATGGACGTCTAAACTAGTATTGCCGAGGTATAGGGTGTATATATATCGAGGTGTATGTGTTGAGGTGTAGGTGCGATGGAAGATAGGATGTGTATGCCGAGGTGCAATTTGGTGGCGCCAAGGTGCTGTGTAGTGGAAAACGAAGGGTAAGCGTGTATCTTGAGGTGCAATGAGGTGCGCCGAGGTGTTGTGAGTATAACCGAGGCAAAGCGAGGTAGTTGTAGAGATGAGGTATTGTTCTTAAGTGTAACCATAGATAGTAGCTGAAGTGAATGTTGAAGAGGTGATGTTCCTAAGTGTAACTGTAGGTGGTAACCGAGGTAGAAACCGAGGTAAATGACGATGAGGTGTAAGTGTGGCTAAGACCCAATGTGGGAGTCGACTTGTAGTTGCCGGGGTGTAGCGTAGGTATACCGAGGTAATGACTGAAGTGTAGCGTGTATCTATACGCGGGAGTGTAGTTGCTGGAACGTGGTTGCCAAGGTGGACGAAGATGGGTTTGTTCCTAAGTGAACTGAGGCGAGTGGCAGAGAAGTGAGGAAGGATAGGTTGCCTAAGTGAAGTAACTAGGAAACCGAGGAGGTCGAGGCTCGGCGCCATTGAAAGTGTAGTGCGCGCTAAGTGGAGCGTGGCGGGGGTGGTGAACCGAGGTGATTGAGGTGAATCAAGTAGTGTAGCTCGGTTGTGTTAAGACTAAGGTGAAGTAAGTAAGGTAGTTGTGGTATAAGTATAGATCACGAGATGATTTATGGTGCGAGAGGAGGTCTAGTGCTGTGTGTGCCGAAGTGAGTGATGTGTGTGAGGTGCCGGGGATGGTGCCGAGGTTCCGTTGAAGCCACGATTCTGCGCAAAGCGCGCCGCCAAAGCGAATCGAGTGCTGGCGCTGAAAACGCTTAAGTGTTTGAAATGGGATAGTCCGTTTAGTCCCTAGGTGACGTTTTAGTCCTAGGTGACGTTGTGGTCCTTGTAGTGACTGTTTAGTCCACTACGTTTAGTGTGAGGGTGTTGAGGTAGCGTGAGAACTACGATTGTGGGAGTATTGAGTGGAGGGTTTGACGATAACCATGGGGTTGTGTCCGAGGTGCGAAGTCAGCTTTAGAGCTGTGAGAGATGATGTGTTTTAAGTGGTGAGGTTCAAAAGGGGACTGACGTTGAGTGTTGGGACTATGACCTCGTTTTCTGTGTTGTACTCGTGGTGTTTGGGGTTGCCTTCTAGGCATTCTCTGTAGTGAGAAGACTTGATCCGCTTAGGTGTTGTCTTGAGAAGTGGGGGTAGCCTTCAAGGAAATGGTTGATCCTTAGGTGAAGTCGTTTGGTCCTTAGGTGACGCATGGGTCCCAAAGTGTTGGTGAGTTTTAGTTTGGCCGTAGTGCCGTTGATTTAAGTGGCGTTGAAGTCCACCACTGTTTGGTCCTTAGGTGACGCATAGGGACTTGATGATTTGACGAAAAGGCTGCGGTCTTGGTGATGGGTCTATGACCTGCTATTTTTGTGAAAAGGTTGCGGTCTTGGTGATGGGTCTATGACCTGCTATTTTGTGTAGAGAGGTGCGGTGCAGTGATGTGCCTTTGAGGCATTGTTGGTAAGTATGCATTGTGCGCATTAAAAGCGGCTTGTGTGTTAGGATGCATGTTTCATTGTGTCGCATAAATCATATGCATATTACCCGTGGAGTTTGGGTTGGACTTGATCTATTGTGACGAGCGTAAGACTTGGTCTTATTGATGAAGCGCGAAGACTTGGTCTTATGGATCCACATGCATATTACCCGTGGAGTTTGGGTTGCATTTCATGCATATACTCATACGCTTGTTGATGTGTTTATTGAAGGTGAGTTGAAGTGGTGTGGCGTGAGTCTGCAGTGAGTGTTCAACCGAACCGAGTTGTTACAGTGTTTCTAGTTGTCTTTCTCTAGCATAATGTTTATCATACATTTTATTATTTATGAAAAGAGACTCACCCTAGTCTTTTTATGTTGCCTGCTCTCGTGGCGACAAACAGGTGATGTGCAGGTGATCCTGAGTGAAGGTCCTTTCTTTCCTCAGTCTAGTTGTGGCTGTCTTGCTCTGTGACGTCGAACTGGGGAGCCGGGTAGTCTATTAGTTGTTTAAGATTAGTGTTGAACTGTAATAGATTGATGTATTAGAATTTGAGGGTTCACCCCAATTAAGTCGTGCTATGTATCACGCAATTATATTTTATTAATGAAAAATATTATTGGCTAAGTGAAAGTGATGTTTGATGAACGTAGCATTCCCTTGAGGATGTATCTTTGAAACGAAAAACAATTTTTAAACTCTGATTTTATAAATTAAAGTATTAAATAGTAAGGGGGTGTTACATTGTTGGTATCGTGAAGCGATTGATGCAATCCGGCCAAGTTGTCCGGTCGTAGTGTCTCAGAGATCCCTTGTCGATCTCCAACAGAGACTTTGTTGTAGATTTTGTTTGGTTGTTTGCAGCTGATGATTGTAGTATTGCTTGTAGTTGCTTGTGACTGTTGTTTGTATTAAGTGAGGTATGTGTGATTAGAAGAGCATTTTAACGACGTCAACGGAGTAGGAGTCGTGACGACGCTTTCGTACTCTGGACTGCGTTAAAAGTCCTTCGATGTGAAAGGTGTAAATTTTGAAAAGACGTAATTTTGTGACCTTAACTAAATTGGATGCGTGAGTAGGAGGGACTGATCACCCCAATAACTCATTCCCAATGAAAGAGGTGACAATAACTCGTAGTTATTATAAATTTTGAATATGTACTAATTTCAACTTGATTGATTGAGTGGTGTGTGCAAGTTTGATTGACTATTAATTTTTAGATAAATAGGTGCCTTATGGATGTTTGAGTTTTGATTTGGGGGTTGATAGTAGGGAGATGTAAAAATAAGGATTGACACTTTGGGTTTGAAGTTCATGCAAAGGAAATAGAGCATGCATTTTTGGAAAAAGTTTAGAAATATGGTTTCTGGAAAGCCTAAGGTAGAAAAATTGTTCTTAAAAGTATGGTAGTCGAGGGAGTACCTATATAGGATCTGGATGATAGTGTGTAACTTTGATGATTAAAGGATTAGAATTCGGTACGAAGAATAGGAATGCCGAGCTGAGGAAGGCATTGTTTGTGGTTTGGATATAGATTGACGTAAGATAGGAGCATTAGTACCTTAAATGATTGCTATGGTGTAGTTCCCTAACGATAAATTAATGGAGTTTGGATAATCGAGTGAGACTTTGGTGACCCGAGAATAGAGTTTTGGTACAAAGTAAAGGTGTAGAGAGGTGTGTATGTCCTAGTCCTAAGTGTACAAGGATGTGTTGTTGATAGTTGGGAGCAAGAAATAGATTGATAGAACTAGTATGTTCATGTAATTGAGGAGATTTTCGAGGACGAAAATATTCTAAGTGGGGGAGAGTTGTAACGCCCCAAATATAATTCAATTATTTATTTAGTGGGTTCTTTAAGGCTTACAACATTTGGTTAAGTCGAAGGATTAATTGGAGTTTTAGGGTATTTAGGAGGTATTTGATTTAAATGAGGAGTGGTGGTTAGTAAAAGGGGAGTGGTAATTTAATTAAAAGAGGGAGTAGTGCAAGTGATGGAGGGAGAGTAATTAGAGGCCCATGAGAGTTAGGCCCATGATCCATGAATTTAGCCCATTTGTATGCCTTAAAGGAAAGTGTCGAAGGAGAGGGAGACATTCCATTTCCAACAAAAAAATCTTAGAAAAAGTCAAAGGGAAAGTAAGAGAGAGAAGTTGGTAGGTGAGATCACTTTCTAGAGAGAAGAAGGAGAACGTTGGCGTGGGAGGAGCTAGGAATCAAGGGAGAAGAGTTGCTGTGAGTGTTAACTGGAGGGTTTCAGTGAAGAGAGTGTGTTCTACTCAACTGATCGAGGTATGCCGAGTAGAGCAGGTGAGATAGTTTTAGAGAGAGGAAGAGGGAGCTTGGCGTGGAAGAGCTGAATGCCAAGGAGGAGAAGCTGAAATGTTGGTGATGGTTGGTGATTCTTGGTGGATCGGGAAGGCTTGGTGGAGAGAGTGCTACTTCTTCAATCTTTTGAGGTTAGGGGGCTCTCTCTTTCATCTATAATAGATTATATGATGTGTGTTATGCGTGAGTAGACTCTAGGAATGATTTCTGAGCTGCCTTGTATGTTTTGTGTGTTTGATGTGTTTGAAGTTGTGTCTTAGTTCCACTCCAGTGGAGTTGTGATGTATTGATGTTGAGTAGATCCTATGAGAGACAACGGAGAGGAATGGGAGCTGAGAAACTCTCAGTCCCAGTGAGCTGGTGTGAGTGTTGTAACCTTCGTGAAGTCCTTAATGAGTGTTGGACTAGTTGTGAAGGGAAAGTGTTTAGTAGTTGGCCTAAGTATGTAAGTGTCGAGAGATGTGTGCGTCGAAGTGTGTAAGTGTCGAGAGATGTGTGCGTCGAAGTATGTAAGTGTCGAGAGATGTGTGCGTCGAAGTATGTAAGTGTCGAGAGATGTGTGTGTGTCGACATATACATGAGTCGAAGGAGCGTACGTAGAAGTATAAGGGTGTGTTGGACTAAGTATAGGTATCGAATTGTACTTGCCGAAGTGAGGCGTATATGTGCCAATGCGTAAGTGTCGAATATAGGTGACGGAGCGTAAGTGATGATGTATAGGAGACGAAGGATAAGGGAGTGTAAACCGAGGTTCCAAGAGTGCACCGAGGTGTTGTGTCGTATAAGCCGAGGTGAGGTGAGTGCTTAGGTGTAGTGTGCCTAAGTGTAGTGGCCGAGTTGAGGTGAGTGATTAGGTGTATTGTGCCTAAGTGTAGTAATCAAGGTGGAGTTGTGTGGTTAGGTGTGAAATGACTAAGTGTAGATGATGAAGTGAGTTGTGAATAAGCTTTGTGTGTAGTTGAGGAGGTGTAGTGCATGGACGTCTAAACTAGTATTGCCGAGGTATAGGGTGTATATATATCGAGGTGTATGTGTTGAGGTGTAGGTGCGATGGAAGATAGGATGTGTATGCCGAGGTGCAATATGGTGCGCCAAGGTGTCGTGTGTAGGGAAAACGAAGGGTAAGGTGTGTATCTTAGAGGTGCAATGAGGTGCGCCGAGGTGTTGTGAGTATAACCGAGGCAAAGCGAGGTAGTTGTAGAGATGAGGTATTGTTCTTAAGTGTAACCATAGATAGTAGTGCTGAAGTGAATGTTGAAGAGGTGATGTTCCTAAGTGTAATCAGAGGTGGTAACCGAGGTAGCAACCGAGGTAAATGACGATGAGGTGTAAGTGTGGCTAAGACCCAATGTGGGAGTCGACTTGTAGTTCTTAGGGGTGTAGCGTGGGTATACCGAGGTGATTCTTGAAGTGTAGCGTGTATCTATACGCGGGAGTGTAGTTCTTTGGAACGTGGTTGCCAAGGTGGACGAAGATGGGTTTGTTCCTAGTGAACCGAGGGCGAGTGGCGAGAGAAGTGAGGAAGGATAGGTTGCCTAAGTGAAGTAACTAGGAAACCGAGGTCGGGCTCGAGGCGCCATTGAAAGTGTAGTGCGCGCGCTAAGTGGAGCGTGGCCGGGGTGGTGAACCGAGGTGATTGAGGTGAATCAGTAGTGTAGCTCGGTTGTGTTAAGACTAAGGTGAAGTAAGTAAGGTAGTTGTGGTATAAGTATAGATCCGAGATGATTTATGGTGCGAGAGAGGAGGTCTAGTGCCCGTGTGTGCCGAAGTGAGTGATGCGTGTGCCGAGGTGCCGGGGATGGTGCCGAGGTTCCGTTGAAGCCACGCTTCGCGCAGCGCGCCGCCAGCGCAATCGGGAGTGCTTTTGGCGCCAAAACGCTTAAGTGTTTGAAATGGGATAGTCCGCTTAGTCCCTAGGTGACGTTTTAGTCCTGGTGACGTTGTGGTCCTTGTAGTATTCGCTTTAGTCCACTACGCTTAGTGTGAGGGTGTTGAGGTAGCGTGAGAACTACGATTGTGGGAGTATTGAGTGGAGGGTTGGGCGATAACCATGGGGTGTGTGTCCGAGGTGCGAAAGTCGACTTTAGAGTCGTGAGAGATGATGTGTTTTAAGTGGTGAGATTCAAAAGGGGACCGACGCTGAGTGTTGGGACTATGACCTCGTTTTACGTGTTGTACTCGTGGTGTTTGGGGTTGCCTTCTAGGCATTCTCTCGTAGTGAGAAGACTTGGTCCGCTTTAGGTGTTGTCTTAGAGAAGTGGGGGTAGCCTTCAAGGAAATGGTTGATCCTTAGGTGAAGTCGTTTGGTCCTTAGGTGACGCATGGGTCCCTAAGTGTTGGTGAGTTTTAGTTTGGCCGTAGTGCGGATTGATTTAAGTGGCGTTGAAGTCCACCACCGCTTGGTCCTTAGGTGACGATGGACTAGGGACTTGATGATTTGTGAAAAGGTCGCGGTCTTGGTGATGGGTCTATGACCGCTATTTTTGTGAAAAGGTGCGGTCTTGGTGATGGGTCTATGACCGCTATTTTTGTGAAAAGGTCATGGTCTTGGTGATGGGTTCTATGACCGCTATTTTGTGTGTAGGTCGCGATCCGGTAATGTGCCTTTGAGGCATTGTTGGTAAGTATGCATTGTGCGCATTAAAAGCGGCTTGGTGTGTTAGGATGCATGTTTCATTGTGTCGCATAAATCATATGCATATTACTCGTGGAGTTTGGGTTGGACTTCGTCTATTTGACGAGCGTAAGACTTCGTCTTATTGATGAGCGAAGACTTGGTCTTATGGATCCACATGCATATTACCCGTGGAGTTTGGGTTGCATTTCATGCATATACTCATACGCTTGTTGATGTGTTTATTGAAGGTGAGTTGAAGTGGTGTGGCGTGAGTCTGTGTGAGTGTTCACTGAACCGAGTTGTTCTGTGTTTCTAGTTGTCTTTCTCTAGCATAATGTTTATCATACATTTTATTATTTATGAAAAGAGACTCACCCTAGTATTTTTATGTTGCTGCTCTCGTGGCGACAAAAGCAGTGATGTGCGAGTGATCCCGAGTGAAGGTCCTTTCTTTCCTCGCCTAGTTGTGGCGTCTTGCTCGTGACGTCGAACCGGGGAGCCGGTAGTCTATTAGTTGTTTAAGATTAGTGTTGAACTGTAATAGATTGATGTATTAGAATTTGAGGGTTCACCCCAATTAAGTCGTGCTATGTATCACACAATTATATTTTATTAATGAAAAGTATTATTGGCTAAGTGAAAGTGATGTTTGATGAACGTAGCATTCCCTTGAGGATGTATCTTTGAAAAGAAAAACAATTTTTAAACTCTGATTTTATAAATTAAAGTATTAATAGTAAGGGGGTGTTACTATGAATCTAGTGACGGTGTTAATTCATACATGATATGATTGTTTGTGGTTGATGCATTGTTCATGGAGTCACATGCCTCATATGCATCAAAGTGACGGTGTAGGCTTCGGCCTTGATATTATTAATGATTATGACGGACATGCCCGAATGACGATATTTGTGATGGTGATGGTACCACATGCATATACCCTTGGTGTTGGGTTGCATTCATTCATATACTCATGCAATTGGTGATGTCTCTTGATGATTATGAGTTGATGTGTTATAAATTGATGTTGTGTGTTTGTCTATTGAGCAGTGATGTTTCTAGTTGCCTTCCTCTAACATGATGTTTATTATACATTCTATTATATGTGCTAGAGACTGATCACCCTTCTGCTTTCTATGTTGCTTCTTATGCCGACAAGCGTGCGGTGTGATCCCGGCGCTAAGGTTGTACCTACCTTAGTCCGGTTGTGGTGTCTTGCTCTGTTACGTAGCACCGGGGGGAGGGGATTAGTTTATTAGTTGTTTTAATTGAAGTTGTTTGAACTGTTTATTTGGTGATGTATTTGAATCTGTTTTATGAAACATGTCTTATTCCGTTGCGTGGTGATTAAGTGGACTGTAATGTCACTAAACAGGTGTTTTTGAGGGTTCGTCCCGGTTGATGTGGTATGTATCACATACTCTATTGTTTTATGATGTTTGGTGAAAGTGTAGCACACTCTTGTGGTTGCATTGAAAAGGACTTCGAAAACTCTGATTTTTATTCATTTAGATAGTTGTATTAGAAAGGGGGTGTTACAAGTATCTGTTACTCGTGCGCTGCACGGGTATATCTGACATCATGAGTAATAGTGTCAAATTCAGTCATGTACGGGTAAATAGTTAATGTTATGATTTTGATGTTAGGCTTCACGGTATACATATCATTTGGACTTATCTAGTATGTATCACTCATGCGCTGCACGGGCATACATATCTTTGGGACTTATCTTGTAACATTTTTGTAAAAGAAGTAACAATTATATCTTAGTAATAAATTGACAAAAATATATTTAAATGAATATTTTGTAGTGTATAACATTATTTCAAAAATAGTAATAAATTGCTCAGGGCGACATTTTATTTTAATTTTAAATGTTATTTTATAATTTGAGACTAATAAAAATATTCAGTTGTATATCTAGATGTAGTATGTGATATATGAAGTCTAGATCTAGATGTAGTATGTGATATAGTTTGATTCAGTTGTATATCTATATAATTTGATCCGATTTGTTAACATATTATGTTTCTGATCAGCTAAAAGGAAGTCATCATTTGGAACCCCACTTCTGCTATGCTTTGACTTATAGTCAAGGTAGGCGACATAATGGATTGTGACATGCTGCCATGGCACCAAAAACATGAGGATAGTATTAGTGTAGCGATCGAAAAATCCGGGAATGGATCTTCGAAGTTCAAAAGGAAGTCGCCACCGAAATTCTAGTTTAAGGGAAAATTCGGAAAATCCCTTTAAGTTTGGACAAGGCGAGTTTAAGGTTCGGGAGTCGTTATACGTGGGGAAGGTATTAGCACCCCACGACATCCTTTGTCTAATTAATTGTACTTTGTTAATATTTTTACCCTTTTTATTTAAAGTTATAGAGAAAGAAGACTTTATTGAAATTTTAGATTTTAGTGCTTGACAAGAGGGACCACTTGCTCCTACGCACTCTCGGGATGCAAATGGAGGAATCAAAACAACGTAGTTTCTTCCCGAAAAAGGTTTGTTGGTTGGTGTTTTTTAATATAGGGGTCCTAGGACTCTTTGAACTGTACAGTTCATTAATCCTAGGACGCTGACCAACCCGGTTGTACAACCGATTTAGTCCCCTACTTTTTAAAAATGATGTTTGAAGTTCTTGAAAAATGGTTTGGTGTGAGGTGGTTTGATTTTAGAATAGGTATTCTAGGACTCTTAAACTGTACAACTCATTCATCCTAGAACATTGATTAACCCAATTATACAACTGACTTAATCCCCTATTTGTATTTTAGAAGAAAATATTTATAAGTTTTTCTTTAAGAGAAATTGATTTTTTTTTGAGAGAATTAAGTAAAAACGAGAAAATGGGTGAAATAGTAAAAATAGAGTGTAATTAGCAGAAAAGGGTATGATTAAAATGGGGGTGCCTTCAGCAAGCCCACTCCACATTCTTTGGGCTACAGGGTCGTTGGTTTGTAAAAGAAGGAGTGGTTTGCAAGGGGGTGTGGTAATGTAATCAGGTAAACATAACAACAAATCTAATTATTTTATTTTTAATTAACAAAAAAGGGAAAATAAGAAGAAAATAAAGGGTCAGTTACTGAATCTAAATTAAACCTAATCTCATTCTCTCCTAACTCCTCTCATTGCCGCACAACTAATAAAGATAGAGAGAGCTTGAAGAGAGAGAAAGGGAGAGATGAAAGAAAGAAGAAGAAGAAGAAGGATGCGAAGATGAGGACGGTGGAGCGTGAGTAAAGATACACCAAAAAAGTGAAATGAAAAGTAAAATGCTGGAAATTATAACAAGAGTAGCTAACAAAGTCTAAATATTATTAGCACATGAACATATGATAGAGAGAGAAATACTGGAGCATGTATGTACGAGAAAGGGAAAAAAGAATTAACCAACTTGGATTCCCAAATAGCTTTGCTATTAAAAATCTATGGTCCTTTGTTTGATCTACTGCTATGTGTGGTTTTGAAGTTTTTATTGAAGAGGGATGCAACTGAAAACTATTTGTCATAGATGTTGCTACATCTTTATTACTGCTTCTATTTTGACTGCCAATGAAATTTTTTGGGTGATGGTTGTGTTGTTTCTGTGTGTGTTTGTTGTGTATCTGTCTTTTGTAGTGTGTATATATGTGCTGTGTTTGTGAGTATTTATGTTTATGCGTGTATTTTCTGTATGTGTACGCTGTGAGTGTGTGTATTTATAGTGGCTTTGGTGTGGGTGTTGTGCAGAGGAGCAAAGCTCATAGGAGGCTAATACATCAGCTGCTGAAACATAGCAAATAAACACCGCAATTAATTAGGAGCAACACACACGCGTTTAAGACTAATACCGTAGACACGCAGACACAACAATAGTGCACGTACTCAACGAAACATATTTTGAGCTCTTTTGAAAATGAGAAAAATACCCGTTAAAATTGGACGTTCACAAGAATACATTATTTAATTTTGATAAACTAATCAAACAAAATTGGGGTATAAACATTAGTCATAGAATATGGTTAAACATCATGTTAAATCTTAATTCTCTTGTCTTTTCAACTGGATTTCAATAAACGTGAGAGGAAACATTTACAAATCTATAATTATGATTTTTGGAATTTAAAAACGATTTTTGGGAAAAAGTTTGAACTTACGTCTCTTTCAAGGCAGCGACCTCTAGAATATCAGGGTTGATCAAAAGTCTTGTCGTATGCATTGTTGTGTGCAATGAGATACCACCTATATAGAAGTCAAAACTGTCAAATGAGGTGTAACTAATTATCAACGAATCATATAATAGATCAGAGCATTAATACTTATTAGTAAAATAAATAAAACAAATAATTGTACTATTCCACGTGTCCACTTTTCACCACAACAGTGCAACCACAACATTGTTAGTTTTTCCAGCTGAGATAAACTCCTTAATTGACCTAACATATTCTCCGAACAGTGTGACAGTAAAACGATAATTGCATAATACACAACAATATATATGACCATTACTTAAACATAATCCACTCGAAAGTAACCACACAATGTTTTAAATATTGTAAAAAAATCCTAACCCTCGGTTCTCCAGATCAATCTTCATTCTTGAAGATTTGCCTGATGGTTATATGGAACATAATACTCTTTGATCGTACCTGACCAATAGAGATTAGGTTGCCGCTGCTGCTCTGTCGGCCGATCGCTGTGGAGAGGTCTGGACCGGTCTTGAATGCCCTTGGGTGGTACCTGCAAAGACACTCCGACGCTCGAGTCAGAGATGTGCTATCGGGCAGGATTCACAAGGTAGAATTACGTACCTGGTACTGTAGATGAGGGTAGCATTTATACCCCTGTGGCGCCCTGGCCGTTGCGCATTATTCTGCCGGGCGCGAGACTTGCGCTCCAAGTCATGCGTTTGGGCCAAGTTGGGCCTGCTTTGGTAGATTGGGCTGCTGGCCCAATTCGTGACGTACCATTCCATTGGGCTTACTGGCCCACTCCGGAATAGTTGCCCCCCAAGCCTAGGTCGCTTAAGGGCGGGCTGAGGCTTGAATCGTTGCCCCCCAGCAGTCGCTGCCGCCCTAGACTGGCCGTTCGTGTTCGACGTTTGGCCTTCGTCAGTCCAATTTAATGAGTCATAAATGAGGTAACTTTTGCATTACCGAAGGTGTCTTTTGGGGTTCCCCATGTCACGCTTAAGAGAGAATACAAACAGTCGTGTTGCTTCAGGTACAGGGGAACGCAGGTAGTCTCGTCGTTTCAAATCCGGCTTAGTGCTTGCGCTGTGCACTCGGTCAACTCGATTTCCACTCACTTTCTAGAAGCAAAACTCTGCTAGCGACCGAGCCTTCTGCTAACGACCTGAAGTTATATTGTGGAAGTTCTTCGCTTGGCGTTCTGTCGCTACATTTTCTCAGGTATGTTGCTCTTCCAAATTTTCCTGTTTTATGTTGGAGCTTTTAGTTTAAATTCCACGCCTCATAGAAGGGGGGTGTCCGGTCGGGGGATGACCATGTCGCCCCTTTTTCTCGAGCGCGCTGGCTCAGTCGACCTGACGTATTCTCCTTCCATAGGTGGACCTGGCAAGGACGAAGCAAACCACTCGATTATTGGCGCCCCGACCCAAAGTCTTGCGCGGAAAATGGCCCAGTCTTCGCAGGGCACCGAGCAGACTAGATCTGAATCGCCTAGGCCGAACTCCCCGGCGGGCTCTTGTTCGTCCACTAGTTCCAATTCTTCAGAGAGTTCTCGCCGCGCTAGCTCGAGTGACAGCGCAAGTCTTTCATCTTCAACTGAATCTTGGTGTCCCCCACCGCCGCTCGGGCCACCTGTCCTGGAGAATGAGGGAGATGATGTTTCAGTAGACATTGTGGGAGATGAGGACGTGGTCGAAGTCACTCAGCCCGTGGGTATTCTGGGAGATGAGGACGTGGTTGAAGTCATTCAGCCTGACCCGGAAGTGATCGATGAGTATGTTAACGGCCGGCCGTGGCAACGAGGCTGTGGAGCACGTGGACGAGAAAGGAAGTGATAACGCCGAGCCGATCGCTGTGAGTGATCCCTTTGACATGTCTTGGGTGTCTGTGAAAATGAGGGCCTTTAAGAGTTTTATCGGGCCGAACCACCATTGTCTAGCAGATCTCCAAGAACTCTTCGCAAAGCCGGGCTGAAGGTGAAAGGCATGCAGGACGATGAAAACATAGAGACCCCTGCCAGCAATGTGAAATTCACCATGCATCGGGTCGTTTTTGAGAAAATGAGGATCGTTCCCCCTTTCTCCTCACTTCAACGGGACGTGCTAAACCATCTCGGGGTCGCTCCGTCTCATCTGCATCCCAACGGTTGGGGCTTCCTGAAGACCTTCGAACGTTTGTGCAACAGGTTGGGTCGGAGGGTGTCGACCCAACTTTTCTTGTCTATCTTCGAGCTAAGCTGACACGGCGAGTTTGGCACTAACATGGCACGCAAAGAACAAGTATCATTCAATAATCAGAAATGGTTTCCTCGGAAGTTTTTCAAAGCATACTCGCACTCCTTGCCCACGGGTTGGAAGAATCGAAGACTTTTGGGTCGTTCCCCAATCTTGAGGTCATTGCCTCAATCATTGAAATTCTGCCCGATGGGGGAGCGGGCGTTGTAACACCCCCTTACTAATTAACTAATAATTAATTGATAAAATCAGAGTTTTCGAAAATCACCCACAAGAGAGTGCTATATTTACTTCATGAAAAACCAAACCAACAATCATGGCGCAATCTAACAAACAACAGTATGATACATAGCACTATAGTCAAAGGGACGAAGTCCCAACAACCTCGGTTCAAGGACATAATACCACATAATCACCACACAAAGAAATTTAAACATATTTAAATACACCACCAAGTTACAATTCCATAACTTAAACTAAAACCACTACTAGACTACTCGGCCCCCATTGCATACATATCGAGCAAGACGCCACAACCAACTAGGAGAAGGTATGAGGACTACCTTCGCTCAGGATCACCTGCACGTTGCCGACATAAGAAGCAACATAGAAAGCAGAAGGTTGAGTCTCTAACAAATATAATAAAACGTATGATAAATATTATGTTAGAGAAAACAACTAGAAACACCTCGGCTCAATCAACAAACACACCTCATCAAGTTATAACTCATCAGCTCATAATCAACAAGAAAACATCACCAATCGCATGAGTGTATGCATGAAATGCAACCCAATCACCGAGGGTATAATGCATGTGGTACCGTCTCCGGCTTAATGGTATAATGCATATGATTCCGACTCTGGCTTAATGGAACAATGCAAATGGTATCGACTCCGGCTTAATGATACAATGCATATGGTATCGACTCCGGCTTAATGATACAATGCATGAGGTATCGACTCCGGCTTAATGATACAGTCTTCGGCTTAATGGTATGCATGTAGTACCGTCTCCGGCTTAATGGTATACATCAACCACAAACAATCACATCTTGTATGACTTGACATCGTCACTGGATTTAGCTCCATCCTTAAACCCACCGTCGTTACACCGTTGTCTATTTCACCTAGACATCATCAATAGCTCTATGGCTAACTACAATACCTCAATCAATAGCTCTATGGCTAACGTCAACCTCACCATCACATAGGGACCAAAACGTCACCTAAGGACCAAACGTCACCTAAGGACCAAACCGGCTTCACCATTCAGCAACTTAGACGCACTCGGCGTCAAACAACACCCAAAACTGCGCCTGGTAGCAACTCGCGCTGCATCAAGGTCAAAACAAAGACCTCGGCACTCTCACACTGCACCTCGGCACACACACACTACCCCTCGTCACACCACACTGCACTTTGGCGCACCACACTGCACCTCGGCACACCTACACTACCCTTCGTCACACTACACTGCACTTTGGCGCACCACACTGCACCTCGGCACACCTACACTACCCTTCGTCACACTACACTACACTTCTTCGGCAAGCAACACACCGCACCCCAAGACTCCACACCGCACCTCCTCGCACTCCTACACTTCGACACCTACACTTCGTCACCTCTCCACTTCGACACCTACACGTCGACAATTACACTCCAATACATCTACACCTCAACACATACACCTCGGTATATATACACTATACCTCGACAACTACACTTCGACTTAGTTACATTACACCTCGACAACACTAGATTCAACATACCTATACTTCACTTCAAGACATCCCTACCTCTGCTTACTTTCTCAATTCACCATCACTCACCTCGGTACTACACCACCTCGGGTATACTACTTCTCTTGACCATCAATCACCTTGCCACACTTCCTCACTTAACCATTACTCACCTCGGTACTACTACCTCGGTTACACTACTTCAGTTACACTCCTTCACTTCACCATCACTCACCTCGGTTACACTACCTTTGACATCCATATACTGCACTTCGGTAATTCTACCCTTCAGCACATACATACTTTGACGCCCACATACTACGACGCACACATACTCACTTCAACCCACCTAATCTTCTCGGCACACCCTTACTTCGACACACATATATTACGACACACACCCTTACGCTGACACACTTATGCTTCTCGACACCTACACCTCGTCGCCTACACGTTAACTCCCATCTACTTCAACGCATCTACACGTCGACTTCCACAGACTTCGACACATCTACAGTTAGGCAACTGTACTTCGCTCCAAATGGCGCTCTAGGCACCTAATCTTCATCTTCCCTCTTTTAATTAAATTACCACTCACTTTTTACTAACCACCACTCCTCATTTAAATCAAATACCCTATCGTTATTTTAATATAACCAACCAATATACCACTTAATTAAATAAATACTTGAATTATTTTTGGGGCGTTACAGGCGTGCCTTTCTTCCCACTTCGTTGCCACGCCGCTCATTTTGCAGCTAAACCGAGCTCATACACCTTTTATGTGGCTTCGCTGGACGACGAAGATAAATAAACATTGTCCATAATTAAGGAGCTGTCTAGCCTGCTCCCCCAGAACCCCGAAGGGGACATCCCTTGCAAGCCCTTCTGCTTGTACACGGGAGATAAGTTATTGGCCGAGCTTGGTCCGTTCCACTACATCTTTCGCCAAGTTTTAAGTCTTTATTCCCATTACTTTGGTCGGTTATCTAATCGTTCGGTTTTTTGCAGGCGAGACTCAGAAAATGTCGGGCGCTGACTAAGCCTACCTCGAGAAGCTCGCCCTCTCCAGCGGGCCAAAGAAAACTGCTGCCGTTGAGGCTACTCAAAGGCAAACCACTCCTCGCCCGAACAAGAGCGCTGGAGGGGGACCTCATGGGCGGTCGGATGCTATGGCCGACAGGCGCACCCCCGGCAAGCGGCAGCGAAGGGAAGAAGAGAAGCGGGTTGAGTCTCCTGTCTTCGAACTAGAAGACTTGACTGAAGAGGACTATGAGCTTTTCAAGAAGGATCCCTTGGACGTATGTGGCGATCTGTGTAATTCGGCCAGCAAAGTCTTGAAGAAGCTGAGAACCGATCAAGCATGTAAGTCTTGTATCTTCCTGGGAAATTGGGATCTTAACCGTCCGCTGACCCTTACTTTCTGTCTCAGGTGCTAAAGCTGAAAGAGATGCGGCCGAGCGAAAGCTTAAAGAGCTCGAGCCCCAAATTGCCGCTCTAGAGCAGACCAAGGAAAAACTGGTGGCGGCTGAAAAAGATAAGCAACTGGCTGTGGATGACAAGACCAAGCTGGCGTACAAGAACAAAGAGCTAGCTGATCAGGTGAAGTCTCTCAAAACCAAGGTCGCTCGCCTTGAGGAGGAGAAGGAGGCCGCTATTAATGAGAAGATTGTTGAGGTGGCCGGGATGGCAAAAGGAGCGGCCATCTATCAGTTTGACAACGTTGTTGCTCAAATGAGAGTGTCTGCTTATCAAAAAAAATTGAGTGGACTTTTTCTTAAATGGCTATATAAAATCAAAAAAAAAATTGAGTGGACTTTTTAAAAAGCTATATAAAAACATTTTTATTATTCTTTATACTCATCGAAATTCATCCCTCCTGTATACCATATATTGAAATCAATGTAGGTGATTCAACTAATTGAATATTAGTTTTAATAAGGCCATTAAAAAGCTATATAAAAACATATGAGTGTAATCCTTCGTTTTTGCTTCGAATGTGAAGGCAACCAACTCGATGTAATCCTTTAAAAAGCTATATACAAACACATGGATATAAAAAGCTATATAACAACTGCATATTAATATAGGGCCTTCGGAAAATATTTAAACAAATTTTTTACAATATTTACGGTCTAAATGTTTTAGTAGTCCAGCTTTGTCCTAAGGCAACCAAATATTATCAAGTAGAAGGATCAAAGTCATTTTCAAAGATTAGTAAATGTATAAAATATTAAGAACTTCTGTTTAAGTGTTACAATATTGAAGAACTTCTGACTAAAATATTACTATGTAACTCTTTTGACGGAACCTAGGGGGAAATGTATATACCTCAGCATCTACGAAGACAACCTCAAGGGCAGATAGTGAGTTGCCACCATACGAAGGATACACGAACCACCTTCGGAGCAGCTTGACCATGACAGAGGATTGTTGCACCCGAAAAAACCCCTGAGGGGTTTTCCTTCGTTTACAACCTTTTAAAACAATGAAGTCGCCACCAATATTTTTTATAAGGAAAATATTGAAGAAAAACAATTTTGGAAGGCGAATGGCCTTTTGGAAAACCGGAAGATTTGGGTTCGGGGGTCGGTTAGGCATGGGGAAGGTATTAGCACCCCACACCTCCTTTCTACCGAAAGGGAACCTTTAATTAAACGTGTGGTTTTAAGTGTTGATTTGGAAAATACTTAAATTTGCTTCTTGATTGAAAAGACTTAATGAAAATTTTTATTTTTGGCGCTTGACGAGAGTTAGCCGCTCGCTCCTACGTATCTCCCGATGCGGTGGAGAATTCAAAGCTACGTAGTTCTTAGAATGTCTAGAAAGGTTTTTGTTTTTTTTATCTTGTTTAATTGTGAAAACTGAGCTTTCATGATGATCAATTGAGCAAAGGCTCCAAGTGGTCACCATTAGCACTCCATTGTTAATAATCATGCAAGCAAAGGCTTCGCAGGACCACTAACAAAGTTTTTTTGATTTATTGAAAGTCTTTAGAAAATTAGGCGTTCATGATGATCAATTGAGCAAAGGCTCCAAGTGATCACCACTAGTTCCTCATTGTTAATAATCATACAAGCAACGGCTTCGCAAGACCGCTAACAAAGTTTTTGATTTATTGAAAGTCTTTAGGAAAATTAGGCATTCATAATGATCAATTGAACAAAGGCTCCAAGTGATCACCACTAGTTCCTCATTGTTAATAATCATGCAAGCACAGGCTTCGCAAGACCACTAACAAAGTTTTTTGATTTATTGAAAGTCTTTAGAAAAATTAGGCATTCATGATGATCAATTGAGAAAAGACTCCAAGTGATCATCACTAGTTCCTCATTGTTAATAATCATGCAAGCAAAGGCTTCGCAAGACCACTAACAAAGTTTTTTTGATTTAATGAGAAATTATTTGAGTTAAAAAGAATTAAAAAAATTGAGAAAAGGGTGAAAACTGCAAAAAGGGGTATTGTTAGCTGCATGAAGTGGTATAATTAAATAAGGGGTGTAAAAAAAGGAAGCCCAGTTCGCATAGGAGAGCCCAGTATACGAAGCTGGGTCTAAGTGAGGGAGGGTGCGCGCATCAAATTGTGGGTGCAGATAGTATTCTGAACATTTTTAAAAAAACTTAAAATAAAAATAAATAAAGGAGACACTATATAAAGGCTAACCCTAAAACAGAAAACCCGAAAAACATTCCCCTTCTATTCCCACTTGAGGCTGCGCCGCAGCCAGGTTTTTTTGAGAGAGAGGGATCGAAATTTCGGCCTAAAATGGTGGAAAGGAGAGAGAGAGAATTAATTCCGGCGAGACTTTCGCCAGTTTTCGTGGGAGAGATGAGAAAACGAAGAAGGCCATGAACGACGAAGCTCACTCCGGCGGCGACGGTTGTCAGGCGAGGGGGTTTCGCCGGTTTCTGGGGAAGGAGAGAGGAAACCGAAGCTTCCATGGATGGGTTTGAGCGACGGGTCGCGATGAGAGGAGAGAGAGAGACGTCGCCGGAGGGAAAGCCTTGGTGGGCGCCGGCGTTTTAATGATGTTCAGCTCCGGTTTCATGGTGGTTTGTGACGTTGGTTTCGTTTTGGAGGGCTGAAGCTTCGGTTTGATGGTTCTTTCGTGGAGGGCTTCGCCGGAGTTTGCCGGAGAAGATGACCGGAGCTCCGGCGAGCAAGCTAAGAGGTTGGTTTTTTATTCTTATCTCATTTTTCTTTGTCTCTGATCTGTTCTTCTACTCATTCTCTTCTCTTTATTGTTTTTTATGGTTCTAGCCTTTTAATCTTCCTATTTTGATTTATCTATTTGGCTTTTGATAAACGAAATGATGGTAAATATGAGAATAAACAAACAATTCAGATTGGATTTGACGAACAGAACTGATAGTGTTTCTTGACGATCCTAATTTTTAATCTAATCAAACAACTCAAATGGGAATGTTATTTTGAGGGCAAACTAAATCTGGATTGTGATGCATACAAGTCTGTGATTTTTTTTTATATCTAATAACAAACACAACCAATAGGACAGATTATGAATACTGTGATCATATATATTTTTTACAAAATGCGACAACCTTTACTCCAGCCTCAGATTGGTCTCCTTTTGATTGCTCTATGACCGCTATTGTTGCTGTGCGTGATTGCTGCTAACTTTCGACTGCTACTGCTTGTTCCTCAAACTTTCCTCAGATCTCAGATCTCAAAAAAAATGTGTTTGGGTGATTAGGGTTCCAATGAGAAGCCCTAATCCTTATTTCTCAGTAATATTTGCAGCTGTCTTGTCTCTCTTTCTGACTCTCACTGACTGTCTTTTCATAGCTAAAATTAGGTCTTAGCATTGATTACGGTTTGATCGGGCTTTGACTGGACTTTCAGGTTTCGAGCGGAGCGGTCCTGACCCAACAGCTGCTGGAAACCCTAAATCTGCTGCTGCTGCCTTTTACCATTATTTTTTTTTTGTATTTTTGGATTCTATTTTTTTTGTATTTTTAGTATTATTATTTTTTGTATTTTTGGACATATTGGACTCTTGGACACTCATAGACTTTTTTTGGCATTTTTGGACTATATATATTACTCAAAATAAATTAAATGAAAAATATAAAAATAATGAAGAGAAGAAATTAGACCAAATACAAAAGTGAATCAGGCCCAACTGAATGAACATGCTAGAACGAGGCCCGAATAGAAAAAATAGGCCCGTTAAACAATAAATGCTAAAAAGTAACTTGGAACCACGTCTATGGGCCCAAGCCAAAATGATAAGCCCAATAGTGAGAAAAGTGACTTAAATAAGCCCACTTAGGTTCGATTAGGCCCAAATATCGAGATTAAACTAAAGAATGCGCGAAAAGATCGATCATTCACGCGCATGCCTAGCTTAAGTAACAGTATTTTGGTTTAATTAAACGGATAATTGGAATTGGCTTAAGTTAAAAAGGACATTATTCTAGCTACTTGTAATCGCGTGATCTCGAAAAACAAGTTGAATAAAGCAAGTGACAAAAAGAAGACGAACAAAATTGGGGTATTACAAGGATGACTCTTTGTCTGGTTCGACATTGGCCAATGGTGGAGCATTTTTGGGAAGAGGAGCAACAACTTTGGAGGAGGACGCCATTTCTTCTTCTGAGATTTTTTATGACTCGTAGGTCTAATATTTTTCTTTTAGGTATGACAATATGTGTAGAACAGTGATGCTAATCCTAGTTATACGTATATTTTTTTTTTGAGATTAAACGGGGTTAAAAACCCAAAGCGAAATTACACGTAAATTCGGCGAGGAGTAGACACTCCAATTACATCAGCATCAGCTAAAAGTTTAACTATGGTGGGAAGAGTGTCAAATGTAGAAGATCCCTCGGGATAAGAGCACCCCAAATTTGCAAGAGCATCCGCAACCTTGTTTGCCTCCCGAAAGATGTGAAGGATACACACATTAGCAAAGCAAGAGAGTAATTGGCGAATTCTTTTCACTAGCTGACGACCTGCAATGCCACCACTACTAGTTCCATTCAGACAATTGACAACAACAACCGAGTCCATTTGCAACTCTATGGAAGGGAAGCCTTTACTTGCAGCAAGAGAAATTCGTTCCATTGCTCCCCACAACTCTGCCAAATAAGCCGAGGACACAAACAACCGTTTTGCAAAACCTCCCCGCCAGCAACCTGTGGAGTCTCGTAACACTCCCCCACAACCAGCAAGGCCGGAATCAGATTTGAAAGCACCGTCTGTATTAATGGAAATTGTGCCTTCTGTAGTAGGTGTCCAGCGAACATAATGTTGCTGCACCGAGCGCTGAATGCTGGGAAGCAACGTTCTGCCACACTCATACTCCATGGCCTGCTGAATAATAAAGCGCACAGGGGCTGGAGGCCGATGAAACTCATCATCATGGATTTGTTTTTTCCTCCAAAACCAAAGATAATAGCACCTCGTCGCCCACACGTTACACCACTCGAGGACAACTTCAAACTTAGTATCTGTAGAAAGGTTCTCAATCAACCACTCATCAAAATACACACCATAAAAATCAGATCGTAAAGTAAGGGGAATTAACACATTCCAAACTGAACTCGCAAGAGGGCAATCCCGGAGCACCTGAAGGATGGTCTCAGTGATGTTACCACAGTTAGTACAATAGACATCACCATTTCCCCACCGGCCACAATAATATTTTGTGGGAAGCTTGCCATGCAAGATTTGCCAAACAAAGCAACGGGTTCTTTCCGGCACGTGAAGTTTCCACGCCTTCTTCCAGCAATCCTCAGCCGAGGAGACATCAAAATTGCGCAACTGACTATAGGCAAGAGACACAGTGAAGGCACCTGAACTTTCCCCGGGCCAATAGCGCTCATCATCACCATCATGGAGCAAGGGCGCCGGTAAAGCGGAAATTTGCACAAGAAGCTCCTGGGGGAGCATGGAGGAGAGCTCCTCGAGCTTCCACTTGTCATCATCATCAACCATATCACTCACGCACCAAGGTAAGGCATGCTGTGGAATATTTGCCGCGTGATACATTAAGCGAAGGTTACCATAAGCCATTTGTCATTCCACAAATTAATGCTCAAACCATTACCAAGAGACCAAGCTTCTATATTCTTCAATTCATGCCAGTAGCTGTGGAGGGCCTTCCAAAGGGATGAATCATTTGACTTGACTTGAAGGTGCCCCGAATCAAGAGTACCTCTACCATATTTGCCATTTAAAACTTGGAACCACAAGCTAGTATTTGGAGTTTTCATACCCCAAGCGAGCTTCATTAGACAAGCTCTATTCATGGTAGCCAGATCTCTAATACCCAAACCTCCAAGACTCTTCGGCAGAGTTAAAGTGCTCCATTTAACCATATGCATGCGCTTCGCACTATCTGTATCTCCCCAAATAAACTCCGTTGCAATCTTTGTATTTCATTCAGGCAACTCTTGGGAATCGAGGTGGTCATCATGGAATAAATCGGAATGGCTTGAATAACAGATTTCGACAAAGTTACCCTCCCCGGAAAAGACAAGTGCTTGGACTTCCACCCAGAGAGCTTGTTCTTTACTTTGTTAACAAGATAAGTAAAATCACCAATCCGAGGAGACCTACCAAGCAGAGGAACACCCAGATACTTTCCCATGGCAGCGCTGACTTTGAAACCGGAGGTGCGAGAGAGACAAGTGCGCATGAGAGGAGAAACATTCTTAGAAAATAAGATGTGAGTCTTTTCTTTACTAACCATTTTGCCCGAGATATTGCAAAAAACCTCCAAGGTATTAACCACACTTTGCATGTTTTCCTCCACCATTGCGGCCTACTTTAAGAGGCGTCCAACTCCCTTTCTCAACCTGCTCCGCGATAAGGTGCGTCAAACGGTCCATACATAAAACAAATAAATAAGGAGAGATGGGGTCACCTTGCCGGATACCACGCTGAGGGAGAAAAAACTCTGATCTAGCGCCATTCCATAAAACATTAGACTTCACGCTCGATATGCCATGCATGATTATATTAACAATATTTTCAGGCATGCCAATCTCACCAAGAACCTCCTCAATAAATTTCAAACGGAGTCGATCATGGGCTTTGGCCAAGTCAACTTTGACAACAAAAAAATCCATTCCTCCCCTTCATTTTGTTCATACAATGAAGGAGTTCTTGAGCCACTACTATATTCTCATGAATGCTACGAGTTGGGATAAAACCAGTCTGATAAGGAGAAACAATGGAGGGCATAAAAGGTTTGAGACGATTCACAATAATCTTGGTGAGCACCTTGTAGGAGACGTTGCAAAGCGATATTGGCCGGAATTGAGAAACGAACTCCGGTTTGTCAACTTTAGGAATAAGACAAATGTCCGTCAAGTTTACTCTCCCAAGCAGGTCGGGGTCATTCCAAGTACCTATAATAAAATCGATAAAATCATTAGCAATAAGATGCCAGTTGGCTTGGTAGAAACCGGCTTGGAAACCATCGGGCCCAGGAGCTTTCCAAGGCTTCATTGAGAAAAGAGCGGCCTCGATCTCATCCCTCTCCACATGCCTACCATTACTCGAAATAGCATCATCATCCAACCTTGGAAAACCAAACCTGTGGGTATATTGTCTTCCAACATCACCTTGCTCCGTAAACAACGTAAGAAAGTATTGAATCACATGAAGTTTAGTGGCATTTTCATCCTCTAACCATATGCCGTCATCGCCCCGAAGGAGGTGAATTCTATTTTTTCTCTTTCTATTAGCCGCCTTGATTTGATAGTATCTTGTGTTCTTGTCTCCATCTTGTAACCACTGGGTCCGAGAGCGTTGGTACTGTAACACCCCCTTCTAATTATACTACTAATTAATTGATAAATCAGAGTTTTCAAAAACTTTTTCAAATGCAACCACAAGAGGATGCTACATTTTCATCAACAACATGAGACAACACTTAAAAGCTCATAAAACAAACTAGTGTGTGATATATAGCACATCAAAATGGGGCGAACCCTCAAAACACCTGTTTAAGTTTACAACAACCAGAATATAATTCACCAGCACAGCGGAATGACAACAAGTCTAGAACATATCCAATACATCACCAATATCAGTCTAATAACGTCAAACAAAATAATAAGTAACTAAGACGCCCCGCCCCCGGTGCTACATATCAGAGCATGACTCAACGGACCTACTAGAAGGTAGAAGAACCTTCACTCGCTATCACCTACACGTTGCCGACATGAGAAGCAACATAAAAGCATTAGGGTGAGTCTCTTTACATAAATAATAGCAAATATGATAAGCATTATATTAGGGAAGGTAAACTAGAAGCACCCAATCACTACAATTATCAATACACATCAACGAATTCACAATCGCTAAGAAACACCATCAAATGCATGATTAATGCATGAAATGCAAACCCAAACTCCACGGGCCATGCATGTGGATCCATCTCCCAAAATAAACCTTGAGGGCACACCCAAATACGGCCGAAGCCTCATCACCCAAATAATGCACATGGTTTATGAGACGCCATGAACAATGCACCAATCACACCCAAATCACACCATATTCACCACAACATGCATGAAGCATAATCACCCACATTTAATAGACTCTCATTGCCATTTATTAATTCACCATCACCCAAATAAGCCTTGCGGGCACTCCCAATAATTTACAATAAGGTCGAAGTCTACTCCCTGATAATTATTTTCATCATTAAACACATCACCCATTAACACACCTCAATTTTTAGCTCTAAGGCTAGCAATTAATCTCCCAGTTATACTCGACACCAATAAAATAGGATATTTTAAGACACGGGGCAGCCACCTCTCTGGGCGCCCCACAGCTCACAGACCAAATTTGACACATACAACACTTAGACAACACCTAGACAACATTCAGCAACATTAGACAAAGACTTGGCAAAGACTTAACAACACTTGACAAAGACTTAGACATTATTCAAAGAAAGACTTGACAAAGAACTAGACACACACAACAACATTTGACAGCACTTAGAGACACACAGCAGCACTTAGACACAACACAGTAGCATTGACAGCACATTGACACAACTCAAGAAAGACTTAGACACAACACAAAGAACATTTGACAAAGATTTAGCGCTTAGCGCGCGGGGCTGCCACATTTGGCGCCCCTATGCGACACACCACACAACCACGCGCACCTAGGCGCAAGGGGCAGCCACATTTGGCGCCCCTAGACATGCCACCACCCACACAACCACACCAACACACCCAAACTCCCATTTCTCCAACACACACCCATACACCCATATACACCCATACACCCATTTCAACAACACACATACCCAACACAATATTGGCACAATGCTTCAAACTCCCAAATTCAACACCAATTCACCCACACACATAAACAACACAATAGTGCATAACAATTCCATTTCAACAACAACCAAATTAAATTTATCAAATTGAGTTCAAATTCATTTTTGGGCAATTTATTCAACATCTTACAATTATCACAATTTCATATCCAACCACATTGTAACAATACACCAAACACCATACTCACATAGTTCATATCAAGCTCATTTCAACAACAACATTATGGGTTCATCAAATTTAATTCAACACACCACCCAAATAATGCACACAACACATAATCAATCAATTAATTATCCTAAAAACCTAACCCACACACAATACTCATCATATAACCTATTATGAATGAAAGAGAGCCCCCTAACCTTAGGAATTGTAGGAATGCTAGTACTCTCTCCTTCACAATTTCAAGAACCACCAAAACTAGCCACTCACAAACTTTGAGCTTCAAACCCCCTTCCATGGCAAAATGGAAACAAGAAGAAATTAGGTGATGAAATTTACACTAATAGAAAGAGGAGGAAAAATGGAAAAGAATGGTACCAAAAGCCCCTTGCCTAGAGCTAAAATGGAGAAGATCTCCTCACTTCTTCTCCCTTCTTCCACGCCTCCCCTTCCTCTTCTCTTCTCCTTCTCTTGGTTTCTAACTCAGGAATTGCTCTCCTATCGAAGCCCTTTGCGATACGAAGAGAACGCAACAAACCGCGTCAAAAACGGAGCTCTAGAGACAAAGTTATAGCGCCGACTGGCGCGCGACGCGCCACTCGCGAGCGACGCGCCACTCGCGCGCGAACAGACAAGGAGACACAGGGACTGGCGCGCGACGCGCCACTCGCGCGCCAGACGCGCGCCAAATTGCTGAAAACACATTTTGATCATAACTTTTGATCCAAGAACCCGATTTAAGTGTCTAAGATGCGTTTCGAAGCTTATTCCATGATCTATTCAGATACATTCTAATTTCTACAGTTATCTTATGGAAATCAACTTCAAAACATGGCTAAACTTATGGATTGATTTAGGGCGTTACAACTCTCCCCCACTTAGAATATTTTCGTCCTCGAAAATCTACGCCAAACTCATGAAATCAACATCAAATCTCCTTATCACCTCTAACCGTTCTCATCCATGTTCTATCGTACACGCAGCAGACCAAACACCCTCCTCTACACTCTTACTCCCCAAATAGGTATTTCTAACCTGTAGGTTATCAAAATCCTACCCGACTACCCAAACACCATTTAAGGTTCACCCAAGACACAAAAATTGGAGCAGAGCTCCCGTCACCAAACCATCACCGTAAAATAGCCAACTCGTGGCATCATCACCAATTAAGTAGGGAGGAACTCTCGTCGTCGCTTTGAGACACTAGGTCTACATCGTCACTTTTAGATACAAATGCCTATATCGTCACTTTTATTTTTATATTCAACAGAATATAAATGCAGACACCAGAGACAACAACAATCGTGGCCAGAGGCCCAACCACACCAACAACCGCAATTATCACAACAATACCAATCTCAACAATTAACACGACAATAACAACAAAATTCAACATCAACCTTTTCAACAATTCATCATTTTATTCAACGTTCAACTGATCTATCTGAACTCAGGTGCAGAAAATTCTGTAACTCTGTACCTACTTTGGCGAATTAATTAAAATAGTAAACGACCTCGGATTTCGACAAATAAATACTTGTTGGAAAGCCACGGATGTGTAGTTTCTGAATATATCTTTAAAGTTTCAAAATAATGAGCCAATTGGTACAGTTTTTAGAAACAGCCCGAACAGTTCCCAGACTGGACAGATTCTGTCCCCCCACTTCATTTCACTCTAAACGGACTTAAACTTTACCAAATGGGACAAAACCTTAGCCCGAACAAAAGCAATTTGAGTATAGTTTCTAATGGAAAAAGAATCGTTCAAAACGGAGTTCATTTGAAGACATAAAACTTGCAAAAACCGAACATACTCCCAGTTTGACCCTAGAAATTTGACCCGACTTTGGAGACTCATAACTAGAGCTACACAACTCCGAATTTAACGAAACCAGTGCCACAACGACCGGCTCTAAGTCTATTTTCGAAAACACTCTGCCACATAATTTTTAAATCGACCAAACAGTACCAGTTTTAAAAAGACTGAAACAGTGTCCAGAAACGCACAAAACCATAAGCAAGTAAAACTCATCATGATCAATCACTAAAACCAATTATAATCATCACATACTCATGCATTTCATCAAACACCACATAAGCATAACCAATCATGCAAACAATTTAAACACACAAGTCCCAGTTGCACAGTTTCATCATTAGATTTAGAAGTCACGTAAAACAAATCAAGAAGTGACAAATAATAATGATAATCGCAACAACAAAAACCAAAGTAAAGTCATAAAACGAACACAATTATACAATTGTAGTTCACAGTCAAGAAGTACTTAAAATTGTTTACATTTGTTCCCAAGACCTTGACAATCATTATTGGACTCACCTTCACATAACATAAAAATTCTAACTCATCTAACCATGCAATTAGTGTAAAACCCCATAATTTTCAAACAACATCAAACCACAACCTAATCGGTCCAAAAGCCGAAGTCATGTCACCTTTTGAAATAAAATCCTAAAACAACTTGGGAACAGAATTCAACACTAATTTTTACGTTACGTTCATTCCCAATAGCACAAAATTTTCCAAGTAACATCTTTGAAAACCATAGGACTCACAGTTTTGACAAAAAGGAGACTATATGCGAACCCCAACCTTACTATCACTCGAGCATGCAACCACATAAACAACTATTTATTAGTTCGAAATTTAATTTCTGACATAAACTCAGAAGGTAAGGAAAGTTAATCATTTAGTTTTGACAAATCACCTCATGCTCACGAAACAAGTCAAATTGAAACACTGAAATTGTCGAAACTTCAAGTTATGCAACCTTAATTGAGATAATGGGAATATAGCATTACACAGCATTTCATTTTAGCATACTAACTTCGAAACAATTAAGCACAAGTCAAACTTAAACTCATATGCATCACAGGAACAATCAACCTATAGCAGAGACGTCAATCAAGTGCAACAATATTCAATAAGCAATCCCTCAAATATTGTCCAGTGTTTAACTCACCAAGGTTAGGTCATATCAAAGTACTTTCTATATTTTAACAAGCTAATCAAGCACTCAATCAAATTAAAATTTGATACATATATCCAAAATTAATAATAACCATGAGTTATTGTCGCCTCTTTCATTGGTGATGAGTTATTGGGGGTGATCAGTCCCTCCTACTCATGCAACCAATTAATTAAGGTCACAAAACTACTTTCTCTCAAATTTATAACTACCACATTAAAAGACGTTTAACGCAGTCTGGAGTGGGGAGGCGTCGTCACGACTCTCACTCCTTTGACGTCGTTAGAACTCTTTTAATCACACATATTTTAATGATACAGACAACAGTCGCAAACAACCAAAATCAATGCTACAACCAACAGTTACATAATTCAATCACACATATCTCAATATATCAATATAACTTTCAATCGCTATCCATCAAACAAATTACAAGACATGTCAATGAAAAAACTGACCAACAAAGGTAACAGTAATAAACAGCAACATAAATATAATTTAGAACGAGTACCAAGACTCGAGGGTTAACAGACTCGACAAGTTGGCCGGACAGACCTAACTGCTCTGATACCACTAATGTAACACCCCCTTCTAATTATACTACTAATTAATTGATAAATCAGAGTTTTCAAAAACTTTTTCAAATGCAACCACAAGAGGATGCTACATTTTCATCAACAACATGAGACAACACTTAAAAGCTCATAAAACAAACTAGTGCGTGATATATAGCACATCAAAATGGGGTGAACCCTCAAAACACCTGTTTAAGTTTACAACAACCAGAATATAATTCACCAGCACAGCGGAATGACAACAAGTCTAGAACATATCCAATACATCACCAATATCAGTCTAATAACGTCAAACAAAATAATAAGTAACTAAGACGCCCCGCCCCCGGTGCTACATATCAGAGCATGACTCAACGGACCTACTAGAAGGTAGAAGAACCTTCACTCGCTATCACCTACATGTTGCCGACATGAGAGGCAACATAAAAGCAGTAGGGTGAGTCTCTTTACATAAATAATAGCAAATAGGATAAGCATTATATTAGGGAAGGTAAACTAGAAGCACCCAATCACTACAATTATCAATACACATCAACGAATTCACAATCGCTAAGAAACATCATCAAATGCATGATTAATGCATGAAATGCAAACCCAAACTCCACGGGCCATGCATGTGGATCCATCTCCCAAAATAAGCCTTGAGGGCACACCCAAATACGGCCGAAGCCTCATCACCCAAATAATGCACATGGTTTATGAGACGCCATGAACAATGCACCAATCACACCCAAATCACACCATATTCACCACAACATGCATGTAAGCATAATCACCCACATTTAATAGACTCCCATTGCCATTAATTAATTCACCATCACCCAAATAAGCCTTGCGGGCACTCCCAATAATTTACAATAAGGCCGAAGCCTACTCCCTTATAATGATTTTCATCATTAAACACATCACCCATTAACACACCTCAATTTTTAGCTCTAAGGCTAGCAATTAATCTCCCAGTTATACCGACACAAATAAAATAGGATATTTTAAGACACGGGGCAGCCACCTCCCTGGGCGCCCCACAGCTCACAGACCAAATTTGACACATACAGCACTTAGACAACACCTAGACAACATTCAGCAACATTAGACAAAGACTTGGCAAAGACTTGACAACACTTGACAAAGACTTAGACATTATTCAAAGAAAGACTTGACAAAGAACTAGACACACACAAAGAACATTTGACAAAGACTTAGAGACACACAACAGCACTTAGACACAATACAGTAGCATTGATAGCACATTGACACAACTCAGCAGCACTTAGACACAACACATCAGCATTTAAAAGCACTTAGGCGCAAGGGGCTGCCACATTTGGCGCCCCTATGCAACACACCACACAACCACGCGCACCTAGGCGCAAGGGGCAGCCACATTTGGCGCCCCTAGCCATGCCACCACCCACACAACCACACCAACACACCCAAACTCCCATTTCTCCAACACACACCCATACACCCATTTCACCCATACACACCCATACACCCATTTCAACAACACACATACCCAACACAATATTGGCACAATGCTTCAAACTCCCAAATTCAACACCAATTCACCCACACACATAAACAACACAATAGTGCATAACAATTCCATTTCAACAACAACCAACTTAAATTTATCAAATTGAGTTATTTTTGGGCAATTTATTCAACATCTTACAATTATCACAATTTCATATTCAACCACATTGTAACAATACACCAAACACCATACTCACATAGTTCATATCAAGCTCATTTCAACAACAACATTATGGGTTCATCAAATTTAATTCAACACAACACCCAAATAATGCACACAACACATAATCAATCAATTAATTATCCTAAAAACCTAACCCACACACAATACTCATCATATAACCTATTATGAATGAAAGAGAGCCCCCTAACCTTAGGAATTGTAGGAATGCTAGTACTCTCTCCTTCACAATTTCAAGAACCACCAAAACTAGCCACTCACCAACTTTGAGCTTCAAACCCCCTTCCATGGCAAAATGGAAACAAGAAGAAATTAGGTGATGAAATTTACACTAATAGAAAGAGGAGGAAAAATGGAAAAGAATGGTACCAAAAGCCCCTTGCCTAGAGCTAAAATGGAGAAGATCTCCTCACTTCTTCTCCCTTCTTCCACGCCTCCCCTTCCTCTTCTCTTCTCCTTCTCTTGGTTTCTAACTCAGGAACTTCTCTCCTATCGAAGCCCTTTGTGATACGAAGAGAACGCAACAAACCGCGTCAAAAACGGAGCTCTAGAGACAAAGTTATGCTCAGAGGAGTGAAAAAGGTGAAAAATGACACAATTCTGCGCAAGAACCCAATATATAGCGCCGACTGGCGCGCGACGCGCCACTCGCGCGCATTGCAGGAGACACACAGAGACACAGGGCGCGCGCGTACGTGCGACTCGCGCACGCGCGCGCGCGCCAAATTGCTTAAAACACATTTTGATCATAACTTTTGATCCAGGAACCCGATTTAAGTGTCTAAGATGCGTTTCGAAGCTTATTCCATGATCTATTCAGATACATTCTAATTTCTACAGTTATCTTATGGAAATCAACTTCAAAACATGGCTAAACTTATGGATTGATTTAAGGCGTTACAACTCTCCCCCACTTAGAATATTTTCGTCCTCGAAAATCTACGCCAAACTCATGAAATCCACAACAAATCTCCTTATCACCTCTAACCGTTGTCATCCATGTTCTATCGTACACGCAGCAGACCAAACACCCTCCTCTACACTCTTACTCCCCAAATAGGTATTTCTAACCTGTAGGTTATCAAAATCCTACCCGACTACCCAAACACCATTTAAGGTTCACCCAAGACACAAAAATTGGGGCAGAGCTCCCGTCACCAAACCATCACCGTAAAATAGCCAACTCATGGCATCATCACCAATTAAGTAGGGCGGAACTCTCGTCGTCGCTTTGAGACACTAGGTCTACATCGTCACTTTTAGATACAAATGCCTATATCGTCACTTTTATTTTTATATTCAACAGAATGTAAATGCAGACACCAGAGACAGCAACAATCGTGGCCAGAGGCCCAACCACACCAACAACCGCAATTATCACAACAATACCAATCTCAACAATTAACACGACAATAACAACAAAATTCAACTTCAACCTTTTCAACAATTCATCATTTTATTCAACGTTCAAATGATCTATCTGAACTCAGGTGCAGAAAATTCTGTAACTCTGTACCTACTTTGGCGAATTAATTAAAATAGTAAACGACCTCGGATTTCGACAAATAAATACTTGTTGGAAAGCCACGGATGTGTAGTTTCTGAATATATCTTTAAAGTTTCGAAATAATGAGCCAATTGGTACAGTTTTTAGAAACAACCCGAACAGTTCCCAGACTGGACAGATTCTGTCCCCCCACTTCATTTCACTCTAAACTGACTTAAACTTGACCAAATGGGACAAAACCTTAGCCCGAACAAAAGAAATTTGAGTATAGTTTCTAATGGAAAAAGAATCGTTCAAAACGGAGTTCATTTGAAGACATAAAACTTGCAAAAACCGAACATACTCCCAGTTTGACCCTAGAAATTTGACCCGACTTTGGAGACTCATAACTAGAGCTACACAACTCCGAATTTAACGAAACCAGTGCCACAACGACCGGCTCTAAGTCTATTTTCGAAAACACTCAGCCATATAATTTTTAAATCGACCAAACAGTACCAGTTTTAAAAAGAGTGAAACAGTGTCCAGAAACGCACAAAACCATAAGCAAGTAAAACTCATCATGATCAATCACTAAAACCAATTATAATCATCACATACTCATGCATTTCATCAAACACCACATAAGCATAACCAATCATGCAAACAATTTAAACACACAAGTCCGAAAAGGTTAAACATGTAGGCATCTCCTTTGATTTCTTTATTCCTAGGGATTGACTAACATGCGATTTTACAACTTCCCTAGAAAATATCATGGAACATATAATTCTACCAAATTGAACCGATTTCATATCACAAAAGAAACATAACCAACACATGCATTATAATACAATCGTTTTGATACAAGACTTGATATTAGTTTATACAAATGAAGTTAAATACTCTTGTCAACATTTAACAAAGAAAACTAATCAAGTAATAGAAGTGCACAAAAGGTCTCGCTGCACAGTTTCATCATTAGATTTAGAAGTCACGTAAAACAAATCAAGAAGTGACAAATAATAATGATAATCGCAACAACAAAAACCAAAGTTAAGTCATAAAACGAACACAATTATACAATTGTAGTTCACAGTCAAGAAGTACTTAAAATTGTTTACATTTGTTCCCAAGACCTTGACAATCATTATTGGACTCACCTTCACATAACATAAAAATTCTAACTCATCTAACCATGCAATTAGTGTAAAACCCCATAATTTTCAAACAACATCAAACCACAACCTAATCGGTCCAAAAGCCGAAGTCATGTCACCTTTTGAATAAAATCCTAAAACAACTTTGGAACAGAATTCAACACTAATTTTTACATTACGTTCATTCCCAATAGAACAAAATTTTCCAAGTAACATCTTTGAAAACCATATGACTCACAGTTTTGACAAAAAGGAGACTATATGCGAACCCCAACCTTACTATCACTCGAGCATGCAACCACATAAACAACTACTTATTAGTTCGAAATTTAATTTCCGACATAAACTCAGAAGGTAAGGAAAGTTAATCATTTAGTTTTGACAAATCACCTCATGCTCACGAAACAAGCCAAATTGAAACACTGAAATTGTCAAAACTTCAAGTTATGCAACCTTAATTGAGATAATGGGAATATAGCATTACACATCATTTCATTTTAGCATACTAACTTCGAAACAATTAAGCACAAGTCAAACTTAAACTCATATGCATCACAAGAACAATCAACCTATAGCAGAGACGTCAATCAAGTGCAACAATATTCAATAAGCAATCCCTCAAATATTGTCCAGTGTATAACTCACCAAGGTTAGGTCATATCAAAGTACTTTCTATATTTTAACAAGCTAATCAAGCACTCAATCAAATTAAAATTTGATACATATATCCAAAATTAATAATAACCATGAGTTATTGTCGCCTCTTTCATTGGGGATGAGTTATTGGGGGTGATCAGTCCCTCCTACTCATGCAACCAATTAATTAAGGTCACAAAACTACTTTCTCTCAAATTTATAACTACCAAATTAAAAGACTTTTAACGCAGTCTGGAGTGGGGAGGAAAAATGGAAAAGAATGGTACCAAAAGCCTCTTGCCTAGAGCTAAAATGGAGAAGATCTCCTCACTTCTTCTCCCTTCTTCCACGCCTCCCCTTCCTCTTCTCTTCTCCTTCTCTTGGTTTCTAACTCAGGAACTGCTCTCCTATCGAAGCCCTTTGTGATACGAAGAGAACGGAACAAACCGCGTCAAAAACGGAGCTCTAGAGACAAAGTTATGCTCAGAGGAGTGAAAAAGGTGAAAAATGACACAATTCTGCGCAAGAACCCAATATATAGCGCCGACTGGCGCGCGACGCGCCACTCGCGCGCGAACAGACAGGGAGACACAGGGACTGGCGCGCGACGCGCCACTCGCGCGCCAGACGCGCGCTAAATTGCTGAAAACACATTTTGATCATAACTTTTGATCCAGGAACCCGATTTAAGTGTTCTAAGATGCGTTTCGAAGCTTATTCCATGATCTATTCAGATACATTCTAATTTCTACAGTTATCTTATGGAAATCAACTTCAAAACATGGCTAAACTTATGGATTGATTTAGGGCGTTACAGGTACCACATAAGCTCTTCTTTATGGAGAATGTCATTAAGTTACTGGTGTAGAGATTTCTCAAGCTGGATAAGGAAACTATTGGAATTGCCTTGATGATATTTCCTTTGAATGCCTGCAAGCCGAGCAAGAAGGGAACACTTTTTGGTTTTGACGCAGCCAAAGGTGTTCCTCTTCCACTCCACAAGATTATGCTCAAGCATGCCCAGCTTACGAGCAAAGTCCTCTAGGGACTGCCACCACATTGCAATGTGTCTTTTGAAATCAGTATGCAGTAACCAGGCACTCTTAAAACGAAAAGGACGACCTCCACGGTCCTGGATATTGCCATGCAAACAAACCAAAATTGGGTGATGATCCGAGAATTTAACCCGCGGAAGAACTTTAACAAAAGCATTGAGAAATGCTACACGCCATCTATCATTACAAAGGGCCCTATCCAACCTAACAAACAAGCGATCAGTCAAACCACTCCTAGGACCTCGCCAAGTAAACTTCGGCCCCACCGAACTGAGATCAAGTAAATGGCACCTCTGGATTCTCTCCCTGAAGAGCTGCTGCTTGATAAGATTTGGGTCTTCAGCATGGGGAGGAACGACGATCTCAGGGCAATCATAACCCCCATGCTTCTTCTCGATGATCTGAAGATTCATATCTCCAACGTTGATTTGCTAGCTTCGCCGTCACTGTCGCCGGTGACCCCTAGCATCGTCTCTTTGTACGATCTCCTCGGCTGTCTTTCCTGTTCCATATCATCATATATGTCTGAGTAATCTATAGGCACCGTAGAATCATTGGAGAAGGGATGCTCCCCCCTTTCACCTTTTTAGTGCTGCGCTCACGGAGGTCCTCCTCCTCCCGTGATGGTGGTCGGTCCTCAGGCATAGCAGACAAACCTTAGCGGAGCTCGGTTCAAAACCTTTAGGCAAATTGGTTTTGTTTGAGAGTTGTTGCTTCGTCTTTTCTTCTCCTTCTTTTTTCATAGTTATACGTATACTAGTATAATTAACCCGTGCCAGCACGGGTCAAAATTCATTTGTTTAGACACCGTAAGATAATACCCAAGAGCACTTGGATGAGATGATAAGGGTCTCTTCCAGCTTAACCAAGGTCCTGGGATCGAATCCAGCCTTGGGCATGCAAATGTGTTAAATCTCTTGAGGAGAGCTTTGCCGCCAATTGTGGTCCTACCCGCTCGAGAGAGGATTAGTCTCTGCAATTGCGCGCGCAGAGGATACCCGGTTTATACCAAAAAAAGGCACAGTAAGATAATTACTTCAACTATTTTAAATATTTGTATATAATAGTAGGAAATTAAATTTAGATTTATATATATATATATATATATATATATTATAATTTTGAGATCCCGTGAAATCAAATAATACTTTAGTAGTGACAACCGCAGTGTATATAATTTCAGGGGTATTTTCATATTGAGATGTTATTACAACAGGAATTACTTATAAATATTATACGGTCTGTCATACCCCAATTTTGTCCGGCTTAGGTCAAAACCCTAATTTTCCCCAAAAAAAGAATAACCAGAGGAGTAAAGAGCATCATGCATTGCATTTAGGTTTCTAAAAGTCATTTCAAAGCTTCTAAAATCGTTTTTAGAGTGAGAATGCACTTTTTAGGCAAATTAGGACTTTTTAGGGTAAAGGGCATTTTGGTCATTTTTCACAACAGGATGATTTTTCTCGTTAAAAATATGCATCCACAAAAAGTACATTTTATTCCATCCAAAATAATTTTTGTACAATTTTTGGAGAGAAATTCCTAGTTCAAATAATTAAACATGCATTTTTCCTATTTTTAGTGCATAAAAAATGCCAAAAGACCATTAAAAATCCCCCAATTAATTAAGTGACAATTTTGATTGTCTAGAGCAATTAGGGAGGCTATTTCATGGTGTCCAAAAATATGTAACATGTTTCAATAGGTGCATTTTCATTTTTACATGCCCAAAAGATTCAAAATTCAAAAAATAAAAGGAGGAAGTGTCCTCAATAAGACAAAAGACCAAAAATAAGCATTTTTTTATTTTTCTCTCCCACATTCAGCTGCTCATGCGCAGCTCTCTCTCCCTCTCTCTCTCTCTCAAGAAGCTTCTACACACATCTTTTCTTACTCACCAAGATTTGATTTGATCCTATCCTCACTTTTGCCCATTTTGGTAAATTATTCCACACACTTACACTAACCTCTCCACCAACAAATGTCATCTTTCCCTTTTGATAACATTCCCTCACCATAATACCCTTAACCCTATCTTACAAGAGTCACCATTCCCAAATTAGATTTTTTTGTTCACAAATTTTCTTTTTTTTCCTTCTTTTATGCGCCACCTCCACTCATCTCTCTCACACACTTGTGTTTTCTAAATACCCTTGATCCATGTGACCAACAATCCTAACCATCCATTCAAAATTAAAATCCAATCCTAGAGCCCAATCAAAGCAAAAGGACCTAAATACCCTAAAGCCTCAAAAATTCCTATAAATACCTCACACATTCACTCTTCACCAATCTTTGGCTATTACTCTCACATTCAAGGAAAACCTAGAACAACCTCTCCTCTCCTTCTCCCCCTCTAGGCCGAAACCCTCTCCTTCTTCCCCCTCCTCCATTACTTCACCTTCATCCACCAAAACACCTTTAATCCACCTCTCACACCCTTAACCTTCCTTTCTCACTCAAGGAGTTCATCACACCATCTTCATCTTCTTCCTTCCCTTGCAAGGCCGAAGCTCTCTTTCATTTTCCTCTCCTCCATTTCTTCAATTTTCTTTTCCATCTTAGAGAGAAGGTAAAATCTACAACCCCTTTTGCATCATCTCCAAATATTTTGCATTGAAACTCATTTTCTTTCCCTCATTCCTTTCGCATAACATCATTTTTACAATGTAGTTTGTTGTGGTTGAGGGGTGAGATTTGTTGTCTCACCCTAAAATAAGTGGATTAGTGTTGTTTTCATGTTAATTTTTTGAGTTTTCTTGTTAAATAAAATGGAGCAAGGTTTCGCATATACATGATCAAAATGTCTTCAAAATTGATTTTGTTGTTTCTTTGTTTAAATCTTGTTGTTGGTATTTTTCTTTAGTAAGTTGTTGAGGATTTGGCTCTATGATTCCTACTAGTGCCAAGTGCACTTTGATCTTAGTAGTGGAGAGAGCTAAAAATGACTCTTATTTAATATATTAGTTTATGTACTCATTAGTTCTTGTGTTTTAATTTACCTATTGTTTAGTTGTTGATGATCTTGCAAAGTGATTCCCACTAAGTACCTAGTGCTTTTGATTTAAAGTGGTGAAGATTGCAAGAAAGGATTCAATCTATTTCATAGTTTATATGTTTATGTGTTCTTGTGGTCTAGCTATATTGTTGTCTAGTTGTTGATGATCTTGCAAAGTGATTCCCACTAAGTACCTAGTGCTTTTGATTTAAAGTGGTGAAGATTGCAAGAAAGGATTCAATCTATTTCATAGTTTATATGTTTATGTGTTCTTATGGTCTAGCTATATTGTTGTTATTTGTTGATGATCTTGCAAAGTGATTCTCACTACATGCCTAGTGCATTTTATTCAAGTGGTGAAGATTGCAAGAAGGGATTCAACCTTGTATAAATTGTCATTCCATTCTCTATTTTATCTCTTAATAGTTCTTGTGAATTAATCATAGTTTTTGCTTAATGTTCAAAGTTTTATTTGCATACTTGGTTTTGGCCATGAGCCCATCTCATTGAATAAAATTCTCTATTGCATGTTCTTTAGTGTTGGGGTTTTGATTTTTTGGTTTTGGTTCCCTCATGTGTGTTCTTGGGATTAGGGTTTTAGGTTTTGAGGTTTAAGTTACTAGTTTGTTTTCTTGAACTTTTAGGTTGAATAAAAATATGCCTTGCTAGATACCTATTTTGCAATTTCACATGTTAGCTTAGATTTGTGCTTCATGATGCCCTTGTGTGTTGGTATGAAACCTAGCTTACCTTTCTTTTGCCATCCTAGTTTTTTACTAAAAGTGCAAAAACATTTTCTATTTTTATCATGTTCACCAACTCTTTACTTTTTGCTTCTCCAATAAACATTTTGTCTCATTTAATTCCCCACACTTTGCATTTCATTATTTGTGCCTACATGTTCATGCATTCATTTATGTCTATATGTCTTGCATTTCATAAATTAAATACTCATGCATTCAATAATGTTGTACTTTACATTCCATAATCACATACTCTTGCACTCACATGCTTGCATAATTATGCATCCAATTGTTCATAGCAACTTGTGAATACTCTTATGATTGCTTTGCTCGTGTTCCAATGGTTGTTTTGGGTTTTGACTTGAAAAAAGGATTTGAAATGTTGTATTTCTTTTCAAGCTTGAAATTCCATGTTTTTCCCAAATAAGAAAATCTAAGGTATTTTCCTAAATAAAATCATTAACCATCACTGCCGCTGCTTGTTTGATCGCTAATGAGGAGTTATTAGTGATAGTCACTCGAAGCCTTTGCTTGTTTGACTATCATGAAAACTCCCACACATTAATTAAACAACAAAAACCAATTCAAACTTTCAAAATAACACGAGTTATTAGTGATAATCATCACTAAGGCTCACCACCTTTTTCAAAACTGTTTCTTTCAAAAAAATAATAGTACGACGTTGTCGCTTGTAATCACTCGAAGCCATTGCTTGTTTGATTACCAGTTTCAACTCTCTTTTCTTTCGAGTTAATACCGAATGCCACTCGAAGCCTTTGCTTGTTTGGTGTTCGCGAACACTCGAGTCTTATTTCAAAAACTCCAAAAGCACTTTCAAAAAATCATAAAGCCGCTTTTCACGCGCAAACCGAGAACTACGTTGCTTTGATCCTCACCGGTGAGGGTACGTGGGACCGGGTTCATGTCCCGTCAAGCATACCTTTAAAAACCCATAAAAACAAGAATCTGCGTTGCTTTGATCCTCACCGGCCGGTGAGGTGCGTAGGATCGGGTTCCTGTCCCGTCAAGCACGCTTTTCAAAAATCTTTGTTTTGTTCCGCTTTTCAAAGATACCAAAAACATCCCTTTTTCCCGTTTTCAATAAAGTGATTTCTCAAAAAGAAAAGAAAATAAATAGAACAACGTATTTCAAATCAAACATTTCAAAACCACATCAAATTAATGGTTCCCTTTCGGTAGAAAGGGCGCGTGAGGGTGCTAATATCTTCCCCATGCGCAACCGAATTTCCGAACCTACATCTCTAAGTTTTCAAAGACCACCCGCTTTCCTAAAAAGGTTTTTTCAATGTTTTCCTAAATAAATATTGGTGGCGGCTCTACTATTTTCAACGTTGTCAAACTGAAAAGTCCCAAACCGGATTTTTCGGGGCACAACAGCTGGCGACTCCACTGGGGATTTTCTTTCTTTATTTATTTAAAGAGAGATGAGGGTCAGGCCTAATTAATTTGATGTGGTTCAAATTGTTTGATTTGAAAAAATTATGTTCTATCTCTTCCTTCTCTTTTTCTTTTCTCTTCCTTTGTATGCCTATGGTTGTGCTTATGCATGCATTCCTCAATTCCCATGATCCCTCTTCTTCGCTCCTTTTCTTGAGGTAAAACATGCATTCCCCCATTATATTATGTCCCCTTCTTCTTAGCTCCCTTTCTTGAGGTAAGCAATGCGTGTAATTACTGTGGACTTATTAGAATGGTTTGTATATTAAACTAGTGTATGCATGTTGAACCCTAGGGTAGACAAATCTGCTTATCTGGGATTATTCGGTTTCCTTGCGGGTGGGGTGGGTAGATTTTAGGAAGTATGTCCTCAATCACACACTTTCACACCTTATGATTTATGTTCTATGAGTGGGCTCCTATACCCGATCCAACAAAACACTTAGGAGAGTGGAGGCGATTAGTGATCGTCATTCAAGACCTTTGTCATGTCGATACTCACGAAAGTCTCAACCGAGTGCGCTTTCTCATGACGCCCCACACTTGGTAGCATTCTACATTTGTGGGTACCGGCATGAGGATTCTATAGCTCCGGTAGCCATTGTGAGGGTGTGAATTAGAACTACATGGGAGGAACCTTTGAAGTTGACCTAGAACTTAAGATTCCCACCTTTGTAGGACACGAGGGCATACGAATTGTGTGTTGCATGGTAATTTAGGGCATGTCTTCCTCAAAAGGGAGCTTTTTCAAAAAAAAAAAAAAAAAAAAAAAAAAAAACTTTCCAAGAAAATACAAAATATTTTCTTTCTTTCAAATAAACCGCTCCCGAATTTTTGAACCTCCATCCTTATGCATCGTTTTCATCATCTCTACATGCATCATTCATATCATAATCGCATCATGCCGCATTCATTAAAACTAAATGTTGTAAACATCTGCATTCATACTGCATCTCATTTGCATTTGCTTGCCGAAACCCTCGAGTAACGTCATCGTCTTGTCATAGGTGTATCGAAATGGAATTGAATAGCAAGACTTCGCTCATTTCTCGCTTCCCGATTATGAAGAGGTTGAGATCGGTAGTCCGAGGCGCATGTGCAGCCCTTATGGGCCCGATTGAGAGAGTCCTTTGATCGGGCATACGGGAATGTTCGTAGATTGTCAGAGTTGAATGTTCAAGAGGACGCTCTTATAGCTTTGAGCCAATTCTATGACTCGATGCGAGGTGTTTCTCCTTCAAGAATTTTCATTGTCGCCGCCTACATTAGAGGAGTATGAGCAGCTTCTGGGGTTCGCTAGATCCCATGCTAGGCCTTACCAATATCAGGGGCAGTACTATACTGATGAAAAGCTCGCAACGCTGCTCAGGATTAGTGTGGGTGAATTGAGGTTGCAGAAGTTAAAGAGAAATGGTGTAGCCGGGTATCCACAAGAGTACTTGAAGGCCTATTACAATCTTATGCCGCGCTAAGAAGTGGGGACCGTTCAAGTTAGTGCTCGCTCTTACCATATTTGGGGTGGTCCTCTTTCCTCAAATAGAGAGATATGTTGATGAAGATGCAATCGGTGCATTCTTGGCCTTCAAGGACACTCAGAACCCTATCAATCCGGTACCCGCTATTCTTGCTAACACGTACCACGCTCTTACTCGCTACAATCAGTTCCATAAAAAGAAATTATGTCTTTCCTCCCACATTCTCTACGCCTGGCTTATTACCCATGTGATCCACAACCGAACTGATGTTAGGGAGCTAATTTCTTATGCCCTAAGCTGTGATGTGGAGGTCAAAACTGCTATGGAATGGGTTGAGTTTTTGAAGAATCTCAATGAACTCCAAATCCGGTGGTACACAGCTACTTGTTGGGATGATGCACCGGTGGTAGTGTTCAGTTGTGGAAGCTTTCAAAACGTGCCTCTCATGGGGACTCAGGGGTGTATCAACTACAATCCTTCATTGACCTTGAGGCAGCTCGGTTACCCGATGAGGAACTCACCCTCCGAAGGCATGTTGTCCCGTATTTACCTTTATAAGGGGATGCCTAAATGCGGCGACTTGCTTCGAAGAGTTCAACAGTCATGGGAATCCGTAGTGCGAAAAGGTAGTGAAGAGCTGTCAAAGAGAATCAGTGACATCACCTTCAATCAATGGCTCAAGGAGAAGCTTCAAAATGCAAAATCACCAATTCAAGGGATGCATTCCCTTGAGGAAGAAATGCCAGAGCCTTATGTCCCTACCCATGAAGAGCTAAACGAAGTCAAATCCGCGTTAGCAAAGGTAGAAGAGGAAAAGAGGGCACTGCAGGCTAAGTTAGAAGAGATAGCTCTAGAGAAGGAAAAGCTAGAGGAAGAAAACAATGTCAAGATGATCGCTGTGGAAGAAAGCGTTAGACGATTCAAGAAGGAAGAGCAAGGTAAGATAGAAGCCCAGAGGCGTCTGAAGGGGGCCAGAGAGGAACTCCAAAGGTACAAACAGAAAACAAGGAAAGCGCTCGAAGAAGCTCAGGAGTGGAAGACACTAGCCATGGAATCAGGGCAAGAATCGCATTTAGTGGCAGAGTTGAGGGGTCAGTTGAGAAGCCTCAAGCAAGAAAGGGTGGCCATTAATGAAACTCTCAAGGAATACCAGCAGGCTTTGAGCTTTGAAAGAGAAATATTTGGTGAATTGAAGAGGACCTTCATTGCCTAGAAGATGCCTACAGGCAGGTCCGGGTAGAGAGCCAGTATTGGGAAAAATGCTTCCTAGAGTTGATTGGAAAGATTGAAGATCAAGAGGTCATTAAAGAGCTTAAGGATGAGATACAGCTGTGGAAGAACAAATTTTCAAAGTTGTCCTGAGCTAGCCATCGAGCCATGTTAGGGGTCCCCAAGAACCTAAGATTAGCTGAGGTGAGATGCATTTCTTCAACACCACTTTGAAGTGTATCGGTTTGTGAAATACTGCAGAGCGTTGATCACAGAATTCAAAGAGCAATCTCAAGGTGCAAGTGTAAGCAAGAAGAGGAAGAGAGTTAGGGAGCTTGGAGCTATTTGCATTTAAGTTGTCTACTTGTATTTTTCAACTTAAAAGTTTATTTCGAGCTTTGTATTCAAGAATATTGTACTGTTCTTTTTATGAACATTGTATTGTCTTTTCCCTTTAATGAAAATTGGTGAAGCTTTGAAATCTTGATGAATGAAGTGTGCTATTTCGATTCCTTGTTTACTTCAATTCGTAAATCAAAAAGTTTACGCGCGTATGACAAGGCAAGGTATCCCGCGGTTCTCGGCATCAAGCAAACATTGTGCATGCATTCATACATTCATTCATAAATTTATTTTGTTTCTTATGCAATAAATGTCTAAATAAATGCAAAAAGCACGCTGGTTCTCCGTCACCGATACTTCACTCATTGCAAAGCCAAGTGATGGCTCACCACGAGAACATCCGGAGGTTGAAATTGAGAGTAACCTGAGCAGAAGACATGGGTGTACAAATTACGAATCTGAGCACCGGCTCGGAAAACCGACTCGAAGGATAAGATGGGTACTATGGAGGCCCGGGTCCATGAAATGATGGTAATGCCGCAAGGTTTGAAGAGTGGGGACAAGTCTTTGGCCGCCGCCGCCGTAGTGGGTCCAGATGGGGTCACTTCTTTCGTCCCCCTCCAAAGTCGGTCAGCTGCTGCGCAACCACGCTTCCTCCGGATCCGGGGTCGGTCATCCGTGTTCGCTCGAGAAATGAATGCGTCAAACCAAGATACATCGCATGCGAGAGATACCGCTCGGGTATGCTGTGGATACCGCCACAACCGGTTAGACTACTCCGTTGGTATAGCCGCACCTAATCAAATCACTCGTCACCACACTGGGAACCGCCGAGGATCCCGAATCGAGCTCCTATCCTCATGCCATGCACAATTCCACGCCGGGGTTCACAAAGACGACCTCAAAATGTTCCTCGGCCAGGAGGAGGGTATTACTATAGCATGGGAGTCACCCCGGGGCATGCGTTTGAGGGGCTCACCAAAAATGATCTCGATCCGAGCACTTGAAGAAAGAGTGAGAGCTATGGAGGGTACCGTGTTAGAGCCAAAGAAGCCCGTGAGCTATGCCTAGTCCCGGTTTGGTTCTACCACCAAAATTCAAAGCTCCAGAGGTGGACAAGTGCAGAGGATCGGCTGCCCGAGAGAGCCATATTACAATGTTCGTCCAAAAATGAGTCCCTATGCCAATGATGACAAATTAGTGATTTACTGCTTCCTGAACAGTTTGGTGGGAGCTCCTCTGGATTGGTATATGAAGTTGCAATCCTCTGAAATTCGCTGTTGGAAGGATTTGTCTGAAGCTTTCATGAGACAGTATAAATACAACATGGACATGGCTCCAGATAGGTCGCAGTTGCAGCACATGAGTAAGGGTGAAAAGGAGACTTTCAAAGAGTATGCTCAAAAATGGCGAAGCACAGCCGCCCAGGTTCAACCTCCTTTGACTGAGAAAGAGATGGTGTACATGTTCCTGGAAACTCGCCAAAGAATCTATTATGACAGTGATCACAAGTGTCTCTCAACCAGTTTCTCCGACATGATAGTCTTCGGGGAAAGACTTGAACATGGCCTTCGAAGCGGGAAGATTTCGAATCACCTCGGTAATGCAGGGAGCTCTAGTGGGTCCAACAACCAGAAGAAGTACCAGCCCCATTTCCCTAAAAAGAAAGAGGGAGAAACTAATGTCATCTCAGGGGGAAATTCATCTTTTGGTACTCCTCCACCCCAAACTATTCCATTCTCTCGCTCCAAAGTGCCATCTCGTGAAAGCGTTGATATCCCAAGACTCAAGGTTATCGGTTCAAGAAGCGGATCGGTTTTGATCCAATCCCGATGACATATAATTGAAATTTGTTTAATCACTTGACCTCCAATAACTCGATCAACACTCGACCCATGAAAGTAGTTCACCCACCATTTCCCGTAGAGGATACAATGCTAATGCCACTGCAGCTTCCACAGCGACGGGCTCGGTCATGCCGTGGAAGATTGTAAAGCCTTTAAGCATGTGGTGCAAGATTTGATAGATCTTTGGCCGGATATCGTTTATACAGAACCGTCCAAATACAACAATCAATCCATTACCAGGTCACCAGGGAACAACTACCAATGCTATAGAAAGTGCTGTTGGCAAGTTGCTGAAAAAAGTACAAGAGATCAAGACTCCTCTAAGTGTCATTTATGCTGAGTTATGCCGGGCCAAGGTTGTTAAAAAAGGGTGTTGCCACGAAGAAGGGTGTGCTGACTCTCTGTGTGGGGGAGGTTGTGAAACTTTCAAGATGATCCTACAAGACCTGATGGATCGGTATGTGGTCCAGATAGGAACCTACGGTATGGAAGATGAAGTGTGGACCCTATATTCAGACAGTGGTAGAGAGGCCAAAAAGCCAAGTGAAATTCTGCACAATTCTGCTATGAGATCGGTTCAAGCCTGGGCCCGACCAGTAGCCAATGAAGACACGGTTCCCTTCTCCTGCAAGGAAGAGATCTGTGAAAAGGTAACAGTGGTGCCTACAAAAGAAAGATGTTGGGGCACTCTAGGAGAGCCCAGCGGAAAGTTTGATTACTTGGTCAGATATGATGCTCCAGCGAGCGCTCAAATCCGAATAGAAGATATCCAGCCTACAGGGTGGGATGAAGAAGATGAGCAGCACAACCAAGTGGTTGTCCCCATGGCAAAAGAGGGATGTTGGGACACTCTAGGAGAGCCCAGCGGAAAGTTTGATTACTTGGTCAGATATGATGCTCCTGAAAGTGCTCTAATCCGAATAGAAGATATCCAGCCCACTGGATGGGGTGAGGTAGATGAGCAGTACGACCAAGTGGCTGTCATCATGGATAGTTCCGAATCTGGAGAAGTGTGGACACTGTACCCTGACAATGATAGAGGAATCAGAAAGCCCATTGAGATTCCTTATGATTTCAATCCTAGGTCAGTGCGAGCAAATGCTCGACCAATAGTGATTGAGGTACCACTCCGCTTCGTTATGAGTCAAATAAAGCGGTTCCTCGGAAAGTACACGGCGAGAATGCTCTCCAAATGCTACCACCGTGACCAACATAGCGAGGATCAAGTGGGATCACAAGGAGTGGAAGGGTGTATGCTCAGGAAACCCTCGGACGGAAGCATCTAGGAGGCTGAGCAGAGGGCCGCAAAGATAAAGGAAAAGAGCGGAGGTCGCTCCAAAAAACTAACGAAAAAGAAGCCAACGAATTCACGAAGTTTGTCCGTGCAAAGCGATTTCGAGTGGTTGATCGGTTGAGACAGACTCCTCAAAGATATCCATGCTATCACCGCTGCTCGGTTCGGAAGCACACAGAACAGCCCTAATAAAAATGCTCAGTGAGGCTCACGTTGCAGAGGACATTTCGGTGAATCAGTTTGATGGAATTGTCGGGAGTGTGGTGGCTGCAAATCACCTAACTTTTGCTGATGATGAGTTACCTTCGAGCGGAAAAGAACACAATCAAGCTCTTCATATCTCAGTAAAGTGTGGGGACTATGTGCTGGCCAGAGTACTGATTGACAACGGGTCTTCACTGAACGTAATGCCAAAGTCAACCATGGACAAGTTAGATGTTGATTGTTCCTACATGAAACCAAGTTCGACGCTGGTGCGAGCATTTGATGGGTCCAAAAAGGAAGTGCTGGGAGAGATGGAATTTCCCATCCAAATCGGTCCTGAAGTTTTTTGTATCAACTTCCAAATCATGGACATTACCTCCTCATATAGCTGTCTGCTAGGAAGACCCTGGATCCACATGGCTGGGGCAATTCCTTCTTCTCTACACCAACGGGTCAAATTCATGGTGGATGACAAGGTGGTCGTAGTATTCGGTGAGGAAGAGACTCTGGTTAATAAGCCATCAGAGTTCAAATATGTAGAAGCCGCTGAAGAGTCGTTGGAAACAGCTTTTCAGTCTTTGGAGATTGCCAATGCAGTGTTTGGGAAGACCAAAGAGGAGGAGATGGTTGCCAAAATTATGATAGCCCAAGGGTACAAGGTTGGTTCTGGCTTGGGAAAGACTGGTCAAGGGATTCTAGCTCCTATCCAACTGAAGGAAAACAAAGACCGTTGCGGGCTAGGGTACACCCCAAGTGAGGAGGAAAAGCGGATAAGGGCGAATGAGCGAAAGCGCCGGTGGTTGGCCAAATCCAGAGGCGAAGATCCATGGCCCCAGAGGATCCCAATTTGCGACATTAGTCAGAGTTTTGTGAGTGCTGGCTTGTGGGATCCCAATCAAGTTCTTTGTCATCGAGAGATGTTTCAATCAAGAAGAAGCGCGCGCGAGTCCAGTTCGTCGTTATGGTATCGGTGAAGAATTAAAGAATTGGAAGATCGCGATTCTCCTGTGACTCTTAATTTAAAGTAATCATTTGTAATGCAACCCCGTGGCTCTGCGCCAAGGCCATAGGACCGATTGTTAGGGGCACACGTGTTTTTATTTTCAAAATCATCATCATCAATAAAAACGTTTGTTTTGAATTCCTCAATCAATAAAAATCAATTTCTCTTCATTGCATGAGTCTTTTTCGCTTTATTTGTCTGTTTGTTTTTCTTGTTTCGCCTTTCATTTCGCTTTTTCGCCCGGCAAAATGCGGATCCACAAAGAATGGTCTCTGAAAATGACAAAGGTCGATATCCACCTTTTGACTTTGATCACCCCGTCAATCAGCCGAGGGGATGTTGAAGAAGACGGGAAACTCCTCGTAACTTTTGAGGTTAATGAAACAAGAAGAAAGGGTAATCCAAACCGCATCGAAGAATCTACTGAAGTGATCAACTTGGGTACAGCTGAGGATAAGAAAGAGGTCAAAGTAGGCACCACCATGAATGAAGAAGACCGCATAAAGTTAGTTCAGTTGTTGCGTGATTACGTGGATGTGTTTGCATGGTCATATCGGGATATGCCCGGTTGACACCGACATTGTGGTACACAAGCTACCACCAAGCCCGAATGCCCACCACAAACGAAATTGAGGAGGATGAAACCGAGATGTCCTCAAAATCGAGAGACGAAGTGAAGAAGCAATTCGATGCGAGATTCTGGCGGTGGCCAAATACCCGCAATGGGTTGCCAACATTGTCCCGTTCCCAAAAAGGATGGGAAGGTCGAGAATGTGTGTCGATTACGGATCTCGAATCGTGCTAGCCCTAAGGACGACTTCCTTTGCCTCACATTGATGTTTTAGTGGGCGATCTGTTTCAACACTCGTTATTTTCCTTCATGGATGGATACTCGGGATATAATCGGATCAAAATGGACCACGAGGACATGGAAAAGACAACTTTCATAACACTTTGGGGAACATTCATTTATAAGGTCATGCCATTCGGATTGAAGAATGCTGGCGCAACCTATCAGAGGGCCATGGTTACCTTATTCCATGATATGATGCATAAAGAGATTGAAGTTTATGTTGATGACATGATCGCAAAATCTAAAACCGACGAGGAACATATTGTCAATCTGCAGAAGCTCTTTGAACGGTTGAGAAAATATAAACTCAAGCTAAACCCAGCCAAGTGCACGTTTGGGGTGAGGTCAGGGAAGTTGTTAGGCTTCATTGTCAGCCAAAAGGGAATTGAGGTGGATCCAGACACGGAGAAAGAAATCCGTGGTTTCCTCGGAAGGTTGAATTACATCTCTAGATTCATCTCCCAGTTGACTGCTACTTGTGAGCCAATCTTCAAATTGCTATGCAAAAGTCAAGAGCCGGGTGGAATGATCGATGTCGAGCAACCTCAAGAAAATCAAGGTGTACTTGCAAAATCCACCAGTCTTAATGCCACCTGTGGCAGGCAGGCCGCTCATCTTATACCTTACAGTGCTAGACAATTCAATGGGCTGTGTGTTGGGTCAGCATGATGAATCCGGAAAAAGGGAGCATGCAATATACTATCTAAGCAAAAAGTTCACCGATCGTGAGACAAGGTATTCTATCTTTGAAAAGACTCATTGTGCTTTAGTTTGGGCTGCTCATCGTTTACTGGCGAAGACATGCTAAGTCATACAACTTGGTTGGTATCAAAAATGGATCCAATCAAGTACATATTTGAGAAGCCGCTCTCACACGAGGCGAATGCCCGGTGGCGGATGCAATTATCGAATGCGATATCCTCGTATGTCACACAAAAGGCGCTTAAAGGTAGTGCACTCACGAATATTTGGCGTGTCAGCCGATTCCAGATTACCAGCCAATGCGGCATGATTTTCCCGATGAAGACATCATGGCACTATTCGACGAGGGGAAGTCCTACGAAAGTGAAAGATGGAGAATGATATTTGATGGTGCGTCAAATGTGTGGGGACACGGAGCTGGGGCAGTGTTAATATCCCCTGATAATCGCTTTGTTCCGATCCATCGCAAGGTGAGCTTCTATGTCACAAACAACATAGCGTAATATGAAGCATGCATCCTAGGTATTCAAGCAGCCCTAGAGTGGAAAGTTAAAAGGCTAGATGTGTACGGGGATTCAGCTCTAGTTATTCATCAAGCAAAAGGCGATTGGGAGACCAGAGATCCCAAATTAATCCCCTACTGCAACTATGTTCAAGAGTTGATGAGGTCCTTTGATGAGATCACCTTCCAGCATATCCCTCGAGGTGAAAATCAGGTGGCGATGCATTAGCAACATTGTCTTCTATGTTCAATGTTACCGTGACAAGAGCTTGACTAAGATCGACCAAAGACCGAGTTCGCCCGCGCATCACTACTGCATGGCAATAGATGAAGAGCCTGACGAGAAGCCTTGGTATCATGACATCAAGCAGTACATCACTAATCAGGAATACCCACCGGGCATCTAGAGAATGACAAGAGAACTCTCGGAGAAGGTTGTCAAGAATTTCTTCTTGAGTGGTGGAGTTCTTTACAAAAGAAACTACGATATGGTTCTCCTAAGGTGTGTTGCCAAAGAAGAAGCCGAGAGAATCATGAGAGATGTGCATGAAGGCTCGTTCGGAACCCATTCAAGTGGGCACACCATGGCTAGAAAAATCTTAAGGCGGGTTATTACTCGGCTCCGGATGGAATCGATCGTTATAGCCGTAAGGAAATGCCACAAATGCCGATCTATGCGATCATATCCATGTGCCGCTTTGCCAAACTAAGTGTTCTCGACCGCATCTTGGCGTTTTCCATGTGGGGCATGGACGTCATAGGTCCAATTGAGCCCAAAGCGTCAAACGGGCATCGCTTCATTCCGTTGCAATTGACTACTTTACCAAGTGGGTTGAAGCCGCTTCATACTCCAAATAACCCGATTCGATGGTTGCTAAATTTGTGAAGAAAGATCTGATTTGCGATATGGTCTACACCGACAAGATCATCACCGATAACGGCGAAGAACTTGAACAAAGAAATGATGAAGGACTTGTGCAAGGAATTCAAAATTCAAAGACCATAATTCCTCTCCCTATCGCCCAAAGATGAATGGGGCGGTTGAAGCGACCAACAAGAATATCAAGAAAATAGTGTAGAAAATGGTGGTAACCTACAAGGATTGGCATGAGATGCTTCCTTTGCTTTGCATGGCTACCGTACTTGATCAAAGCGCACATCGACCGGGCAACCCTTTCTCTCCTTGGTATATGGATCGAAGCGATACTTCCCATTGAGGTTGAGATACCCTCCTGCGGGTCCCGATGGAAACTAAACCGGAGGAAGCGAGTGGAGTGCGAGCCGTCTGGATCAACTAAACCTCATTGAAGAAAAAGGGTTGCGACTTTGTGCCATGGGCGCTGTACAACAGAGAATGAGAACCGCTCGACGGAAAGTCCGGCGCGTGAGTTCAATGAGGAGATTTAGTACTCAAAAAGATACTCGCTATTCAAAGTGACTCCAGAAAGTGGGCACCCACTTATGACGGCCCGTATGTAGTCAAAAAGCCTTTTCTCGGAGGCGCGATACTCACCAACATGGATGGCGAAGACCTCAAGAACCCAGTCAATTCGGACTCGGTAAAAAGAAGTATTATGCCCGAATGAAATAAGCGAAAAAGAGAAAGACAAGCCAAGTAAGAATTAGCTCGCTAGGTTGAAAACCCGAAAGGGCGGCTTAGGCAAAATCAGAGCGACCCGGTGGATTGAAAACCCGCAAAGGGCGATCCAGGCAAAAATTAGGGTCAGAAAACTTGAGCATGAAAAGTAAAGAAAGGCATACAACTCCCCCGAAGGCTTGAATGAGGGAGTGATCAAGGTCAAGGACACAAATGTCGGCCTTTGCCTCACAGAGACACGACAATCGTAATCGAGTTTCTCATTTTCGTGTCTTTTTGTAGTTTTAAAATTCTCAAATGTACTGAACAGTCGACGTAACATTCTGTACGATCGGCTTCCACATCAATAAAGCTCAACTTTTCTCATGTCTTGATTGTTGATATTTCTGCTTTTTCTGCTCAAAATAAGCGTTTTTATGATGATGGTGATACTGAACTGTAAAACATGTGCATACATCATAGAGCATTATAAATCATTGCGAAATCTTTAAAAGTCATGGGAAATAAGCAAATTCCTAGAGATAATTAACCTTACAAAAAAAGGGTTGCATTCACAAACCGTTCGAGATGGCGAACCAGAGTGCAAACGCTCGTTCGGTTCACAAAGCTCACGAGCTTCCTCGGCCTTTCGGGCCTCGTACGGGAGTATCGGAAGTCGGTTGAACCAGTAAAAAATAAGCCTTGTCAAAAAGCAAAAATGAACGGTCAGGAAAAAGAAAGCTGATCGAAAAGAAAAAACATGAAAAAACAAATAACCGAAAAATGTAAAGTGGTCGAAAAACAATCGAAAAAGAATCAAAAACAAAGGAAAACAGTCCACCACATGCATCATCACATCAAAATCATAGCATTGCATGCACTCGCATAACATACTCCTGCATAACATGCCTTTGCATAACATGCACCCATGCTTCATGCATCATTCCTTGCATCAACTGACATATGCAGGTACCTCAATTCAACGCGCCCGATGGCGGCCATCTCAATCACTTATCAGCGAGGATTTGCGAATCCTTCAAAACCAAGCGTCCCTTCAGACCAATCGTCCCTTCGGATCCCGTCGTTATAGAGCACCAACGAATCATCGACACCGAGTCCTTCCGGTTTAGTTCAAATCAACAGGTCCAAATAAATGACTTTGAACTCGACCTTCATCTCGCCAAGTCATCACGGAGCATGACGGATCGGCCCCTCAGACCTCGTGTCCTTCATCTCGCCAAGTCATCACGGAGCATGACGGATCGGCCCCCAGACTTGGCGTCCTTCAGACTAGCTGTGCCAGTGTAAAGCATAGTGCAAGTCCATCAAGGTAAAATGTATCACCCCCACAACTTGATACGTAACCTCGAGCGCGCTCGAATAGGCCACCTTGAGCCCAAGTGTTCCTTCAGCCCAAGTGTTCCTTCAGAACCCAAGTGTTCCTTCAGAGCCCAAGTGTTCCTTCAGAACCCAAGTGTTCCTTCATAGCCGCAAATGCTCCTTCAGAACCCAAGTGTTCCTTCAGAGCGACAAGCGCTCCTTCATTCCTGCACTTTTGTCACTTTCTTCCCAACCAAATCAAGGCTTATCGAGGAGGACGGTACCTTCTTTCTTGTTTTATCTATCGCTTTATTTCTTGCTGTTTACGCCACCCGAGGGTCGGCACCAATTTGTTTCCTGTTTTGTTAGCTTAATGAGGTTATGCACCGCATCCATTCATCCAAAAAGAAAAAGAGGAAATTTCGGGTTTTTCCCTAAGTAGACAAAAATCGGTATAATTCCTGAATTCTTTATCTCTATTTTGCCTCGGAATATGTTTCGGCCAATTCATATTCCTTGTTAAAATCTAGATAAAGAGGGGCAGCTGTCATACCCCAATTTTGTCCGGCTTAGGTCAAAACCCTAATTTTCCCCAAAAAAAGAATAACCAGAGGAGTAAAGAGCATCATGCATTGCATTTAGGTTTCTAAAAGTCATTTCAAAGCTTCTAAAATCGTTTTTAGAGTGAGAATGCACTTTTTAGGCAAATTAGGACTTTTTAGGGTAAAGGGCATTTTGGTCATTTTTCACAACAGGATGAGTTTTCTCGTTAAAAATATGCATCCACAAAAAGTACATTTTATTCCATCCAAAATAATTTTTGTACAATTTTTGGAGAGAAATTCCTAGTTCAAATAATTAAACATGCATTTTTCCTATTTTTAGTGCATAAAAAATGCCAAAAGACCATTAAAAATCCCCCAATTAATTAAGTGACAATTTTGATTGTCTAGAGCAATTAGGGAGGCTATTTCATGGTGTCCAAAAATATGTAACATGTTTCAATAGGTGCATTTTCATTTTTACATGCCCAAAAGATTCAAAATTCAAAATATAAAAGGAGGAAGTGTCCTCAATAAGACAAAAGACCAAAAATAAGCATTTTTTTATTTTTCTCTCCCACATTCAGCTGCTCATGCGCAGCTCTCTCTCCCTCTCTCTCTCTCTCAAGAAGCTTCTACACACATCTTTTCTTACTCACCAAGATTTGATTTGATCTTATCCTCACTTTTGCCCATTTTGGTAAATTATTCCACACACTTACACTAACCTCTCCACCAACAAATGTCATCTTTCCCTTTTGATAACATTCCCTCACCATAATACCCTTAACCCTATCTTACAAGAGTCACCATTCCCAAATTAGATTTTTTTGTTCACAAATTTTCTTTTTTTTCCTTCTTTTATGCGCCACCTCCACTCATCTCTCTCACACACTTGTGTTTTCTAAATACCCTTGATCCATGTGACCAACAATCCTAACCATCCATTCAAAATTAAAATCCAATCCTAGAGCCCAATCAAAGCAAAAGGACCTAAATACCCTAAAGCCTCAAAAATTCCTATAAATACCTCACACATTCACTCTTCACCAATCTTTGGCTATTACTCTCACATTCAAGGAAAACCTAGAACAACCTCTCCTCTCCTTCTCCCCTCTGCAGGCCGAAACCCTCTCCTTCTTCCCCCTCCTCCATTACTTCACCTTCATCCACCAAAACACCTTTAATCCACCTCTCACACCCTTAACCTTCCTTTCTCACTCAAGGAGTTCATCACACCATCTTCATCTTCTTCCTTCCTTTGCAAGGCCAAAGCTCTCTTTCATTTTCCTCTCCTCCATTTCTTCAATTTTCTTTTCCATCTTAGAGAGAAGGTAAAATCTACAACCCCTTTTGCATCATCTCCAAATATTTTGCATTGAAACTCATTTTCTTTCCCTCATTCCTTTCGCATAACATCATTTTTACAATGTAGTTTGTTGTGGGTTGAGGGGTGAGATTTGTTGTCTCACCCTAAAATAAGTGGATTAGTGTTGTTTTCATGTTAATTTTTGAGTTTTCTTGTTAAATAAAATGGAGCAAGGTTTCGCATATACATGATCAAAATGTCTTCAAAATTGATTTTGTTGTTTCTTTGTTTAAATCTTGTTGTTGGTATTTTTCTTTAGTAAGTTGTTGAGGATTTGGCTCTATGATTCCTACTAGTGCCAAGTGCACTTTGATCTTAGTAGTGGAGAGAGCTAAAAATGACTCTTATTTAATATATTAGTTTATGTACTCATTAGTTCTTGTGTTTTAATTTACCTATTGTTTAGTTGTTGATGATCTTGCAAAGTGATTCCCACTAAGTACCTAGTGCTTTTGATTTAAAGTGGTGAAGATTGCAAGAAAGGATTCAATCTATTTCATAGTTTATATGTTTATGTGTTCTTGTGGTCTAGCTATATTGTTGTCTAGTTGTTGATGATCTTGCAAAGTGATTCCCACTAAGTACCTAGTGCTTTTGATTTAAAGTGGTGAAGATTGCAAGAAAGGATTCAATCTATTTCATAGTTTATATGTTTATGTGTTCTTATGGTCTAGCTATATTGTTGTTATTTGTTGATGATCTTGCAAAGTGATTCTCACTACATGCCTAGTGCATTTTATTCAAGTGGTGAAGATTGCAAGAAGGGATTCAACCTTGTATAAATTGTCATTCCATTCTCTATTTTATCTCTTAATAGTTCTTGTGAATTAATCATAGTTTTTGCTTAATGTTCAAAGTTTTATTTGCATACTTGGTTTTGGCCATGAGCCCATCTCATTGAATAAAATTCTCTATTGCATGTTCTTTAGTGTTGGGGTTTTGATTTTTTGGTTTTGGTTCCCTCATGTGTGTTCTTGGGATTAGGGTTTTAGGTTTTGAGGTTTAAGTTACTAGTTTGTTTTCTTGAACTTTTAGGTTGAATAAAAATATGCCTTGCTAGATACCTATTTTGCAATTTCACATGTTAGCTTAGATTTGTGCTTCATGATGCCCTTGTGTGTTGGTATGAAACCTAGCTTACCTTTCTTTTGCCATCCTAGTTTTTTACTAAAAGTGCAAAAACATTTTCTATTTTTATCATGTTCACCAACTCTTTACTTTTGCTTCTCCAATAAACATTTTGTCTCATTTAATTCCCCACACTTTGCATTTCATTATTTGTGCCTACATGTTCATGCATTCATTTATGTCTATATGTCTTGCATTTCATAAATTAAATACTCATGCATTCAATAATGTTGTACTTTACATTCCATAATCACATACTCTTGCACTCACATGCTTGCATAATTATGCATCCAATTGTTCATAGCAACTTGTGAATACTCTTATGATTGCTTTGCTCGTGTTCCAATGGTTGTTTTGGGTTTTGACTTGAAAAAAGGATTTGAAATGTTGTATTTCTTTTCAAGCTTGAAATTCCATGTTTTTCCCAAATAAGAAAATCTAAGGTATTTTCCTAAATAAAATCATTAACCATCACTCGAAGCCGTTGCTTGTTTGATCGTTAATGAGGAGTTATTAGTGATAGTCACTCGAAGCCTTTGCTTGTTTGACTATCATGAAAACTCCCACACATTAATTAAACAACAAAAACCAATTCAAACTTTCAAAATAACACGAGTTATTAGTGATAATCATCACTAAGGCTCACCACCTTTTTCAAAACTGTTTCTTTCAAAAAAAATAATAGTACGACGTTGTCGCTTGTAATCACTGAAGCCATTGCTTGTTTGATTACCGCTTTCAACTCTCTTTTCTTTCGAGTTAATACCGAATGCCACTCAAGCCTTTGCTTGTTTGGTGTTCGCGAACACTCGAGTCTTATTTCAAAACTCCAAAAGCACTTTCAAAAATCATAAAGCCGTTTTCACACGCAAAACCGAGAACTACGTTGCTTTGATCCTCACCGCTGAGGGTACGTAGGGACCGGTTCATGTCCCGTCAAGCATACCTTTAAAAACCCATAAAAACAAGAACTACGTTGCTTTGATCCTCACCCGGTGAGGTGCGTGGGACCGGGTTCTGTCCCGTCAAGCACGCTTTTCAAAAATCTTTGTTTTGTTCCGCTTTTCAAAGATACCAAAAACATCCCTTTTTCCCGTTTTCAATAAAGTGATTTCTCAAAAAGAAAAGAAAATAAATAGAACAACGTATTTCAAATCAAACATTTCAAAACCACATCAAATTAATGGTTCCCTTTCGGTAGAAAGGGCGCGTGGGGTGCTAATACCTTCCCCATGCGCAACCGACCCCCGAACCTACATCTCTAAGTTTTCGAAAGACCACCCGCTTTCCTAAAAAGGTTTTTTCAATGTTTTCCTAAATAAATATTGGTGGCGGCTCTACTATTTTCAACGTTGTCAAACTAAAAAGTCCCAAACCGGATTTTTCGGGGCGCAACACGGTCTAAAATAGTATTAGTAAATAGTAACTTACAAATATATAGCAAATATACCTTTGAATAAGGACATGTAGCTTGCTTTTGACTAAGCTGATTGACGTTGACAACCGTAGGATCAATGTTCTCTGTCATCTTGTTTATTCTCTCTACTTGTTTTCTAAATGCAGCGTAGTGAATAGAAGAATATTAAGCTCAAACGTTATAAACTACAAATATACTGATCGATCAAAGTTGTATATTGATTCTAATTGTATGTGCATCAAGCTGAATACAAAAATATGTGACAAACATTTTTAATATATAACATTATTTATAAGATGAGAATTAAAAAAGGTTGAAATGGATAAAATTACTCATATTTAATATTGATCTTTTCACATTGGCAAGGATTTTGGTCTAGTCCCCCCTCGCTTTTTTTTTCTGTTTTTTTTTTTTTATTAATAAATTCAGAGCAATCATCCATTTGTTAAAAAAACTCATATTTAATAATATTCTAGTTAGTAAATATATAGAATAAAATCTATGGAATGTGGTACAAAATATTAGATGGTAAATAAATATAATATATAAATGTAATATATAATAACAAATATACATGTATCAAAATAAATAATAAATAGATATAAAAAGTAGGTAAAAAGTTTTGCAATAAAAGAAATAATAGGATAAACATTATGTAATATGCTTTAGTAATATGAAATTGTGGTAGCTCAAATGGTCAGCATTAGGAGGTGACAGTGTGGGGGAATGGGTTCGATCCCCACCTACCTTTTTTTTTGATATATTTCGAAATAAATGCTGAGGTGGATTTAATTGGTGCTGACATATTTATTGACGTGGCTGATTAGGTGGATGCATAGGTGTCAGATTCATGGTTATATATAATATAGATTGTTGTATGGTATCTTGATAGTGTAGTTGTGAATAGTAACAAATATAATGATCTTGAAATTAATCCCCCATAATGTAGATTTGAAATTCTCTAATTCCTATTAAATGTGGACCTTCTAATTGACAGAATGTCATTGATTGAGCTGCTAATCAATTCCTATTTATTCCTTGTATTTGACTATTCACGTTAATATTTGATTTGATTTAAAGGCCTTATTAAAACTAATGGTAATTTCCATCAGAAATATTGAAGACTGATATCTCGCAATATGATGTTGTAGTCATCCATGAAATCAATTCGAATCACCTAATATGGTCTGTCAATGTCCCAAAATTGCGCTAATTATTAGTTGTATCTAGCTTGTATATTAGTTGTATTAATTGTATATAGATTAGATTGGTTATATATATACAGTTCCTTCAGTAGAATTTCCTTATTGTAAATACAGTTCCATAACTGTAGAGGAATTAGGTATTTTTAGTTAACAAGCTAGTTAGTTTGTTATCTTCTTTTTGCAATCGGCTCTATCATTGCTTCACTACTGTATATATGGTCTTCATGTACTGATACAATTCAATTGAATGAGAATGTTGATTTTAGATTCATATTTCACCTCTAGTTTGATATAATCAACACTAATTAAATATCTTTTAATTTCAGAATTGAAGTGAATTAATTCCTGATTACCACCCAGTCACCCACAAAACCTTATTATATCAGGGCTAACTATTTTTTACTAATCAAGGCCCTATGATTGTGACAAATTACCATATTTCTGAATTAATTAGAAATTTATTGTGCACATTGAGATTTGAATTAAGGTTTTTAAAAATAATTTGGTAAATTAAAGGAGTCGCAATGTGATCTAGTATAAAAAATAAGGTTTGGTCTATTAAGGTTTTTTTGAACTAAGGAGTCACAATGTTCAAATTTTGTTACCCAATTGGCTTGAAGATGCAAGCCTTTAATTGAGGAGGAATCTCAGAACTCTGTTTCAAAACCAAAGTATAGAACATACAATACATTAGGGATCGATAATACGCTATATTTAAGTTTGGTCACGTTATTTCGGGCTGCACACCTGTCTTCAAATAGGCGATATTGACATAGTCATATTGCTGGAAGAAGTCGTCAAAATAAGAATGGAGAAGATCCATTACTGAGACCTGGAGAAGATCCATTACTGAGACCTGAAAAAAAAAACTGTACGACATCTTGTTTGAGAATGATAATGTCATCGCAATATTACCTTGTTGTATTATGTTCCAGTGAAAAGCGCTGGTGCTGAAAGTGTTGTGTACATTAGAATACCACAATTTAAAAGAGTTGATGGTGAGAGTGGGCAAATATTGATTCTTTCTGGTGATCATGTTTACAAGAATGGAATATATGGATTTTGTACAGGTGAAAATTCATTTATATCGTTTCTAATCTAATATTACAATTTATAATTAATATCTTGTTTTGATATTCAAAATTAGTATTGTTGCATTGCAGAAACATATTGATACAAATGTTGATATCACAGTGTCTTGCGTTCCCATGGATGGCAAGTATATATGCCAAATTTGATTTTATTTAATCTTTTCAATGTTTTGGATTTCTATGGTTTCTATAGTCTTAACTATTAGTTTTTGATAGTAAAGAAGATTTGTTATGTTGAATCGTCCACCATCTGTTATTATTCTAAATTGTCTAAGCTCTAATCACTTTTCATCAATCTGTGATTCAGATAAGTTTTTGGATGAATTTTGAACCTTCATTCTTGTTGCTTTTAAAGAAAGAAAGATTTCATGAGGATGAAGATCATGTGTCCATTTCACTCCCTTTGTTTTTGTGACTTTGATATGTAGTATTATGTTACTGGAAAATGACACTACCTTGGAAAACATAACATTTTCAATAATGTGGTAAAGTTGAGAGGTGGTTAGAAGAGAATTGGATAATGATGCTAAAGTTCCAAGAGCTGTTTTTGGAACTTTTTGGAGGTAACTGGGTTTTTCTTTTAAATCCATTGCAGCTGTCATAATTGCATGGGGACTTCTGCACAAACATGTTCTAAACTATGCTTTTCATTAGGTGAAAATACATGGAATTTCAATGAAGTGGCTATTGACAAAAGGCTGGACTACTCTGAATCTTGGAAGTATGGAAAGATAACTTTGTTCATGGAACGGGGATTTTTAACTTCCTGGAATATAATAAAGAGGCTATGTTATGTATATGGTTAGAATATATATGGTAGTATATGTACTATAGTTATTTTTGGTTACAATATAATGTAGTATAGTTATTACTTCAAGATTGTAATAGTCATTAATTTTTCTTAGATTAAATTTGAAGGATTTTGTAATTTAGTTGCATTTGTAAAGGATTTGAATTTGAATTTATAATTAATTCAATATTTTTATTTTACCAACACTTTGTCTATAAAAAATTGAAAATATATTAGATACAATAGTGGTATTGGGGATGATTTTATAGTTACTTCAATATTTTATTTTACCAATGCTGAGTTTTTTTTAAAAAAAAAAAAAGGAATATAAGTAGTGCTTTCTGTAGGAAACGCTGCCAAAGGCTACGTGACTTTCAGTAGCGCTGCTGTTTGGTACCATGCCTTTTGTTGTTGTTTCTGTTTGTAATCCTAGGACTGTACGTGAGATCACGACACTAGGATTAGCTGAAGATTAGCTAAGGATTGTCTGTGCATGCGTGTTATGAAAGTTGTATCCACTACTGTTGATTGTTTCCTTGTTATGTGATTTCCTCACTCTTCTTTCCTTGTGGCTACTCGTGTGCCATTGTAAACGTTTAGGTGATGAAAAAGCAGATGGTGAAGAGCCTATCGACGTGGACGCCGAGTAGTTCGTGTTGATGAAGATTATTAGCTGCTAGTTGTACTGTTATTTGTTTTTAAAACATGTAGTTACTGGTAAAAGCTCTGAGACATGTGACACCAGGATTCCATGGGGTTTTTACTTTACTTTTGGTACTTGGTTGATTTTTATTTCTGCATTTGCTAGTGATACTTTTCACTTTGTTTGACTTATAGTTTTTACAAAGACGTATTTTCTATAATTTTTTTTATATACGTCACTTTTTCCAAATTAAACGGGGTAGCGGGTGTCACACCGCCGCTATAAAGGCATGCTATTTTTTTATATAAATTCAAATCCGTCGCTAATTCAAAATTCCCTCGCTAAAGGTCTGTCGCAAATGCTGACGTGATTGTTGCGCAGACCTTGGGTTAACGTGAAAGTTAAGTTCCGTCACAATGGGTCCCTCGCTAATTTAATTTAATTTTTTAAGGCCTAGCCCAAACACTCTTCTTCTTCTTCTTCTTCTTCTTCTTCTTCTTCTTCTTCTTCTTCTTCTTCTTCTTCTTCTTCTTATAGTCCCTCCTTTAGAAATGAGCGTATTTTCCTTTTAACTTCTCTTTTGATATTTCATTATTTTCTCTTTGACTTCATTTCTATTTTCATCCTATGTTCGTTTTTGATTGGTTCTTCATAAGGTTTTGTTTGCTTAGGGTTGGGTAAGTTAAAAGTTGAAACATTTTAGAGGTGTATTTGGGTGAGCATTTAAGAAAAGTTAATTTTAATGGAATTGATTATGCAAAATTAATTTGGTTACAATTGAGCTTGTAGTGAGGTGATTTATGTTTGATATTTTTAGTCAAAGCAGGTTTGATGTAAAAGATAGTGTAAATTTGTAATTAGTCTAAATTTATGACTTCTTGTGAAACTGGGGATTGGAGACAATTAATTTTGCCTGTTTATTGAAGCGTAGATGTCTATTGTGAGCAAAAGTGTTAAAGAGTTTTTGAAGGAATATTTTGTAATGGGGTTGAAGAGTTTATTAGGGTAGCATGGCAATATGATTTTACTAAAAAGGAAGGGGGATCAGATGTTCATGCCTTAAATGTGACGGTGTACCTATTAGTACTGATGATGAAATTAGGGAGCACTTGTATCGTAACGGGTTTAGGCCTAATATTGGATTCGGGTGGACCATGGAGAACGACTTCCAAATTTTGACATAGGGGCTTCAAGCAGTTCTAGTTTTCATGCTCCATATAATGAACAAATTGAGTCGATGGAAATCATGATTTGTGACAGTCTTGGGGTGAATGTACCATTTGATGAGCCTCAGTATGATGATCATGATGAACTTCCAAACGAAGAAGCACAAAGATTTTATTGTTTGTTAAAAGAGTAAAACATATCGTTGTTTGAAGGCTCGCAAGAGTCAAAATTATCCTATGTGTGTGAAGCTTTCAGCTCTCAAGTCAATGAACAATATCTCTGAGTTGGGTTTAAAATTTTAGAAGTATTTAATACATCACCAAATATCAGACTAATAACATCAAAACAGAATACTAATAACTAAGACACCCCACCCCGATGCTACTGTCATACCCCAATTTTGTCCGGCCTAGGTCAAAACCCTAATTTTCCCCAAAAATAATCAAATTTAGAAAAGTAAAAAAACACCATGCATTGCATTTAGGTTTTAAAGTCATTTCAAAGTTTCTAAAATCATTTTTGGAGTTGGAATGCACTTTTTAGACAAATTAGGGTTTTTCAGTACAAAAGGTTATTTTGGTCATTTCATAAATAAGGGACAGTTCCTCAAGACAAGTCATCCAATATGCATTTCAAAGTATTAGAGGTCACTCCTAGGGTGAAAAATCATTTTAGAAGTGAAGATGTGTTTCAGGCAAAAACTAGGGTTTTTAGAGTGAAAGGGCATTTTGGTCATTTCACAATAAAAATGGTCTTTCATCCCAAATCCTTGAATAATCATCAATGATGTATTTGAGGGATATTTGTGCTCCATTGTGATTATTTTTGCGCATAAATATTAAACCTTTTGGCCTAAAAACCTAGTTTTTGGATAGAAGGGTAAAATGGCGTTTTCCTTTGAAGTGGGGTAAATAAATCAATTTTGGGATTGGTGAGATCATAAAATTCAGAGCCCAATCATTGAATCATGGATATAGCCCAAAATGGCATGAACTAGGAAGAATAATCTAGAAGGGAATATTCTACATCCTTTTTGAATTTTGAAAGGATAAGGATAGTACAATAGTACAATTTGCAATTCCACTCACTCTCTCACACTCTTTGCTGCGCATAAACAGCCCATAATCACCCCATTTTCATTTATTTTTATTGCTTGCAAATTGTATTAGATCATGGCCTTCCATTTAAATGTGAAAATCAATCCTCACCTTTTATTTGAATCAAAATGGCACTTGTGTAAAAAGCTTTGTAGAAAATTACATTTTTGTAAATGAGCTTAACCTTCACCACCCTTCTTAGGCTGCGCATTCCAGCCCTCTCTCTCTCCCATTTTATGATTTTAATTACCCTCAATCCATGTGATCTTGCATCTTGACCCTTGATTCAAATTTTATCTCAAATCCTATTGGTTTGCAAGAGTTACATTGTCCTAATTACCCTTTAAGTTTTCACTTCATATAAAAGCCTAAAATAAGACCTAGCTCACATACACTCTATCATTTTACCCTAGCACACTCTTCTCCTCTCCTTCTCCTCTCCTTCTCCTCTCTCAAGGCCGAACCCTCTCACTCTCCTCCTCCATCTTCTTTCTCAAGTTTCATCCACCAAATCACCTTAAATTCACTCCATATTCATACATCTTCCTCTTTCCACCTTTGATTCCATTTCTATACCACAAAGGAGCTTACTTTCTTCAAGTTTGCGTGGCATTGTTGGTGTTCTTGGTCTTGATCTTCATTTTTCTACTCTTTTCTAGTTGATCTTGAGGTAAGCATCATATCTTTTGCATTTTTAACTATTAGTATGTAAATCTCTCTTCTACTCCTCTATTCTCTCTAAGAGGCTTAGAGGGTTCATTTCAAACACTATGTCAAGGACATTGGGAGCCTTGGGTGTTTGAAGTGAACCCTTGGCCTTGAGGAGAGGTTTCTTGTGTTTTCAACCATGTTCTTGCATTTTTTCATACTCATTTTGTCATTTTTGCATGAATAAAAATTTCCATGTGATATATGCATTCCCTTGTTCATGTCATAACTTGCAAGTTAAGATTTTGATTTGCTTTATTGAGTGAGAGGGTTCGGTTTTAGGTTCCTAAGATTTAGGGTTTTTGTTGTCTCTTCACTTTTTTATTTTGTGTAGATAAATGCTTGATGTGCTTAAACTTGCATAGTTTGCTCCATGTGTTTGATTATGAATGTGTGCATGAAATAATGTGTTGTTTATGTCACATGAGGTTTCGGCCTCAAGCCTTAAGATTAGGGTTTTCATTTGCCTTCCATTTACTCCTTGATTCATGTGAATAAAATGCTTGATTTGTATAATTTGTTTCATGTGTTGATCTTGAATTTAATTATGAAATAACTTGAGGTTTTGTGCATATAAGATTTCGGCCTTAGGGTTTTTTTTAGGGTTCATCTTAGTGCTTAAAATATATGTTTGATCTTGTGTAGAAGTGTGTAATAGTGTTAGCATGTTTCTTAACCTTTTACCACTCATTTTCATATTTACTTTACCACTTACTAATATTTTACCATAAGTAAAAACAAAGAAAAACATTTTTACTTTTTTACTTTACTATTTCATTAAGTATTTACCTAAAACTTCATGCATGTTTGTTTTACCCTTCACTAACTTTTTACCACAAGTTTTTACCACTTGTCTATTTACAAAAACACCCAAAAGATTTTTACACTTTGCACCTTATCATTTATGCATTCATACAAGTTTATATCTTTTGCATTCATACTCTTTCAAATGTCCATGAATTCATTAATCAAATGCTCATGCCTTCTTGTATGCTCATGCATCTTTGTACATACTCATTATTGCATTTATTCTCAAATGTTCATGCATTTACATGCATTCATGCCTATCTAACCTAGCACATCATAATCATATGCTCATATCCTCACATACTTGTTTAATCACATGTTCAAGTAATCATGTATGCATTTGTTCATGGCGACTTGTAAATATTCTTCATGTTTGCTTTGCCTATGCTTTCATTGTTGTCTCGGTTTTGAATAAAAAAGGATTTGTAATGTTCTATTTTCTTTTCAAGTCCAAAATCAAATGTTTTCTAATAAAAACCTTAAGGTATTTTTCATAAATAAAATCATTACCCATCACTCGAAGCCGATGCTTGTTTGATCGTTAATGATGGAGTTACTAGTGGTAGTCACTCGAAGCCTTTGCTTGTTTGACTATTATGAAAGCTCCCACACATTAATTAAACAACAAAAACCTAATTCAATTTTCCTAAAAAATAATATGAGCCATTAGTGGTAATTATCACTAAGACTCATCCTTTTCCAAAACAATTTCAAAAAAGATAATAAAACGTTGCAACTAGTGATTACTTGAGCAATTGCTCGACTGATTATCGGTTCCAACACTTTTCTTTCAAGTTAGTAACGAACGCCACTCGAAGCCATTGCTTGTTTGGTATTCATGAACGCTTGAGTCATATTTCCAAAAACTCAAAAGATAAGATAAAGACAAAACACAAATTTTCTCAAGATTAAGAACCAAGAACTACGTAGCTTTGATCCCTCATCGCATTGAGGGTACGTAGGAGCGGGTCACATCCCGTCAAGCACTCTTTTAAAAAATCTTAGTTTAGTTTCACTTTTCAAAGATCTCAAAAAGATTTCTTTCTCTCTTGTTTTCTAAAAAACTCTTTCAAATAAAAAGGAAAAGAAAAGAAGTAGAACGATTCATTTCAAATCAAACACTTCAAAACCACATATCGAATTAATGGTTCCTTTCGGTAGAAAGGAGGTGTGGGTGCTAATACCTTCCCCACACCTAACCGAATTTCCCGAACCTACATCTCAAAGTTTTCGAAAGACCAATTGCTTTCCAAAAGGTTTTCCTAATATTTTCCTTAATAAATGTTAGTGGCGGCTTCATTGAAAGATTTCTTTTTTAGAAAAGTTGTAAACGAGGAAGGTTCTCCTCGGGACTTTTTCAAGCGCAATAAATTTGGCGACTCCAATCGGGGGAAATTGTTTTTTTAAAAAAATATAAGTGGGTCAAACCTAATTAATCCGTTGTGTGGTTCAAAATGTTTGATTTGAATTATTTTTCGCTTTACTTCTTCATTTCCTTACCTTTTTCCTTTTCTTTCTTCATATGCTTGTAATTACGCATGCTTTCCCCATCTATTATAATCCCTTCTTCTCTCGCTCCTTTTCTTGAGGTAAGCTATATATGGTTGTTGATGACACTTTAGGTTAGTTCATTTGTTTTGAAATGATGCTAAACCTTAGGGTAGACGACACATGTTACCGCTTGCTTCTATCCGACTGGTCCGCTTTTTCCTTGCAGTGGGGAGGGTAGATTTTAGAAAGTATGTCCTCAATCACACACTTTCACACCTTACATTTTGTATGTTATGAGTGGGCTCCTATACCCGATCCAACAAACACCTAGGAGAGTGGAGACGATTAGTATCGTCATTCGAGACCTTTGTCCATCTCGACACTCATGAAAGTCTCAACCAGAGTACGCTTTCTCATGACGCTTCACACTTGGTAGTTCTCTACATTTGTGGACGTCGGCATGAGGATTCTATAGCTCTGGTAGCCATTGTGAGGGTGTGAATTAGAACTACATGGGAGGAACCTTTGAAGTTGCCCTAGAACTTAGGATTTCCACCTTTGTAGGACACGAGGACATACAAATTGTGTGTTGCATTGTAGTTTAGACATGTCTTTCCTAAAAAAAAAAAAAAGATTTTCAAAAAAAAGAGAAAAAAGAAAGGGTTGCCGTTGTAGCCTTTTCTTTTGCCGTTCCGTACAAAGCGACATATGACCCACTTTATTTTCAAAAAAAGGAAGAAAGAGTTACTGCTGTAGCTTTCCTCCTACCGGTCTATATGAAGCAGTTTACGGTCCGTATTTTCAAAAAAAGGAAACCTGAGTTATCGCAAATAAAGTTTTTCCTAACCTTGCATTTGCATAAAGCATCATCGTCATTTGCATACATCCCCGCATTGCATAAAACTTAAGTTTCTGCAACTCATGCATTCATAGTGCATCTCATTTGCATTTGCTTGTCGAGGACCACCGAATAATGCACCGTCTTGTCATAGGTGTATCAAAATGGAATCAAGTAGCAAAGCTTCACTTACTTCTCGCCTCCCGATTGTAAAGAAAGTGGATGTTGGTAGCCTGAGGCAATGTGCAGCCCTTATGGGTCCAATTGAGAGGGATTCCTTCGACTTAGCATATGGGAATATCCGCAAGCTCTTGCAGTTGAATGTTCAAGAAGATGCTCTTGTGGCTTTAAGCCAATTCTATGATTTTGATATGAGGTGCTTTTTCTTCAAGAACTTTCAACTTTCGCCCACATTAGAAGAGTATGAGCAGCTTTTGGGATTCTCCCGGTCTCATGCAAGACCCTATCAATTCCAGGGACTGTATTACACTGATGAAAGGTTAGCAACGTTGTTGAGGATTGGCAAGGATCAGTTGAAGATACAAAAATTGAAAAGAAATGGTGCAGCCGGGTATCCACAAGAGTACTTCGAAGATCTGATGCAATCTTATGCTCTGGCCAAGAATTGGGGTCCATTCAAGTTAGTATTAGCCCTTACCATATTTGGGGTCATTCTTTTTCCTCAAATAGAGAGGTATATTGATGAAGATGCAATTGGTGCGTTTTTAGCCTTCAAAGATGCCAAGAACCCTATCAATCTCGTGCCTGCTATTCTTGCTAACACGTATCATGCCTTCACTCGCCACAGTCAGTTCCGTACAAAGAAAATATGCATTTCTGTCCACGTCCTCTATGCCTGGCTCATTCTTCATGTGGTCCATAACCGTCTAGATGTCAAAGAGTTAATTTCCTATGCTCTAAGTTGTGAGGTGAAGGTCAGAACTACTTCAGAATGGTTTGAGTTTCTGAAAAACCTTAATGATCTCCAAATTCGATGGTATACCGCTGCATGTTGGAATGACAGACCTTTGGTGTTGTTCAGTTGTGGAAGATTTCAGAATGTGCCTCTCATGGGGACTCAAGGGTGTATCAACTATAACCCTTCATTGACTTTAAGGCAACTCGGTTACCCGATGAAGAACTCACCCTCCGAAAGCATGCTGTCCCGTGTTTACCTCTATAAGGGGATGCCTAAATGCGGTGATTTGCTTCGAAGAGTTCAACAGTCATGGGAATCCGCGGTGCAAAAAGGAAGTGAAGAATTGTCAAAAAGAACCAGTGACATCACCTTCAATCAATGGCTTAAAGACAAGCTTCAAAGTGTGAGATCACCGAGTCAAGGGATGCTTATCCTTGAGGAGGAGATTCTAGAACCCTATGTCCCTACTTATGAGGAGTTGAATGAAGCCAAATTCACCTTAGCAAAGGTAGAAGAAGAGAAGAGAGCCTTGCAGGCCAAGTTAGAAGAGATGACTCTAGAGAAGGAAAAGTTAGAGGAAGAAAATGCTATCAAGATGACCATTGTGTGGAAGAAAGTGTCAAACGATTCAAGAGAGAAGAACAAAGCAAGATAGAGGCCCGAGTGGATTTCTGAAAAGAGCCGAGAAGAACTCCGTAGTACAAACAGAAAGCAAGGAAGCGCGCTGAGGAGGCCCAAGAGTGGAAGACACTAGCCCACCTGGTCGAGCAAGAATCACACCGTGTGAGGAGTTGAAAGGTCACCGAGGAACCTCGAGAAGGAGAAAATGCTGTTGAGGAGATCCTCAAGGAATATCAGCAAGCCTTGAGTTTTGAAAGAGAAATATTTGGTGAATTAAAAGGTAACCTTCGCAGTCTGGAGTAGGCCTACAGGCAGGTTCGAGTTGAGAGTCAGTATTGGGAAAAGCGCTTCCTGGACTTGATAGGGAAAATTGAGGAGCAAGAGATCATTAAAGAGCTAAAGGAGGAAATCCAGATGTGGAAGGACAAATTCTCCAAGTTATCCGAATCAAGCTAGTCAAGCTATGGCAGAGTTCCCAAAATCTAAGGGCAAATGAGGCCGAAATGTGTTTCTTCAACACCCTCTCCGAGGTGTACAAGTTTGTGAAGTATTGCCGGGCATTGGTCGTGGAGTTCAAGGAACAATCTCAGGGAGCAAGAGTCAACAAGAAAAGGAAGAGAGCCGAAGAATTTAAAGCCATTTGTAATTGAGTTGATTAGATGTACTTCTTTATCTAAAGCATTCACTCTGAATATTGTATTCTGAAATATTGTATTCCTTTACTTTATTTCATTATGAATATGGTACCACCTTTTCCCTTGGCAAAAGTCGTTGAAGCTCTTTGTCCTTGATGAATGAAGTGTTTGGTTTGCTACTTTGATTCCTCGTTCCTTTCACTTTCTAAGAAAAAAGAATAATAAAAAATAATAATAAATAAGAAAAAAAGAGAGAAATAAAATGAATAAAAAAAAAAGAAAAGAAAAGAAAAGAGAAAGGAAGGAAAGTTGACGCGCCTAAGACAAGATGAGGCATTACGTGGTTCTTGACGTCGAGCAAGCATTACGCATACATTCATGCATTCATTCATGCATTTTTCTTTTTCGCTCTTATATAATAAAAGTCTAAATAAACAGAAAAGGCAAGCTGGTGCGACAACATCGGTATTGGACACGCTCACAGGCCAGAGGGATGGCAATCTTAGCAGATATCGATCCACCTCAGCCAGCAGCAGGAGAATCGAATCCTCCTATTCCAGACTCAGCAAATGGAAGTGGAGCAAACCCGACCCTCACTGCATGTAATCGAACCCGGGGCTCTGGTAGCTCCAGTCAGAGTGATCCTGAAATGAGGAACAAGATGAATGCTTTAAAAGCGCAGGTAAGCGAGGTGATGAGGCTTCTGTTGTCCTTGAAAGATGGGAATGACTTTCAGACTGCCTAGTGGCCTGCCTACGGCCTTCCTTTGGGATACACTCCCCCAAGTCAAGAAGCAAATCAGGAGGCTGGTCTTGTGTCGACAATGAGAATGTGCGACCAACGTCTGTTGGACCGTATGAGTAATCACTGAACCCCGGTCCGATTCCCCATCCAATTGTTATACCTCACCCACTCCTCGAAATCTCACTACACCGCCACCGCTTTTTCCAGCGACTCGGGGCTTCGTGTCCGCAACTCGCTTATCCCCGTGTTCGATGACTCAAGGCCGCCACCGCAATATGTTGTAAGCAATTCTCCCGGGTTTTTCTCACGAGCACCAATGGACCAAGGAACAATTCCAAATGTTAGAAGAAAGGCTAAGGATGGTTGAAGGTTTTGGCTTGAGCTAAAGAGGCTAGAGATTTATGCCTTATCCCCGATGTGGTGCTACCCCAAAGTTCAAGGTTCCCGACTTTGACAAGTATAGAGGTGCTACTTGCCCAAAGAGTCATCGGACGATGTACTCGCAGAAAATGTCTACTTACTCCCGGATGACAAACTGTTAATCCATTGCTTCCAAGACAACTAGCCGGGCATCTCTTAATTGGTACATGAAGTTAGAGCCATCCCAAATCCATTCTTTGGAAGGATTTGGCGGATGCTTTTCTCAAACAAGATCAATACAATGCAGATATGGCGCCAGATCGGACACAGCTGCAGAACATGAGTAAGAAGGACAGTGAATCATTCAAGGAGTATGCCTAGAGATGGAGGGCTTTGGCTGCGCAAGTTACACCCCCTCTGCTAGACAAGGAATTGGTTTCTATGTTTATGGAAACCTTGCCGTCGTTGTATTATGACCGCCTGATTAGTAGTGTCTCGTCCAATTTCTCAGATTTGGTGATTGTGGGAGAGAGGTTGGAAAGTGGATTGAGAAGTGGAAAGATTGCGCAAGGATTCACCAGTAATGCAAACCCCCAGAAAAAGTCATTCTCCAGCTTTCCCAAAAAGAAGGAAGGAGAAACCAATGCCATCACCATCAACCCACCATATCAGCCACCCAATATTCCAGTTCCCACCCCGCATTGACGGTCCGTCCCATTCCAAAACACCACCAAAACAACTACCAAAAGACCTACCAAAATGTAGAAACCTTTGACCCAATTCCCATGTCCTACACAGACCTTTTTAACTACCTCATCACCAACAAGCTCATCAACACAAGGCCCATGAAACCTGTCCAACCACCTTACTTCAAGGGGTACAATCCCAATAGCACCTGTGCTTTCCATGAAGGAGCAGTGGGGCATGTTGTGGAAGACTGCAAAGCCTTCAAGATAGTGGTACAAGATTTGATTGATGCAAAAGGCATAACTTTCAAGCAAGAGGATCCAAATATTACCACTAACCCGTTGCCGGGTCATCAGAGGCCAGCTACCAACGCTATAGAAAGTTCTGTTGGACGATTGGTAAAGGAAGTGCACGAGATCAAGACTCCTCTAAGTGTCATTTACGCTGAATTATGTCGGGCTGAGGTTGTTAAAAAAGGGTGTTGCCATGAGGAAGGGTGTGCTGACTCTTTATGTGAGGGAGAGTGCGAAAGCTTCACGATGATCCTGCAGGATTTGATGGATCGCCATATTATTCAGATAGGTACACAAGAGAGAGAAGAGGATGTTCTTACTTTCCAATCAGAGGGGAGTAGAGGAGGGCAGAAACCTATTGAAGTGCCATACAGTCGGAATTTGGCTGTAGACACGCCAAGAACCATTGTGGTCCCAATTCCAGCTCCTAGTCAGAAGAACAATAATGTTTCGGTTCCTAACCAGAAGAACAATGAAGTTTCATGGAGTTACAGTGTACCTTCTCCGGCTCTGACATCTCAAGCTGCTCCTGACATCACCAATATTGCAGGGAGTAGTGGGGTAACCAGAAGTGGGCGTGTGTATGTTCCTCAAGTTCAGGAGGAGAGTCCTTCTAAGGCAACGGAGGAGAGAATCCGAAAAGGAAAAGATGTGGAGGCAGAGCCTGTGAAAAGTAGGAAAGTGTCAGACTCAGAGGCTGTGGAATTCTTGAAGATAATGCGGCAAAGTGACTACAAAGTGGTGGATCAGCTACACCACACCCCAGCCAAAATTTCCATCATGTCTTTGTTGCTGAATTCAAAAGCTCACCGTGACGCTTTGGTTAAAGTGCTGAATGAGGCTCATGTAGCTCAAGATATCACTGTCAATCAACTAGACGGCATAGTCGGGAACATCGTTGCATCTAACTACATTACTTTCCCAGATGATGAGCTCACCCCAGAAGGAAAGGGGCACAATAAGGCATTGCACATCTCAGTGAAGTGCGGTGAATATACGCTCTCCAGAGTTCTTATCGACAATGGGTCCTCATTGAATGTTATGCACAGATCAACAATGAACAAGTTAGAGGTAGATTGCTCCTATATGAAGCCCAGCTCAACCCTGGTCAGAGCCTTTGATGGGTCAAAGAAAGAAGTCATAGGGGAGATGGAGTTTCCAATGCAAATAGGGCCTGAAGTGTTCTATGTGACTTTCCAGATTATGGATATTGAATCTTCATACAGTTGCCTCTTGGGGAGACCTTGGATCCATGCAGCAGGCGCTGTTCCCTCTACACTTCACCAGAACCTCAAGTTTATAGTCGACGATAAGCTTGTAGTTGTCTTTGGAGAGGAAGAGTTCACGATCAAGAAGCTGCTCCTCTCATTATATTGAAGTGCAGAAGAATCCCTTGAATCCGCTTTCCAATCCCTAGAAATTGCGACGCGCAGTGTTTTGTAGCGAAGAATCCCCATTACACGTGCTCAAGTTGTCCAATGCCGCTATTATGGTAGCAAAAGTTATCTTTGAAGAATGGCTATCGATCGGGAAGGGGCTAGGAGATCTCAACAAGGAATCTTGTCACCGTGCATCTGCAAGAATATAAAGACAGCGTGGGTTAGGCTATTGGCCCACTCAGCCGATAAGAGAAGAATGGCCGAGGAAAAGCGTGAGAGAAGAGGTTGGCTAAACTTCGGGGAAGAAAACCCGTTTCTTGATGGGTCCCATAGGTAATCTTAAGCGAGAATTTCGTGAGTCTTGGCATCATGTCAATCCCAATCGAGATAAATTTGCCATCATGGATAGTTCCGAGTCCAAGAGGGTCGGGATATGGTTTGTCGCAGTGTTGCGGGAGAGAAGAAGTTGGCAACCGGAAGATCGTCGATTTCCACTGTTGTTTTCATTTCAAAGTAATGATTTTTGTAATGCAAATCCTTTGGCTCTGCCCAGGCCTTAGGACATTTTCATAAGGGCATGCATGTTTTCTTTTAAGATATCATCTATCAATAAAATGTAGTTTTGAATTCTCAAATGAATAAAAATTGCTTTTTGTGTCTTCATTTTGTGTCTCCATTTTTTCTTGTTCATTGCTTTTCTATTCCCGCAAATGCGATCAAAAATGAATGTCTCTGAAATAATAATGCCAATGGTTCATATGTTAATTTCGATTACCCCGTTAATCAAGTGAGGAGGATGTTGAGGATGACCGGAGACTCCTCCGGAATTGATGAGAATGGTTGAGCAAGAAGAAAAGGTTATTCTACCATATGAGGAAACCGCTGAGACCGTCAATTTAGGCACGAGAGGGTGAAAAGAAAGAAGTTAAGGTTGGCACGTCCAATGAAAAAGGGGAATATGAGAGGTTGGTCCAACTCCTGCGTGATTATGTTGACGTCTTTGCATGGTCGTATGAGGATATGCCCGGATTAGATACGAGATATAGTGGTGCACAAGTTGCCGATCAAGCTGAGTGCTCTCCTGGTTAAATGGTTAAGGAGGATGAAGCTTTGAGATGTCTTTAAAGATCGAGAGATGAGGTGAAGAAGCGGTTTGTGGCTGGTTTCCTAGCCGTAGCTAAATACCCATAGTGGGTTGCTAACATTGTGCCAGCCCAAAAAGGATGGGAAAGTTAGAATGTGCGTTGATTACAGAGATCCGAATCGGGCCACCCCAAAGATGACTTTCCTTTGCCTCATATTGATGTCCTAGTAGATAGCACAAAGACAAAGACTTTTCTCTCCTTCATGGACGGGTATTCGGGTTATAATCGATTAAAATGGCTCCACGAGGATATGGAGAAGACGACTTTTACGACCGCTTTGGGGGCGTTCGTTATAAAGTCATGCCGCTCGGTTTGAAAAAGCGCCGTGCTACCTATCAAAGGGCTATGGTCACATTGTTTCATGACATGATGCACAAAGAAATAGAGGTCTATGTGGATGATATGATTGCAAAGTCCAAAACCGATGAGGAGCATATTGTTAACTTGCGAGAAGCTCTTGAGCGGTTGAGAAAGTTCAAGCTCGAGTTAAACCCGCCAAGTGCACCTTCGGTGAGGTCGAGAAAAGCTGTTAGGGTTTATCGTCACCAAAAAGGGATAGAGGTGGACCCGCACAAAGTACGTGCAATTCTCGAAATGCTGCTCCTAGAAACGAGAGAAAGAAGTTCGGGGTTTTCTTGGAAGATTGAACTATATTTCCGTGTTTATCTTCCGCTTAATCGCCACATGTGAGCCGATTTTCAAATTGTTTGTGCAAGAATCAAGAGACTAAGTGGAATGATGATCGCCAAGAAGCTTTTGAGAAGATTAAGAAATACTTGCGAGAATCCACCTATTTTAATGCCTCCGGTGCATGGCGGACCTTTGATCTTGTATCCGATCGTGTTAGAAAGTTCGATGGGTTGTGTGCTAGGCAACATGACGAACCGGCAAGAAAGAGCATGCAATTTATTATCCGAGCAAGAAGTTCGTTTGTGAAACGAGGTACTCACTACTAGAAAAGACTTGTTGTGCCTTGGCTTGGGCGCTCACCGCTTAAGGCGGACATGTTAAGTCATACCACTTGGTTAGTGTCAAAGATGGATCCTATCAAGTATATCTTCGAGAAGCTGCGCTCCACGGAAGAATCGCCAGATGGCGGATGCAATTGTCGAATATGATCTTCTTTATGTCACTCAAAAGCCATAAAAGGTAGTGCGTTGGCGAATACACCGCACATCACCTATCGAAGATTATCGATCAATGCAATGTGATTTCCCGATAAGGACATTATGGCTCTGTTTGAAGAAGGAAAGTCCCCGAGAGAACGAAAGGTGGAGAGTAGTGTTCGACGGTGCTTCCAACAAGATTATGGGCACGGAGTCAGGCGGTGTTGATTTCCACGACAATCGTTTCATACCGGTCACCACTAGACTAAGTTTCTATGTCACAAACAACATTGCAGAGTACGAAGCATGTATTCTGGGTATTCAGGCAGCTCTAGAGTGGAAAGTCAAAAGACTAGATGTGTATGGAGACTCAGCTCTAGTCATTCACCAAATGAATGGAGATTGGGAGGCCAGAGATCCCGAGTTGATACTCTATAGGGATTATATCCGAGAATTGGTTGAACCCTTTGAAGAAATCACATTTCAAAGATCGCCTCGCGCAGAAATCACCGGCCGATGCAATCGCTACTTTGTCCTCAATGTTTAATGTCACCGCGATAAGAACTTGACCCGCATCGAAATTCAACATCGAAGTTTGCGGCACATTATCACCACTCCCGCACAAAGAATTGAAGATGAAGAAGATGATAAGCCTTGGTATCATGACATCAAGCAGTACATCCGGAACAGAGAGTATCCTCCAGGAGCATCATAAAATGATAAAAGAACACTTAGAAGGTTGTCAATGAATTTCTTCTTGAGCGGTGAAGTACTTTACAAGAGGAACCATGATAAAGTACTCCTTAGGCGTGTGGCCAAGGAGGAAGCAGAAAAGATCATGAGAGAGGTGCATGAAGGCACATTCGGGACTCATTCCAGTGGGCATACTATGGCAAGAAAGATATTAAATTTGGTTATTACTTGGCTTTGCGGATGGAAGGTGATCACTTTCTGATTTTGTGAGGAAGTGCCACAAATGTCAGATTTATGCTGATCATATTCATGTTCCACCGGCTTCATTAAATGTCTTGACCACATCTTGGCCATTTTCAATGTGGGGCATGGATGTCATTGGTCCCATAGAGCCCAAGGCGTCAAATGGGCACCGCTTCATTCTAGTTGCAATTGATTACTTCACTAAATGGGTTGAAGCTGCCTCACATTCCAGCATAACTAGTTCCGTGGTTGCCAAGTTTGTAAAGAAGGACCTGGTGTGTCGCTATGGTCTCCCGATAAAATCATCACGCATAATGGTAGCAATCTGAATAGTAAAATGATGAAAGAGTTGTGCCAGAGTTTTTAGATTAAGCATCATAATTCCTCTCCCTACCGTCCCAAAGATGAATGGGGCGGTTGAAGCGACCAACAAGAATATCAAGAGAATTGTGCGAGAAAATGGTAGTGACCTACAAGGATCGGCACGAAATGCTTCCCTTTGCTTTGCACGTATCGTCGTACTTGGCGGCGCGCACTTCGACCGGGGCAACCCCTTTTTCTCTAGTGTATGGGTCGGCGCGGTTCTTCCTATTGAGGTTGAGATACCATCTCTCCGAGTGCTCATGGAAGCCAAGTTAGAAGAGGTTTGAATGGGTCCAAACTCGTCTAGATCGGTTGAACCTCATTGAAGAGAAGAGAGTTGCAGCTATGTGTCATGGTCGGTTGTACCAAAGAAAAGGATGAAAACAACATTTGACAAGAAAGTTCACACCGAGAATTCAAATGAGGAGACCTTGTGCTCAAAAAGATTCTCGCTTATTCAAAGTGACCCCGTGGGAAATGGACTCTACCATGACTATGACGGACCATATGTGGTAAAGAAAGCCTTCTTCTGAGGAGCATTAATACTCACCAAAGATGGATGGTGAAGAACTCGTAAAACCCAGTCAATTCAGATTCATCAAGAAGTATTACGCTGAGAAAAGTAAAAGGAAAAAAGAAAGAAGAGAGCCAAACAAGAATTAGCTCGCTAGGTTGAAAACCCGAGAGGCGACCTAGGCAAAATTGAGCGACCGGTGGATTGAAAACCCAAAAGGCGATCCAGGCAAAAATTAGGGGTCGAAAAAGTTGGACTTAAGGAGGTAAAAGAGGCAAGCAAATGGCTCTCAAAAGCTTGGATAAAAGGGTGATCAAAGTTATAAGTATGAGCAGTTGGCATCAAATGTTCCAGAAACAAAGAATATTCATAAGATCTATTGCGTCCAGTTCTCTTGTTTTTTTTTAGTTTCGAGAAAAATTTCCAATGTACTCCTTTCAGTCAGCGTGACATTCTGCACGCCTGACTTCCATATGAATAAAAGTCCAAACTTTTCACTTTATCAATTTGTTGCTTTCTTTTCATTTCTGCTTTAAAACTACGTTTTACGGTAGGTGATAGATAAATCATGGAAATGTGCATAAGTCAGAGCATTAAGATCATTGCGAAATTTTTGAAAATAACAGCAAAAAGAGACGATCCTTCAGTCAAGTAAACTCGCAGAAATCAAATAAGAAGCGCTGATTGCGTTAGAACAAGAGGACGAAGCTCGGCTCTCGAATCGTTATCATAGATGGTTGTGGTGTCCCATGATACAAATTCCGAGTTGGTTGGGCCAGCAAAAGAAAAGCCAAAAGAGAAAAAGAGCAAAAATATATATTAAAAAAAAACAAAGGACAATGAACAAACAAAGTCATGCATTGCATCCATCAAGCATAAAATCATGCACTCATCAGTCATGCATCATAAAGTAAAGAAAAATTCAGTCGTTTGCATTACATTCACCATGAGGAAAAGAAAAGAAAATAGCAATCATGGCATTTGCATTGCATGCGTTTGTTCATCTCGCTTGCAGGTACAAGGATGGATAGGTACTTCGGTATTAATGTTCAACTTCAGAAGGGACTCCCTCAGTGGAGAGACCAGAAAGAAAGAAAGAGAAAAAAGAAGAAAAGAGAGCGTCCAAGCACGCAAAAGAAGAAAAGAGAGCGCCCAAGCGCGCAAAAGAGGAAAAGAGAGCGCCCAAGCGCGCAAAAGAGGAAAAGAGAGCGCCCAAGTGTGCAAAAGAGAGGTCTCACATCGTATACGAGCAACGCGATGGACCGCAGCCCCATGCGAGGCGCAACGGAATAGTTGTATCAGCCTAGATACGATGGGCCGTGAGATTGATCTCGTATATCGCCCGGAGCCGATAACGATCCTCCGTCGCTCGAAAGACCGTGAGATTTGAAACGTGCTCCTCGCCGCGCGTGCAAACTCGGATTCGCAAAGAGTTCGTTTAAGGATTACGTGTTTTAGGCAACCCGGGCATTTTACCGCTTTTTGCACGCCAAGTGCCCATTTATCGCTTTCAAAGACGCCAGTACCCGCTTTTATCGTTTACGTCAAGACGCTTAAGTTTTCATTTACTGCTTTTTCAAAAAAATACAGAAGGCTAAGTAGTCATCACAGTAGGACGCTTGAATTGATCAAAAAAAAAAATCCAAAAGAGAAGGAGGAATAGAAAGAAAAAAAAGAAAATTCGGGTTTTTCCTAAGTGGACAAAATCGGTATAATTTCTGAATTCTTTATCTCTATTTTGCCTCGGAATATGTTTCGGCCAATTCATATTCCTTGTTAAAATCTAGATAAAGAGGGGCAGCTGTCATACCCCAATTTTGTCCGGCCTAGGTCAAAACCCTAATTTTCCCCAAAAATAATCAAATTTAGAAAAGTAAAAAAACACCATGCATTGCATTTAGGTTTTAAAGTCATTTCAAAGTTTCTAAAATCATTTTTGGAGTTGGAATGCACTTTTTAGACAAATTAGGGTTTTTCAGTACAAAAGGTTATTTTGGTCATTTCACAAATAAGGGACAGTTCCTCAAGACAAGTCATCCAATATGCATTTCAAAGTATTAGAGGTCACTCCTAGGGTGAAAAATCATTTTTGAAGTGAAGATGTGTTTCAGGCAAAAACTAGGGTTTTTAGAGTGAAAGGGCATTTTGGTCATTTCACAATAAAAATGGTCTTTCATCCCAAATCCTTGAATAATCATCAATGATGTATTTGAGGGATATTTGTGCTCCATTGTGATTATTTTTGCGCATAAATATTAAACCTTTTGGCCTAAAAACCTAGTTTTTGGATAGAAGGGTAAAATGGTCTTTTCCTTTGAAGTGGGGTAAATAAATCAATTTTGGGATTGGTGAGATCATAAAATTCAGAGCCCAATCATTGAATCATGGATATAGCCCAAAATGGCATGAACTAGGAAGAATAATCTAGAATGGAATATTCTACATCCTTTTTGAATTTTGAAAGGATAAGGATAGTACAATAGTACAATTTGCAATTCCACTCACTCTCTCACACTCTTTGCTGCGCATAAACAGCCCATAATCACCCCATTTTCATTTATTTTTATTGCTTGCAAATTGTATTAGATCATGGCCTTCCATTTAAATGTGAAAATCAATCCTCACCTTTTATTTGAATCAAAATGGCACTTGTGTAATAAGCTTTGTAGAAAATTACATTTTTGTAAATGAGCTTAACCTCCACCACCCTTCTTAGGCTGCGCATTCCAGCCCTCTCTCTCTCCCATTTTATGATTTTAATTACCCTCAATCCATGTGATCTTGCATCTTGACCCTTGATTCAAATTTTATCTCAAATCCTATTGGTTTGCAAGAGTTACATTGTCCTAATTACCCTTTAAGTTTTCACTTCATATAAAAGCCTAAAATAAGACCTAGCTCACATACACTCTCTCATTTTACCCTAGCACACTCTTCTCCTCTCCTTCTCCTCTCTCAAGGCCGGACCCTCTCACTCTCCTCCTCCATCTTCTTTCTCAAGTTTCATCCACCAAATCACCTTAAATTCACTCCATATTCATACATCTTCCTCTTTCCACCTTTGATTCCATTTCTATACCACAAAGGAGCTTACTTTCTTCAAGTTTGTGTGGCATTGTTGGTGTTCTTGGTCTTGATCTTCATTTTTCTACTCTTTTCTAGTTGATCTTGAGGTAAGCATCATATCTTTTGCATTTTTAACTATTAGTATGTAAATCTCTCTTCTACTCCTCTATCCTCTCTAAGAGGCTTAGAGGGTTCATTTCAAACACTATGTCAAGGACATTGGGAGCCTTGGGTGTTTGAAGTGAACCCTTGGCCTTGAGGAGAGGTTTCTTGTGTTTTCAACCATGTTCTTGCATTTTTTCATACTCATTTTGTCATTTTTGCATGAATAAAAATTTCCATGTGATATATGCATTCCCTTGTTCATGTCATAACTGGCAAGTTAAGATTTTGATTTGCTTTATTGAGTGAGAGGGTTCGGTTTTAGGTTCCTAAGATTTAGGGTTTTTGTTGTCTCTTCACTTTTTTTTTTTGTGTAGATAAATGCTTGATGTGCTTAAACTTGCATAGTTTGCTCCATGTGTTTGATTATGAATGTGTGCATGAAATAATGTGTTGTTTATGTCACATGAGGTTTCGGCCTCAAGCCTTAAGATTAGGGTTTTCATTTGCCTTCCATTTACTCCTTGATTCATGTGAATAAAATGCTTGATTTGTATAATTTGTTTCATGTGTTGATCTTGAATTTAATTATGAAATAACTTGAGGTTTTGTGCATATAAGGTTTCGGCCTTAGGGTTTTTTTTAGGGTTCATCTTAGTGCTTAAAATATATGTTTGATCTTGTGTAGAAGTGTGTAATAGTGTTAGCATGTTTCTTAACCTTTTACCACTCATTTTCATATTTACTTTACCACTTACTAATATTTTACCATAAGTAAAAAAAAAGAAAAACATTTTTACTTTTTTACTTTACTATTTCATTAAGTATTTACCTAACACTTCATGCATGTTTGTTTTACCCTTCACTAACTTTTTACCACAAGTTTTTACCACTTGTCTATTTACAAAAACACCCAAAAGATTTTTACACTTTGCACCTTATCATTTATGCATTCATACAAGTTTATATCTTTTGCATTCATACTCTTTCAAATGTCCATGCATTCATTAATCAAATGCTCATGCCTTCTTGTATGCTCATGCATCTTTGTACATACTCATTCTTGCATTTATTCTCAAATGTTCATGCATTTACATGCATTCATGCCTATCTAACCTAGCACATCATGATCATATGCTCATATCCTCACATACTTGTTTAATCACATGTTCAAGTAATCATGTATGCATTTGTTCATGGCGACTTGTAAATATTCTTCATGTTTGCTTTGCCTATGCTTTCATTGTTGTCTCGGTTTTGAATAAAAAAGGATTTGTAATGTTCTATTTTCTTTTCAAGTCCAAAATCAAATGTTTTCTAATAAAAACCTTAAGGTATTTTTCATAAATAAAATCATTAGCCATCACTCGAAGCCGATGCTTGTTTGATCGTTAATGATGGAGTTACTAGTGGTAGTCACTCGAAGCCTTTGCTTGTTTGACTATTATGAAAGCTCCCACACATTAATTAAACAACAAAAACCTAATTCAATTTTCCTAAAAAATAATATGAGCCATTAGTGGTAATTATCACTAAGACTCATCCTTTTCCAAAACAATTTCAAAAAGATAATAAAACGCGTTGCAACTAGTGATCACTTGAGCAATTGCTCGACTGATTATCGGTTCCAACACTTTTCTTTCAAGTTAGTAACGAACGCCACTCGAAGCCATTGCTTGTTTGGTATTCATGAACGCTTGAGTCATATTTCCAAAAACTCAAAAGATAAAATAAAGACAAAACACAAATTTTCTCAAGATTAAGAACCAAGAACTACGTAGCTTTGATCCCTCATCGCATTGAGGGTACGTAGGAGCGGGTCACATCCCGTCAAGCACTCTTTTAAAAAATCTTAGTTTAGTTTCACTTTTCAAAGATCTCAAAAAGATTTCTTTCTCTCTTGTTTTCTAAAAAACTCTTTCAAATAAAAAGGAAAAGAAAAGAAGTAGAACGATTCATTTCAAATCAAACACTTCAAAACCACATATCAAATTAATGGTTCCTTTTTCGGTAGAAAGGAGGTGTGGGGTGCTAATACCTTCCCCACACCTAACCGAATTTCCGAACCTACATCTCAAAGTTTTCGAAAGACCAATTGTTTTCCAAAAGGTTTTCCTAATATTTTCCTTAATAAATGTTAGTGGCGGCTTCATTGAAAGATTTCTTTTTTAGAAAAGTTGTAAACGAGGAAGGTTCTCCTCGGGACTTTTTCTAGGCAATGACTACATATCGAGCATGACCATAACCGCACTACTTCATTCGCTATCACCGCAGTTCTTGCGACATGAGAAGCAACACGAAAGCAGTAGGGTGAGTGTCTTTACATAAATAATAGCAAATAGGATAAGCATTATATTAGGGAAGGCAACTGACATCAATCACATTTCAAACATTTAGCATATGGCATTAAGTATGGCACATCAACTCATAATCATCATCAAGACAACACCAAGCATGTGAATGTATGCATGAATGCAAGTATGCATGTGGTATCATTCATCGTCCTTAATTTTAGCCACTATGGGCATCATCGTCAATAATTGAGCTTTATCATCGTCAATAGCTCAAGGCCGAAGCCTCTCATCGTCAATAAACATCATCAATAAAATGCACATGTATGCATGAGACCCATGAGCAACCAACAATCATCATTCATGCATCATCAACATTACATCCCACATTATCATCAATTTTAGTTTGGTCAATAGACCCATCGTCAATATCATCATCGTCTATTCATACATAACCAACAATCATCATTCATGCATCATCAACATTACATCCCACATTTACTACCCAACACCTCTTAGTTATATTAAACACCCTATTTTTAATATAACTAATCACTATAACACTTAATTAAATAAAACTCCAAATTAATTATTTGATTTAAATAAATGTTGCAAGCCTTAAATAACTTTAATTAAATGAATAATTAAATTATTTTGGGGCGTTACAACTCTCCCCCACTTAGAATATTTTCGTCCTCGAAAATCTATGCCAAACTCATGAAATCAACATCAAATCTCCTTATCACCTCTAACCGTCCTCGTCCATGTTCTATCGTACACGCAACAGACTAAACACCCTCCTCTACACTCTTACTCCCTTATAGGTATCCTAACCTGTAGGTTATCAAAATCCTACCCGACTACCCAAACACCGTCTAAGGTTCACCCAAGACACGAATGCCTATATCGTCACTTTTATTTTCATATTCAACGGAATGCAACACATGCTACACCAGAGACTTCAACAATCATGGCCAGAGGCCCAAAAGCACCAACAATCGCAATTAACACAACAACACCAATTTCAACAATAGACTCAACGACTACCAACAACAACAGTGAATACAACACACTAATCTTCAACAATTGATACAACACCATCAACATCACCAATTTATCATATACCCAACAACATTCACATCAACAATTAACACGTCCACCACAACAAAGTTCAACTCCAACTTATTCGACAAATTAATCATTTTATTCAACGTTCAAATTAATCTACCTAAACTCAGGTGCAGAAAATTTTGTAACTATGCGCCTACTTTGGCGAATTAATTAAAATAGTAAACGACCTCGGATTTCGACAAATAAATACTTGTTGGAAAGCCCTATGGGTCTATTTCTTATCCCTAAGTTCAGTTTTTGAAGGAGAGTGTTCAATAGGTACAGTTTTCAAAAATACGCATACTAGTTTCAAAAGATGCGCTTTACATCCTTCAAATTCAAGCAGTTCTATAATGACCAAAACTCGATCAAATTGCATGAAACTTGTGCATAAAGTGAGGCAAATTTTGTCAAGTTTTCAAAGAAATTGGATTCGTTCGAAAATGAGCTCTTTTGAAAACGCAGTGATAACCAAAACACCGACCTATGTCCAGTTGTTTCCGAATTTTAACCTAACTTGTTTCACCTATATAACTCGAGTTCTACAACTCCAAATGCAACCAAATCGCTGGCAAATTAACAAGCATTCAATCAAGTTTTCAATGACAAACCACATAATTTTGCAATTAGTAAAACGTTCTCGATCCAACGAAATCTCAACCCGTGTCGAAACATCTCAAAACAAAGTGAATTCAACAACACAAACAACCATCATAATTCAGCCACCATTACTAACAATTCTACACCGAGTTTTATAAAAACAACATTTTCAGAAAGTTCGCAAAAAGTATGCATAGCTTTACCGGTTTCCATGAGTCTCAACCTAAGACATTGATTCTGACATCATTTCTACTCCTGAGTTGTATAACAATCATGCTTTCATTCTAAGCACAAAACACTACTAAGGTTCATTGAGGACACGAAAATTATAACAAGATTTAATTAATTTTCTGTCTCCAAAGAACACACGTAGAAAACACATAAGTATAATCAATCATGCAAACAAATTAAACACACAAGTCCGAAAAGATTAAACATGTAGGCATCTTCTTCGATCTCTTTATTCCTAGGGATTGGCTAACATGCGATTTTACAATTTCCCTAGAAAATAACATGGGACATATAATTCTACCAAATTGAACCGATTTCATATCACAGCAGAACATAGCCAACACATGCATTACAGTACAATCATTTTGATACACGACTTGACATTAGTTTAACCAATTGAAATTAAGTACTCTTGTCAACATTTAGCAAAGAAAAACTAGTCAAGTAATAGAAGTGCACAAAAGGTCTCATTGCACAGTTTTCATCATTAGATTTAGAAGCCACGTAAAACAATTTTCAAGAAGTGACAAATAATACTAGTGATAGCAACAACAATGCCAAAGTTAAGTCATAGAAACGAACACAATTATACAATTGTAATTCACAGTCAGCAAGTACTTAGAATTGCATACATTTGTTCCTAAAACCTTGACAATCATTATTGGACTCACCTTCACATAACATAAAAATTCTAACTCATCTAACCATGCAATTAGTGTAAAACCTCATCATTTTCAAACGACATCAAACCACAACCTAATCGGTACAAAAGCCGAAGTCATGTCACATTTTGAAATAAAAATCCTAAAGCATTTTGGGAATAGAATTCGACGCTAATTTTTTCATTACGCTCATTTCCAATAGCACAAAACTTTCCAAGTACCGTTTCTTCGAAAACCATAGAACTCACAGTTTGTCAAAAAGGAAACTATATGTGAAACCCAACCTTACTATCACTCGAGCATACAACCGCATAAACAACTACTTATTAGTTCAAATTTTAATTTCCGACATAAACTCAGAAGGTAAGGAAAGTTAATCATTTAATTCTGACATATCACATCATGCTCACAAAACAAGCCAAATTGAAACACTGAAAATGTCGAAACTTCAAGTCATGCAACTTTAATTGAGATAATGGAAATATAGCATTATACAGCATTTCGTTTTAGCACCCTAACTTCAAAACAATTAAGCACAAATCAAACTTAAACTCATATACATCACAGTAACGATCAACCTATAGCAGAGACGTCAATCAAGTGCAACAATATTCAACAAGCAATCCTTCAAATATTGTCCAGTGTATAACTCACCAGGTTAGGTCATATAAAAGTACTTTCTATATTCTAACAAGCTAATCAAGCAATCCATCAAATTAAAATTAGTTCATATATCCGAGATTAATAATACCCATGAGTTATTGTCGCCTCTTTCATTGGTGCTGAGTTATTGGGGTGATCAGTCCCTCCTACTTATGCGACCAATTAATTAAGGTCACAAAACTACTTTCTTCCAAATTTATAACTGCCACATTAGAAGACTTTTAACGCAGTCCGGAGTGCGAAGGCGTCGTCACGACTTTCACTCCTTGGACGTCGTTAGAACTCTTTTAGTCACACATATCTTAATGATACAAACAAAAGTCGCAAACACCCAAAATCAATGGTACAACCAACGGTTACATATTTCAATCACACATACCTTAATCAATCAATATAACTTTCAATTGTTATCCATCAAATAAATTATAAGGCATGTCAATGAAGAACAAATCAACCAAGGTAACAGTAATAAACAGCAACATAATTATGATTTAGAACGAGTACCAAGACTCGAGGGTTAACAGACTCGACAACTTGGCCGGACGGACCGAACTGCTCTGATACCACTAATGTAACACCCCCTTTCTAAATACTACTATTTAGCCAATTTAAAATCAGAGTTTTCAAAAACTTTTCCACGCACCACAAAGAGAGTGCTACATTTTCATCAAAACATAAAACAACACATTGGAATTTCATAAAACAACTAGTGTGTGATCGATAGCACATCAAAATGGGGCGAACCCTCAAAAATACTTGTTTAGTTTTTACAACAACCGGACTATAATTCACCAGCACAGCGGAATACCAACAAGTTTAGAAGTATTTAATACATCACCAAATATCAGACTAATAACATCAAAACAAAATATTAATAACTAAGACACCCCGCCCCGGTGCTACATATCAGAGCATGACCATAACCAGACTACTTCATTCGCTATCACCTGCAGGTTGCCGACATGAGAAGCAACACGAAAGCAGTAGGGTGAGTCTCTTTACATAAATAATAGCAAATAGGATAAGCATTATATTAGGGAAGGCAACTGACATCAATCACATTTCAAACATTTAGCATATGGCATTAAGTATGGCACATCAACTCATAATCATCATCAAGACAACACCAAGCATGTGAATGTATGCATGAATGCAAGTATGCATGTGGTACCATTCATCGTCCTTAATTTTAGCCACTATGGGCATCATCGTCAATAATTGAGCTTTATCATCGCCGGTGAGCTCAAGGTAGAAGCCTCTCATCGTCAATAAACATCGTCAATAAAATGCACATGTATGCATGAGACCCATGAGCAACCAACAATCATCATTCATGCATCATCAACATTACATCCCACATTATCATCAATTTTAGTTTGGTCAATAGACCCATCGTCAATAACATCATCATCATTTTTAGTTTTGGTCAATAGACCCATCGTCAATATCATCATCGTCTTTTCATACATAACCAACAATCATCATTCATGCATCATCAACATTACATCCCACATTTACTACCCAACACCTCTTAGTTATATTAAACACCCTATTTTTAATATAACTAATCACTATAACACCTAATTAAATAAAACTCCAAATTAATTATTTGATTTAAATAAATGTTGCAAGCCTTAAATAACTTTAATTAAATGAATAATTAAATTATTTTGGGGCGTTACAATAGACCTATGAGGGACTATGCAGTTTTTGACCCTCAAACTATGCAAACAGGCATAGTGAGGCCAGAAATTGCTACAACTCATTTTGAATTTAAGCCTATGATGTTCCAAATGCTTCAAACAATTGGGCAGTTTGGTGGAGGTCCCCTTGAAGACCCACATCTGCATTTGAAACAATTTGTTGAATTTTGCAGTAATTTCATTCTCCCTGGTGTTTCAGATGATGCTTTCAAACTGAAATTGTTCCCTTATTCCTTGAAGGATAGAGCTAAGGCTTGGTTTAACTCACTAGAGCCTAACTCTATTGTTACTTGGAATGAGATGGCTGAAAAATTTATGACAAAATATTTTCCACCAATCAAGAATGCCAGGATGAGAAATGGAATTACCTCTTTCAAGCAAACTGAATTTGAAACTCTGTTTGAAGCATGGGAAAGATACAAAGAACTTTTGAGAAAATGTCCTCACCATGGTATTCCTATCAATATCCAAATGGAGACTTTCTACAATGGATTGGAACCTCAAACTAGGCTCATGCTTGATGCCTCATCTGGAGGAGTTCTTCTGAATGGGTCTTACAATGATGCTTACAATTTAATTGAAGACATTGCTGCAAATAGCTACCAATGGCCTACTGCTAGGTCAAGTGTTCAAAAGAAGGTTGCTGGTTTACATGAAGCGAGTGAGGTCACTGCCTTGTCTGCTCAAGTGGCTTCCCTCTCCAACCAAATCAAAAATATGACAGCACCTAGTGCTACAAAGAACACTCGCTGCAAAGAATCAGAGCAAAGCAATTGAGCAGACTCCATGTGGTTCCTCTCCAAGTTGTGTGTACTTTGGAGGAGGTCATCTTTATGAGGAGTGTTCTGCAAATCCTATCTCAGTCAATTATGTTGGGTACAACAGGGGAAATAATCCATACTCAAATACTTACAATCCTGGGTGGAAGAATCATTCTAATTTTAGATGGAGCGAAGACTACTGGCACTGCTGCTGCAGAACTACTCCAAAGACTGGCCATGTACCACCGTGATTTTCTCGCTCAAACAAAGCAAGTCGCTTCACGATCGATAACACCATGGAGGATATGTTCAAGGCTTTCATGAATGGAGCAAAAACTCAATATCAGACACAAGGGGCTGCAATCAAGAACTTAGAGAACCAGATGGGGCAAATAGACACTGCTCTAACCCAGAGACCTAGTGGGGCACTGCCCTCCACTACTGAAGCTACATCCTCTAAGGGTAAGGAGCAATGTAAGGCTATATCTCTATGGAGTGGAAAAGATTTGAGTGGGCCATCACTTGATTCAAATACAGGTGGTGATGACAAAAGAAAAGAAAAATATTCTGAAAAAAAATGAAAAAAACGAAAAAAAGAGTAAGACAGATGCGACAGCAACCGATGCTGCAGCATCTGATGTAACACCAGTTCCACCACTTGTGCTTGATCAAGATGTGCCACCTCCACCATTCCCTCAGAGATTGAAGAAGGCACAACAAGACAAGCAATTTGGCAAATTCTTAGAGGTGTTGAAACAACTTCACATCAATGTCCCTTTGGTTGATGCTCTCCAAGAAATGCCCAACTATGCAAAGTTTATGAAAGATGTCTTGACTAAAAGAAAGAGACTTGGTGAATTTGAAAAAGTGGCTATGACTGAGGAGTGTAGTATGATTATGCAAAGCAAAATTCCAAGCAAGTTGAAGGACCCAGGCAGTTTCACCATTCCTTGTTCTATTGGTGAAACCTATACTGGCAGAACTCTTTGTGACTTAGGTGCAAGCATCGATTTGATGCCTAAGTCTGTTTTCACTCAGCTGGGTATAGGAGTTGCAAGGCCTACAACTGTCACTCTCCAGCTTGCAGATAGATCTATTGCTTATCCTGAAGGAATCATTGAGGATGTGCTGATAAAGGTAGATAAATTTGTTTTTCCTGCTGATTTTGTTATTTTAGATTTTGATGCAGATAAAGAAGTGCCTATCATTCTTGGAAGACCTTTCTTGGCTACTGACAAGACTCTAATTGATGTGCAGAAAGGGGAATTGACTATGAGAGTCAATGATCAATAGATCAAATTCAATGTTATGAATGCTCTTAAGCTTCCTGAGAAAGGAACTGAGGAGTTCTCTTTTGTTGTATCTCTAGACTCTGTAGTGCAGAAGCAGTTCAACAAACAAAATGATCACTTGGTGAAAGCTCTTTCTCAAGTGGATAAAATTGAACTGGTGGATGAAGGATTGTTGCAAGAGGAGGCTACTGTCAAGGAAATTTGGACTAAACAATATGAGCCTCTTGAACTTGGAGATTCTACTCCCAAGAAGAATGTGCCTTCCATAGAGAAACCCCCTGATCTGGAATTGAAAGAATTGCCAAAGCATCTCAAATATGCCTACTTAGGGGAAAATGATACATTTCCTATGATCATTGCTTCTGACCTCTCAAACCGTCAAGAGCATGATCTCATTACTACCCTAAGGAGGCATAAGAAGGCAATTGGGTGGCAAATGGCTGACATAAAAGGGATTAGTCCTACCATCTGTATGCACAGAATCATTCTTGATGAAGGTGCTAAAAATAGTGTCGAAGAGCAGAGGAGGCTAAACCCTATCATGAAAGAAGTTGTGAAAAATGAGATTATCAAGTGGCTTGATGCTGGCATTGTGTATCCTATATCTGATAGTGCATGGGTGAGTCTTGTGCAGTGTGTTCCAAAGAAATGAGGGGTCACAGTGGTAGCCAATGAGAAGAATGAGCTTATTCCTACAAGAATAGTAACTGGTTGGAGGATTTGCATGGATTATAGGAAGCTCAACAAGGCCACAAGAAAAGATCATTTTCCTTTGCCCTTTATTGATCAAATGCTACATAGACTTGCTGGTAAGGATATCTATTGCTTTTTGGATGGTTACTCTGGTTACAATCAAATAGCCATAGTGCCTGAAGATCAGCAAAAGACTACCTTCACTTGTCCCTATGGTACTTTTGCTTTTAGGAGAATTCCATTTGGGTTATGCAATGCGCCAGCAACATTTCAAAGGTGTATGATGTCTATTTTCTCTGTATTTATTGAAAAATCTATGGAGGTGTTTATGGATGATTTCTCTGTCTTTGGGGAAACATTCCACTTATGCCTTGATAACTTAGAGAAAATTTTGGATAGATGTGAAGAGACCAACTTGGTGCTTAATTGGGAGAAATGCCATTTCATGGTCCTAGAAGGTATTGTGTTGAGTCACAAGATTTCTAAGAAGGGTATTGAGGTTGACAAAGCTAAAGTGGAAGTTATTGAGAAGATGCAGCCTCCAACCAATGTTAAGGGTGTCAAAAGTTTCCTTGGGCATGCTGGGTTTTATAGAAGATTCATCAAGGACTTCTCCAAAATTTCTAAGCCCTTGTGTCAATTGCTGCAGCATGACACTCCATTTGTCTTTGATGAGGTCTCAGGCTGCAAAGATTTGAAGTTGCGAATGCCCCGATTTACGCACCTGATTGTGACTCGATTTGGAGCAAGCCTTTTAAGCTCATGTGTGATGCTAGTGACTATGCCATAGGTGTTGTCCTTGGCAAAAGGTATGGAAAAGTCTTTCATTCTATTTATTATGCTAGTAAAACACTTGTAGAAGCTCAATTGAATTACACTACTACCGAAAAAGAGTTGTTAGCTGTGGTTTTTGCAATTGATAAGTTTAGATCATACTTAATTGGCACAAAAGTAATTGTTTACACTGATCATTCGGCCATTAAGTACTTAATTGCTAAGAAAGATGCAAAACCTAGGCTAATAAGATGGGTTCTCCTCCTTCAAGAATTTGATCTTGAAATTAAAGATAAGAAGGGGGTGGAGAACCAGGTTGCTGACCATTTGTCTAGATTGAAAAATGAAAGTGCACGTACATTTGGTGAAATCAAAGAACATTTTCTTGATGAGCACTTACTGGGCTATAAGTGTTGCAGCACCGTGGTATGCTGATATAGTCAATTTTCTAGTTAGCAAGGTGGTTCCCTGTGATATGAACTACCAACAAAAGAGGAGGTTTTTCCATGTTGTCAAGCAATATTTCTGGGATGAACCTTTTCTCTACAAGAAGTGCCCTGATCAACTGTTTAGAAGATGTGTGGCGGATGAAGAACAGCAGAAAGTGTTGCAGCAATGCCATGCTGCAGCATATGGAGGACACTTTGGAGGTATGAGAACAGCAGCAAAGGTGCTGCAATCTGGTAACTACTAGAGCTGCAATACAAGTCTCATTTGGGAATGTCCCCTTACAGATTGGTTTATGGCAAAGCTCGCCACCTGCCTTTAGAGCTTCAATACAAGTCTCATTGGGCAATGAAGAAGCTAAATTTTGATCATGCTAAGGCAAGGGAAGCTAGGCTATTGCAACTGAATGAGTTAGAAGAAATGAGGCATTTTGCTTATGAGAGTGCTGAATTGTACAAGGCCAAGACCAAAGCTTGGCATGACAAGAGAATCCAGAAACGGGAGCTGCAGGAAGGTGACCAAGTGTTACTATTTAATTCAAGACTCAAGCTGTTCCCTGGAAAACTCAAGTCTAGGTGGTCTGGACCTTTCAAAATTGAGAAGGTGTATCCCCATGGTGCTGTGGATTTATATTGTGATGAAAGAAAGCAACACTTCAAGGTGAATGGTCAAAGGGTGAAGAAATACTATGGTGAACCAGTGGTGAGGAGCAAAATCACCACTGATGTGCAAGACCTCTAATCTTGGAGGGTAGTCAGGCTGAGGACTCTTAAACCAAGCGCTACTGGGAGGCAGCCCACAGTTTTTAAACTAATAAACCAGTGTTGTTGTTGTTTTCTGTCTATTTTGCAGGGAATTAGTTGGCAATTTGAAGTTTGAGGGTGTGGCAAGAATCGGTCTTTGCAAAGAATGCCTTCAAAGATTGTTCTTTGCAGCAATGAATAGCAGTTGTGAGAAAATAAAATAATAGCAGTTACTATACCAAAGTATGTGCGTCGTTAGTGGGTTGTCTAGTACAAGTCATTAACTGTCCCTATTTCCCATCCCAGCCGTCCACATACCCCTCAAATCAACGGCTACTTTTAAATTAAAAGCGCCAACCCCTTTCCCCATAAAACTGTCCCATCCCATTACTTATAACCACCCCCATCACTTCCCTCACCACGCTCTCTCTATCCAAGTGCAACCAACTCTCCAAAATCCCTAATCTGAAATTTCCCCCATTCAAACCGCTCTCAAAACCTATCAATTCCTTCCCACTCTCGATTTCAATCACAATGGCAAGATCAAAATCAAGCGCTTTCAAATCCTCTGGAAAGCACCAATCAAACACTGGCCGTGGAGAATCAAGCCAAATTAATGAGAAGGAAGAACACCAAAAACCAAGAAGGGGATGCACAATAATCAAAAATACAAAAAATATAAAAAAAATAAAATAAAACGAAAATTAAATAAAAGGAGCGGCATCAGTAATCTCTAGGGTCTGTTCTTGCTCTCCAAGACTGCTCAGCAAGCCCACATTATCAAATCTGCAAAAGCCCAGTCAAAAAACAGTCAAACAACAATTAATGCTAAACCTAATTTCTACCTATAAATAAACAGTCAACCTAGAGTCTAAAGACACATACAGATCTCACAAATCACCTCAAAAAAGGGATTAGGGTTCAACATCAGAACCCTAATCATCCAAATACTAATTTCGAAAATTTTTCGGAAGCAAGAAGAAGCAACAGAAACGCACACGATAGAATGAGCGCAGCAAGTCAAAAGAAAGTTCGTAGCGGAATATTAGGTTGGTCTGAAATAAATTAATTCGTTTGATACTGATGTTGTTACTCAGGCCATCAATCTAATACTTGTATTAAGTAGATTTCGAAAATAATAAACTAATAACAGATCCGAATTTGTCTAGTTGGTTTTCTGCTAAATAACATTTAGGTCTGTATAAAAATCTGCGTTTTGAATTAAGGGTTAGAACTAGGCTTTACAAAAATGCATCGAGAGAATAATAGAATCGGAAAAGAAAGAGATTGAGCTAGGAATTAGTTTTTTTTAGAACCCGTTGTTTTAAAAATAGGCAAATAAGGAAGGGTAGAAATCAAAATATAAAGAATAAGAAGTTAGAGTAGAAGAAGGGAAGAGGTAGAAGTCCAGAAATTTAAAACCAAGCGTGGAACACGTCAGTGCGAGTCTCCCTCTCGCGTTATCTCCTTCCCTTTTCACCAATCTCTTTTTCTCTCTCATGGATTATTTTGTTTTTCTCTCACTCTCTCCAAAATTTCATGCTTGCGGCACTGGAGGAGGAGAGCATAGAGTTTTAGGTTTTATCAATTATGATCCAAGCCCATTATATAATCTTGTTATATTATTATATTATATTTGTTTTGTGTTTTCTATTTTTAGTTCAGATTACTTACTAAACCCCACTAACCAATTCACACACCTCCCACAGCCCATATTTGCACTTGGACTCAAACGTTGGCCGGTGTAGTTTTCGCACCACCCTTTTTAATAATACAATTCCTGCAGTTATTTACACCCCCATTTTTGCAATTTCACCCTTTTCTCATTTTTTTTAACTCAAATACTTTTCTCATTAAATCAAAGACAATAATTAAATATTTTTCTTCCTCAAAATCAAATTAAAAGACTAAGTCGGTTGTACAACCGGGTTAATCATCATTCTAGGACCAATGAGCTGTACAGTTTAGTAATCCTAAAAACTTATAAAATATGAATAAATTATTTTTCCTAAAAATAGGGGATTAAGTCGATTGTACAACCGGATTAGTCAGCGTTCTAGGACGAATGAGTTGTACAGTTCAAGAGTCCTAGAATACCTATTCTAAAATCAACCCACCTCACATCAAACCAATTTCTCTCAAAAACTCAAAAAAATCATTTTCAAAAAGTAGGGGACTATGTCGGTTGTACAATCGGGTTAGTCAGCGTCCTAGGAATTAGTGAGCTGTACAGTTCAATGAATCCTAGGACCCCTACACTAAAAAACACCAACCCACAAACCTTTTTCAGGAAGAACTACGTAGCTTTGATTCCTCCATTGCATCCGGAGGTACGTTGGAGCAAGAGTCCACTCTTGTCAAGCACTAAAAATTAAAATTTAATTAAGTCTCTTTCTTTATAAATAAAAGGGTAAATATTAATAAACCATAATTAATTAGACAAAGGATGTCGTGGGGTGCTAATACCTTCCCCACGCATAACGACTCCCGAACCCTAAACTTGCCTTGTCCTAAACCAAAAGGGATTTTCCGAATTTGCCCTTAAACTAGAATTTGGTGGCGACTTCCTATGAACCTTTTGAGGAATCCATTCTCGGATTTTTGGGTCGCTACAGATGGCAAGCAGAGATTCATTTCTAAAGTGCGTGGAGTGGCTGTGGAATTCGACTCTTTAGCCGTCAATGCAGTGCAAGAAGAATAGAGAGATGGAAGGAGTCAAGAAGAATATTTCTGTGCCTGGAACACCGTGGGAACCCTGCAGTGCAAATGAATTCAAGGTCAAGAGGGGTAATCTCACCCCTGAGGCTCAAGTGTGGTTCAATTTCGTGAAACAATCCCTGTTAATGTTGAAACGGGGCGCATGATGCCGTTGGATGCTATTTTAAGCAAGAAGAATGTGGATGTGGGAAGGCTTATCAGTAGAGAAATTCTGGTGTGCAAAGGTAAGACTGCTGGTTATCTATTTTTCCCTTGCTTAATAACAACCTTGTGTATCAATGCTGACGTGGAAATCAAAGGAGAAATGAAGAGTTACCCTGTCAATGATTTTCCAATTGTTTTTGAAAATGAAGAAGGTTGTTGCGGCATCTAGTGATCCCACCATGCTGTCGCAATTCATGCTGCAGCGCGCTATCCGGGAATTTATGCAGAAGCAGCACAGTTGGATTGGTGGTGTCTTGGCTGCTAATTTGAAGGAGATGCCAGATGTGGAAGCACCATCATTTCCAGAATGGGTGCTTGAGGAAGAAGTGGCAGAACTAGAGATTTATGAAGATGAAGCCAATGTACACATTGAGGAGGAAGTGCTAGTTGAGAAAAAGAGGAAGAGGCAGGAGATCAAGAAAGGAAAGAAGAAGATGGGTGAACCTGTGGAAGAAGAAGAGATTCTAGAGTCTGATGATGATGAATCAATAAGTGAAGCTGAAAAGGAATTAAACAAGGAGGCGATTGAGGAATTGAACAAAGAAAGTGATGAGGAGGATCCTGATACCTCGGAGAAAGAGGAAGAGCGAACTGAAGAGGAGAACAATTCTAATGCCTCTTCTGAGATTCCATCTACAAACCAACCACCAAACTCACCACAGCCTATCATTACCACCATTCCATCCAAACCACCTACACCTACCCCACCTACCCAAACACATGCCATACTACCTACAAATCCACCACAAACTCCCATACAAACCCCTGTTATCACCCCAACCCCTGATGTGCCATCTGGTACTATTACTGCTGATGCTGCAGCAACTGATAATGCTGCAGCAAGTTCTGATTTGCTAGTCTCACCCAAGAAGATAAGGACAAAGAGAGTTGTGAAGAAGAGGAAGGTTGAGAAAGTATCTGAGGAAGCTGAGCATGTTGAGGAAGAGAGTGTTATGCAGAAAGAGCAAGAGGACAACTCTGTGATAGCTGCTGTCATGCAAGGTTTGGCCAATGTTGCTGCCAATGAGGCTTTGGCAAGGGAAGCTGCTGAGAAGATGAAGGCTAAAGCTGACAAGAAAGCCAAAGAGGCTATGGACTTCGTGCTTGCCCACAAGAAGGCAAATGTTTCTGATGATGGTCCTGTTGTTGCAAATACAGGATCAGTGCTGCAGCAGTCTACTGCTGCAGCAATAAAAACCTCGAATGTTCCAAATCCTGCTATGGTTCAATCATCAAAGGCCTCTGGGAAGAAGCAAAGCAAGGGTCCTGCAGTTCGAGCAAGCCCAAGAACAAAACCAGGAACTCCTGCACCTTAATCTCTTATGTTTTCTGTTTTTAATTTGTTTTTCAATTTCTGTTCTAGTATGTTGCTTCTGTTTTTATTTTGTTTCTGTTTAGAATAAACCTGTTGAGTGCCCCCTGTTTGTGTAGCACTCAACAGTTGTGTTTAGTTAGTATGTTTCTGTTTTTGCTGTTTTGTTGTTAGCCTATAGTTCTCCCCTTAGTTTATTTGCAGTGAGGACACTGCACAGTTCTAAGTATGGGGGAGCTATACATTGTCATGTACTTTGTTTCCTTGAAATCAAAGTTAGTGAATTTTAAATTTTTAGAAGTAGAGTTGAGCAAAAACTTAGTGATGATAAGGTGAGAATTGAGTGAATAGTGCCCCTGTTTGGTGAGTGAACTATTTTACTTCTGCTCCTACACTTAAACTTGAACTTACGTAGGAACTTATTGAATTAGAGATGATCTGAAACTAGGCTAGTGTTGGTAGACCTAGGGAATTGCTAAATTTTTACTAAAAACTTAGGGCAGCATAAGAAACTAAGTTTGGGGGTACTCTGAGATATATTAAGGCAAAGCTTGAAGGAATGCAATGCTGCAGCAATGTTGGGTTTTGTGCACATAGTTTAGGATGTTTTAAAATTATGTCTGAATGTGGGTGCAAAGCACCAGAGTCTGTAAATATATTGAAAAGTGTTGCAATTGCCCAGTTGTGGAAAAAAAAATCGAAAAAGCAAAAATGCTATCAAAAAAAAAATCAAATAAGGGCATTGCAGTACAAATTAAAGTCAAAAGTCTGTACAAAGTATTGTTACGAAGTGCAGAATGTCAGCAGCATTATTTGCTGCAAAGAATGTCAAGTCATGATTGAATAAGTGCACTGGCCTAAAAGATCTGGATAGCTACATCAAAGCCCTTGATCAAGCTCAACCCCCCTTTTTTTGAGCTTGAATTGTTAGTCTGCCCTTTTTTTTGAAAAATCTTTAGCATTCTCAAAAGAAAACCTCTCTAAGTCTTAGCTAAGTGAAATCTTGAACCTTGCTATGGTCTGAACTGAGTTAAGTGTCACACACACACTTTAGAGCAGGAGTAGGTTAGGGAACTCAGTATTCAGAAGGTATGAAATTGAGTGAAAAATCTGAAAGTTGATGCTCAGCTTGATTCTTCTTGTGCTTCATATTTAAATTAATTCATTGATTGTGATTGCTTGTGTTCAGTTATGCTTGCCTGTGTTAAGTTTCATTGCTTGAGGACAAGCAACGGTTCAAGTTTGGGGGTGTGATAACCCTCATTTATGATGGTTATTACTTGCTTTCTAAGCTTGTTTTTAAGTGAATTTGTTAGCGTGTTGTGTGAATTAGCTTGTAAATAAGTGTTTAGGTTAGAATTAATGGTGCAGGGATGAATTGGTTTGAAGTGGGCATATTTATGCCCTTTGTGCTTTTAATTGTGTTTTATGTAGTGCTGCAGCAACAGCTGCGTGCGCAATAGCAAAAATGCGCTAGATGAGAGAGAAAGCTCAAGGGAATGCGGAAAACACGGAAATTGAGGCAAGAACAGCTGTCAGAGCTGGATGGCACGGAAAGATATGACCTCATGTGGATTTCCCACAATTGCCCCTTAACCTAGGACGCATTTCCCAAAGAAGATATTTTCTAGGGTTGCGTGCAAGGAGACACTATATAAGCCAACCTCCATTTCTCATTTGGGGGACAGCCATTGCTCTGCCGTCAAGCGGAAGTTTAGAGATAGCTTCTTATAACGTGCTTAGCTCACCTCCATCACCAAAATTGATACATTGCTGAGACTATTGCGGTAGCAACACTGGAATTCCATTTTTCTTGGTGGATTTCTACTTAGAAGAGATGGATTAGAACTCCATTGTCACCATTGGATCTCCCTCTTTGTTTCTTCGTTATAGTATCATTTGTTACCTTGAAATTTGTAATATGACTTCTACTTTTTTGTTTAAGTTATTTTCCATGTTTTGTAAGCTCAATATGAGCTAATTACTCATAGTTGAGATGCTGGATCTGATGTAGCTAGATTTATTATGCAATTAATGAAGTGTGTTTAATGTTGTGCATTTTACCTTGTGTGTGACAATATTTCCATTTTAGAGTAGGATTGGCCGTCTATTCTAAATAGCATTTATAAATTCAGAGATGGTTTGTAAATTCAGAGATGGTTTATAAATTCAGAGATGGTTTGTAAATTCGGAGATGGGTAGTGGACATTAATGAGAGATCTTGATGTTCCTTGCTTAACCCTAGAGATAGGAGAGCATAACCCATAAGGTGAATACTATCGGTGCTCAAGCAGCCTAGGAGGTACTTCTTTAGGGTTTAGAGATAAACTCTTGCAAGGAAACCTAGTGTGAAGTATTCGAGAGAATAACGTCTTATTGCTGCAGCACCTAATACTGCAGCATTGAACATACACTTAATTGCATATTAATGAAGCTACTAAAGTGAATGCATCTCAGCTTGTTCTCATCATTGATTTCACATTACCCTTTTACTTTTATTACTGTTTATGTTACCAAAAACTTGTGTGTCATTTACTTTCTTCACTAAATTGTTAATCAAATTAAACTTTCAAGATTAAGCTTAAATCCTCGTGGGAACGATCTCACTTACACTCTATATTACTTGTTAGACAGTGTATACTTGCACTATCACGTGTTTTCTCACAATAGGTGCCAACTTTCCTTCCCGTGTGTAACACCCCCTTCTACATAGTCTATTATTTTAATAAATTCGAAAATCAGAGTCTACGAAAAACCTTTAGTGCGACCACTTGAGGGTGCCACATTTAAACAATCACAATTAAAAATTCCAAAATACTAAATAGAATGAACTCCAAGTTAAGATACATAGCACCATAACAGAAATCCGGGAATAAACACCATTTCAGTGGAATTAACAAAACTCAAATACAGAAAATACAGTTATCCAAATGGAAAGTCACTTCATAAAATAAACGACATATCCTAAATATTCCCCCGGTGCTACGTATCAGAGCTGACTCGACCATACTAGAAGAAGGTACTCACGTCACCTTCAGTCACTGTCACCTGCAGCGTTGCCACATAAGAGCAACATTCCAAGCAGAAAGGGTGAGTCTCTTTTCATAGAAAATAGTAAATAAAACAAGCAACTCAATAAGACAGGCATTAGCACACCAAGCAGTACAATCCAAACACTTTCGCCATTAATTATACACACCCAGACAACCACCATAAAATGTATGCAAGTGCATGATATGCAACCCAACGCCAAGGGTATATGCATGTGGATCCATCACCAAAAAGGCCCATAGGGCATTCACCATTCACCAAAAGGCCCGAAGGCATTCACCATTCACCAAAGAGCCCGAAGGCATTCACCAAAATATTTTATGAGGCCGAGGCCTATTCACCAAAAATGCATATGATTATGCGACACCATGACTATGCACCATCACACCAAAACACCAAATTATGCATTAGAATGCTCACCATTAGTTTATTTACTCACCAATCATCAAGAGAGGTCATAGACCCTCAATCACCCAAAATATACTCACCATCAGCATGCATCACCACACCAAACAATCACCAAGAATTATACATAGAATAATCACCCTTAATTCTATTTACTCACACACCTCGGCACACCCTCACACAACTCGGCACCCACTCAAACACCTCGGCACCTCACCTCACCTCATTCACCTCGGCACCTCACCTCATTCACCTCGGCTCCCTACCTCACCTCACTCACCTAGGTCACCTCACCTCACCTCACTCACCTAGGTCACCTCACCTCACCTCACTCACCTAGGTCACCTCACCTCACCTCACTCACCTAGGTCACCTTGCACTCCTAGGCGCCAAAACAGGCACACGGGGCAGCCAAATGGCGCCCCATACACTATTCACGCACGCTCCACTGCTCTTCTGCACAACAAGTGCACCAGCGCCCGCCTTCTGTGGAAATGGCGCCCCCCCCCCCCTGCACTACACCCACCCACGCTGCAACACCAAAGCCAGGCGCCAACTGTCCAGGCAAATGGCGCCCCCCTCGCCCATCACCGATCACACACGTAAAACCCACACCGAAACACCCACGTGGCGCCATTTTCCCGGGATTTGGCGCCCTTCCTCGCTCGCACAACACACACGGAACACTCACTAGAACACACCTGTGGCGCCATCTTCCCGGGATTTGGCGCCCCCTCACATCTCGCAACACACCTGAATCTGCCCTAGCCAAACTCCACCCCAGCGCCAATTACCTCACAGTTGGCGCCTTGGTCCCGCCCCACCCAAAGAACCACAACATGACCCGGCGCCAAATTCCACCTGTCGCGCCCACGCCCGGCAAGGTCCACCTACCCCGATCCTAAAACTTCCTTAAACGCCATGGATTTATTATTATTCATTGTTCAAACTACCAATCTAACACCTATCACTCACCATCACCATCACCCAAGCATTTTGCTAAATTAAATTAGCTACGACAACTGTAATATACTAACAATCATTAATATACTCATCATTCAAGCAAGAACACCATTCCTATACACAAATAACATTGCCAAAAATTCACTCAAGCATAACACCAAACCCCTAACCTTCATCCTCAATTCTCCCTATTGTTTTTATTCCAAGTCATACAATTGACATGCCAACGCCACTCAAAATAACCTCATCAATTCAATTATCACATAAATACTCAATTCACTCATATATTCATTACATTCATCACCAAATCAATCAAACTAACATATAAGAATTCAATCAAACATTTCCTAACACTCAATCCTATGGTTCCATGTTTTATAAACTATTGGCTATGGAAGAAACTCCCCTTACCTCGAATAAACCGAAAACAGAGCTCTCTCTCTCTACGGAGTCACCAACAGAACCACAGCAACTGAGCTCCTCTCTTCCTTCCTTCTTTCTTTTGACACAATGCAAGGACGCGTCACAAACTCTCGAGCGTGATCTAATTTCAACGGCAGAATGTTTGACTCGCGTACATACAATTAGATACAAAAACAATCAATTTATTACCCAATTAGAAATACGTAATCGTTCGTTTAACAAATTACTAACTAATGTTCGGAAAAGGAGTACCTATCGGAAAGTAACCGAACGAGATTCGAAGTCGGAAACCGAAGGACTCAAATCTGGATCTGAACAAGCTTCCAATGGCAACATGACCACGAGAGTCTGAACGTGACGTGCATCTACGGTTTGAGCGTTTCGAGTCAGAAAACGCAGCAACACCGCGAGTCCTCCATTGCTACGCGTGTGTGGGTGAAGAGAGGCTAGAAACAGGACCACGATTGAAGAAACGGACTCCATAATCGTGCTCTGCAGCCATTTTCGAGTGGGAGGGTGGAACTTCAGAGCTAGCCGTGGAAGGGAGGGTGAGAACGCGACTGAGAGAGAGATGGAACGCGATTTATGGCGCAGTTTTTCTCAACAACCGAAGCCATAATCATTCAAACTAACGTCATAATTGGAATCAGGGGAGAAATTCGAATGGGAAGGTGAAGTTTCAGAGTTGGCCGCGTGAAGGGAAGAAAACGCGAATTGGAGGAAGGTTGCAGGTAGGGTTCGCTGCTGCTGCAAGTTCACGGGGAGGAGAAGAACGAACTGGGTCGGGTTCTGGGCTGGATAACGCGCATGGGCTTAAGTGAGCTGAACTGGGGTGCGCTTAGTAGGGACAAGGAGGTGTATGCGAGTAAAAACAACTCTAAGTCTATTTTAAATCATTTTAAAGCCTAATTTCACAACCACAATAATTTAACTCATTATCCCAAAATAGTCTCTATTGTAAATAACATCTAGAATACTAATATTTATAAAAATAAAATAAATAAGTATAAGTATAAATATAAATAACAATCATATATCACAATTAGCTTATAAAAATATATTTAAATGTGACTTCAACTAATTTTAATAACGCAAACACACAATAAATTAAAATAATTTAATCTTATCAATATAAAATAGTTCATAACACAAATACATATTGAAAGAACTGACACACGAAAATCGGGGTGTTACACCGTGCATTCTTGTTGCCCACGTCGGCTCGTCTAAGCACTAGATCGCCGACGTCAAATTCTTGTGGGATGACTCGCTGGTTATAGCGGCGTGCAATCCGAGCTTTGATGATGGCTTCAGCAAGTTGAGCCCGATCACGGACCTCTTGGATAGTGTCCAGTTCTTCTGTGATAGCCTTGTTGTTTTCTTCTTCAGTGGGAGGATAGAGGGTCCTCCAAGTTGATTCTCCGACTTCCACTGGGATAACTACCTCTGTGTCGTAGGTGAGTCGGAAAGGAGTTTCACCCGTCGTCGAGTGCGGCGTGGTCTGATATGCCCAAATGACATAAGGGAGCTCGTCGGGCCATGCACCCTTAGCGCCCTTCAGCCTCTTCTTTAGCCCTTTCAACATAACTTGGTTTGCTGCTTCGGCTTGACATTTGGTTTGAGGGTGCTCGACCGAAGTGAAGTGTTGTTTGATACTCTGGTCGGCTAGGCATTGATTAGTAAACGAAGTGGCTCTTTTCAGAATTGCCGCTGCGTTTTTGGGGTCGGACGGTTCGGCTCCATATTCTTTGTAACTCTTTATCGGCTGTATCCAGCTGTCCCGCTCGGCGATGATGTTGACGTCAGTCATGGAGAGGGGGGAAGATCTACTATGGGTTTTGTTAAACTTTTCTGGATAATACTTTGGAGGCTGCCCGAGGGTTTGGTACTTGCCAACTTGGCTACAACATCTGCTCGCGCGTTTTCTGACCTCGGGACATGCTTCAGCTCTACCCTCTCTAACTGTAGGAGTAATTCTCGGACTCGACCCAAGTAGCATTGCAACACTGTATCTTTCGCGGTGAATTCCTCCTTCACTTGAAAAACGACCAGTAAAGAGTCGGTGTTTAACTCGATGATTTTTGCGCTGAAATCCGAGGCCAGTTTCAGGCCGGCAATGCAAGCCTCATACTCGACTTGATTATTGGAAGTGGTGAATGTGAAGCTCGGGGAGACATCTATCATAAGGCCCTTCGAGTTCTCTAAAATCAATTCGGCCCCGCTCCCCTTCGAATTCGAAGATCCGTCGACGTGAAGAGTCCAGAGTAATGAATCTGAATCAGGAGGAGTGGGTGTCATTGATAACTCTATTTTATATAGAGTATTTCATATGTTTAAACTTAGTAAATTGCTCTCTTTCAAGTAATAATAAAGAGTGTATATAGTATTTTGTGTGATATATGATAACTTGAGTGATTGGCATGGTTATAGTTGTTATTAGGCCATTTTGGATATATTGTGGTATGTTTGATGTTTTTGCTCAGTGCAATCTACAGATCTGCATCAATGCTCCTGCATCAATGCTCTTGCATTGATCCTGCACTGAATCTGCACTACTTGATGAGTGAGCAGCTAGCTACTTGTGCATCCACTTGCATTGCTGACCTCATGCTTGGTCCCCTAAAGCAGAACCACTTTATATAGTAGGCGCCTACCATTCACACATAGCCATAGGGATAGCTTTGAAGAGTCATCAACATAGGGACACATGTTCATACATCATTGGACCTCCCTATATACTTGGTCAAAGATCTCAACTTGGGGATCAACCTCTGAAAAGCAACTACAGCTCAATCCTCTCAAGATTACTTCAACATGAAGGAAGGAAGCACCTCTCTTGAAGACTATAAAAGGACCTCACATCTTCATTTGGAAATATATCACAATCCATAAGTTAGATCAAAATTTCAATATACATAGTTAGTTTCTATTTTATAAGAGGGAAAGGAAGGAATTAACAAATCCTCCTTACTTCGATTTCATAGTGTTTGTATAGTGCTAAGGAGTAATGCTAGTGCATTACAAGGAGAATTCATGCAAATGGCTTCAACTTGTGTAACTTCTATCTTGTTGTTTCTCTTTTGTGATTTCAATTATATAAACATGTTCTATTCAGTTGATATTTACCTTGCAATGTCTATTGTTAGCTAAATCTTTCTTAATTGGAATGTTCTAATCATTTAATGAGCTTTTAAGTATGTATGATACATGTATGTAATGTTTGTACTTTAGTTCTTGCTCGATAATATTTTCAACACTTATTTTGGATTTGATCAACTTAGAATAAGTAAATTTGTAAGAGCGGACATGGCTTACAATTAAGAACTCAAGAACTAATATGGGTAAGTGTTTTACATAAAGGAAACTTTGTGAAAACCATGCTAAGACCTAGACATAGGATAGTATAGTCCATAGGGTGATACTGTGGGTACTTAAGATACAAGAGTGAACTTATTTAAGCATGCCTAAACATAGGAAGCTTGTAATGAAACTCTGAAGAAAGTGACTGAAAGACACATAGCTAATGCAACAGCATTCAGTGCAGCTGCATCACATACTACATCACACTCTTAAAAGTAAATTACTTGATGAAGACATTCCAACTAACTTCTCTCATTTGCACTACAAATACTTGCACTTTTAGTTTTTACTAACTTGATTGTGATCACATCAACTCTACTATAATTTGTTATTTGGTTACCTTACACTTTATTACTTTGTATTGAATTTTAAAAGAGAGTTTTTCAATCTCTGTGGGTTCGATCTTTTATACTACTTGTTTTGGACTGTGTATACTTGCACATGCTTTTTACCCAACACTAGTCATCACGGCTACGAAATCGGCCAGTACCTAGGCTTTGAGGGAAGATCAGGCTTCGTATTTTATGCCGAACTCGGAAAGTTCGATGGCCCATTTGATTATCCTATATGCTAAGTCCAGGCGATGCAGTAGTTGACGAATGGGTTGGTCAGTTCGGACCACAATTTGTTGTGCGACGAAATAGGTCCTCAACCTCCTGGCAGCAATGACCAGAGCGAGATCTACCTTTTCTATCTTCTGATATCGAGACTCGGCTCCTTGCAATACTTTGCTCACGAAATACACAGGTCGTTGCCCGTCCTCCGTCTCTCTTATTAAAACTGCGGTGTCTGTCTCCTCGTCCACGGTGAGGTATAAGTATAGGCGTTCCCCTTCTGCGGGCTTTAGCAGTATTGGAGGTTCGGAGAGGATTGTCTTGAGCTCGGAAAGCACGTTTTTGCAGTCCGGGGTCCATTGAAACTCGACCCCCTTTTTAATGATTTTAAATAAAGGGAGAGACCGGTTTGCTGTCTTCAAGACGAATCTGGATAATGCCGCGATCATCCCTGTTAGCTTCTGCACTTCTTTTTTGGTTGTTGGCAGACGCATATTGGTCACCGCTCGGCACTTGTCCGGGTTGGCTTCAATTCCCTTTCTGTCAGGTAGAAACCGAGGAACTTCCCTGCTCTGACTCTGAAGGTTCACTTCTCGGGGTTGAATCAGAGGTTATTCTTTCTTGCCTCGGCAAAGATTTCCTCGAGGTCGGCGATGTAGCCTTCGTCAGCTTTGCTTTTGATGATCATGTCGTCGAGGTAGACTTCGACGATACGCCCGATTTGCTCTCGGAAGACTTTATTCATTATGTGCTGGTATGTGGCCCCGGCATTGTTGAGTCTCAAAAGCATCACCCTGTAACAATAGTTACCTCGGTCGGTCATGAAGGTTGTCTTCTCCTCGTCGGTAGGATTCATCGCTATCTGGTTATAGCCGGAGTAGGCGTCCAGGAAGGAAAATAACCGGAACCCGGAAGCATTGTCGACCAACCTATTGATACTTTGTATTGGTAAGGCATCCTTTGGGCAAGCTTTGTTAAGGTCCGTGTAGTCGACACATATCCCCATTTCCCGTTGGCCTTTTTCACTAGGACGACGTTAGAGAGCCAAGTGATAAACTTAACTTCTTTGACGAAACTCGCGAAAATCAAATCATCGTCTGCTTTGGAAACTACTTCAACCTTTTCCTCACTTTGAACTCGCTGACGTTGAGCTACGTATTTAGCATTAGGGTTTACGGCCAAGTGGTGACATGCAACTTCAAGGGGAATGCCGGGCATTTCTGAGGTAGACCAGACAAAGAGGTCGGCATTACGCCACAGACAAGCGGTCAAGGCCTCACTCACCTCGGTGCTGAGATCGACACTTATCTTGACGGTCTTCCTAGGGTCGTCGCCTAAGGGAATTTCGAGGAATGAGCCCTGGGGCTTGGGACGTTTGTTTTTCTTCTTGAGCTCTTTCGCTAACTCGTCGTCGGACTCCTCTTCCGAACTATCAGGATCGTAACGGGCATCTACTTTGGTGAGGTTCAATTCGAGAGTCGTTTGCGGGGGATCTGGCATTTCTTGAGGCTGAGACCAGGCTCCAAGAAATGTGAGCAAATGACAGTGTTTCGCGGCTTTTAGGTCGGCCGGTATGGTCACCACTTTGCCGTCGAGGGAATGGAATTTCAACTTGAGATGAACCGCGCGAGGCCACGGCCCCGAGCTTCACCAGTGTTGGTCTTCCGATGATGCAGTGATAAGGGGAAACCATGGGTATTACTACAAACGTGGTTTTGATCGCTCGGGTGAGCCTCTTCTTCTCGTAGGTGACGAAAGTTTTAAATTAGCCCAAGGGACTGGCAATCTTTTCTCTGAGAACGGTGAGGTTGGGACCCAAATAGGGGATCAGGCCCTCGGGTGAAAGGCCGAAAGCGGGGAGGAGATCTTGAAACATTATGTCGGTCGTGCTCCCTTGGTCGACGAGGACCCGCTCTATTTCCACACTGGAAATAGTGGCCGAGATGATCAGAGGGATGTACTCGTTAGGTTCTCCGAGGAGATAATCTTCGTCTGAAAAGAAAGTGGCTTCTTTTGCGGAAACGCTCCGCAGGTAGGGGCGGCTATGTGCGCAATCTCACGCCACTTACGCTTCACGACGCGCCTAGACATGCCGGACGAGATGGAATATCCTCCGGCTAGCTCCATAGTCTGTAGTGTTTGTAGAAGCGGTCTGAGTGAGAAACCAGTGACTGGCTCCCACTCTGGTCGCCAATGTTCGGTCCTGGAACTCGGAAGTTACCTTGTCCGAGGAGCTTGAAGGGTTTTGTTTCTCGAGACTCGACAGTTGTTGTTGGTATTGGAAGATCGCGTTCGGGATCTCCGAGTTGAAGTCATTCCCACGTCGGGTGGGGGGTACCTGCAGACACTCTGATGCCTAAGTCAGTAGAGGAATAGGCGGAATGTGCAAGAATGAGAACGTACCTGGAGTTAAATCAGACACTCTCACTTTGTTTGATGATGTTTAATCTTGTTGTTAGTATTTCATTTTAGTGTTAAATGTTATTTTAGTTGTTGATGATAGGCAAGTTGATTCTCACTAGTGCCTAGTGCACCTTTCTCAAAGTGAGAGGATTGCTCTATGTGATTCAACCTAGTTTTTTTGTTTATGTGTTCTTGTTTTACTTTAAATATTGTTAGTTGTTGATGATAGGCAAGTTGATTCTCACTAGTGCCTAGTGCACTTTTCTCAAAGTGAGAGGATTGCTCTATGTGATTCAACCTAGTTTTTGTGTTTATTCAAATCTTGTTTTAGTTTGCTTATTGTTAGTTGTTGATGATAGACAAGTTGATTCTCACTAGTGCCTAGTGCACTTTTCTCAAAGTGAGAGGATTGCTCTATGTGATTCAACCTAGTTTTTGTGTTTATTTAAATCTTGTTTTAGCTTGCTTATTGTTAGTTGTTGATGATAGGCAAGTTGATTCTCACTAGTGCCTAGTGCACTTTTCCCAAAGTGAGAGGATTGCTCTATGTGATTCAACTTGGTTTTAGTGTTTACTTACTTGCTCTTGTATTCTAGTTTTATTATTGTCCATTGTTGATGATAAATCATATGATTCCCACTTATGCCTAGTGCATCATGTTTTAAAGTAGTGAAGATGATTTTAGATGATTCAACCTTCCCCTTTTAATTTCTTAGTGAATAACAAATGAGATTGTATGTTTAGGGTTTAGGGTTCGTGAGGTATTGCAAAGGATAGGCTTACCTTAGCCTTGATGCAATTCCTCTTTGTTCATGTTATTAAGAAATCGTTGCTCACATGTCATTAGTTTAATTAAGATCATTCTATGCCTATGACCAATTGTTTACTTGTTTTTTATGCTACTTAAATTGTCTTGATTTAATTGTGTGTCATTCCCTCCATGTGTATTACCTCCTAATGAAGACGTAAGCCTACTTGCTTGTTGTAGCATAGAATCATTAGGGTAAATGCACTCCTCCTCACACACACGCATTTGTTTTGAGAAATTCACCTTGCATCCTTGACAATTGAATCTTTGATTGTATCCGCATGTTTAGTCTTAGTTGATGCTTGACATATGCATGATTACTTGATTATTGAATGTGTTTGAATTTTGTAACCAATCATTGATAATAACTTCACCCTTTTCCCAAAAATCTTTCAAATTCTTTTCTAATTAATGCAAGTTATTAGTGACTATCACCCAAAGCCTTGGCTTGTTTGATTGTCATGAACGCTATCAAGAGTTATTAGTAATGATCACTCAAAGCCTTTGCTTGCTTGGTCATTATGAAAGCTCTTCCCCTTTCCAAAACCCTTTCAAAAACATTTTCATCTTCAAATTAGAACTACGTCGCTTTGATTCCCATTTGGGATACGTAGGAGCGAGCCACGTTCTCGTCAAGTGCAACAAATAAAAATCCTTTTCGCAACCATAAACATTAGTATTTTTAATAACAAAAAAGAATCATTTTTAAACCCATTGTTGCTAGTGGCTAATCAGAACCTTTGTTCGTCTAGCCATCGATGGCAATGTCTTTTCCCAAAGAACAATAAGCGATAGTCACCCATAACTTTGGTTAGTTTGATCATTCGTGTCAATTAATCTCTTTCAAAAACCATTTTCAAAAGATCAAATAAAGAACGAGTCGCTACTAACGGTCAATCAGAACCTTTGTTCGTCTGACTAGTGGCGGTGACTCCCATTTTTCAAGAGTACTTAGCGGTGATTACCCATAACCTTTGTTAGTTTAATTATTCGTTTAATACTCGTCCTATTTCGAAAACTTACTAAAAAGATAAAAAAAAACAAAAACCTTTTCATGACAACCAAGAACTACGTAGCTTTGAATTCTCCATCGCACCAGGAGATACGTAGGAGCGCACGGTTCTATCGCGTAATAAAAAGTATCGATCCCACAGAGACTTTTATGATTACCAATTTATTTTTCAGTGGTGATTAGTGTAACACCCCAAAATAATTCAATTAATTAACTTAGTTGAGTTATTAAGGGTTTGCAACATTTTACTTTTAAGTCAAGTAATTCCTTAAGTGAAGGTTAAGCATGTGTTGCATTTTAGGAAAATGTCTAAGTTAGGAAAGGGTGTGGGTAGAAGAAGCCCACGGCCTAATAAGGCCAAGGCCTCATTTAAGTCCCTTAGGACATGTTAGATGGTGCCTTCGTAGGAGACCATTACATTGTTTCCCAAAAATAGTCAAGTTACCAAATTAAGAAAGTAGAGAGAAGTGAGACTTAGAGAGAAGGAAGAGAACCGAAGGGAGAAGGAAGAGAACCGAAGGGAAGAGTGAGCTGAATCTTGAAGGATTCCTAGAAGTGCTAGTGAAGAGTGTGTGTCTACGGTTATAATCAGGTTAGGGGGCTCTTTTAATCCTTGTAATGTTTTGTGTTTGGTAGTATTTTGGTGTGAGTGGTTCTGATCACCTTGCATGTGTGTTTTTATGTGTTGTTCATAACATGTTTTGCTGTGTTTTGCTCTTTGCTGTGATTTGTGGTGAAGTACGATGGTGGATCGGTTGGGAAAGCGAGAGGAGTGTAACACTCTCTCTGTTCTGTGTGGTACGAAGAGAGCATTGCATGGTGAGGCATCAGAGTGTGAATCGGTGTAGTGTGAAGAAAATGAGTTTGCATGTAGAGTTAGGGAGAGGATCGGAGCCAATGGAGTGAGTATCCGAGTGTGCATGAGTGTGGTGAGCTGGAAATAGGTTGCATGTTGGGTTTAAGTAAAGAAACAGAGTAAACCGAAGTACCCTTTAGCTTAGAGTGAGAGAAACCGAGTTGAGGGAAGTCAACGCCTAGAGTGTCTTAGTGTTGAGAGTCTGTTGGTGAGTTTGAGGGAGAGTATGTGTCTAAACACCATTAGCGAGGGGTAGGGACGCATAAACCGAAGTGTAGGTGTTTCGCCTTAAGGTTATCGAGGTGTAGAGGTAGTGAACCGAAGTCTTCAAGCCGAGGTAGCGTCACCGAGGTGAAACGCCAAAATGCCTAAGTGGAAGTGACTAGACGAGATTGTACGAGGAGTGAATCCACACGAGTAAGAGGTTCTAGCCTAAGGGAGTGCGTAATTGTGAGTATGTCACCGAATTGAGGGTTTGCGTGTAACATGTCGAGGTGCCAAAGCTGAGCTAGGTGCCGAGGTGATGTAGAATGCCGAGTTGGATTAGTTAGCCGAGGTACACACATAGTGTGCCGAGGTGATGTTGAGTAGGTAGCCGAGGTACACACATAGTGTGCCGAGGTGATGTTAGGCGCCAATGTTGCCTAGCACATTGTGGGACGCCACTGTGAGTGCTATTTTAGCACCAAGTGTGCCAAGTACGGGAGCGATTAAGTCCATTTTGGTCCTTAGGTGACATTTTGGTCCCTAAGTGTCGTTGCGGTCCTCGGTGTGACAATTAGTCCACCATGGAGTGCCGAGGTGATTGAGAGGTCGGTTGTAGGTCCTAGGGTGATTCTACCGGTGTAGTAGGGTCGACCTTAGCACTGTGATGATGTCTAGATGGTGTGGACGTCAGTGTGAGCGACGGAGTAGAACGACGGAGTAGAACGACGGAGTAACGACGGTGAACGACGGTGTAAGCATTCACATGCGTTATGATTGATTGGTGTGTGATTGCATTTGTCATGAAGTCACATGTTCATGTGCATATAATGACGGAGGAGGTTTCGGCCTCGATGTGGTAGGACTTCGGTCTCCATATCAAATAACGACGGAGAGCCGATAGGCTAAATAACGACGGTGGAGGTACCTCATTGCATAATGCCCTGTGGTTGGGTTGCATACATGCATACATTTCATAATTTAATGTGTTTTTGGGCTGATTGATAATTGTTGTGGTTATTTGAACTATCGGTGAGTGGGTCAGTATTAGTTTGAACCGAGGTGCTTTAGTGCTATCTCTAACCTTAAGCTTCTTCACATTATATTACTTGTGTTAAGAGACTCACCCTAGCTGCTTTTATGTTGCTTCTCATGTCGGCAACTTGCAGGTACACATGAGTGATGGTTGTGCCTAGCTCAAGTCGGTTGTGTCTGCTCTGGTCGTGTAACACTGGGTTGGGGCCGAGTAGATTTTAGTGCTTTTATGCCGATCTTGTGTATTTTCTGCTAGATAGTCTTTTGAACTAAAACTATCACATTTTGTTGTAACTTTTTACTATGTATTATGACTTGATGTCTTACTGGCCGAGGTGCCTTATATGTCTTACTGGCCGAGGTGCCTTATGTTATGGGCTTAGACCCTTCTGCCGATGTGATGCGCATGATTACATGCTTAGTATAATGCTGTGCAACTGTTTGAACTTAATTGAATTTCTGTTTTCCTTTTTAAATCATCAAATGTAGCCCTCCTTTGAGTGGAATTTTGAAACTCTGATTTTAATTTAGTAGATCGAATTGATTAGATAAGGGGGTGTTACATTGTTGGTATCAGAGCATAAGTTCGGTCTTGTCCGACCAAGTATTGAGTCTAAGTGTCTTAAGCCTCGAGTCTTAGGCTCGTTCTAGACCAGTTCTTGATTGTGTATTCCGAGTTGGTGGACAGTTGTAGAATTTATGAAGAAGATAGTGTGGCTACTAGCCGAGCTGGGAAAGATAAGAAGACTTTTCAACCTTAGTACCGTTGGAAACCTTACGACCATTCTGGTGGTAGAGGAAGGGGGAATTCCGCAGGGAGAGGAAAGCCTAGTAGGGGAGACGCTCCTGCTATTCTGACCTGTTACAAGTGTGGATTGCCTGGGCACAAGGCGAAGGAGTGCAAGGCTGAGGTGAAGAGGTGTTATAGATGTGGCAAGGAGGGCCACCTATCTGCTGAGTGTGGGCGAAAGGAGATAGTTTGTTTCAATTGTGGAGAGATGGGGCACATCAGTCCCAAGTGTCCAAAGCCGAAGCAAGAGAGAGGCGTGGGGAAAGTGTTTGCTTTAGCTGGGTCCGAGGTAGAGAACGAAATCATAGGTACGTGTTATATCAACGGTGTTCCTCTAGTTGCAATTATAGATACTGGCGCAACTCATTCCTTCATTTCTGCCATGTGTGTTAATAGACTGAGTTTAGTGTTGTCTTCATTGGTAAGGGAGATGATCATTGACACTCCGGCTAAGGGTTCAGTGACTACCTCTCCGGTATGTTCGAAGTGCCCACCGATGTATTATTCGGCGGGGACTTCACCGTTAACTTAATTTGTTTACCACTAGAGGAATGGACGCCATCCTTGGTATGGACCGGTTGGTAGACAACCATGTTCATATCAATTCTTACCGAGAGATCGGTTAGTTTTCCCGCTACCGAGGTGAAGGAATCGGCTTTACTTCTGCTAGACAAGTGCGCAAGTTGTTAGGAGAAGGGGTTACTCTGTTTGCATTATGGGCGTCATTAATGCGAGAGAGAATCAAGTCAAGATTGAAGATCCGCCGGTGGTTAGAGAGTTTGCCGAGGTGTTTCCTGAAGAAATTCCTGATGTGCCACCTGAGAGAGAGATCGAGTTCACCATAGAATTGATTCCTGGAACAAGACCTGTGTCTATGGCACCTTATAGGATGTCTGCATCCGAGCTGTCCGTCAAGTGAAGAAACAGTTGGAAGAATTGCTAGAAAGGAAATTCGTGAGGCCGAGCGTGTCACCGTGGGGAGCACCTATGTTGCTAGTGAAGAAGAAAGATGGAAGCATGAGGTTGTGCGTGGACTACGGATACTGAACAAGGTTACAATTAAGAACAAGTATCCACTACCAAGAATTGACGATTTGATGGATCAATTAGTGGGTGCTCGGGTATTTTCCAAGATTGATTTGAGGCTCGCTACCATCAAATCAAAGTGAAGGACGAAGACGCACCAAAGACGGCTTTTAGAACTCCTGTATGGACACTACGAGTACTTAGTAATGCCATTTGGTGTCACTAATGCTCGGGGTATTCATGGAGTATATGAATCGTATTTTCCATGAGTACTTAGATCGGTTTGTGGTAGTGTTCATGTAGGCGATATCTTGGTCTACTCCAAGTCGCGAGAAGAGCATCTGCGAGCACTTAAGGGTAGTCTTGAAGGTTACGAAGGAGAATAAGTCGTATGCGCGAAGCTATCCAAGTGTGAGTTTTGGTTGAGGAAGTGAGTTTCCTAGGCCATGTGATTTCCAAAGAATGGGATTGCAGCGTGGACCCTTCAAAGATTGAAGTCGTGTTGAAGTGGGAGACACCCAAGTCGACCACCAAGTGAGGAGCTTCGTGGGATTAGCCGGTTACTACTTACGAAGATTCATTGAGGGTTTCTCCAAATTGGCGTTGCCATTAACCCAATTGACATGTAAAGATAGGGCTTTCGTGTGGGATGACCGATGCGAAGAGAGTTTCCAAGAGTTGAAGAGGAGATTGACAACGTCGCCGATCTTGACGTTGCCTAATCCGGAGGATCCTTTTGTGATCTATTGTGATGCATCTAAGTTAGGTTTGGGTGTGTGTCTTTGATGCAAGAAGGTAAAGTAGTGGCGTGCGCTTGAGGCAATCAAGACTCATGAGAAGAATTACCCCACTCATGATTTAGAGCTAGCTAGCCGTAGTGTTTGCATTAAAGATATGGAGGCATTACCTTTATGGTTCGAGGTTCGAGGTGTTTAGTGATCACAAGAGTTTGCGATGACTTGTTTGATCGTAAGGAATTGAATATGAGGCATAGGAGATGGTTGGAGTTATTGAAGGACTATGACTTGATGCGAACTATCACCCAGGGAAGGCCAATGTTGTAGCTGATGCGCTGAGTAGGAAATCTCTGCATATGTCATCGATGATGGTAAAGGAGCTGGAATTGATTGAACAGTTTAGAGATTTGAGCCTAGTATGTGAAGTAACACCTCGGAGTGTTAAGTTGGGGATGCTGAAGATCACCAATGAGTTCATGGTTAGTATAAGGGAAGCACAGAAGGTTGATGTGAAGCTGGTTGATATGTTTGTGAGAGTTGGCCGAGCTGATAACAAAGATTTTGAGTTGGATGCGCAAGGATTGTTGAGGTTCAGAGGTCGGATATGTATACCTGATGATGAGGAGATCAAGAAGGCAATTCTGGAGGAGTGTCACAGAAGTCGGTTGAGTATCCATCCAGGAGCTACGAAGATGTATCAAGACTTGAAGAAATTATTCTGGTGGCAAGGAATGAAGAAGGATGTAGCTCGTTTCGTCTATGCTTGTTGACTTGCCAGAAGTTAAAGGTGGAGCACCAGAAGCCAGCAGGGTTGATGCAACCGTTGCATATTCCTGAATGGAAGTGGGGCAAACATTTCCATGGACTTTGTAACCGGGTCACCGAGGACAACAAGAGGTTTGACACCATTTGGGTGATTGTTGATAGGTCGACAAAGTCATCACACTTTATTCCTATTAACATCACATACCCAGTGCCGAGGTTAGCAGAAATTTATATCAATGTCATTGTAAAGCTTCATGGAATCCCTTTGAGTATTGTATCAGACAGAGATCCAATGTTTACTTCGGAATTTTGGAAGAGTTTGCAAGAGGCGTTGGGTTCCAAGTTGCGTTTGAGCTCGGCATACCATCCTCAGACTGATGGTCAATCCGAGAGGACTATCCAATCCTTAGAAGACTTATTGAGAGCTTGTGTGCTTGAGCAAGGAGGTGCGTGGGATTCGTATCTACCATTGATAGAATTCACTTACAACAACAGTCATCATTCAAGTATTGGAATGGCACCATTTGAAGCATTGTATGGCCGTAGGTGTAGGACTCCACTATGTTGGCATGAAACAGGAGAGAGGGTTGTGTTAGGACCCGAGTTGGTTAGAGAGACTACCGAGAAGGTTAAGATGATCAGAGAGAAGATGAGGGCGTCACAAAGCAGACAGAAGAGTTACCATGATAAAAGAAGGAAAGACTTAGAATTTCAAGCCGGCGATCATGTATTCCTTAGAGTCACCCCTGTGACTGGAGTTGGACGAGCTCTAAGGTCCAAGAAACTGTCACCTCGTTTCATTGGACCCTATCAAATCTTGGAGAGAGTTGGGAAGGTGGCGTACCGAATTGCATTGCCACCCAATCTGTCAAATTTGCACGATGTGTTCCATGTATCTCAACTGAGGAAGTATGTTCCTGACCCGTCCCATGTCATTCAAATGGATGATGTGCATGTGAGAGACGACCTCACTGTGGAGACAATGTCGATCAGAATTGAAGACCGAGAAGTAAATACCCTTAGGGGAAAAGAAATCAAGTTGGTGAAGGTGGTTTGGGTAGGAGCTGCTGGTGAGCATGCTACTTGGGAGCTAGAGAGCAAGATGAAGGAAGTCTATTCCGAGCTGTTTGATTGAGGTAAGATTCCGAGCTGTTTAAGTCAAGTAATTCCTTAAGTGAAGGTTAAGCATGTGTTGCATTTTAGGAAAATGTCTAAGTTAGGAAAGGGTGTGGGTAGAAGAAGCCCACGGCCTAATAAGGCCAAGGCCTCATTTAAGTCCCTTAGGACATGTTAGATGGTGCCTTCGTAGGAGACCATTACATTGTTTCCCAAAAATAGTCAAGTTACCAAATTAAGAAAGTAGAGAGAAGTGAGACTTAGAGAGAAGGAAGAGAACCGAAGGGAGAAGGAAGAGAACCAGAAAGAAGAGAGTGAGCTTTGAATCTTGAAGGATTCCTAGAAGTGCTAGTGAAGAGGGTGTGTCTACTGGTTATAATCAAAGTTAGGGGCTCTTTTAATCCTTGTAATGTTTTGTGTTTGGTAGTATTTTGGTGTGAGTGGTTCTGATCACCTTGCATGTGTGTTTTTATGTGTTGTTCATAACATGTTTTGCTGTGTTTTGCTCTTTGCTGTGATTTGTGGTGAAGTACGATGGTGGATCGGTTGGGAAAGAGAGAGGAGTGTAACAATCTCTCTGTTCTGTGTGGTACGAAGAGAGCATTGCATGGTGAGGCATCAGAGTGTGAATCGGTGTAGTGTGAAGAAAATGAGTTTGCATGTAGAGTTAGGGAGAGGATCGGAGCCAATGGAGTGAGTATCCGAGTGTGCATGAGTGTGGTGAGCTGGAAATAGGTTGCATGTTGGGTTTAAGTAAAGAAACAGAGTAAACCGAAGTACCCTTCAGCTTAGAGTGAGAGAAACCGAGTTGAGGGAAGTCAACGCCTAGAGTGTCTTAGTGTTGAGAGTCTGTTGGTGAGTTTGAGGGAGAGTATGTGTCTAAACACCATTAGCGAGGGGTAGGGACGCATAAACCGAAGTGTAGGTGTTTCGCCTTAAGGTTACCGAGGGTGTAGGGTAGTGAACCAAGTCTTCAAGCCGAGGTAGCGTCACCGAGGTGAAACGCCAAAATGCCTAAGTGGAAGTGACTAGACGAGATTGTACGAGGAGTGAATCCACACGAGTAAGAGGTTCTAGCCTAAGGAAGTGCGTAATTGTGAGTATGTCACCGAATTGAGGGTTTGTGTGTAACATGCCGAGGTGCCAAAGTGAGCTAGGTGCCGTGGTGATGTAGAATGCCGAGTTGGAGTAGTTAGCCGGAGGTACACACATAGTGTGTTGAGGTGATGTTGAGTAGTTAGCCGAGGTACACACACATAGTGTGCCGAGGTGATGTTAGCGCCAATGTTGCCTAGCACATTGTGGGGCGCCACTTGTGAGTGCTATTTTAGCACCAAGTGTGCCAAATGCACGGAGCGATTAAGTCCATTTTGGTCCTTAGGTGACATTTTGGTCCCTAAGTGTCGTTGCGGTCCCTCGGTGTGACAATTAGTCCACCATGGAGTGCCGAGGTGATTGAGAGGTCGGTTGTAGGTCCTGGGGTGATTCTACACCGTGTAGTAGGGTCGACCTTAGCACTGTGATGATGTCTAGATGGTGTGGACGTCAGTGTGAGCGACGGAGTAGAACGACGGAGTAGAACGACGGAGTAACGACGGTGAACGACGGTGTAAGCATTCACATGCGTTATGATTGATTGGTGTGTGATTGCATTTGTCATGAAGTCACATGTTCATGTGCATATAACGACGGAGGAGGTTTCGGCCTCGATGTGGTAGGACTTCGGTCTCCATATCAAATAACGATGGAGTAACGACGGAGAGCCGATAGGCTAAATAACGACGGTGGAGGTACCTCATTGCATAATGCCCTGTGGTTGGGTTGCATACATGCATACATTTCATAATTTAATGTGTTTTTGAGCTGATTGATAATTGTTGTGGTTATTTGAACTATCGGTGAGTGGTTGTATTAGCTGAACCGAGGTGCTTTAGTGCTATCTCTAACCTTAAGCTTCTTCACATTATATTACTTGTGTTAAGAGACTCACCCTAGCTGCTTTTATTTTGCTTCTCATGTCGGCAACTTGCAGGTACACATGAGTGATGGTTGTGCCTAGCTCAAGTCGGTTGTGTCTGCTCTGGTCGTGTAACATTGGGTTGGGGCCGAGTAGATTTTAGTGCTTTTTATGCCGATCTTGTGTATTTTCTGCTAGATAGTCTTTTGAACTAAAACTATCACATTTTGTTGTAACTTTTTACTATGTATTATGACTTGATGTCTTACTGGCCGAGGTGCCTTATATGTCTTACTGGCCGAGGTGCCTTATGTTATGGGCTTAGACCCTTCTGCCGATGTGATGCGCATGATTACATGCTTAGTATAATGTTGTGCAACTGTTTGAACTTAATTGAATTTCCGTTTTCCTTTTTTAAATCATCAAATGTAGCCCTCCTTTGAGTGGAATTTTGAAACTCTGATTTTAATTTAGTAGATCGAATTGATTAGATAAGGGGGTGTTACAATTAGCTAAAAGGAAATGATTTTTAGGAAAAAAGACTATTTGTTTAATTAATATTTAGAATATAAAAGTGTCTCAGGATTATGGGACAAATCACAACGATGGAAATTTAACAATCCCTTAACTATCCTCTATCTGATATTGAAATTGTATTTAAGGACAATGTATTCTTTTGGTGTAATTCAAGTTTCCTCTCGGATTACAAGAATGTGTCTCGAAACATTGATCAAGCCTATTCTCATGGTTGATCATCGCAGAGACCCATTAAGCCCAACCTTATTGTCCCAAGACACTCAAAGCTATTCTCATGCTTTGATTGCCTTGTCTAACCTCATAGGTCCAATATCAAACTTCACCTCTCGGTACCTCGTTTGATATTTGATTTATGAAATAAGAATGATGAGGCTAGATTAAAAATCAAGTTCTAATAAGATAGAGTTTAGTCTTGGAATTGTTTAGGGATCCATCATTGAATTGTTTCCCACAATCCCAAGGCTAAAGAGGTCTACTCACACATGATCATAGTAGACAAAAGCTTAGAAAAAGAAGAAGAAGAAGAAGAAGAAGAAGAAGAAGAAGAAGAAGAAGAAGAAGAAGAAGAAGAAGAAGAAGAAGAAGAAGAAGAAGAAGAAGAAGAAGAAGAAGAAGAAGAAGAAGAAGAAGAAGAAGAAGAAGAAGAAGAAGAAGAAGAAGAAGAAGAAGAAGAAGAAGAAGAAGACATAAAAGATAAATAACAAGAAGATAAATGACAAAATGTAAAGTGCAGAAAATAAAGGTGCTGAAAAATAAGGACAGAAAGTAAAGTTGCAAGAATGTAAAGTGAAAGAATTATAAAGAACAAGAACTTAAAATGAAGAAAGTAAATTGCATAAAATCTTAGAAATAAACTTTGAGTAGTGTTTGCAATAGCCTCAGGTCAGATTACAAGTGAAGAGAGAGCCTTTATATAGCTTAGGATCAGTAGACAAACACATAAATTCGAAATCATGACCATAAAAACCCACTAAGAAGAAGAAGGAATCAGCTTTGTAGCTGAATTTTGAGTAGCAGAAAAGGCGCACGGGTCGTGCTCAACAGGCGCACGGGTCGTGCTCAGTGTTCGCAAATGTTATTTTCCTGATTTTTGAAGGCACGCGGGTCGTGCTATCTGGCGCACGGGTCGTGCTTGGTTTCTGACTTTTTTATTTTCTTTTTTTTCTTGTTCCTCCTTTCATTGTCTTTTGATCATTGCTATTCTTTCATCCCAAATTTCTCTTTTTCTCCACTTTTAGTCCTGAAAACACAAAACTAACATTTTGTAGTAAAATAACCCCAAAATAGAACTAAAATTCCACAAATTTTATTTATTTCAAATACTAAAAACACTCTATATTATGACTTATCAAACTCCCCCATGCTTAAATCCTTGCTTGTCCTCAAGCAAAACATTACAATTTATTTGGAAAATCTTTGAATGAAAATTATCGGCTTAGCACATGAACTGGAAATGATTTGGCGGTATCCAACAACATTTTTCTTCTCAGCTTAAGAAACTTTTCTGTTGAGCTTTAAGTGCAGAGAAGATCAGTTGTGTGGTACTAGAACAACAAGTTAGATATAAACAGCCGAATTCCCTAGCATCTTTTGCTTGGGTCATCCACTTATATGCAAACAATGCAATTGCCACACTTGGTCTCAAAGGAGTGCCTCTTTTTCCCAGTAGCCAATCGGTCTCAAAAGGGTACTCAAAGTATTTCCCTAGTAACTTATGAAGCTTCAAAAGGGTACTCAAAGTATTTCCCTAGTAACCTATGACCTCAAAGGGATGTTGGGCTAAATTGCTTAAATTCTTTTCTTTTCTTTTCTTTTCTTTTTTTCATTTTCATTTTTCCTTTTTCAACTTATTTCCATTTTCTTTCTCTTTTTAAGCAAATTTCAACACACATTTTCTCCAATAAACTAAAAATGCAAGTAGTGTCACCAAGAGAACTAAGTAGTTTTTTTTTTCAATCTTTCTTAGACATCCTAGTACCAGAAACTATCTTAGCAGTGTGTGTGTGAACCCGACAGTAAGTATCAAGAAGCATATCTAACAGTTGAACACCAGCCAGAACATTCAAATTGCTAAAAAAAAAATTATCACAAAAATGCCATAAAAGAAATACTTCAAAGTTTCACAATGACTTTTCACATAGGAGGAGAAGATGACTGAACTACCAAATAAATAATAATAAAAGACTAAAGTCACCTACCAAATAAAGAATATTAAAAGACTAAAGTCAACCCCATGCTTGGACTAGACATTGTTCTCAATGTATAAAAATGAAAAGCACATGAGAAGGGTAAATAAAGCTCACATTGACTAGCATTTGCAGCTTTCCTTCTTATTCCAACAATGCAAAACAAAGGTAAACCTGTGGGTTGCCTCCCATGCAGCGCTCTTTTATGGTCATTAGCTTGACCTTTGCCCTTCATAGACTTATTCTCGGGTCCCATTGCTTGAAGCATAAAGACCAAGTGACACATGAAGAATGAAAACATATTCCAGGATCCCATGGCTTGTAAAAAAGAAGTTGTGTAAGCAATAAGATCCTATTTTCAATTCCTCCTAGATCAAATGTTATTTTTACAAAGAAATGTGAAAAATAAGATAAAGGGCACAAGATCTTGACATCCACACATTCATTTAAACCCATATATTTATCCAAGGAAGAAATTTCAGTTTCCTCTATGTTCTCCATCTCATGGTATATCTCTTGTGAATCATCTGGCACTACCACTTTAGTATTATTTCGATCTACCTCAACTACAATATTTTTCTCAAATTGTGTTTCATGTAGTTTTTTAAATAACTCTCTTAAGCAAGGTGGTGGTGGTGGTGGTGGTGGCAAAGATGACTCAAAATATTCCCATTCCTCCTTGGTGAATGTAAATACATTTTTGTGAAACCCTTTATAGCAACGTGGTGGTGGTGGCAAAGATTCCTCAAAGTATTCCCATTCCTCCTTGGAGAATGTAAACACATGCTTATTCATATTAACAAGAAAAAGAAAACATTTAGTCTAACCGATACCAAAAAAATCAATCAATCTCACAAAAGTCCCCGGCAACGGCGCCAAAAACTTGATAGGCCGCAAGCGCACAGTTCTATCGCGTAATAAAAAGTATCGATCCCACAGAGACTTTTATGATTACCAATTTATTTTTCAGTGGTGATTAGCTAAAAGGAAATGATTTTTAGGAAAAAATAATATTTGTTTAATTAATATTTAGAATATAAAAGTGTCTCAGGATTATGGGACAAATCACAACGATGGAAATTTAACAATCCCTTAACTATCCTCTATCTTATATTGAAATTGTTTTTAATGACAATGTATTCTTTTGGTGTAATTCAAGTTTCCTCTCGGAATACAAGAATGTGTCTCGAAACAATGATCAAGCTTATTCTCAGGGTTGATCATCGCAGAGACCCATTAAGCCCAACCTTATTGTCCCAAGACACTCAAAGCTATTCTCATGCTTTGATTGCCTTGTCTAACCTCATAGGTCCAATATCAAACTTCACCTCTCGGTACCTCGTTTGATATTTGATTTATGAAATAAGAATGATGAGGCTAGATTAAAAATCAAGTTCTAATAAGATAGAGTTTAGTCTTGGAATTGTTTAGGGATCCATCATTGAATTGTTTCCCACAATCCCAAGACTAAAGAGGTCTACTCACACATGATCATAGTAGACAAAAGCTTAGAAAAAGAAAAAGAAGAAGAAGACATAAAAGATAAATAACAAGAAGATAAATGACAAAATATAAAGTGCAGAAAAAAAGGTGCTGGAAAATAAGGACAGAAAGTAAAGTTGCAACAATGTAAAGTGCAAGAATTATAAAGAACAATAACTTAAAATGAAGAAAGTAAATTGCATAAAATCTTAGAAATAAACTTTGAGTAGTGTTTGCAATAGCCTCAGGTCAGATTACAAGTGAAGAGAGAACCTTTATATAGCCTAGGATCAGTAGACAAACACATAAATTCGAAATCATGACCATAAAAACCCACTAAGAAGAAGAAGGAATCAGCTTTGTAACTGAATTTTGAGTAGCAGAAAAGGCACACGGGTCGTGCTCAACAGGCGCACAGGCCGTGCTCTGTGTTCGCAAATGTTATTTTCCTGATTTTTGAAGGCACACGGGTCGTGCTATCTGGCGCACAGGTCGTGCTTGGTTTCTGACTTTTTTATTTTCTTTTTTTTCTTGTTCCTCCTTTCATGCTCTTTTGATCTTTGTTATTCTTTCATCCAAAATTTCTTTTTTTCTCCACTTTTAGTCCTGAAAACACAAAACTAACATTTTATAGTAAAATAGCCCCAAAATAGAACTAAAATTTCACAAATTTTATTTAATTCAAACACTAAAAACACTCTAAATTATGACTTATCAATAACCCAGGTCTGTTAGGATACCTTAGGATGAGTGGATTCGAGTAGTGGGAGCCCATCAGGACCTTTGTCCGTTTGGCTACTCGCGAAAGTTTCAATCAGAGTTGTGCTCTTTCATGAGGTTTCGTATCTAGCAGTTTGCTGCATTTACGGGGATTTTCATGAGAGGGACTGTGGCTCTGATGACCTTTGTGAGGGTGTGAATAGAGCTACATGAGAAGATTACCCCTAAAATACCTTAGATCATAGGTTCTACCCCCTTTTAGGTCACAAGGGATTTCCAAATTGTGTGTTGCATCGTTGCATTCAGTTCAATCAATTTTTCCTTCATAATTTTCGAAAATCAAAAAAGATATGCTTTTCCTTTTCAATAAGCGCCTATATGAGGTGGCATATAGTGTGAAAATTTTCAAATCACCACCTGTAAATATCCTCATTCTGCAAAAACACAAAAAGAAGCATCATTGCATCATGCATCATGGCATCATTGCATCATTACGTCATTTGCATCATCTGCATTAAATAAAACCCAATTTTGAAAATCATTCGTCACACATTTAAGTTGTTTGCCGGGATTGTAAAGTAACTTGGAATCTTGTCTTAGGCGGGAAAGATAAAGCAACATGGGATCACTTTGGGTCTCCATACCTTTGGAAGACATCTCAGGAGTTTTCTCACTTTGGCTTGATTTGAGTAGGTATTTCCCAGAGAGTTCAAGTCATTTGTTATTGTTGTGAATCTGCTAAACATTTCAGAAATTGTTTCTTGCTCCTCCATTTTGAATGTTTCAAATTTATGAATAAGAAGGTTGATCTTTGCTTCTTTGACTTGGTCCTGCTCCTTCATGGGCGATCTTCAATGTATCCCATTTCTTTGGCGCTTTCTTTCCAAAGAAACTTTATCATATTCACTTCTACCTAGAGCACATGTTAGATAAAATTTAGCTTTAGAGTTTAGAAGTACCATGCGTTTATCTTCGTGTGTCCAGTGTTTCGGGTTTAGTCATAGTGGTCCCATCATCAAGAGTTGTAGTAGGTTCAAAAGGACCATCTTCAACAATTCCCCAAATGTCGTGTGTCTTGAGATTCTAGGAACAATCTCATTTGATCTTTCCAATAATAGTAATGTTCACCGGTGAATCACGGTGGTCTATTTCACAAGCTCCTTCAGGAGAAACATCACGAGTTGGAATGATGACTCATCACTTCTTCCAGGATCTTTCCTCTCACATCGCAAAGTGTGCTCAACCCCAGAGGTGAGCTCGATGCCAATTGAAGTGATTAATTTGCACAAGAAAGGGGGATTGAATTGTGCACTCTTTTTAATTTTAATACCTGCAATCTTACTCAGTATTGTTTCTCAAGATAACTTGGATATCGTAAGGTTGAATGTTAGTAACACAAACAATAGTCAAGTATGAAAGTAGTGAAAGATAATTAACTTTGATGAATTTAGATGTCTTTGATTTAGTAAAGAGTGTTGTTTTCAAAAGATAATCAAAGTAAGTCTCATTTAAAATTCTGATCTTGACTACTAAGGTTGGTGTTTTTAACCTTCCAAGTAGTTGAAAACTTTGGTGATTGTAAGATAGTTTAAAGCAGTTAATAAGAAAAGCAGATAATGACACAATAGAGTTATAGAGGTTCACCAAACTGTGGCTACTCCTCTCCCCACGTCCACGTGAGAGTTTCCACTATTCTCCAAATAGATTTACACTTGCTTTAGCTTCAATCGCCAAAGACTTTTCACCTCCACTCACTTTTGATCACACACAAAAGACAAGTGCTAAGTTACACACTTCACCAAGTCGTCTTAACCTACTAGAAAACTCTCTTCTAGTTTCCTAAAGGTATTTCCTTAGGATCACCAACAACACTCACTTTTCACTAGGTAGTTTGTTGAGAACCTTTCAACTAGGATCACCAACACCACTCACCTCTTACTAGGTAGTTTGTTGAGAACCTTACAACTAGAATCACCAACAACGCTCACCTCTCACTAGGTAGTTTGTTGAGAAACTTACACAATATTTCTTCTGATGAGGGTTTGGGTTTGGGATGATTTAAGAGCTTGTTGATAGATAAATACAATGTATTTCAAAGAGCATAACAAGCAAGCACACTCAAGATAGTATTTCCCAATTCTGAACTTGTAGTAGCTTTGAGTGTGAAAGAGAAGGTTGGATTTCTTTAGAGAAGCTTGACTTGTAAAAGTTCCAATTCACTCTCATAGTTTGCATTTGAGTAGATCAAAGACTCTATATAGACTTTGATTCTCAAATATGGTCATTGGAAAGAAGAAAAGAGCCGTTGGAAGTTGTTGTAGATTTGTAGGTAGGCAATGATGAATTTTGAGCTTTAGGTAGTAGCCTTTCAACCTTCTGAAGCAACATTTTTGCTTTGTCTTGTGCTAACATCTTTTCATGTCAGCACTTTACTTCCTTTTCCATCATTTCTATCACTTCAGTCCCTGTTCATGTACTACATACAATTTTACATACTTTAATTTTGAAGCTTCAAGCTTCTAAAGCATGAACAAACATGCTTTTAAAATACAAACAAAGATCAAGGAGTTCTTCTTTACAAAAGATAATATTTCAAACTTTAATTCCTTGAATACTCATTTGATGCATTTTAGATTAAGATTTCGGATATAAACATGTTTCCTGAAAATGTGCTTTGAAATCTTCAATCCTCTTTTAACCTTCTTGAACAACCAACCTTCTGAGCAATATTCCATATTCAGTCAACCTTCTATTGACTTCAATCAAACTTTCTGTTGACTATTGGTCAACCTTGTGTTGACTTTTAGTCAACCTTCTGTTTGACTTTCAGTCAACCTTCTGAAGAAAGTTACTTTTTCTTTTAAGCTTCTTTAATCAACCTTCTGATGGTGTAACCTTCTGAACTCAACCTTCTTTAAGGTAACCTTCTGAACTCAACCTTCTTTAAGGTAACCTTCTGAAGGCAACCTTCTAATGGCATATTTTAACTTTGAAAAACACTTGGTTTATTTGTAATGCCAAGATTCTTGCTATGATTCTTGTTTCCTGTTCTTTTACACACTTGATTGAAACTTGTTAATCATAATAAGTGTTTAGAAAACTTAACTCATTCCTTTAAGTTTGTATCATCAAAACATGGAAAGAGATTTTCATTTCTACAATCTCCCCCTTTTTGGTGATGACAAACTTGAGAGTATGTTTTAAGTTTTCTGTTTCTCAGGAATAGACATTTCAATACACAGTAAATGCATTTAACACATTCATAGCAAAAGGATAATTATCATGTATAAGTGCAGCAAACAGCAGACATGCATAGTTTTGATAATTATCAAATTACAAACCATAACATAGCACAAAATAAATATGTCCAAAAGATAATTACAATGTCAACAGAAACCCCAAAATATATCACTTATAACTAAAATATATCACTTATAAACTAAGTAGCTAATAATCTCCATTCTCCCCCTTTGTCAACAGCAAAAAGGAGGGAAGAAAGGGAAATTAGCTTGCTACTTTGTTGGAGAAGAATCATCTGAAGAGTTTGAGGATGAAGCAGGTTGAGGAATGTCTTGGAAGGGTTGAGGAGGAGGGAAATCAGGAACTGCAACACCAGGAACCATAGTAGGCACTATGTTCTGCATCACCCATTGCTGGTAGGCATAGTATCTCTATGCTTCAAGCCTATTTTCTTGCTGAAGTATTCCAATGCTCATCAGAAGCTTGTTGTTCTGCACCTTCATCTTCTTCATTTGCTTCTCATGGTGTGCTCTCATCTTCTTCATTGACTCTAATACTTCCTTCTTATCAGCATATGTGAATGAGTCATCCTTGTTTTCTGAAGGTTTGCTGCTACCAGGTGCCTTGTCTGATGATGAGAGAGGTGCATTCATGGTTTGACAAAAGGATCCAAGAGATCCAAATTGTTTTGGCAGATCAGAAGGTAGCTTAGAAGGTCCTGAACCTTCAGGTACCTTTGGTGTAGAAGAGTCATACATAGGAGAGAACATGAATCTGTGAATGTTTTCAGAAGCAAGAGTATTACCAGGTGAAGTTCTAGGATTTTCACGCCATTGGGAAAATAAATTTGCTATTTGTTCAGTTGATCCTTGAATGTCATGATGAAGAGGTGCAGGAGTTGATTGTGTATTTGGACCAATTGAGGGATCAGGAGTGTGAAGTAACTCTGTGAGGGCAATAGAAGCCATGATTTCAGGGCTAGTGGCTTGATTATGAGGGTTTTCAGATGTAGCTTGGTCTTCAATGTCCCTAATTATCTCATGAACAGCTTGAGTGATAGGAGATAGTGGTCTTGTTGGTTCATTTTTCTGTTCCTCATTCACTTGGGATTGATTTTCATTTAGCTCCCCCTGAGCTAGACCCCCTGGCAGACAAATAACTCCCTGAGAGAATGGGTAATAGATAGCTCTATCAGAAGGTAGAGATTCCATAGCAGAAGGAATAGTTTCAGAAGCTTGATTCATAGGTTTCTCAAGGTTGAGAGATATTGGCTTTCCTAGGTCTGTGCTAAGGTTCTCATCAGAAGCTTCTTCTTCCATTTGTTCAGGTTGGTCTTTTTCAGTTGGAGTGTCATTCAAGTTTAAGGAATTTTCAAAAATTTCTCTCCATTCTTGAGATGGTTCTGTTTCAACTAAATTTCCAAATGTGGATTTTGGTGGGGCTAAATTTATGGGCTCAGTTCTGATAATAGATTCTGGTTCTAGTGGCTCCCCCTGAGGAGTTGATAGAGGTGCATTTTTAGCAGGACTTGGTTCTAGGATAGGTTCATCATGAAACAGTTTTGTTTCTCTGAAATACTTCTAGTTTCTTGCTAAAAGGTTTCAAATCCCATCTGCTTTGCACTCTTAGACCAGAAGGTTGTTTTCTCATGGATAGATTCTTCTCTAGGCACAGAGCTTTTCTTAAATCTGAATAGTTTGGTCAAGAACATACCATAGGGTAAGGATGAGATTTGCCTAATAGTTTTGCACATATCTATCATGTAATGAAAGATAATGTATGGAAGGTTAATCTTATTCCTAGTGATCATGTGATAGACTAAGAGTAGATCAATAGGTTTTACCTACTCAAAACTTCCTGCTCTAGGAATCAGAGAGTGGACCACCATATTGTGCATGATACGGGCTTCATCCTTTAATGCTGATGATTTAAGCTTCTCACCAGAATTCTTCATCCGAAGCTTCAGTACTTCCTCCTGTGTAACTTCTGTTTGGTCATACCAATCTTTCCCATATAGACATACTTCATTCTCAGGAATTTTCAGGGCATTAGCTATTAAGGTTGGAGTTACCACAATGGTGGTTCCTTTTACTTGAGTAGTAAAAGAGGATTTTGTTTCACTCACATTCATGTATCCATAGAATTCTTTTATAAGGTTGGGATAAATAATTTCTCCTTGGGACAGAATGTTTTGCCAACCTTGATACTCAATGTGTTCTTATACATTCCATCCGTAAGCTTTCAGTTCCTCCAATGTATAAATTCTTCCAATGAGAACGTTCCTTTTACCCCATTTTTCCTTATCAAATACTTGTACAGCAAGGCTTGTTCTTCAACTTCGAAAGGTTGATCAAGTTTCGTTCTTCATCAACCTTTTCCTTTCCTTTACTTCCTCCAAACTTAATCTTAAATTTTGGCCTTTTGGAAGAAGATTGTGGTTGAAGAGAGGCTTTCCTTTTCGGGCCAGCTTTGATTCCGCCATCATTTCGCATGCAGTAGAATCATCATCATCAAGGGTGATTGGTTGACTCTTCCTTGTTCCAGACCTCAGTATTTCTTTGAGAGAACTCGTTTTGATTCTTGTAGACCTTCGAGAGGAGTGGGTGATGATTTGGAAGGTTTTTGTTCTGATGGAGCATCAATCTGGGTAGGTGGAGGTTTAGAAGCACTTAACACTGCAGGTGGAAGGTCATGGGTTGTGGGAGTGCTTGCTTTCTTCACACATGGAGTTTTTGTTCTCACCATTTTTAGAGAAGAATTGTTTTTCATAAAAGAGAAGGAAGAGGAAAAGTGAATCGGTTAGAGAGAAGATGAGTTTCAGATTGGTTTAGCGTGTGTGGAAGAGAGAGAGAGAGAAGTACTAGCCGTTGTGACTTGATGGGCGCAGTTATGACATGACATAACTGTCATAGAAGACAGTTTCTAGTTACTTTAGTAACTGTCCCCAATGTTGACTTTAATTTATCCTTCTCAAATTCAACCTTCGAATTTGATTCTTTCTGCGAAACCTTCTAAAGACATTAGAAGGTTGGGGTTTTGACATATTTTTCTCCTAAGGACATTTTAAAATGTGCAAAGCCTTTTAATAAAATTGAAACTTTCTTCTAACAAAGGCTTGGTAAATATATCACTAATTGATGCTTGGTGTCAATAAAAATAAGTTCCACATCCTTCTTTTAAACATGATCTCTGATAAAATGATGTTTAATATCAATGTGTTTAGACCTAGAGTGTTGGATGGGATTTTTGATAAATTGATAGCACTAGTATTGTCACAATAAATGGGAGTGCATGTGTACCTTATAGAGTAGTCCTCCAATTGATTCTTGATCCATAGAATTTGTGAACAACAACTGCAGCAGAGATACATATTCCGCTTGATGAGTTGATAATGCAATTGAATTCTGCTTTCTACAAGACCAAGAGATTAAGGATTCCCCAAAATTTGACATGAACCACTAGTACTTTTTCTCACAATTCTATCACCAAAGATAATCGACATCACAAAGAGCTAATTAGGTCAAAATGAGTATTCTTTTTATACCATAGACCAAGATTAGTTGTTCCCACTAACTATCTGAATATTCTTTTATTCGCAGTGAGATGAGATTCTTTTGGAGAAACTTGAAATCTAGCACATAGGCCAACCGAAAAAAACACAATGTCGTCTACTAGCGATTAAATATAACAATGAACCTATCATACCCCTATATTCTTTTTGAAATTGGTTTTCCTTCTTCATCCTTATCAATTTGTACAGAAGGATGCATAGGAGTTGCCATGGCTTTAGCTTCATTCATCTTATATTTCTTGAGAAGATCTTTGATGTATTTTTCTTGACTAATAAAGATACCTTCATCAAGTTGCTTAATTTGAAGTCCTAGAAAGAAACTTAATTCTCCCATCATACTCATTTCAAATTCACTTTTCATAAGCTTCCCAAAATCTTTGCATAATTTTTCATTTGTTGATCCAAAAATGATATCATCAACATAAATTTGAACAATCAACAAATCTTTATCAAGAGTTTTCTTAAATAATGTAGTATCAATTTTTCCTCTTGTAAATTTGTTTTTGATCAAGAAGTTACTTAACCTTTCATACCAAGCTCTAGGAGCTTGCTTAAGCCCATATAGAGCTTTGGTGAGTTTAAAAACATGGTTTGGTTTCTTTTGATCAACAAAACTAGGAGGTTGATTGACATAAACTTCTTCATTTAAAAAGCCATTTAGAAAAGCACTTTTAACATCCATTTGAAATAATTTGAAATTTTTGTGTGCAAAGAAATGCAAGTAAGATTCTAATAGCTTCTAACCTTGCTACAGAGAGCAAAAGTTTCATCATAGTCAATACCTTCCTATTGGTTATACCCTTGAGCAACAAGTCTTGCCTTGTTTCTCACCACCTTACCATTTTCATCTAGCTTGTTTCAACACCCATTTGGTTCCTATAATAGATCGATTTTTGGAGGTATCACTAAGCTCCATACCTCATTCTTTTCAAATTGAGAGAGTTCTTCAGTCATTGCTTCTATCCATGATTGATCTTGTATGGCCTCATTGATTGACTTAGGTTCTATTTCGGAGAGATTAAGGCCATTCCAAAGAAAGATTGTCTCTAAATGAAGTTCTAGTTCTAACAGATCTGAAGTGCTACCAATAATTTGATCTTGTGGATGATGTACCACCATTCTCCAACTTCTTGGTAATTGAGAAGGTTCATCAGAAGCTTGAGTAGCTTCATTTGATTGTTGAGAAGGTTGAACAGAAGCTTCTGGTTCATCCTTCTCCAACCTGCTTTCATGTTCTCGTACCTTCTTCTTTGTTCGACCGGGTCTCATCAACATCAATTACTTCATTTGAACTGTTAATTTCATTAAATACAATATGCATGCTTTCCTCTACAATTTAAGTCCTAAGGTTATATACTCTATAAGCCTTTGATGATGTTGAATATCCCAGAAAAATTCCTTTGTCTGATTTAGAATCAAATTTTCCTAGATTGTCTTTGTTATTCAAAATGAAACAAGTACAACCAAATACACGAAAGTATGCAATGGTTGGTTTTCTATTTTTCCAAATTTCATAGGGGGTTTTCTCAACAATTTTTCTAATGGAAACTCTATTCAAAATATAGCAGGCTATGTTTACAGCTTCTGCCCAAAAATATTTTTCAATTTTTGAATCTTCTAAAAGTGTTCTTGCCATTTCTTGCAAAGTTCTAATTTTCCTTTCTACAACTCCATTTTGTTGTGGAGTTCTAGGACAAGAGAAATTGTGAGTAATTCCATTTTCATCAAAGAAGTTTTGAAAAGAGAAGTTTTCAAATTCTCCCCCATGATCACTTCTTACAGAAATAACATTTGTTCCTTTTTCATTTTGAACTTTCTTTAGAAACACTTTGAATGCTTCAAAAGCTTCATCTTTGTTTTTCAAGAATAGCACCCATGTGAATCTAGAGAAATCATCTACAATTACAAAACCATATCTTTTTCCATTGAGGCTAGCGCTTTTGGTAGGACCAAATAAGTCTATGTGAAGCGATTCTAGTGATCTTTGGGATGTGATCATGTTTTTAGGTTTGAAACTTGATTTGACATGTTTACCATGAACACATGCTTCACACACTCTATCTTTTTCAAAATTGATTTTTGGTAGCCCTCTGACTAGTTCCTTTTTGGAAAGCTTTGAAATGGTTTGCATGCTTATGTGACCAGTTCTTCTATGCCAAATCCATTTGTCATTTTCATAAGACATAAGACAAGTTTCTTGAGATAGTTCATCAAGACATAGGCTATATAGATTTTTATTTCTAGATGTAGTAAACAAGACCTTACCAGAGGAGATTTCTTTAATAAAATATCTATCAGATTTGAAAGAAACTTTATGACCACTATCACATAGTTGACTAATACTTAACAAGTTATGCTTTAAACCTTCTACATATTGAACATTCTTAATTTTAGGGGATTTAGAATTACCTATAGTACCTATACCTTTGATGCAAGCTTTATCATCATTGCCAAAGATGACATAGCCTCCATCTATTCTCTCCATTGAGAGAAATTTATCTCTTTCCTGTCATGTGCCTCGAACATCCACCGCCTAAGAACCACAACTTTTTCTTGGATGCTAAGAGGCATTCTGTGCTTCAGAGATGTTAGTAATGATTTAGGTACCCAATATCTTTTGGGTCCTTCATGGTTAGTTTTCTTCTGTAGAAGCTTCTTTTCATTTTATAACATACGTAAATATCATGACCAAAATGTTTACAATATGTGCACTTTGTCTTAGACTTTCTAGTCCTATGATTCTTCTCGGTTTTGTTTTTCTATAGGTAGCTCAAAAGTATTCTCAGTATAGACATAGGTAATTCTTTAGTTAAAATGACACTTTTTCTTTGAGAAAGGTTATTTTGTTTTTCAAGATCGAGTGTATAAGGTTTGGTTGCTCTAAGACCTTATCTTTCAAAAGTTTGTGTTGTTCGAGAAAGTTTAAAGTGAGAATGTTGAAGAGTTTGAACTGTTCTTATCAAATATTCATTTTGTTTTTGAAGCTCTTCATTCTCCTTTTTGAATTCAAGAGTTGATTTTTGAACATCACACATTTTTGGGCTAAAGTGTTTGAATCAGATAATAGGTTTTCAAAAGCATGTTCAGTATCTTTGCATGAAGCACAAGTTAGTGATTTAGAAGTGCTTACCTCTTCTAGGTCAGTATCTCCTACGAAGCATGAGTTGATTGATTCCATACTTGATGCAGGAAATATTTGAGAGGGTTCCTCGTAGTCGATCATGAGAGCAAATTTGCGATCTCTTCATCATGGTCTGAGTTGGTTTCTTCTGAGTCATCCCATGTTGCAAGTAGAGCCTTTTTCTTAGGTGTGAACTTTCTGTTGCTTCCTTTCAACTTTGGACATTCATTTCTGAAGTGTCCAGGTTTGTTACATTCATAGCACACAGGATCAATTTTGATGATTCCTTCACCTTTAGGTTGATCTTTCTTTAAGAAGGGTTTTCTGTTATTTTTCTTTCTAAATGCCCATCTTCTCAACCTTCTGGTGATTAGAGCCATTTCATCCTCATCATCAATGTCACTTTCATCATCTTCACTTTCTTCTTGAGTGTCCTCTTGAGCTTTAAGTGCCATAGCTTTAGAAGGTTGTGAAGATTTTTGAGAAGCTTTGAGTGCAATAGTTTTAACCTTCTTGGGTTGAAGTTCATCCATGATTTCTTGTTCATGAACTTTTAGAGATCCAAGTAGATCTTCTATTTTGAGAATAGAGAGATCTTTAGCTTCTGTTATAGCAGTCACTTTAGGTCTCCATACCTTTGGAAGACATCTCAGAGTTTTCTCACTTTGGCTTGATTTGAGTAGGTATTTCCCGAGAGTTCAAGTCATTTGTTATTGTTGTGAATCTGCTAAACATTTCAAATTGTTTCTTGCTCCTCCATTTTGAATGTTTCAAATTTATGAATAAGAAGGTTGATCTTTGCTTCTTTGACTTGGTCCTGCTCCTTCATGGGCGATCTTCAATGTATCCCGATTTCTTTGGCGCTTTCTTTCCCAAAGAACTTTATCATATTCACTTCTACCTAGAGCACATGTTAGATAAAATTTAGCTTTAGAGTTTAGAAGTACCATGCGTTTATCTTCGGTGTCCAGTGTTTCGGGTTTAGTCATAGTGGTCCCATCATCAAGAGTTGTAGTAGGTTCAAAAGGACCATCTTCAACAATTCCCCAAATGTCAGTGTCTTGAGATTCTAGGAACAATCTCATTTGATCTTTCCAATAATAGTAATGTTCACCAGTGAATCCTGGTGGTCTATTTGCTGAAGCTCCTTCAGGGAGAAACATCACAGAGTTGGAATGATGACTCATCACTTCTTCCAGGATCTTTCCTCTCACACTGCAAAGTGTGCTCAACCCCTAGAGGTGAGCTCTGATGCCAATTGAAGTGATTAATTTGCACAAGAAAGGGGGGGATTGAATTGTGCACTCTTTTTAATTTTTAATACCTGCAATCTTCTGTATTGTTTCTCAAGATAACTTGGATATCAGAAGGTTGAATGTTAGTAACACAAACAATAGTCAAGTATGAAAGTAGTGAAAGATAATTAACTTTGATGAATTTAGATGTCTTTGATTTAGTAAAGAGTGTTGTTTTCAAAAGATAATCAAAGTAAGTCTCATTTAAAATTCTGATCTTGACTACAGAAGGTTGGTGTTTTTAACCTTCTGAAGTAGTTGAAAACTTTGGTGATTGTAAGATAGTTTAAAGCAGTTAATAAGAAAAGCAGATAATGACACAGTAGAGTTATAGAGGTTCACCAAACTGTGGCTACTCCTCTCCCCACGTCCACGTGAGAGTTTCCACTATTCTCCAAATAGATTTACACTTGCTTTAGCTTCAACTGCCAAAGACTTTTCACCTCCACTCACTTTTGATCACACACAAAAGACAAGTGCTAAGTTACACAACTTCACCAAGCTGTCTTAACCTACTAGAAAACTCTCTTCTAGTTTCCTAAAGGTATTTCCTTAGGATCACCAACAACACTCACTTTTCACTAGGTAGTTTGTTGAGAACCTTTCAACTAGGATCACCAACACCACTCACCTCTTACTAGGTAGTTTGTTGAGAACCTTACAACTAGAATCACCAACAACACTCACCTCTCACTAGGTAGTTTGTTGAGAAACTTACACAATATTTCTTACAGTAAGGGGTTTGGGTTTGGGATGATTTAAGAGCTTGTTGATAGATAAATACAATGTATTTCAAAGAGCATAACAAGCAAGCACACTCAAGATAGTATTTCCCAATTCTGAACTTGTAGTAGCTTTGAGTGTGAAAGAGAAGGTTGGATTTCTTTAGAGAAGCTTGACTTGTAAAAGTTCCAATTCACTCTCATAGTTTGCATTTGAGTAGATCAAAGACTCTATATAGACTTTGATTCTCAATATGGTCATTGGAAAGAAGAAAAGAGCCGTTGGAAGTTGTTGTAGATTTGTAGGTAGGCAATGATGAATTTTGAGCTTTAGGTAGTAGCCTTTCAACCTTCAAGCAACATTTTTGCTTTGTCTTGTGCTAACATCTTTTCATGTCAAGACTTTACTTCCTTTTCCATCATTTCTATCACTTCATCCTGCTCATGTACTACATACAATTTTACATACTTTAATTTTGAAGCTTCAAGCTTCTAAAGCATGAACAAACATGCTTTTAAAATACAAACAAAGATCAAGGAGTTCTTCTTTACAAAAGATAATATTTCAAAACTTTAATTCCTTGAATACTCATTTGATGCATTTTAGATTAAGATTTCTGATATAAACATGTTTCCTAAAATGCGAAGCTTGAAATCTTCAATCCTCTTTTAACCTTCTTGAACAACCAACCTTCTCGAGCAATATTCCATATTCAATAACCTTCTATTGACTTCAATCAAACTTTCGTTGACTATTGGTCAACCTTGTGTTGACTTTTAGTCAACCTTCTGCTTGACTTTCACCAACCTTCGAAAGAAAGTTACTTTTTCTTTTAAGCTTCTTTAATCAACCTTCTGATGGTGTAACCTTCTGAACTCAACCTTCTTTAAGGTAACCTTCTGAACTCAACCTTCTTTAAGGTAACCTTCTGAAGGCAACCTTCTAATGGCATATTTTAACTTTGAAAAACACTTGGTTTATTTGTAATGCCAAGATTCTTGCTATGATTCTTGTTTCCTGTTCTTTTACACACTTGATTGAAACTTGTTAATCATAATAAGTGTTTAGAAAACTTAACTCATTCCTTTAAGTTTGTATCATCAAAACATGGAAAGAGATTTTCATTTCTACAATCACCGTGTGTTAGGAAAGAAGAAGGTTGCTTGCTCTTTCTATGTTCTCTACACCTGGTTTCTCAACCATGTTGTCACTCATAAGACGAAAGCTGCGGACTTAGTAAAATATGCCCTGTGTTGTGATGTAGAAGCCAGAAGTTCACAAGAATGGGTGCACATTTTAGAGAATCTTAGTGCTCTCAAAGTCTGTTGGTTCAATCATCCGTGTTGGAAAGATAGGCCTTCAATACTGTTTCAGTGCGGCAATTTCCAGAATGTGCCCTTAATGGGAACCCAAGGCTGCATCAATTACAATCCTTCTCTCACCATCAGACAGCTTGGGTATACTATGAAGAATGCACCCACTGAAGACATGTTGGCCCCAATCTTTCTTGATAAAGAAGATCCAAAGAACCAATGCTTGCTTCAGAAAATTTCAAAGGCTTGGGAGGGTGTAGTTTACAAGGATAAAGAGGAGATCACAAAGAAAACGGGTGATGTTACTTTCTACCATTGGCTTCACCAAAGAATTCAAAATGTTGGCCCGCCTCGTCAGAATTCATCGTCAGTTGGGAATCAAAATTTCGATTTTGGGGAAAAATAGAAAACCTAAGAGCCCCACAATTTTGACTCGTTTGGATCTTAGGATTCAGACAACTAAAATCAATGATTTTAAATGGGTTTTGATCGAAACTTAGCGATAAGAAGAATCCCCAATTTGATTTCACGAATAGTTCATTCATTTATGAGAAAAATCATATTGAAAATCTTGAGGTTTTTCCAAATTCGAAACTGTGTAACAAAGCAAGATGACGGTTTGGATTATATTCTCTACTTTTGTTGTTTTCTGTGAAGATGAATAGCACTTGCTGCCAAGTTCACCCACTATCACCAACACAGAAAACTAGATCTGCACTTGTTGTTTTCTTTGAAGAGAGCGAGAGGAAGGGGAATATATGGTTTTTTTTTTGTTTTAATTTTTAGTTTGATTTTTCATTTTCCAGCATATGTGGAATTAAGAAAATGACATGGAAATAAACAATGGATGCCAGCAAGATAAAAATTTACACATAGTGATGATGCCACGTCAGCACCGTTAGTGAAAACTAACGGTAGGGACTGAAAGTGCAAACGGTAAATAATGTAGGGACCAAAAGTGTCCAAAAAAATTTATAGGGACTAAAAACAAAATTCACTATGTGGGCCGGACAAGGCTCCTGGGCCGGATGGTTTGAACCCAGCTTTCTTTAAACGGTTTTGGAATCTATGTGGTCCCGAACTTTTTCATTCTGGTGTTGCTTGGTTGGAAAGTGGTGAGTTTCCCCCTACTCTAAACGATGCAAACATTGTACTTATACCCAAGGTTGATAACCCCACTTCTATGCGTGATCTACGACCCATATCTTTATCTAATGTCATGTACAAAATTATTTCCAAAGTATTGGCTAAGAGATTGAAAGTTGTGCTTTACAAGTGTGTTTCCCTAGAACAATCTGCTTTTGTCTCTAACCGCTCTATTTTGGATAATGTTATGGTTGCAATTGAAACAATACATCACTTGAAGTGTAAGGTGCGCGGGAAAGTAGCGGAGGTTGCCCTTAAAATTGATATTAGTAAAGCATATGACAGGGTGGATTGGGAGTACTTGCGCTGTGTGCTTGAAAAGCTGGGTTTTAGCGCCAAGTGGATTGGGTAGATGGTTATGTGTGTTGAAACGGTACATTATTTAGTGCTTATGAATGGAGAAAGAGCTGGCTCAGTCTCACCAGGGAGAGGGCTCGGGCAGAGTGACCCACTGTCACCCTACCTTTTTATATTGTGTGCTGAGGGTCTTACAGCTTTACTGAAAAAGAGTGAGGGGAGAGGCGAGATTCATGGCGTCAAAGTGTGCCGTGGAGCTCCAATACTAACACATTTGCTCTTTGCAGATGATTGTTTTCTTTTTTGCAGGGCAGATGTTACTGAAGCTACTAAGTTAAAGAATATCTTGGCTACTTATGAGAAGGCATCAGGGCAGACTATTAACCTCCAGAAGTCTGAGATATACTTTAGCAGAAATACACATGACAATATCAGAGCGCAGGTGGTTGATATTTTGGGGGTAATAGAGTGTTTGGGCACGGGCAAGTATCTTGGCTTGCCTTCTATGGTTGGGTGCAGTAAGAAGCAATTGTTTGGTTATTTACGAGACAGGGTGTGGAGCAGAGTTAGACAGTGGTCAGGGCGCCATCTCTCGAAAGCAGGCAGGGAGGTTTTGGTTAAATATGTTGCACAAGCAATTCCGGCTTACTGTATGAGCACCTTTCTAATTCCTACATCACTCGGTGAGGAAATGGAGAGGATGATTAATTCTTTTTGGCGGGGTTCGAATAGAGGAGCACAGAGAGGAATCAATTGGTTGAGCTGGCATAGATTGGCGATGCGCAAGGAGTATGGAGGTTTGGGTTTCCGTCATTTCCATGGTTTCAATTTGGCTATGCTAGGGAAGCAAGGTTGGCGTTTATGTACCAACCCGGATGCTATAGTAACACGCGTCTTCAAAGCTAAATATTTCCCGAATAGAGACTTTATGGGGGCTCGCTTGGGCCATAATCTCAGCTATGTATGGCGTAGCATCCACACTTCACAGGTATTAGTCAATTTTGGGGCTAGATGGAAGATTGGGGATGGGACTTCTATCACCATTTGGCATCAACCATGGATAAAGGAAGGTAATAGCTCTTTTGTTTCTTCTAGTGTGGTGACGGGTTGAGAAGATATGAGGGTAGCAAATCTATTTGATGTGAATGGAGGGGTGTGGAACAATGCTTTGATAGACCAATTGTTTAATGAGGAGGATAGGAGGCGAATCAAAGGGATGGTGCTCCATGGGAGAGAGAGGGAGGACCGATTGGTGTGGAATAAGAGTAGAGATGGTCTCTATTTTGTACGTTCTGCCTACTATGTTTATATGAATGAGCTGGTGGATAACTCGGCCTACCGTATTTTAGGGGAATGGAACTAATATGGAAGCTGAAAATTCCCCAAAAGGTGAAGATTCATTTGTGGAGGTGTGCTAGGGGGTCCTTCCTAGCCGGTCCAATCTTCGTAGGCGACATGTAAATTTCCCAGTTGAGTGTCCTTGGTGCGAGCAACATGAGGAATCGAATTGGCATTGCTACTTTGGGTGTCCGCAAGCAGAGGTGGTTTGGAGGCAATCCGGTTTTTGGCACACTATTCAACAATTTCTCACCGTGGGAATGGAAGATTTCAAGACAACATTATTTAGTATCTTATCTTCTGTTTCGGAATTGGTGAGGAAAGGTGTGGCTATGATTATTTGGTGTTTGTGGAAGCGACGAAATGAAAAAATATGGCAGAATATTACCCAACCGATTAGGTTCGCAGTTTCAAGTGCAATGGAGTATTTACACCATTGGAACCAGGCAAGAAAGCCAGCTTTAACGCTGGACAACAACAACAACAGCAACGCCTCCCAAAGAATAAAGATCAACAACATCTGCAGAATCGAAGCAGAATACGTAATCACCGTCACAACGACAAAGAATAAAGAACCGCGCCGATAAAGACTGCTTTTAGCCGCTAATCGGTGGGTTCGCCCAAAGAAGATGGGAGTGTAAAATGTAACGTTGATGCAACTCTATTTGATGATAACATGTTTGGTATTGGTCTATGCATTCGGGATTGTGAGGGCCTCTTTGTTAAAGCAAAGACAGTTTGGTTTTATGGTTCCCCACCACCACAGGAGGCTGAGACTTTGGGATTATTAACTGCAGTCAAATGGCTTCAAGAATTACACGTCCAGAGAGTTACCATTGAGCTGGATTGCAAAGCAGTGGTTGATGGCATCCGAGGAGCGTGTCGTTCTGTTACCGAATTTGGCTCTATTTTAAGCTCATGTAGGAACTTTTTATCTTTATCACAAAACTACAGTTAGTTTTATCCGGAGGCAAGCTAACCTTGTTGCTCATTCATTAGCTCGGGCATCAAGGGACTTCACTAGTATCCAAATTTTTGATTGTAGTTCGGCTTGTATCTTTCTTTTGATTATGAATGAAATATAAGTTTTCCTTTGTCAAAAAAAACATATTTAACCCAAAAAAAAATACTAAAGTAAAAAAATGAGAAAAAAAAAAAAAAAAAAAAAGTCTACGTGCGTAGCATAACACAATTCGTCGTTTATTTAGGTTGGAAAAAGAAAAGAAGAAATGTTTTCGCAGTACGAAACTCAAAACACGAAATAGGTCATAGGTGACAGTGCGTTTTACTTCTCCGTGCGTTCGACCCCGTTCCGTTGTGCTTTGCATCTGATTCGTTCTCTCTGCACTTCACAACCATCATATTGTATCCCATCTGTAACTTCAACAACCATTTTTTTTCTGAAACATGTGAGCATTGACTTTCTCTTTAGTTCTTTTTTTCTCCGTTGTTGCATCTTCAATAACTCAAAAGAATAACCAAAAAGTTCCGTTAATTTTGAGATTTTGGTTTCATGTAATTGAGTTTCTGTTTTTTTTTTGTTGACAAATAAGGAAGCCAAATGCATCTGTGAATCGACCACCAACACCAGATGTTGTTGAAAATGTATCAGAAAGGGAACCAACGATTCCGGAGCTTATTAACATCAAGGTTTGTTCTTTTCTTTATTTTTTTGCTTTCTTTGTTTCTTTTTGGTTTTCATCTTTCAAGAACTTAAATTAGTTTGCACTTGTTACTTTGTTGTTAGAGTAGTTATGTTTCTCTTTTTTTATAAGTAGTAGTTTTGGTTCTTGAACATGTTTACTTTCTAGAACATTTTCCATTTTCATTTTGTGTTGCTTTCAAGAAGATGGAAAGCTATTGTAATTAGCTACTGTGATAGATAGATAGAAGATGAAAGCTTAGTTTGGTAGAGTGTATATGAAAACATTGATTTTGATATTTTCAAAATTCCTGAAAATACTGAATTTGTTTTTACTAATATTTCTTAGTTGAAGTTAGAATACGTGAAAGTGAAAGTATGAAACAATGGAAGAAAGTAAATTGACCCTAAAATTGTTTGTTTTCTTGGGTTTATTGGTCAGTTTATTGAAACTGGGGAGAAGGAGCGGCTGATGGAACTTTTGAGGGAAAGGCTTGTGGATTGTGGTTGGAAAGATGAAATGAAATCTCTCTGCAGGTATCTTTACCTGATTTCCTTTTGTTCCAAGGCCTTTGCAGGAAATGAATTTTGTTGCTTCAGCTTTATTTATTATTAACTCAATACTGCCCTGATTATAATATTCTTTGTCATAATAGAAGATGTATAGTTTTGCACTCGTAAGGTTTTTTATGGGCTTAAGCAGACTTTTTTTTTTTTTCTAAAGGGGATCATTTGTGTTCCTACTTACCGCTATATGACTCGAACCACACCCCTTTGAGTGTAGGAGAAGCCTCTTACTAACTAAGCTGCACTTCGTTGTCAACCTTTTAAGCAAATATAGTAGTGGGAAATATAAAGATGTAATTGTAAATTTCAAATTAAGTATTCATTGCCATTCTAATTTTTGATTTCAGATTTCCTCATTGCCATTCAAGTTAAGTATTCATTGCCATTGTAAGTTTCAAATTAAGCATTAGCACACAGGTCACTTCTTACATTTTTACGTACAAGCTTACACAGGTCAAATTAAGCATTAGCACATTATCTTGCGCCTATATCCTTTAGTTTATTTTTCATATTGCAAGTATGAGCAAATATTATACGACAGGTTTATCAATCCCGGGGACCCTAGGAAAGGCATCTGAAATTATGCTTTTTGGGTTACTGTATAATGAGACTGCAAGATGGTTTGCCATATCAAATGACTAAGTCTAAACTGACCTTTTTTAATCATTAATGAAATTTTCATGTTTAACTGCATTTTCTTCTTAACAAGTTCAAGTCATTTTGTGTTACCTCCGAAAATGTGTCATGGTCTGTTTTCTATTATTCTACTTGTATAGCCATATGGATGCAAAGTGTTTCTACTCTACGTGTGTTATTTTTCAGAAGGGATTAATGAATTGTTTATTGATTGGTGCCTGCTTTGTGTATGAAATGCTAGGTTCATTGTTATCATGTTATGAGCTTTAGTTAGCACTTATCAGCTATATGCCAATGAGTACTCAAAACAACATTCTGGTAATATCAGATGAGAGAAATACTAGCAACACATTTTTGAGTATAAAACACACACCAAGATTTGTCCATTTCTTAAAAATTCAAGTAGGTAAGTTGATCACTATTTAAAAATTAAAAATATGTTGACTATTTAAAAAATGAACCAATCCTTAAGTGTCTAAGAGTGTCTTCTAAAGATTATGTTGCTAACATTCTTCTATGGGATATTCTCACCCATCATACATTCTTTTCACTTTGCTGTTCTATCTCCCACTCTTGCTTTTTCTAATTGTTTCCACCTTTTCCTCTTCATACTTTGGCACGTCTCATTTTGTGTGACTTATCGAAGTTGGAATGTTAATGTGTTATACATTTGTACTATTATTGTACAGATCCGTTGTGAAGAATAAAGGGAGGAATAATGTTACTGTAGATGAACTTATACGTGTAATCACTCCTAAGGGCCGAGGTATCAATTGCTTCATTGTTTTATTTTTTTTCTGCATATTGACACTGACACCTTCTGATAGTATCATAGTAACTTTGTTGAAGCGCCTCATTAGGACAAAGGCAAACATGGAATTCTGCATTTTATTTGTTTGTGAATCTATTGAGAAGTATTCTAAGAGGCTCTTATTTAGAATTGTATTATGTCTATGGACATTGGGTAAAATGGAGAGTCCAATCCATTAATAAAGTTTTACGTATATTAATACACACAAATGCCAAATATATGTCATATTTTTAAAGAATGCATACATTTATACACACGAATCATTAGTAATGAACATCTCCATTTCTGTTGAGAAATGAAGAGGATTTCTATTCATGGACATTAGAGCATCTCAAACGTGGTTCTTTAGTGTGTTCCTTACTTTTAGTTGTCTCATTTTTTTTCTCAAGCTTTTAGTTGTCTTAAATTTAAGGGACGTCTCTTGTATAAGGGACCATGCTTAGCATTAAAATACAATACTTTATTGCTCAAACTAAACAGAAGTTAATCTTAATACAATTCTTTAAGTGCAAATATGTTAAAGTGGGGCATGTGGGGGTCAGTTAAGAAACTCAGTTAAGGAATCAAGCATTAGACCAAAATAATGATAGATTGCTAAAATTTGATGTGGCATATGGGGGCTAGTTAAGGAATGCAATGGGTTGTTTAAATTTCACTCATTGGAGATGCTCCTATAAACTGATCAATTGCATCTCGGTGTTGGTTTTTTTGCACCAAAATTTAAAACTAACAAAATAGAAAACTTATCTAACTTGTCTTTTGCAGCCTCAGTTCCTGATTCCATAAAAGCTGAGCTGTTGCAGAGGATTCGCACATTTCTTGTATCTGCTGCTCTGTAATATACCCACATGGCTTTGGTAGGTGTTAATCCCCCCCATATTTTGTAAAGAACGTGAGGGGAAAATAGTAAGAACTGAACACATTTATACTAGGTTTTGTCTCAGGGATATGACTATGTATTGTGTAAAAGTTAAACCATGCATATTGCTCCCCTTGAAATATAAATTTGAGGAACCAATTTTTACCCCAAATTAGTCAAATTATTGCCAATCACTCCCTTTCCTTATCTGCACGTTTATGGTCATACGCATGTTCATATCAATATTATTTTCTCACACATAAAAAACTATCTCGTTGTTTTTGTTTGGTAAACAAAAACTATATTGTTTCTTGGTGTGATTTGCAATATCCTCATAAGAATATCACCTCTAGGGTCTTCAAAATCCAAATCAACCCAATAAAAAATCGCAAATCAAACCAACTCGAACCAAAAGCTGCAAAATAACTATTTTCATTGGATTTGTTTGGATTGTTTTAGCAACTAATCGAGCGGCTTGGTTCGGTTGGTGGTTTTTTCTTTCACCACCAGAACCAAATCGGACCACAACTTATGCTATAACTAGCTTTGATATTTCTCCATGCTTGCTAATGTTGTCTCTCGCTTGCTACTAGGCTACTCACATACCCCGAACTGCTCGCTATACAGGCCCAAATCCAATTCTTCTTCCTCCCGAATCCAATCCAATGTCTGAAATAGAAATAGATAGTCTAATTCTGTCATTTGTGCACCTTATGTATTTCATTGTATTTTAGGTTTAAATGTGTTTTTGTTCCCTCTAAATATAGGGTAATTTGGTCTTAGTCCCTCTAATTTTTTTTTTAAAAAAAATAGATCCTTGCAAATACTGTCTTTTTCATTCTAGTCCTTCTGTTAGTCTCTCCATTAGCCAAATGCTAATGTGTCAAACAGAAGTCGTTCTTAGCTCTGCCACATATTTTTCATCATTTATTTTATTTTAAATTAAATTGCTTATGTGGAGAGATAAGTTGGATAAGTTCATAAATTAAAGTAGGGTTCATCTTCATCATTTTCATCTGCCCGAATCCAGAAAACTACACATAAGTAGCTGAGAAATCGTAGCTACAGAACTTCCTCCGCCACTCTCCTCACCTGAGACTTCTCCCAACTCCTCTCTGACAAGTAACTTTCCAGTGACTTTTACTCTCAACCTAATTTACTCCCCAAAGCCGAGAGAAGCTCCCTCATACTATTGTACACGCTTCTAGGCATTATAACCTTGGTATCATTGAAGTTTCTAAGGTTCTTTTAGCCTCATGTCCCTATCATTGTTGACTTGCTTCTCGATCGGGCTTTTGTGTCGGGCCTTTCTCAATAGAAAAGGCATGTGATTAATGTTAAACTAAATAAGAATGATGAAAAATACATGGCAGAACCAAGTAAGTCTTTTGTTTTACTCATCAACATTTGGTTAACAAAGAGACTAACAGAAGGATCAAAATCAAAAATTTGGTATTTGTACGGATTTATTTTTAAAAAAAATATTAGGGACTAAAACCATGTGATTCCAGATTTGCAGGGATTTCTCTCGGTCGAATTTTCTTTTAGTTTTACAAACAAGTATTTTTTAAGTGATTAGAGAAACATCCAAAAAATAATTTTCGGTCACACATTACAGTACTGATTGTATAGAAGTCCAACAACTAAATTTCATACTACACCATAGAATACCGTTTACAGTGAACTAGACTTTTGACTGAAACAGAGTTTGTAAAAATAATTTCTAATTTTAATCCAAATTTTTTTGATCTGAAAATTCATAAGTTTATTAAAAAATTACTGTTGAATAAATAAATATTAAACTAATACAAACACAATCCTTCTAATTGAGATAACAGGAATACAATATTCTCTTTTATCACATTTGTATCTATTTGAACAAAACACTCTATTTATTCATAACGTCTTTCATGTGTTGGTGTGTTATTGGGTGGTTATCATTATTAGAAATAGAAATGTGTTAGTGTGTTAGTGGGTGGTTATCATTATATAACTTGTACTTATACTAAGGGCATTTTTGTCAAAAAAATCTGACACCAAAATGGACAATTATTTTTTGAATCCCCTTTATTAATAGTTATAGATATATTAGTTTAGACATTTAGATATTTTACAATTTATCACAATCTACATTTTTTAAAAAAGATGAGTCCTATCAAATTTTAAATTTTTTATAATCTGTATAAGAGATAGTCTGACATTAATTAGAATAAATTCATTCTGGCTATGTTATCTACTCGTTAAAAACAAATTTGGGAAAAAAGTCGTCAATATAAACATTAAATCAAATAGTTCTCTTCTGCACAAAAAAAACAATTTTTAGTTAATCCAATGTTTTGAAAATTAAACTGAACATCGAATCAGCGATACCTTTAGGTCATGGTTCAACCACTAGAATCTGAGGCTCTGTTTGGCAAAAAAGTAGCGGATAGCGGATAAGCTAGCGGATAGTGGATAAGCTAGTGGATAGCGATAAGCTAGCTTATAGCGGATGGAGTAGCAGATAGCGGATGAGTTAGCGGATTGAATTTAAAGTGTTTGGTAAAATTAGCGTTGAAGTAGCTTATAAAAATAAAATTACGTAAATAGGCATTCGTAATTAATGCTTACAAATGAGAGAGAAATTCATTTAATGAAGGATAAGTGAGTAATTTACTTAAAGGAATGAGGGTAAAGTTGGGAGAAAAAATGAAACGCTATAAGCTATAAGCTCAAACGCTACTTCAAGTAGCATTTCAAAAACGCTATGTTTTTAATGGAAAAAACGTTAAAAATTTAGTTATGCAAACACTTACAACTAATGATCCGCTATAAAATTTATCCGCTATAAAAATTAAAGAAACGAACATTGCCAAACAGAGCCTGAATAAAATCTTGGCATATTTCATTTCGAGACCCCCCTCTCTTAAACAAAAAAAGGCTGCGAGGCTATTAGTTCGAGCCACCACTAATAAAGGATATATGGACTTGAGAAATTTTCCAGCATATTGGTTGCTGTTGTATTTTGTGAAAATTTCCAATATATTCCCATCATTATTAATAGGGAAGATAATTGTTAGAAACATAGGAGCGAGTGAATTATTTTCTCTAGTTCTAACTCTATTACATGAGTTTTCGGATGTGTAACTCAAATACTCGTCCAAAAACTTAATTTCTGGCCATGGACCAAACTCATGCTAAGTTCATCATGTACACAAATACAACAGCAACCAGTTGAGGAAGGGAGGGAGGGAGGGTGATGATGGTGGTGTTGTGGTGGCAATAGTGGAGATGAACAGAGGTCTGTTGGTGGAGACAGCGGAGGTCCACTGGAGTTTGGTGTTGTAGATGATAACGTGTGGATTGGGGGTGTGGAGTAGAAAGGGATAGGTATTTCGTTAGTAAGGGTATTTTGGGTATTTTAGTGGGTTTGATGTATTTTTGGGTGTGAGGAAGAAAAATGTGGGGTGTGAAGTGCAATCCCCTATATTTTTTTTAGGGAGTACGAATTTTTTTTTTTTGGGTTTTTTTTGTACCCCCACCCCTTCCCCATATACCCCCACCCAAAAGTTAAATCCCAAAATGCCCTTCTAAAAACGTATTTTTTTTTAAAAAATTTTTGGCCAATCGTATATACACCTGGAGGGGTGTATATACGACCCTTACATTTGAGCATCGTATATACACCCCCCAAGGCGTATATACGATTGGCACACCCCCACCTTAATCGTATATACGCCTTGGGGTGTGTATATACGATGCCTTATAACATAGGATCGTATATACACCCCCCAGGTGTATATACGATTTGTAATTAATTTTAAATCAAATAAAATTAATTAAGTCCTGAAAATAGGTTTTGTGTGTAGTTCGTTAAAACGTGACGATGTTATACATCGAACGAATAATTTAGGCTAAAAAATCGGTTTTCGGGCAACATACTCCGATCGTAATGAAACCACAGCCATTAAATCCGAAAAAAATCAAGAATCCATACTCCCTTAGAAGGGACTTCTTACGGGACTACGGCCTCAAAATCCCAAATTCCATCGTTTACTATTTTTTACGATTTTTTTTAATTTTTCATAGTCTCCAAAAAATCTAAAAAAAATTGTATAGCCTTATTTTGGTTTTGTTAGATTTTTAGTGGTGTTTTTATAATTTTTTAGAGTAGTTTTGACTGTTTAACGAATTTTTAGTAGCTTTTTAATAATAAAAATTAAAACAAATCGTATATATGTCATTTTGGACATATATACGATGGTCAAATTTAACACATCGTATATATATCCTTCAGACGTATATACGATTGCATCTTATACGACTAATCGTATATACGTCTTAAGGACATATATACGATGGGTTAAATTTGACCATCGTATATATGTCCAAAATAACATATATACGATTGGCCTTTTTTTATAAAAAAAAAATAGGTTGCAAAGGGCATTTTGGGGTTTTAATTTTGGATGGGGGTATATGGGGAAGGGGTGGGGGTATGGAAAAAACAAACCTTTTTTTTTTTGTCGAAGGAGTACGAAGCTCTTGGATTTTGAATCCCCCAGCAACATTAGGATTTTTTTTACACCCACCACCATTCATAATACCCCCACCATAAAATTTAATCCGATTTTACCCCTGAAAAAATGTACTGCGAAATTACCTGTCGCATGAGATAATTGCGTTTTGGGAAAATATAGGCAACAGAATTAACTTAATTCTGTTTGAATTAAATTTTTGCCTACGGAATTATGTCAAATTTAGATAATTCTGTTGTTAAAAAATAACAAAACGAAATTATTTATTTTAAAGATAATTCTGTTTTGTTATTTTTTTCTAAATAAATCAGTTATTTTAAATATATATATATATATATATATATATATATATATGTTAAAAAATTATAATTAATTTTTTTTAAAAATAAAATAGATATGAATATTGGTGACCCTTTGGTTCTGCTTGGTGTGTAGATATTCGTTACAGGTGACAATCTTGTACGCCGGGTAGGTAATTTAGGCTAAAAAACCAGTTTTCTGGCAACATACTTCAATTTCTCCGAAACCACAACCATTAATTCCGAAAAAAAAGACAAGTTCGTGACCTTCGAGAAGGGACTTCATTCGGGGCAGTAGGGCTCAAAATCCCAAATTCAAACGCTTAATATTTTTTTTTAATTTTTCATAATCTCCAAAAAATCTAAAAAAAAAATTACATAACCTTCTTTTGATTTTATTAGATTTTTAATGGTGTTTTTATAATTTTTAGATTGGCTTTGATAGTTTAGCGAATTTTTAGTAGTGTTTTTATAACCCTTAGTGTTTTTATAACCCGTGAGGACTCTCCTCGCCCTGTCTGCAAACGCACCCAGCCATGGGAATCAGCAGGTAGCTATCCCGTACTCTCGTATAAGCGACTGCAGAATTAAGAAAAAACACTTACTAGAAAGAAAAAAAATTCAAAACGGAATTATGTCAAAAAAAACATAATTCTGTAGTGCAATTTATTTCAAAACGGAATTACACGTAATTCCGACTGTTGCCCACATAATCAACAAATAGCTCACCATTTCCAAATTGGACCCACATAAAGTAAGAAATAGAGAGTAGCTATGCAAGGACTTCTACTTACCTCCCCAATGATACTCCTTATAAGATACTCTTCATAATAAGTAAAAAACACTTTGACTACTATTGGGGATGCTTACTTATGTTCTTTTCCCGTACCCGCTCTTTAATTTTACTCTATAGATTGTATGTTAATACTATCCATTGGTAAGCCTTAAGGTACTTTAATGAAATACTATTTGGGATCTATTCTTAACCTAGTAGGTTGATTTTGGGGTGTTATAATTTTTAATGCTTGTGATACCATAAAGAGATACCTTGCAGTTAATGAACCCTATAACTTGCTACATCCAATGGAACTTTTGCTAATTGACTCAAGGAGGAAATTAGAGCTGAGGTCAGGTTACAGAGACCTAAGACTCTTTAAGAGATGATGGACTTGGCTCTATTAACAGAAGAAAAATAAGGAACTCATTGAAGAAATGTGATTTTGGAGTGACTAAAGTTGAATGCTTGGGCTATATTGTGTCTGCTGATGATGGGGTTCTTGGGTTTCAAGAAGCTGAAATTGCATTTAACAAATTAAAAACAGCCATCTTCTTCATTGCCTGTGTTGGCTGTCCAAGATTTCAATAAGCTGTTTGTCACAGAAAATGATGCCTATACTAGTAAGGGGTAGGCGCGGTGTTGTTGCGAGAGGGGAGGTTTCAGTGAAGTTGTCGTTGAAGACTCAACAATTAAATGTCAGTTTAAGAAAGGGAATGGATGGCCACTGTGATGGCGATTCAAAAGTGGCTGCATTATCTACTTGAACAACATGTTAGAACTGATTCAATTTCTGAAATCACTATGGATACTATGAAAAAGATCTATGAAGCACATCTTGATCCAACGCCACACACCATCAAGCTAAGAGTTCAACATCATCTAATCAGTAAGTTTAAGCCATGGCTTTGGGAGAACAACCTATTGTAATTTTTGCGTCAAAATAGTAAGTTCTAACCAGCAATGGTCTGAACAAAAAAAAAATACACACAACTACAAGCATTTAACACAGAAACTCCCAAATCTTCATGGTTCAACAGAAAACTAATTGGACAACAGCATAACACGTACATGCAGGCTAGTGCATGGCTGGTAAGATATTCATAGCAATCATATCATATTATTTACAAAGTAACGCCAATCTACATAAATGAGAAATTTGGGATCAAGCATAAAGAAACCTAACTGAAATGTTCAGAGTTTCACTTGCTTCTTTTATGTAACATAAAATTTTGGGAGGACCAATAGAGAATGTTTCTTAAGATCTGAAGTTTGAATCACCAGCAGGTTTTTGACTTCATCCAACAAATGAAGAACTCAAATATCACTACGTCAACAAGAAGTTGTTGAAGTTGATATGATCAGCAAATGTACGCTATGTGATTTTCCTGGTGAGTTTAATTCTTGCCACAGGCAAAGACAAGAAGATAATGAAGGAAAATACATGGATAGCATAATGAAGAAATCCCTAGTTTTCAACATGGGTAGAGCTCCAAAAGATGAAAAAACCAATTCGGTCATGCATGAATACATATTGGAGGGTAACAAATATGCTGAATAAAACATATTCAAACTAGGAAACGTATTATGAAGTTTTTGCTCTGTTTTTGTCTCTATTTTCTGTGCAGAGTAAAGGTAACATTTGTTAAATTGGTGGTGTTTGTTTAGCCTTTTATTGATTGAATGGGTTAACTTTGGAGTCTTTCAGAAGAGTACTTGTGGAAAGAAAATGCATATTCCAAAAATTTGAAGGTTCAACTTAAACTCCTATGGGGAGGGACCATCATCTGCTGCTTCTGAAATGCTTCCATTAATTGATTCTTCTCCATACAACACTGAAATAAGAACCAAACTTCCCTAAAATTCGAAGGATGGAATGGTTTTATCGCTCTAAATATTGAATTGGGATGAATGTAGTGCATTACTTCCCTAAAAAATACACGTATTGAACTTCGAAGGAAGGAATGGTTTTATCGCTCTAAATATTGAGTGGGCAAAGTTGAAGAGATGGAGAATATATTTAGAAGGCAAATGAAGAGGTGTAGAATATTAGAAGGCAAACATGTATACTTACGGGTTCACTTTGGTTAGATGGATTTGATTTTTAAAATTCGTTATCCGATCACAAAATTGGTTTGGATTTGATCCGATCACAAAATTTATATCCAACCAAACGCTTGGTTTGGATTGGGCAACGGGTTGATTCGGATTTACCCAAACCACTAAACAACCTGCACGCAGGTAACTTGCTTCTCTAATGCAAATCAAGCCCAGAGTCAGCAAACACAAGAAGACTACTAAAAATGAAGATAAACAAGGGTCTAGTAAGTAGTAAATACGTTCAATTTGTATTTAACAGCAAAAATTCTTCACGGTTTTACCCTTATATTAGTGTAAATATTTTAATCAGCTCACAATTTGTATTGTCCAAAGTGGTTATGATGAATATATAGCAGGTAGCAAAATCATGTGTAGAAACACTTTCAGAAATCCTTTAATCAAGACAATTATGCAACATGACAAATAATGAAACATCAGACACACAAACAATAGACAGCTCAAATGATTCGTTTTAAGTAAAGAATACAAAACCAAGGCAATTTTATTAGATATCCAACGAAATCATAACAATTTTATGCTTGTGATACCATAAAGAGATACCTCCTTGACCCTTGCATACTTTGCAATTAATCAACCCCAATGGACTCGAGGAGGAAATTAGAGCTGAGGTTAGGTTACACAGACCTAAAACTCTTCAAGAGATGATGGAATGGCAGAAAAATGGGAATCCATGGAAGAAGTGTGATTTCGGAGGGACTAAAGTTGAATACTTGGCCATATTGTATCTGCTGATGATGTGGTTTCTGGCTGCTGACCCACAAAAATGAGGTGTTATGCTCAAATTGCCAACACCAAAAGACATTAAAGGTGAGAGCATTCCTGGTCCTCACAGTGTACTACATAAGATTTGTCCAAGGTTATGGATTGATTGCAAGACCACTCACAGATTTATTGTAAAAAGAAAAGTTTCTAGGGTCGCATGAAGCTGAAACTGCTTGTCTGTGTTGGCTGTCCTAGATTTTAATAAGCAGTTTGTCATAGAAACCGAAACATCTAGGTAAGAGCGTGGGTATGTGTTGTTAAGTGAAAGGAGTCCAATCTCTTATATCAGTCAGAAGTTGTCCTTGAGGGATCAACAAAAATCTGCTTATGAAAGGGAATTGATGGCAATAGTGATGGCAATTCAAAAGTGGCAGTATTATCTACATGAACGTTGTTTTATTGTTTAAACTGATCAAACACGACTTCAATTTCTGAAATCACTATGGATACTATGAAAAAGATCTATGATGCACATCTTGATCCAAAAAATAGTTGGTTAGAAGGGAAATCCAGTGCCATACACCATCAAGCTAAGAATTTAACATCATCTAATCAAGCAATGTTTTCTTTGAACTTTTTCAGAAAAAAATGAAATTAATGATGCACTTATGCGAATACAATTCATGTGACAAATAGGTGTATAATCAAACAGAGATGTGAATAACATTAAGTAAACCAACATAACCCATTCTCTCTCTGATAATCACGAGAGAGCAAAAGTGTTTAATGATGTCTCTATGGTAAGTAGCAATATCTATCATAGACAGCAAAAGTTTAGGTTGCAGATACATATTTCTAGCAATTGGTGTTATAACTCTTAAAATACTCTTGTCACATGCCTGTGAGTACCACAGGACGGTAGTGTCAAATTTTACAACACAAGGGCAATGAATTCAGGTCAAACCATAGAGAAAGTCAAACTATAGAGTTCTCTCAAAAAATTTAAAAACAGAAACACAAAATTAGGCATATATTTAACTTCTGATAATGACTAAATCTGTAAACCAGTTAGTTCACCATAATAAAAATCCCCAAAAAATTACTGCTTACCATGAGCTATGTTGGATTTGTGCAGCTTCTTCTTTGAATTTGAAATGAGGCTGGTGATCTTCTCATGCAGCCATCGTCTTCAATATCAAAAGGTTTCCATGTTGCCTAACTCTATGACAGAACAAGTATAAACAAATATCAAAAGGTTTCCTGTATATGCAATATGTGCATTTAGTTACTGTGGCAACAAGTGCAAAATTAAATACATGTTGTTGAAATAATAAATACTTTGAATATTATTGAGAATGCTTTCATAGTTTGGTGTATTACAAAAGACTAAACACTAATCCCTATTTATAGGGATAAATAGACTCAACCCTAAATAACTAAATCAGGAAACAAATCATAATAATAATGACGTAATATGAAGACCTATCCTAAGAGATAATCTAAGATACTCTAAGATAAGAAACCAATCTGACTATGATACTCTAACATAATATCATGATATTATATGATACTTTCCTATATTCTAACACTCCCCCTCAAGCTAAAGCTCATTAAGCTTTTAGCTTGTTACAAAATATGCCCTTGAAGAAGAAAAAACAAACTGCAACAGTATTGGGCCAGTGTTATATGACAGCTGAGACCATAATTGGAACGTGTCACCACATCGAACTAAACCAAACTGGACTGGTGTTCACTCTGGCAGCTGAAGTCCAAACTTGAAGATGTCACTACTTCAAAACAAAGAAGATATTAAGCAAGTGCTCACTTTGGGAACTGAAACCTACACAGGAAGTGTCACATCTTCGAAACCAACTTAGAAACCAATATTGGACCAGCGCTTATAGCAGCTGAAGTCCTAACTGAAGGTGTGTAAAAACTCCAAAACAAACTGAAATAATATTGGACCAGCGCTTACCGTAGTTGAAGTCCTGACTAAAGGTGTAACAACTCAAAAACAAACTGAAACGCTTCACCTGTGACTGGTGCCGATGACTCAATTTGGACAACGGGACTACCAATGGACTATTTCATCTCTGATTGGGGCCGACGACTCAACCTTGATTGTGGTTGGACAGCGGGACTACCAACGAACTATCTATAGTGTGCTCGGATTGTTAACTAGAGAGCTTGCCATTAGAGACTGACAAGGCAGAAAGCACACTAGATAAGAGTGATTTGGACAGATGACCAACAAAAACTGGAACCAACGAACAACCAGAAACAAAAAAGATGCGCGAAACCAGACCCGAAAGCGATACACAATGATTGAGCAGTTGATGTGACATAAATGCAGAAACAGAAGGCCAAGAATTGATATATCTTGACTAAAACAGACTAGAAACAGACCAAGAACATTGAAACAAATCAGAGACAGACCAAGAACAGTATAAACACTGTTCAACAGTACATAAACAAGCAATATCTACCTAAAAACGCCTAAACCAAAAGAAAGAAAGCAATGTTTGTACTGTACCACATATAACCAGAGACCAAACCCAAAAAAAAACCATAGATCAGACCAGGAGAGAGAGGCGACGCCAACGATGAAAGGAACCACCGCACGGACGTGAAACAAAGACTCTAACACTCTTCCTGCGTGTGACGACGCGTGACAGCATAGATGGAAGCGAGATTTCGGTGGTGGGCATACACATGCGGTTCTGATGGTGGTGGCGGTGCACGATGATTTTACCTGAAATATGGGTTTATGGACTGAGCGGTGTTTAAGGAGAGAGAAAATGAAAGCCGAGCGAGCGAGGAACAAAGACTGGTCCGATGAAGATGCACCTTTGAACAGTGGAGTAGATCGGCAAATTCCGCCGCTATTGATGGTGGTTTTTCGAAAACGGTCGCCGGAAAATTTCCCGGTGGCGGCAGACGGTGGCTTACAGTGGTGGGTCTGCCGGAAACCGAAAAGACACGCCAGAAAGTTGAAAACAACGGAAGGAGCAAACTGAAAGGGGTTATAGCAACACTAAAAAGATATAAATTGAAAATTAATAAAAGGTGGTGCTGCTGCGGTGGCGGCACGCCGCCACCGCAGCGTTAGTGAAGCTCAAAGATAGGTTACAGGGATCGAACTTGCTCGATACCATGTTGAAATAATAAATACTTTGAATATTATTGAGAATGCTTTCATAGTTTGGTGTATTACAAAAGACTAAACACTAATCCCTATTTATAGGGATAAATAGACTCAACCCTAAATAACTAAATCAGGAAACAAATCATAATAATAATGACGTAATATGAAGACCTATCCTAAGAGATAATCTAAGATACTCTAAGATAAGAAACCAATCTGACTATGATACTCTAACATAATATCATGATATTATATGATACTTTCCTATATTCTAACACATGTCAATAACAATAAATAAACAAACAGAACTCAGTCTCTCTCTTTGATAATGTGAATGCATAGTCTAACAACTAGAGTAAAATTAAGAAATGTAAAATTATCTCTCTTTAAATCCCAGAAAGGTAATGGTTATGAAAGAAGGGTCAAGTACATGTGTTTTACCTTTGAGGTCATGTTTTTTGAGGAGAGGGACATCAAGTGGATGCCCAATTGAGTGAGAATGGAGGAAGCCAAAGTCCAACAGTAATTGAAGAATGGGATGCCCACTTGATGATGAAATCCAAATTGAGCTGTATCAACACGCATGAGATCTGACGTTAGAAGTAAAAATTGATCCACAAAATGCACGATGAACCACTTAAGCTGCCATTCTTATGTAAGATAGGCACTTCAATATCGGACGGTAGATAAGAACTAAATAGATTTACCTCAAATTAAGCCTATCTTTCATTCAATCACAAATACAAACACAACAACATTTAAACACAATCACATTTAAAGTAGAGAGGGAAGATTGTGCACCTTGAAGTAGAGGCTGACAAATGTGTTTTACCTTTGTGGTCAAGTTTGAGGAGAGTGATATCAAGTGTATAGAGAGAATAAGGATTTTTTTATTATGAATGACTTGAGAGAGTAGCTCTCAACTTGATTATATTTATAGAAATGAATTGTACAGGAAGAATCCCTTAAATAAGGGAGTAAATCTGGACTAAATCAATCCTAATACAATCATATTATAGTATATTATATTATATACAGTCAGAAGAGTATCCTAATAATAAAGTGATAAATAAGTGCATATCTCAACAAAGTGCATGCCTACAATGGAGGGAGCCAAAGTCCAACAATAATTGAAGAATGGGATTGATGATGAAATTCAGATTGAGCAGTATCAGCAAGCATGAGATCTGTATTAGTGGATTCTTGGGCCTCACAGTGTAGTAGAACAGATTAGTCTAAGGTTATGGTTATCTGCCAAGTCGTTGAGAAGTAGTACTTGTGGAAAGAAAATCCATATTCCAAAAGTTTGCAAGGTTCAACTTCAACTTCTCTGGGAGGGACCATCACCTGCTTCTTCTCTATTGCCTCCATTAATGGATTATTCTCCATACAACAGTGAAACAAGAACCACTGCTTGTGAGTTGTCTCTGGTGACTTGCTTCTCTGATGCAAATCAAGACCGGGATCAGCAAATACAAGAAGACAAGGAAACTCCTATTTTAGACTACTCATTCTTCCTCAAGACCCTTTGATGTTCCCCTTTTTGCTTAGCAACCCATCCAGTCTTCAACCAACCAATCCACACAATTTCACAACAAACAGGGAATTCACAGTACATGTTGACGATCCTGATGGAGAATGGCATATTAAAAATGAAGATAAACAAGGGTCTAGTATATACATCCAGTTTGCCTTTGACAGAGCGAGTTCTTAACTGTTATATCTCGCTATTTATTATTAGAACTAGTTTAATAAGCTCATAATTGAGAGGCATGATAGCCAATAATCAATTCTGTCCCCTAATGGATGTCATGAATTGTAGATAAAAATTCTAAGGGTTCAACATTTATAATGTCAAAAGTGGTTAAGATGTCTTCATAGCAGGTAGGAAAATCATATACATTGAAACAGTTCCAGAAATCCTTTAATCAACACAATTATGCAACATGAAAAACACTGAACCTTTACACACAAACAATGAATCCCGAGCATCGAAAAGACGGTGCTAGCAGTACTAGCAATAGTTTGATTTATTATACATATTTCTAGTAATTGGTGTTATAATTCTTAAAATACTCTGGTCACATTCCTGTGAGTGCCACAGGATGGCAGTGTCAAATTTTACAACACAAGGACAATGAGTTCAGGTCAAACTATAGGGCAAGTCAAACTATAGAGTTCTCTCAAAAATAAAAAATAAAAACACAAACTTGTGATGATGATTAAATCTTCAAATCAGTTATTTGACGATAGTTAAAACCCCCAAAAAATTACTACTCACCATGAGCTATGTTGGATTTGTGCAGCTCCTTCTTTGAATTTGAAATTAAGTTGGTGATCTTCTCATGCAGTCATGGTCTTCAATATCAAAAGGTTCCCATGTTGCTTAACTCTATGACAAGACAAGTATAAAAATAAGACCAGTATATGCAATATGTGCATTTAGTTACTGTGACAACAAGTGCATAATCAAACACATGTCAATAACAATAACTAAACCAATAGAACGCATTCTCTCTCTCTCTATTAGAGAGAACTAATAAGTAGTTTAGTTTCTCCTCTTAGCTTGTATCTAGATCAAGAAGTTTCTAGAAGTTTCCCTTTTCTGTTAAGCATATCAGTTAGTTATATCTGACTTGCTTTATCACTTAGCAATATAAATACTCTGCTGTAACTGTTTCAAAATAGAATGAAAAATACAGTTTCTGAAATTTCAATTCTCTCTCTCTAGCTTAGTTTCTAATATGGTATCATAAGCAAAAATTTTCCACCTTCGTGGAGATCGATCCAAGCTTCCGCAACAGCTTCCATGGCGACACCGGAAAACGCCATACCGGCGCAAACGACGCCACCGCCGTTTCCTATTGCGGCGAATTTACCTCTTTCTTCCTTCTCATATAAAATTACAGAGAAGTTAGATGATAAAAACTATTTGGTTTGGCTCCAACAGATTGAGCCTGTTCTTCGCGCGCATAAGCTTCACCGCTTTTGCGTCGCGCCGGAGATTCCTCCACTCTATTTGACTGAGCAAGATCGTGCGTCTGGCGTTGAGAATCCGGCGTATCATACCTGGGATCAATAAGATCAACTCCTCATGGCGTGGCTTCAATCTTCGCTTTCTCCGTCTATTCTTCCTCGCGTCATCGGTTGCCGTCACACGTGGCAACTCTGGGAGAAAATTCATCAAGATTTCCACTCGAAACTCAAGGCGAAGGCAAGACAACTGAGAACTGAGTTACGCAACTCGAAGAAAGGATCGAAAACCATTTCTGAATTTCTGCAAGATATTAAATCTACTTCCGATTCGTTAAATTCAATCGGTGAACCTGTCGCGCTGCAGGAACAACTTGATGTTATACTTGAAGGATTACCGTCTACGTTTGAATCGATCGTGACGCTAATCAATAGCAAATCGGATTGGTTTGACTTTGATGAAATTCAGGCTCTTCTTCTCGCTCACGAGCATCGTGTTGAAAAACAGAAATTAACTGAGGAAACTGCATCGCTTAATCTTACGCAAACAACACTGCGTCTACGCAACAAGTTCATGTAACTGCTACAAGTGCGCGATATAGTGGTTACGGTTCAACACGGCGCGCGTCTACACGCAAGAATTCTCCAATGACGGTGCAGCGTGGTGGCAATGGAGGATTCCGTGGTGGGCGTGGTGGACGTGGTGGTCGCCGTGGCGGCGTAAACGGTGGCGGAGCAATCTACGATGTCGTCCGCTTTCAAAACTGGTCACGATGCCTCAATTTGCTGGCACAGGTACAATTCTTCCTTTGTTCCTCAATTTCCTATGCCTGCTGCTAATTTTGGACAACCTAGTGCTTATCCTAGACCTGCACCAACACCTACACCGTATACTTGGCCTGCACCTTCACCACAGCCTCAACCACAAGCTTATTACACCTTTGCCCAACCATCACAACCTTATCCTGTACCTCAGGCCTATCCTGCATTCCAACCTCAAGCATTTCTCACAAATACCTTTCCTCCATTTCAACCACAACTATACCTCACCAATGCAAGTAATGTACCTCAACCAAATTGGATCGAGATTCAAAGAAGAATCGCATCATGCCGGTCCTAATCTATGAAGCCTTGGATACGGGATACGATACGGATACGATACGACACGATACGTGGATACGGAAAATTTTGAAAATCAAGATACGATACTGGCGGGATACTTCAATAAAAATTTAATTAAAATTTAAAAATATAAAACATAAAGATACCTGTGATCAAAATAAGTAAGCATAGTACCCCTATTTACAATGTAAAAGGACTACAATACCCTTGCTCCTTGTTTTGAAAATCAATTACTATTAACTACTTAACACTAATTGTGTCATTCCCCTCCTCCATATCCATCATCAAAAAATAACATAGCTTCCAACTCTCTCGGTTCATCAAGAGATATCTCTCGCTAATTCAATTCCAACACCATCAAGTGGATCATGTGCATCTCCACTAACGTCCCCACATATTTGTCTCTCCTTTGCACATAACTAGAAAAAAGACGAAGATTAGTATGCACATAACTTGTGCCCTTTTTGAATCCATTTTATTTCTCTTCAAATAATGAATAAAAGAGTAAATATCTTATTGTTTTTTGATTTAAAAATAAATATAAAATTATAGGATACTCCCGGGATACGTGTCCTGTAAAGTATCCAACAAGTATCCCGTAAGTATCCGGTCTTTTTTATTTAAAAATAAATATAAATTCTAGGATACTCCCAGGATACGTATCCGGAAGTATCGGATACGTATCGGTATCGGATACGTATCGGATACGGGTACGTGACCTATTTTGAAGTATCGGGGCTTCATAGGTCCTAATCCTCCACCTGCAGCACCATCAGCCACTGGTCTAAAGCAGGTCTTCCTCGGCAATGGCCAAGGTTTGCCTGTCAAATCTATCTACTCTGTGTTTTTTAAGTCTCCATTACAACCTGAAGTAGTGTTGCATCTTAAAAATGTCTTATATGTTCCCTCTCTTACTAAACAACTCCTAAGTGTTGGTCAGTTTTCTGCTGATAACAATGTATATTTTCAGTTCTTTCCAACTTACTGTGTTGCAAAATCTCAGGTCACTCATAAAGCTCTTCTACAAGGTCTTCGTGGTCGTGATGGTCTCTATACATTTGACAACTTGCTCTCAGTTTCCAAGTCTCAAGACAAGTCTAGTTTGCCTCTTATATTTTCTGTTTCATGTATCCCTCCTCCCTCTATAAACACTGTAAACACACACAATTCCACCAATTTTACACTTTGGCACAATAGACTAGGACATCCTAGCTATGCCACTCTCTACAAAATGTACTCAAACTATGTAATGTTTCAATTCCAAATAGAAATAAAGTTGATTTCTGTGTTCCTTGTTGTATGGGCAAGTCTCATAGACTTCCTTCTCAATCCTCTGATTCTATATACAGTACTCCGTTAGAGTTGGTTTTTTGTGATTTGTGGGGACCTGCTCCCGTAGAGTCCTCTATGGGCTACAAATATTATCTCTCATTTATAGATGCTCATAGTAGGTACACTTGGATCTATTTTCTCAAAAATAAATCAAAACCCTCACATTGTTCAAACAGTTTTAAAGCTATGGTGAGTTACAACTTAACACACCTATTAAAGCTATACAATCAGATTGGGGTGGGGAGTTTAGACCATTCAAACAATTTCTAGCTGATCTTGGCATTGTCCATCGTATTATTTGCCCTCACACTCACCACCAAAACGGAGTAGTAGAGAGAAAACATCGTCACATTGTTGAGATGGGCCTCTCTCTCTCTCTCAAGCCTATTTGCCTATTTCCTATTGGGACCATGCTTTCCATCATGTTTGCTTACCTCATAAACAGGCTCCCTGCTGCTCACGGGTCTGCTATTCCTCTTCACACCCTCTTTCACAAGCAACTAGATTTTTCCTTTCTCAAAACATTTGGTTGTGCTTGTTATCCTCTACTTAGACCATACAATAATCATAAACTTGATTCGAGTCCTCTCAATGTCCATTTCCTTGGTTATTCATCCTCACACAAAGAGTTATAAATGCCTTCATTTACCTTGAGCAGATTATTTGTCTCTAAAGATGTTTTGTTTGATGAACTTAAATTTCCTCATCGCTTCTTGCACGCACCCAAGTCCTCTAATATGTCTACTCACGATTCGTCATCTACTATGCCTCTTGGCATTGTATCCTCTTCTATTCCAGCCATCGTCTCCCCTGCACTCACACCTCAAACCTGCTCTACTTCACCATTTTCACCAAACTAACCTCCACTCTCCTAACTCACCAACTTCACCACCTAATTCTCCTTCACCTGGTCCAAGCTTCTAACACAATTTCCCTCATCCTCCCACCTCACCTAGCCTCTCCTTACCATCCACACCTCAAGCACTATTGATCCTAACTCACCATCACCTTCACCATCTCCTCCTCACAACACTCATCCCATGTCGACTAGATCCAAAATCGGTCACTCTCAACCTAGACAGCTTCCTCTACCCTTCTTCTCACCACCACCAACCCTCTCTCGCCCATCAAGCACTAGCAAGTCCGCTTTGGCGCAAGCAATGGAAACGGAGTTACAAGCTTTGAAGAACAATGAGACTTGGTCTCTTGTACCTCTCCCTGGGAAAGTCTGCATGAAGTCAGAAATGGGTTTTCGGACTCAAAGAGAATCCCGATGGTAGCATCAACAAGTATAAAGCTCGGTTGGTTGCTAAAGGATATCTCCAAAAGTATGGAACTGATTATACGAAAACCTTTTCCCCTGTTGTGAAACACAGAACTGTGAGAACTGTTTTACTTTAGCCTTGACCAAGCGGTGGCCACCTCAAGCAAATTGATGTGAATAATGCCTTCTTGAATGGTGTTCTAAGAGAAGATGTGTATATGTCTCAACCTCCGGGGTTTGAAGTGGAAGATAAGTCTCTAGTGTGCAAGTTACATAAAGCTATTTATGGTCAAAACAAGCCCTCGGGCTTGGTATGAGCAAACTCACACAAAAACTCTCCTTAGCTTTGGTTTTAAGCAAAGCAAGTGTGATCCCCTCTCTTCTAGTATTTATCTTGGGGCGAGTCCTTTGTGTGTATATGTTAGTGTATGTTGATGATATTGTTCTCACCGGCTCATCCTTACCATTGATTCAACAAGTCATTACCAAACCGAACTCTGCTTTCCTCTAAAGCAACTAGGTGACTTGGATTATTTTCTAGGAATTGAGGTCAAGAGGCTCTCTCCGAGCACAATACAATTGTCTCAAGGCAAGTACATACGTGAGTCGCTACTTAGAGTCCGATATGGCCAAAGCAAAAGGCATCTCTACTCCTCTACCAAACCAATACAAAACTGTTTGAGACATGGTCTTGATTACTTTGATGACCACAGATCTTTGTAGAAGTATTGTTGGTGCACTACAATATGTAACTATAACTCGGCCGAACTTGGTTATCTTTGTAAATAAGGTCTGTCGAATTCATGTCTCACTTTCTTAGTCTCATTGATCGCTTTGTGAAAACGAATACTTAGGTATCTAAAAGGCTCGGTTGATCTTGGTATTGTCTTGAAGCTTGCACACCTGCCTCTCCTTTGTGTATTCGGGCATTCTGCGATGCTGATTGGGCCTCGATGTTGATGACGAAAGGTCCACATCAGTGCATGTATCTATCTAGGACCAAATCTCATCTCTTGTGGTCAAAGAAGCAAACTTTGGTGGCTAAGTCTCATCATCTTGAGGCAGAGTATAGAAGCCTTGCACTAGCTGCAGTGAGGTCTTGTGGATTCAATCTCTCCTCCAAGAACTTCAAGTCCCAATTCCTGCACCTATCATTTCTTCGTGATAATCAAAGCACGGTGGCTTTGAGTCACAATCCTATCCTTCACTCTAGAACGAAACATATGGAGCTCGATATATTCTTTGTCCGGGAAAAAGTTTTAAACAAATCTCTGCTGGTTGAATATGTTCCTGCTCAAGCTCAAATAGCTGATATTCTCACAAAGCCACCGGGCAAGCTGCGATTCTGTTCTCTCGTGACAAGCTCATGGTGCTACCCACCAATGAGCTTGTGGGGGAATATTAGAGAGAACTAATAAGTAGTTTAGTTTCTCCTCTTAGCTTGTATCTAGATCAAGAAGTTTCTAGAAGTTTCCTTTTCATTAAAGCATATCGCTTAGTTATATCTGACTTGCTTTATCACTTAGCAATATAAATACTCTGCTGTAACTGTTTCAAAATAGAATGAAAAATACAGTTTCTGAAATTTCAATTCTCTCTCTCTAGCTTAGTTTCTAATACTCTCTCTCTATTATGTGAATGCATAGTCTAACTAGAGTAAAATTAAGGAACAAAAGGAAAATGGTAATGTCAAAATATCTCTCTTTAAATCCCAGAAAGGTAATGGCTATCATAGAAGAGGCAAGTAAATGTGTTTTACCTTCGAGGTCACTTTTTTTAGGAGAATGACATCAAGTGGATGCCCAATTGAGAATGGAGGGAGCCAAAGTCCAACAATAATTGAAGAATGGAATGCCTACTTGTGATGATGAAATCCAAATCGAGCTGTAACACCAAGCAAGAGATCTGACGTTAGAACTAAAAATTGATCCACAAATTGCACAGGGAACAACTTAAGGTGTCACTCTTATGTAAGTTAGGCACTATAAAGAAACCAGCGATACATAACATAAGCTACATGATCAAACTGAGACCAAAATGGACATAAACAAAGGACACTTCTAATAGCAAGGACAATAGCAAGAACACTTCTAATTTAGACTACTCATGCATGAATACCTATTGGAGGGTAACAAATATGCTGAATAAAACATATTCAAACTAGGAAACGTATTCCGAAGTTTTTGCTCTGTTGTTGTCTCTATTTTCTGTGCAGAGTAAAGGTAACATTTGTTAATTAGGTGGTGTTTGTTTAGCCTTTTATTGATTAAATGGGTTATCTTTGGAGTCTTTCAGAAGAGCACTTGTGGAAAGAAAATGCATATTCCAAAAATTTGAAGGTTCAACTTAAACTCCTATGGGGAGGGACCATTATCTGCTGCTTCTGTAATGCTTCCATTAATTGATTCTTCTCCATACAACACTGAAATAAGAACCACCCGCCAACTTTTTAAAAGATAAAATTCTACACTTTTTTTATAATAGGCACCAAAACCAAATTGAATCATAATTTAAAAAAATCATCAAATCCAAATTGTGTCTTACATGAGTGAGAGCAATGAGTAAGTATGATTAATGATTATGCAGCCGTTGTGAATCGTGATTGAAAATATGGGATGAATGTAGTGCATTACTGCCCTAAAAAATTCACATATTGAACTTCGAAGGAAGGAATGGTTTTATCGCTCTAAAAATTGAGTGGGCACAGTTGAAGAGATGGAGAATATTAGAAGGAAAAGGAAGAGGTGTAGAATATTAGAAGGCAAACATGTATAATTACGGGTTCACGGGTTAGATTGGATTTAATTTTTTAAAATTCGTTATCCGAACCAAACTAGTACGGATAATTACAGATTGGTTTGGATTTGATCCGATCACAAAATTTATCCGAACCAAACGCTTTGGTTTGGATTGGGTAGCGGGTTGGTTCGGATTTACCCAAACCACTAAACACCCTTGCAAGTAACTTGTTTCTCTAATGCAAATCAAGCCCAGAGTCAGCAAACACAAGAAGACTACTAAAAATGAAGATAAACAAGGGTCTAGTAAATACCTTCAATTTGTATTTTTAACAGCGAAAATTGTTCACGGTTTAACCCTTATATTAGTGTAAATATTTTAATCAGCTCACAATTTGTATTGTCCAAAGTGGTTATGATGAATATATAGCAGGTAGCAAAATCATATATAGAAACACTTTCAGAAATCCTTTAATCAAGACAATTATGCAACATGACAAATAATGAAACTTCAGACACACAAACAATAGACAGCTCAAATGATTCATTTTAAGTAAAGAATACAAAACCAAGGCAATTTTATTAGATATCCAACGAAATCATAACAATTTTATGCTTGTGATACCATAAAGAGATACCTTGACACTTGCATACTTTGCAATTAATCAACCCCAATGGACTCGAGGAGGAAATTAGAGCTGAGGTTAGGTTACACAGACCTAAAACTCTTCAAGAGATGATGGAATGGCAGAAAAATGGGAATCCATGGAAGAAATGTGATTTCGGAGGGACTAAAGTTGAATACTTGGCCATATTGTATCTGCTGATGATGTGGTTTCTGGCTGCTGACCCACAAAAATGAGGTGTTATGCTCAAATTGCCAACACCAAAAGACATTAAAGGTGAGAGCATTCCTGGTCCTCACAGTGTACTACATAAGATTTGTCCAAGGTTATGGATTGATTGCAAGACCACTCACAGATTTATTGTAAAAAGAAAAGTTTCTAGGGTCACATGAAGCTGAAACTGCTTCTGTGTTGGCTGTCCTAGATTTTAATAAGCAGTTTGTCATAGAAACCGAAACCTCTAGGTAAGGGGGTGGGTATGTGTTGTTAAGTGAAAGGAGTCCAATCTCTTATATCAGTCAGAAGTTGTCCTTGAGGGATCAACAAAAATCTGGTAGGATCTTCCGTTTCGTGTTACGATCTCACGAGTTACGATCTTGCAACCCCTCTCCGATCCCGGGTAGGATCTCGAGTTTGACTACCTTGCCTGTGAGTACCACAGGATGGTAGTGTCAAATTTTACAACACAAGGGCAATGAATTCAGGTCAAACCATAGAGAAAGTCAAACTATAGAGTTCTCTCAAAAAATTTAAAAACAGAAACACAAAATTAGGCGTATATTTAACTTCTGATAATGACTAAATCTGTAAACCAGTTAGTTCACCATAATAAAAATCCCCAAAAAATTACTGCTTACCATGAGCTATGTTGGATTTGTGCAGCTTCTTCTTTGAATTTGAAATGAGGCTGGTGATCTTCTCATGCAGCCATCGTCTTCAATATCAAAAGGTTTCCATGTTGCCTAACTCTATGACAGAACAAGTATAAACAAATATCAAAAGGATTCCTGTATATGCAATATGTGCATTTAGTTACTGTGGCAACAAGTGCAAAATTAAATACATGTCAATAACAATAAATAAACAAACAGAACTCAGTCTCTCTCTTTGATAATGTGAATGCATAGTCTAACAACTAGAGTAAAATTAAGAAATGTAAAATTATCTCTCTTTAAATCCCAGAAAGGTAATGGTTATGAAAGAAGGGTCAAGTACATGTGTTTTACCTTTGAGGTCATGTTTTTTGAGGAGAGGGACATCAAGTGGATGCCCAATTGAGTGAGAATGGAGGAAGCCAAAGTCCAACAGTAATTGAAGAATGGGATGCCCACTTGATGATGAAATCCAAATTGAGCTGTATCAACACGCATGAGATCTGACGTTAGAAGTAAAAATTGATCCACAAAATGCACGATGAACCACTTAAGCTGCCATTCTTATGTAAGATAGGCACTTCAATATCGGACGGTATTTCAGCATTTTCTACAATTCCATTCAATCTATACAGTCCAACAAACAAGAGACAGATTATTTAACCTCAATAAACACTTACTCTGCTGTCCCATCTACCTTCATAAGCTATGTTGGTAAAAAAAAAAAGTCTATTTATGACCTCAATAAACAACAACAGCAGCAGCAGGAGCAAATTAGTTAATCCAACGGTGTTGCTAAGTTACCATGCTTGCATTGCACTGCAAAAATAACACTTATTCTGCTATCTTCCCATCTACCTTCACAAGCTTACTAAGCATTCTGATATACACTTATGCTCATAAATTTTCAATTTGCCTATGTATACTGCTGACACACACACACACAGACATACAGTATTTACCAAGTCGGGTTGCACTACCTTAAAAGGTTTGTGAATTCAGAAAATATAGTGGAGACTCTAAGAATTTATGGTTGCATTGCAGGGAGGAGAACAACCTAATGTAATTTTTGTAAGGTTTGTGAAATTCAGAATAGCTAGTGTTGTCTATTACAGTGCAGTGCAGAGAAATCATTAAAATTTCAAGTGAATTAAGGATCGATCTTAGAACACAAGGGCCAAACAAAACCTAGCTAACTAAACATTTCGCAATTAGGACAGGGAGCAAACCAAACCCACTATAGATCTTTTGATCGATTATATAGGAAGACAAGACAAGACAAATAGTGAATAGTGGATATTTACATTTCATACACAAGCCAAGCCCGGGATCAGCAAATACAAGAAGAAATTGTTAATAGGAAGGACACTTCTAATTTAGACTACTCAATCTTCCTCAAGACCCTTTGATGTTCCCCCTTTTGATGAACTGTATAGATAAAAGTTCTGAGGGTTCAAGATTTATAATGTCAAAAGTGGTTACGATGTCTTTATAGCAGGTAGAAAAAACATATACATTGAAACACTTCCAGAAATCCTTTAATTAGCACAATTATGCAACATGACAAACACTGAACCTTTACACAAAAACAATGAACCCCGAGCATTGAAAAGACGGTGCTAGCAGTACTAGCAGCAATAGCTTCATTTATTATACACACAAAGAAAAAAAGTAGCATCCTCTCCTAGTCCTACAAATTGGATCAAGGCTGGTTCCTTAGATATGAAGCTTATTTCAGAGCTGAAGCTTATGTCTAGAAGCATGAGTAGTTAAAAACAATAACTTCTGTATGACAGGACAAGTATAAAAATAGGACCTGTATATACATTATGTGGATTTAATTACTGTGACAACTAGTGCAAAATTAAACACATGTCAATAACAATAAATAAACAAACAGAACTCATTAATAAACAAGAACAGCAGCAGCAAATTAGTTAATCCAATGGTGTTGCTAAGGTGAGGCTAAGTAAGTTTAAGCCATGACAGTATCAATTTCTTTTGAACCAGCGATAAATAGCACAAGCTACATGATCAAAATAAGACCAAAATGGACATAAACAAAGGTTAAATTGTATCGTAGAAACAAACAAACTGAATGTAGAGACAAAACGGTTTGTAAAATAGAAAACCCTAAAATCCTATTTCAAATACAGAATACAATAAAACTCACAAGTGAAATGATGTTAACTCTGCAAATCGAAAAAACACAAACGCGCCTTCCTTGCGCGCGAAAGAGAAGTCATGCGGTGCTATGCCGTCGTCGTCGGAGAACAGAGAAGGAAAGAAAAAAAAAGGAAAAAAAATTTAGACCATTTCTCGATTTGTGCGTGTCATCCTTGCGCAGGGGCCATGCTAATCTTCTCTGTATCGTTCCAATTTTATCAGATGTCCCCGAAGGGACGAACTAAAAGGTTGGTGTGGAGTAATATAAACACTAAAGTAGTCACAAACGTAGGCAATGTGGTACTCTTTTCTTCTCCTGAATTTGCTTTGAAAAAAACACAAAGAATGTATATTTGTTGTGCTCAGGCTCTCACCCACCGGAAGAACAAGCCAAGCCATCGACATAGTAAATTCGAAGAACATATACAAACAAGGACGCAGATAATCTTTTTCTTATTTTTTTTTTAAAGTTAATAATTTGGAGATGAACGAACGAACAAACCCATATGCCTACTAGCCCTTTCATTACTATGCAGTACTCTTATTTCTTAATATTTTTGTTTTTTTTTTTGTAATTTCGAATTTTATTATTATATATTCTTTTGTTTAGGAACTTATTGTTATTATTATTATTTAGTGGATGTCCATCCTTCTCCCCATCTCCTCATGTACTGAATTTTGGTGATTGCATTCTCATTTACCATTTCACTCCCTATAAATAGGGTTCATACGCTAGTGTAAATGTATACTTTGAAGAGCATCATAATGCAAAAACTCTTTCATTCTCTTCTTCCCCTTTCTTCATCTCTATTATCTTATCTGATGTCTAGTATTTGTTCTTACTTACGTTTGGTGATTTTCATAACACTTATTTCTTTATTAATAATATTAGAACTCTGGGTTCTTAATGGACATGACTTGTATTTTTGAGCTAGTTAAAAAAAAGATCAAAATTATTTTTGTCCTTCTTTATTTATATTTTACTTGAAAATATCAATAACACTGGCTTTCATAGTAATAAAGATAAAAAAAAGTTAATTTTTCCTGAGTTAATATTCAGAAATCAATACATTTCGCGCGTTGATTGAAAACAATAAAGAAAGGTTGTGGTTGGATTGTGAAGCCATAGTTAGGGACCAATAGTCGGTATTGTATCAATACTTTGGTCTGAAGACAAGCCTAGAAGTTCGACGCAAGGTTGACAAGAAGGATCAAGGTAAGATCTGAAACTGACATGTTAACCACATGGGGTCATTGCTAGGCTATGTGTCGACACAGTCGATCATAAAAGCCACTGTGAATGATCGACAAGGGGTTCAGTGTTGGCGAGACCTTCTGGAATGTGATGTGGGACCAACACTTGGCGCACTAATTTTGGAAAAAGAATTGAGGATTGGCGCTTCATACACCTTTCGATACAAAATATGTTATAATGTATTGTACGAACGTATCGCATGTGATGCATGATATATGATGTAATGCTGGTTTGACATTATAAAAGTGAGGACATGTCTAATGCGAGGTGCAATCATTTATGATGTCACTTATTGATGATTGAAAAATTTAAGTGATATAAAAAACAATAAAAAAATGCATTAGCTTTCTTAGCTAAAGTTTAAAGGATGCAAGGATATGGTTTGGTAAGAAAGAAACCTTCTAATGTGAGAGTTAGAGAGGTGAATATTTGAACTTGATAATTCTTTTGAAAAATTAGATTCAACGATTTGAACTCAAACTCCGAAAAAACACAAGGTCGTCATATTCAGCTCAATGCGTTTTCAACTCAAAAACTTTGTTTGCTCAGATGACTGTATTTTTTCCGACCTTAATGGATGATGCCTGATGGCGAAATTGGCAAGTATACCAAATCGTCGCAAGTAATAATAAAAACGGTAAGAATCGGATGTCGAACTCAAGGATTGCACGTACTTATCAATTTAAAAGTCCGCTAATTAGATTGAACAAGGGACTAAGTTTAGTTGAGTTGACAATAAAATAATAATAACAATAAAATGCTTTTGTGATTTTTAGGAAATAGAACCGAAAAACACTTTTGAAAATTAATAGATAATAAGAGAGTTTAGGAATGAACTCCTATTGATTCCACACTATTGTAAAATGATTTGTTATAGAAAATTACTCCCTCTTTACCTTTGTTATCAAACCCACAACATTAATCAATTCTTAATTCTTTAGGCAATCAATCCTTTGTAAACAACTAAAAACCCTAATTCCTTAGGCAATCAATCCTTTGTAAACAACTAAAAACCCTAATTCCTTAGGTGATTCTAATTGAGCACAAGCATTATAACCAAGGGTTTTCAAGATACAACAACTCCAAGACTATTCCTAGACTAAGAATTGAAGCTATTCAATCTCAAGCATTCAAATACAAAACTTCCATTTCATACATAAACCATATATCATTTCATGAGTGATCAATTCATAAAAAACATTAAGAACAAAGATTGAATACACAAAGGAAAAGGGAATATAACATTTAAATAGATTAAAATCAACTACAATAGTGTTTCATCAATATTCATTCATCCCTAACCACAAGGGTATTTAGCTAGACATAGAAGGAGAAGAAATCAAACATAAAATGGAACTTGAGAGATAGAATGACCACATTTAAACTCCAAAATCTTGTTTCCAAGTCTTGAATCTTCAATGGAGATGAAGGGTGTTGAGTCCCTAGCTGCCTCCTTTGCCCTCCCACCAAAAACTAGGTCAAGAATATGTCAAAAGATCCTTAAGTTGGGTGAAAATCGCAACTTAAGTCAAAACACAGAGAAAAAGCGCCCAAGCGCATGGCAGAAGCGCTTGGACGCATGACAAACAACAACATCATATGTAAAAGCGCCCCAGACGCACGCAAAAGCACTTGGGCGCATGACGATAAAGAAGATCGATGTAAAAGCGCACGAGACGCGCGCGCTTAAGCGCGCGCGCGCATGATGCAGCAGAAGATCGGATGTGAAAGCGTCCCAGACGCGACGCAGAAGCGCTTGGCGCGCGCACAACCGTAAGTAACACGCGCGAAATGCCCCAGACGCATGCAGAAGCGCTTGGACGCTTTGTAACAGTTCTTTGAAGTAGTAAGCACTCCAAATGCTTGGAAGATGCATCCTTGAGCGCACGGTAGAACTTTTATCCACTCAACTCATTCTTTCAAGCTTCAACATGATCCAAAACATCAATTTGCACCTGAAAATCATGATTATGACAAATGTGGTAATTTATGGTCCTAAACCAATGTAATTTCCTAAATTCAATATAAAACACTTCGTTTTGTACCATGAAAACTAATGCAATGCAGACTTATCACAACCCCAAACTTAAAGTTTTGTTGCCCTCAAGCAATTAGCCCAATTTAATCAAAAGAAGAGTTGCACACATAGTTATCAAAATCGGGATTTAAATCCCAAAATCCCACGATTTTACGATTTCGTTGAGGCTCTCCGATTCAAGATTGTTATAAAATCGTAAATTGAAGTTGAATCGTGCGATTCTGAGTGAAATCTTGCGATTTTGGGATTTTACAAGCGATTTCACTAAAAAATCGCATATCCCCTTATTTCTGAAACCCTAAATTTAAAGTTATTTTGGCCGGGTTTTTTGACCCCGATTGATGACCCGATACACTTATCTTTCATGCACGCCTCTCTCTCTCACGCTTATTTTGGTTAGTTCCAATGCCATTTCTCTCTCTCGCAGCTCTCGCCATTTCTCATGCTCATTTTCATTCCATCATTTCTCACGCCATTTCTCAACCAGTAACAACCATCATCATCTTCACTCCATTTCTCACGCCATTCCTTCATTCCTCTCTGTTCTCTCGCGCATCATCATCTTCAGTTCTTCACTCACATCATCATCTTCACTCACAGCTGCAACTCACAGCTGCAACTCACAGTAATGTATGCATTTTAGTAATGTAAGCATTTTAGTAAAATCTTACGATTTTACTTGCGATTTTACGATTTACGGTTTTGTTACCCCCTCCCCGATTCTACAAATTCATACACTTTTTTAAGTAGAATCTTACGATTTTACTTGCGATTTTACGATTTCCGATTTTGCTACCCCCCTCCGATCTGGAGTAGAATCCCGATTTTGATAACTATGGTTGCACACCACGATTTTTTTCTTAAAGCTCCATTCACCTTTCACAACACTTTGAACAATCTACGAAATTTGCAACAATCAATCCATAACCAATTCACTCAATTTTTTGAGTTCATGCTAGTAAATGAAAGTAACTCAAAGTAACCCAAATTTTTGATCCACCAGAGGCAACATACAAATCCTAACTTCTCTCTCTCTAGAACATGTGTTTCTCTCACTCTCAAGTGTTTCAGGGTATAATTTACACTCAATTCACACCACTTGCAATCACCTACCATAGGCTTGACAAAATTCTAAGAAAAACAATCACACACAAATACCACACATATCATGTGGACTTTAAGAGGGTTGTAATGGGGCTTAGGTTAGGGTGGATAATTTTTGGAATCTAAGCTTTCTTGATTGGAATTTAGAAATGCATTCTTCACTCTAGATCCTATACTTGCTCACCAAACCTCTTCAAAAGAATTGCCCACAAGGAAAAATTGTCCTTGTTCTTTTCTATTTACTTTTTTTTGTACTTGTTTTTTTTTTCTTTTTTTTTTCTCTATTTTTTCTTTTTCTTTTCTTTTTTTATTTTTTTTTGTACTTGACTTCTTTTCTTTCTAACCTATTTTGTTTTTGTATACCTTTGTATACCCACCCCAATCTTAGAATAATTGCTTGTCCTCAAGCAACCCCAAACTTAATTGATAGTCAAGGATCCAAAATGACAACACATTCCTCAATTCCAAACAAGTGGGACACTTGGTTTTTCAGTTAATGGCTTGTAATGAGGCTCGTAACCAGAAAAAAAGGATTTAAGGCTCAAATGGGCTACTCAAATGTCAACTTTTAAGGGTAGGAATTTTAAGGCTCTAGCTATCAAGAAAATGAAAGTCCTCAATCATGTATGTGTGTGTAAATGCAATGTAAAATCAATCAAGAACTGAGTCAAGTTCTGAAGAATCATGAAAAGCGATGGAGCACTCAAGAATAAAGATTCTGTTTAGGCTCAACACACACAAGTTTGGGTTAGAGAGGAAGAGTATGTTACACCCAGATTCACGAGATTCAGGTTACAAGGAGTTGCCTACACTAACAGTAGAATCATCATAGAATTTCAGCTCATTGATCAAGAAATTGATGCACAAATTCAATGTCGAGTTCAGAAAAGATTTTCAGAATGAAGTTTAAAGTGCACAGTAACTTAAGTTCAACACACCCATTGTAACGCCCCAAATAATTTAATTAATTATTTAATTAAATTATTTAGGTATTATATTAGTGTAGTTATATTAAAATAATAATATGGCGTTTCGTTGAATTAGGGGGTGGTGCTTAACAATTAAATAAGTAGTAAAAGAGGCCCATGACCCAATAGAGCATAATATAAGCACTAGGGTTAGAGCCAATTGCTCATTTAGAGAGCAAAAGAGAAAAAGAGAGAAAAGAAAGAGGAGGCGTGAGGAGAGAGAGAGAAGAAAAGCGAGCGCAGGAGGAGAGAGAGAAGTGAGTGAGCGCACCAAAGGAGGAGGAGGAAGAAGGCTAGAGTTTGCAATCTTCCAAGGCTAGGATTTGTGATCATCTAAGGCTAAGGTAAGGGTGGGGTTCTATCTCTATAATAGGGTGTAGGATGGGTTTTATGTGGGAGATTAGGACCTTTGATGTTTCTTTACTTTGTTTGGTGCCTATGTGATGTTTGATAAAATGTATTGGGTAGCATGTACAAATTATTTGATGATTGATGATTATGCCCTATGTTGGCGCCACCTAGGCGCCGTTTCCATGTTGTTGTAATTGCATGTTGCTAATTGCTGTAAATGTTGTAATTGTTGTGTTGCTGTAATTGCATGTTGCTGTATTTGCTGTGTTGCTGTGTTGCTATAATTGCATGTTGTTGTATTTGATGTGTTGCTGTAATTGCTGTGTTCTGTAATTGCATGTTGTTGTAATTGTTGTGTTGCTGTAATTGTTGTGTTGTTGTGTTGCTGTAATTGTTGTGTTGCTGTATTTGTTGTGTTGTTGTGTTACTGTATTTGCTGTGTTGTTGTAATTGTTGTGTTGCATTTTGGTGCCGCCACTGACGCCAATTTGTGTGTTGTTTGGCGCCCTATGTTGCTGTGTTGCCCCATGGGCGCCAGTTTGTGTGCTGTTTGGCGCCCTGTGCTGCTGTGTTGCCTTCGAGCGCCATTTCTTGCTGTTTTGGGGCGCCCCATGCGGCTGTCCCATATTTGTGGTGTGTTTTCAGGTGTCGGTAGTGGTCGGGGTACTGTTGAATGATAGACTAACTCATAGGTGTTGGTGGGTTGGGTGTTTTTGGTGTGTTTTGGTGCTTTTGGTGTGGTGGGAATGCCACAACTGGTGATGTGGCTATTCTGGTAATTAAGGTGATGGGTCTATGACCAATAGACGATGTTAGTGTTGTTGTGTAAGTTGTTGTTGTTGGTGTGGTTGTATAAATCGTGGTTGTTGTTGTTGTTGATTGGTGTTTGGTGCATGGTTCATGGTGTCACATGCATGTCATGCCTCTGGTGATGGTGTGGGCTTCGGTCTAGAGCTATAGGTGATGATATTGATGCTCAAAATAAAATTGGTGATGAACGGTACCGCATGCATATACCCGTTGGTGTGGGTTGCATTTCATTCATTTGCACATGTCATGGGTGGTATTCTTTGGTAGTCGTAATTTGATGTTGTTGATGTTGTATATTGATGATGTTGTATATTGATGATGTTGTGGTCTATTGATGCTGTTGATGTTGTATATTGATGATGTTGATGTTGTTGCTGTTGTATGCTGATGTCGTTGTTGAGTAGTAGTTAGTTGCCGCAACTCTAGCATATTGCTTATCATACATGCTATTATATTGTTAGATATCTCACCTCTTCTATTTGAATGTTACCTCTATGTTGGTAACGTGCAGGTGATAGCGAGTGAAGGCTTGTCTACCTTCGCCAGTTGAGTCAGTGTCGTCGCTCTGATACGTAGCACTCAGGGGGGGAACGAACACTAGTTTTATTAGTTGTTTTAATTACTTGGTTGTTGGATTTTAAATTGATGATGTTATGATTATACTATATTCCGCTGCGTAGTGATAAAATTAATGTTATGTAGACTAAACAGGTGTTTTGGGGTTCGTCCCATTAATGACGTGCTGTGTATCACGCTGATTTTATTTGGTGAATTTTAATATTAAAATCGTGAATGTCTTATTGGGTGAATGTAGCATCCCTTGAGGGTGTAGTAGAAAATGTTTTTGAAAACTCTGATCTTTGTTTTAAATTTACCGGGTAGAAAAAGGGGTGTTACATAGTGGTATCAGAGCAGTTCGGTCCTAACCGGACTATTTGTATTGTCTATTGTGTCTTTCGATGTGTGGACTCTGAGTAGAGTTGCATGCATTGTTTGTTTGATGCTTGATAGTCGTGAAGCTGGTTATTTCAGCCAGTAAGTTCTAAAGGTAATGAGATTAGTGATAAGTATTCCTTAGAAGAATCAACAAGGTTAAAGCAGGAAGAAAGGAGTTAGAATCCAAGTGATAACCCAATTGACTCTACACCCTTGGAGAAAATTCTTCATAGAGCTTGGCCTATTCTATAGGTCGTCTATTGTGTGTCTATTATGCCTTCCTTGTGTGAATTCTGTATATTTTGCTCTTTGTTGTACCCTTCTTGTTGTGTGAACTGTGCATTTAGATAGTCTAAGCGTTCTATGATTCGTTTTTATTTGTCATATCTTGTAATTGCTTAATGTGGAGATATGCTTTAAGAATAAGCTGTGTACTTAGGTTGTTTTTGAAATCTTGCTAATCTAGTTTTATTTTTGATGATTCATGTATATATTTTATATGCACTTAATTTAGTTTAATTAATTTAACTCAACTTTTATCCTTAATACATACCCTCGATTAAATCCAATATTAATTCATTCCACTGAAATAACACAATCCCAATAAATTATTTAAATTGAAACAAACACTAGAATCAAACAATCACAATAATTATACAAACATATATTCTTGTGTGATTGTCATATTGAATCTCTGTTGCATATATCACACAGGACCAATCCTACTTAGATGTGGAAGTCATATTGAATCTCTGTTCCATACATTGTGTGATTGTCCAAGGGTTTACCACATTTGTCTATCTTTGGATTTCACAATTTTTCGGACTTCAAGTTAGATGATCCTCTCCTTTGGTTCATGACTAATGCAACGGGCAATTTGGGCCTCCTCTTCACTGTAACCTGCTAGATGTTTTGGAGAGACCGCAATGAAGAAATATTTTCTGACTCTCAGTGGGAACATTGGAAAATTATTAACCAAATCCGTTCTCTTTTGGATATTGCCCACAAGGTATTTGCTTCAGACTCAAATAATAGGCAACAACGGCTAGTGCCTTGGAGTCCCCCTCCTGATCAGTGGCTCAAAATAAATGTGGATGGAAGCTCTTTGGGTAATCCCGACGGTTCGAGTTATAGAGGTATTTTTAGGAATAACCTTGGGCAATGGATTCTTGGCTTCTCTGGTGGCTACGGCATGACAACTATCATGAATGCTGAATTTCAGGCTATTGCAAAAGGTCTTATGATTGCTTGGAATAACGGCTTTCGACATATTATTTGTGAATCTGACTCTACCACTACCATTTCTTATTGAAACAAGTGTGCCCCAATCTCACCCTTATGCTCCAGTTGTTGACCACATTAGATCCTTGATGAATATGGATTGACAGTTATCCTTTACACATTCATTAAGGTAAGAAAATTCTTGTGTTGATTGGCTTGCTAAATATGGTTATTCTATTGGACAAAGTTGTCAGAATTGGATTCAGTGTCCTATGGCTATTCATACCACACTCTTAGCTAATGCCTTGGACATAACTAGGATTAGAGCTTAGTTATTTTTCTATCTCTTTGCCTTTTCCTTTCATTGTAATCAAAAAACATATATTCTTTGTTTCAAAAAAAACACTAACATATATTCTCGCGGAGGCTTGGTCTTAATTATATTTTTGAGTTATATTTTTAACTTACCTTATTTGCTAAGTCGTTAGAATTAAGATTATCCTCAATAGAGTAACCATCATTTTGGTGCTTAAGTGAAGCTTACTTGTACATATCACTCATTTATAATATTTTAATATTATTTCTTAATAAGCACTGAATCTTTCCAACCCAACAACTCTAAAAATTTACTTAATGGATCCCCCAAATAAATACACATCAACACATTATCAACAAATAGCTCACCATTTCCAAATTGGACCCACATAAAGTAAGAAATAGAGAGTAGCTATGCAAGGACTTCTACTTATAAGCAAAAAATATTTTCCTCCCCAATGATACTCCTTAGATACTCTTCATAATAAGTAAAAAACACTTTGACTACTATTGGGGATGCTTACTTATGTTCTTTTCCTGTACCCGCTCTTTAATTTTATTCTATAGATTGTATGTTAATACTATCCATTGGTAAGCCTTAAGGTACTTTAATGAAATACTATTTGGGATCTATTCTTATTAGAGGAATAGCTTTGTATTATTTTCTGGTTTATCTATTTGTTGTAACTGTTAGTTAGTTACTGACAGTTACAATCTGTTTTGTTAGTTATTGAAATCAGTTAGAACTGATTTCATTCATTCTCTGTTCTAAACTTGCCTATATAAGGCACTGTACCCTTACCTGCTAAACTAAAGCTGTCTAAGTTTGGATCAGACTATTTTTCTGATCCTACCCTTTATAGATCTATTGTGGGTGCTCTCCAATACGCTACTATTACTAGACCTGAGATTGGATATGCAGTAAACAAGTGTTGTCAGTTTCTAGCTCAGCCTCTTGAGTCTCACTGGACTGCTGTCAAAAGGATACTTAGATATTTAAAAGGGACAGTTGACTATGGACTTCTTCTACAGCCTGCTGCCAGGAACACTCCTTTACCTCTTCAAGCTTACTGTGATGCAGATTGGGCCAGTGATGTGGATGATAGAAGATCCACATCCGGTGCTTGTATATATCTTGGTCCTAACTTGATCTCTTGGTGGTCTAAGAAACAATCATTGGTTGCCAGGTCAAGTGCTGAAGCCGAGTACAGAAGCCTTGCTCTTACTACATCTGAAATTGTTTGGATACAATCTCTCTTGGCCGAGTTGCATGTTGCTCATACTACCCCTGTGATTTTCTGTGACAATCAAAGTGCTGTTGCACTTAGTCACAATCCTGTGCTTCACACTAGAACTAAGCACATGGAGCTGGATTTGTACTTTGTTCGTGAGAAAGTGCTTAACAAAAACCTTGTAGTATGTCATGTTCCCGCTGAAGCCCAAATAGCTGACATACTCACTAAGTCTCTGTCCAAGATAGCTTTCTGCAGCCTCAGATCCAAACTCAATGTTACGAGCTCTACTTTGCTCTCCCCTTAAGCTTGTGGGGGAGTATTAGAGGAATAGCTTTGTATTATTTTCTGGTTTATCTATTTGTTGTAATTGTGTAATCATTAGTTAATTCTTGTGATTATAATCTGTTTTGTTAGTTATTGAAATCAATTAGAACTGATTTCATTCATTCTCTGTTCTAAACTTGCCTATATAAGGCACTGTACTCTTACCTTGTAAACACACAGAAAATATTCAATAATAGATTCAATTGTTCAACCTTACCATGCTTCTAGAAAACTAACAATTCTTAACCTAGTAGGTTGATTTTGGGGTGTTATAATTTTTAATGCTTGTGATACCATAAAGAGATACCTTGCAGTTAATGAACCCTATAACTTGCTACATCCAATGGAACTTTTGCTAATTGACTCAAGGAGGAAATCGTGAGTGAGGTCGAATTCATCGAGACCTAAGACTCTTTAAGAGATGATGGACTTGCACTACAATATTTTGACCCTACGACAACGGCTGAAAACCGTTTCCTAATGTAAAAAACCGTTCTCTTAGCCTTCGGCAACAGTTTTGAAACCGTTGTATTTGTAGGCGTTGCCTATTCCTTTGGCAACGGTTTTCAGCAAGAAAAGGCAACGCTAGCAGAAACCGTTGTTGTTGATGGAACAAAAGCAACGGTTTTTGTTCTCTATGACCATTTAAAAAACCGCTGCCACTAAAGGCAACGGTTTTGAACCGATGTCTGTAGTTAAACCGTTGCCTTTAAGCACCATATGCAACACTTTTAAACCGTTGTCGTAGGAAATAAAAAAAAAACAAATTTAGAGGAGTCCTTTTCATACTCATACTACTCAGAATTATTGACAATGTCAATTAATTATCCAAAACAACAATTACATGTGCAAAACATAACAGTTGTCAATGTGCAAATAATAACTTTTTGACAGTAGTGCAAATAATAACTTGATCAAGCACAAACATTAAACCACTAAAGTCAAAGTACACCTATTAACAAAATTAGAATAAATAAAGTCTTAGAGTCAAATTAGAAGCATAACCCAATGTGACTAGAACTTGTATATCAAAACAGTATTCCAATCCCAATTTCAAATTGGCATAACTACCAAACCCAATTAGAAGCATAATGTCTCCATTGCTCTACGTAGCTTTCCTCTTTTGTTCAATCCACTACTCCAAAGGAAGACAATTAATGGATCCTGCAGAAACATTAAACCATTATGAAATGAAGCCACACAGCTTCATACATTTCATTTATGTTGACGTAAAAGCTTATTAGGCACACAGTTAAAAGGGTTCATTGATACTACAACTAGGCTTTTCACTAATTCTTCTTCTGTCTCTCAGTTAATGAACATATTTAAAAACCATTTTTGGGATTTAAAATCAGAATCAAAACACACACTCAAGTATACATATACATAAGGAACAATAATTGATGAAAATAAAATCACAATCAAAACACACACTCAAGTATAGTTTAAGTCAAAATGCATATCTGATGTGAGATTTTTAAAATGAGTACAATTAATAAGACAATGGCCTCAACCCCCCAAGTACCAACACAAGCCAAGAGATGTTGATAGCTACTAAATCACAAAAGCAACGAGCCAGTGATCATACCATATAGTAGTTAAAAAATGAGCCACCATTCTGTACAAATCTTGCAACTGAGAATGCTAAGTCTTCTGCTAGTCTACGAGGAACCGCACAACCGAATTCTGTGTACCTACAGAACAAAAAACAAAAACTAAACAAAGAATCTACATATCCATTGAAGGTATCAATCTATTGCACAATGTAAATACAGACTACAGAGGAAAATATGGAAGGACAGAGAGAGCTAAAAAAAAAAACATAGCAAGAGGTGCTTACAAGAGGATCAGAGCATCTTCTTATTTGCACATCATCAAAGGGATACTAGTGTCTAAACCTACAGCCATTTGAGCAGCCCATTTCGTGTAAGCTTTTCCAGGAGCACCGATTTCCCGCTCTATTGGTCCAATCTCGTTCTCTGTCTATCATATTCAATTAGGATCATTATTGTAACAATACAAATAAACATTCTTGCTTAGAATACCTGGCATTACGATTCACAATCTTCTCAGTATACCTGGCATTACTGCCTACCATAATAAAATTACATTCTTGCTTAGAAAATTAGTAGTATTTCATAATCAAGCATCATAACAATAATAGTAAATTTTGATAATTTTAAAACTTGAAAGGTTCATTGTCTGTGAAAGCAATACCAGAAACATACTTGAGCCAAGCAAGAAGTCCACTAAATACAAAAGAGAAAACAGTATTGTCATTTTCCAATAACAATATTACTATCATCTTGCATATTATATAGAATTATAAGGAATGTTATGAAAATGATTACCCAAAGTTCCATTCAGCATAAATATAGGGAGGCAGAGATGAACGTAAAGGCCAGCTTGCTGCACCAGCTTGATGGGCTTAACCAAGTCGTATACCTATCCTCAAAATAATACTTAATTTTGTTGCACATAAAAAAATGAGTCAACTTTCTAGTCAACATTTTGACAAGTGAAAATAAAATAAAATAATAAGCACTTGTGTCATTTGTCTACCTTTCCACGAGAAGGCTCATGTTCATTCCAAAACACATACGTTTATATAACATCTAAGCCACCATCTTTGGCCTTTTCAATAAGCTCTTCCCACATCTGCACTCATTCAAAGCCAATTTAGAAACATAAAAAAAGCTAATTTTTTGGTGAATGAATGAAAAACCCGAAGATTGAGTACATGAGGTGTACTTATTGGGTAGTGGATGAAGCCAGAGATGAAAATGCTTCTTTGCCCATTAATAACAATGGCTTTGTCATCATAAGTCACAGAGGCTATGACTCCACAAACCCATAGAAATAACAGCAGGATAATCAACTTTCTACTCAGTAAATTCTCCATTATTAGAAGCACAAAGACCCAAACCCAAACCAAAGGGTTTGAAACATCTTTCCAATAAACAAATCACTCACTAGCTGCCCAAAATATTCAAGATCAACCCCATTCTCTTCAGCTTCTACGCACAATAAGGATAACAACATGAAGCCGCAACAGAGTGAAACGAAACCTACCTTGAATGGTTCATTGACAGTTCTAAACTTAATCCCTAGAGTGAAGTTCAGCCAGAGAGGGAAATCACTGTTAAGAAGTTAAAGCCCTCAATTAGACATGAACCCTCTTGAAAAAGATAACAAACAAAGGACAAAACTTTACCCATAGTTGCATTCAGAACAAGCGTATGGACCATTCCAGAGATACACATGTAGACCTGCTGCAGCAACTGCCTGCACAAATTTCACCAAATATTTCCTCCCATTAAAATCAAACTGCCAAAAAGGAAATCCATTTAATGTCACTGATGGAGTCAACAATTTGAGAGCTTCAATTGGTAAAAACATAAACTAGTCAATGAACTTTCATATCTGATTTTAAAATATAGGAAAATGTAAATTGGATGTGCAAGTCATCTTCCATGAAAGAGAGAACGAAAAGAGATCATCATAATAAAAGCTCTAATTATTTAGTTTGATAACAATTCCACTTAACAGTGATTATTAGGTCATATTAACATTCAGCCAAATAGAAATCAATTGCTTTCACTATTGCTTGTATAAAACCCTAAATAAAACCCGTAACAAAAAAACCCTAAATAAAACAAGAACAGATTCATATCAACTTCAACAGATTCACATGAGTAAAACCCTAAATTCAACATCAACAGATTCATTAACATTTACCACAAGAGAAATCAGAATCAGGATTAGGGATTAAGGGTTTCAAGAGAACATAAAACTCTAACCTTGAGAGTTTCAGAGGCATGGAAGTTGAGATTGCAGCAAAGGGGATCTTGAGACGGAGGTTGACGGCGCCGGTGGTTGAGAGACTGAGGGTCGAGGCCAGAGTTGGGTTAGGGTTTGGGGAATATTGAGGTTTGGGTTTCGCAGTACTCGTGGAGAAGGGACGGTGAGAGAGTCAGATCTCATAGCGTAGCAAGTGATGAGCGAGAGTGATGACTGATGAAGCAAAGCGAGAGCGAGAGTGAGCGAGAGATGAGCGAGAGCGAGAGTGGATGGAGAGATGGAGAAATGAAATAAGCTTGCAGCGTAAAAAGTATAAGCAGTGGACATATGTTCCCGTGTATTTAGAACCCGTTCTGTTTGGCTCCTCAATGGCAACGTTTTTTTTTATTTTTTGAAACTGAGCGTTGGTCTAACTACAAAATGTTGTAGTGTTGGCTCTATTAACAGAAGAAAAATAAGGAACTCATTGAAGAAATGTGATTTTGGAGTGACTAAAGTTGAATGCTTGGGCTATATTGTGTCTGCTGATGATGGGGTTCTTGGGTTTCAGTGAAGTTGTCGTTGAAGACTCAACAATTAAATGTCAGTTTAAGAAAGGGAATGGATGGCCACTGTGATGGCGATTCAAAAGTGGCTGCATTATCTACTTGAACAACATGTTAGAACTGATTCAATTTCTGAAATCACTATGGATACTATGAAAAAGATCTATGAAGCACATCTTGATCCAACGCCACACACCATCAAGCTAAGAGTTCAACATCATCTAATCAGTAAGTTTAAGCCATGGCTTTGGGAGAACAACCTATTGTAATTTTTGCGTCAAAATAGTAAGTTCTAACCAGCAATGGTCTGAACAAAAAAAAAATACACACAACTACAAGCATTTAACACAGAAACTCCCAAATCTTCATGGTTCAACAGAAAACTAATTGGACAACAGCATAACACGTACATGCAGGCTAGGGCATGGCTGGTAAGATATTCATAGCAATCATATGATATCATATTATTTACAAAGTAACGCCAATCTACATAAATGAGAAATTTGGGATCAAGCATAAAGAAACCTAACTGAAATGTTCAGAGTTTCACTTGCTTCTTTTATGTAACATAAAATTTTGGGAGGACCAATAGAGAATGTTTCTTAAGATCTGAAGTTTGAATCACCAGAAAGTTTTTGACTTCATCCAACAAATGAAGAACTCAAATATCACTACGTCAACAAGAAGTTGTTGAAGTTGATATGATCAGCAAATGTACGCTGTGTGATTTTCCTGGTGAGTTTAATTCTTGCCACAGGCAAAGACAAGAAGATAATGAAGGAAAATACATGGATAGCATAATGAAGAAATCCCTAGTTTTCAACATGGGTAGAGCTCCAAAAGATGAAAAAACCAATTCGGTCATGCATGAATACATATTGGAGGGTAACAAATATGCTGAATAAAACATATTCAAACTAGGAAACGTATTATGAAGTTTTTGCTCTGTTTTTGTCTCAATTTTCTGTGCAGAGTAAAAGGTAACATTTGTTAAATAGGTGGTGTTTGTTTAGCCTTTTATTGATTGAATGGGTTAACTTTGGAGTCTTTCAGAAGAGTACTTGTGGAAAGAAAATGCATATTCCAAAAATTTGAAGGTTCAACTTAAACTCCTATGGGGAGGGACCATCATCTGCTGCTTCTGAAATGCTTCCATTAATTGATTCTTCTTCATACAACACTGAAATAAGAACCAAACTTCCCTAAAATTCGAAGGATGGAATGGTTTTATCGCTCTAAATATTGAATTGGGATGAATGTAGTGCATTACTTCCCTAAAAAATACACGTATTGAACTTCGAAGGAAGGAATGGTTTTATCGCTCTAAATATTGAGTGGGCAAAGTTGAAGAGATGGAGAATATATTTAGAAGGCAAATGAAGAGGTGTAGAATATTAGAAGGCAAACATGTATACTTACGGGTTCACTGGTTAGACTGGATTTGATTTTTAAAATTCGTTATCCGATCACAAAATTGGTTTGGATTTGATCCGATCACAAAATTTATATCCGAACCAAACGCTTCGGTTTGGATTGGGCAACGGGTTGATTCGGATTTACCCAAACCACTAAACAACCCTGCAGGTAACTTGCTTCTCTAATGCAAATCAAGCCCAGAGTCAGCAAACACAAGAAGACTACTAAAAATGAAGATAAACAAGGGTCTAGTAAGTAGTAAATACGTTCAATTTGTATTTAACAGCAAAAATTCTTCACGGTTTTACCCTTATATTAGTGTAAATATTTTAATCAGCTCACAATTTGTATTGTCCAAAGTGGTTATGATGAATATATAGCAGGTAGCAAAATCATGTATAGAAACACTTTCAGAAATCCTTTAATCAAGACAATTATGCAACATGACAAATAATGAAACATCAGACACACAAACAATAGACAGCTCAAATGATTCGTTTTAAGTAAAGAATACAAAACCAAGGCAATTTTATTAGATATCCAACGAAATCATAACAATTTTATGCTTGTGATACCATAAAGAGATACCTCCTTGACCCTTGCATACTTTGCAATTAATCAACCCCAATGGACTCGAGGAGGAAATTAGAGCTGAGGTTAGGTTACACAGACCTAAAACTCTTCAAGAGATGATGGAATGGCAGAAAAATGGGAATCCATGGAAGAAGTGTGATTTCGGAGGGACTAAAGTTGAATACTTGGCCATATTGTATCTGATGATGATGTGGTTTCTGGCTGCTGACCCACAAAAATGAGGTGTTATGCTCAAATTGCCAACACCAAAAGACATTAAAGGTGAGAGCATTCCTGGTCCTCACAGTGTACTACATAAGATTTGTCCAAGGTTATGGATTGATTGCAAGACCACTCACAGATTTATTGTAAAAAGAAAAGTTTCTAGGGTCGCATGAAGCTGAAACTGCTTGTCTGTGTTGGCTGTCCTAGATTTTAATAAGCAGTTTGTCATAGAAACCGAAACATCTAGGTAAGGGCGTGGGTATGTGTTGTTAAGTGAAAGGAGTCCAATCTCTTATATCAGTCAGAAGTTGTCCTTGAGGGATCAACAAAAATCTGCTTATGAAAGGGAATTGATGGCAATAGTGATGGCAATTCAAAAGTGGCAGTATTATCTACATGAACGTTGTTTTATTGTTTAAACTGATCAAACACGACTTCAATTTCTGAAATCACTATGGATACTATGAAAAAGATCTATGATGCACATCTTGATCCAAAAAATAGTTGGTTAGAAGGGAAATCCAGTGCCATACACCATCAAGCTAAGAATTTAACATCATCTAATCAAGCAATGTTTTCTTTGAACTTTTTCAGAAAAAAATGAAATTAATGATGCACTTATGCGAATACAATTCATGTGACAAATAGGTGTATAATCAAACAGAGATGTGAATAACATTAAGTAAACCAACATAACCCATTCTCTCTCTGATAATCACGAGAGAGCAAAAGTGTTTAATGATGTCTCTATGGTAAGTAGCAATATCTATCATAGACAGCAAAAGTTTAGGTTGCAGATACATATTTCTAGCAATTGGTGTTATAACTCTTAAAATACTCTTGTCACATGCCTGTGAGTACCACAGGACGGTAGTGTCAAATTTTACAACACAAGGGCAATGAATTCAGGTCAAACCATAGAGAAAGTCAAACTATAGAGTTCTCTCAAAAAATTTAAAAACAGAAACACAAAATTAGGCATATATTTAACTTCTGATAATGAATAAATCTGTAAACCAGTTAGTTCACCATAATAAAAATCCCCAAAAAATTACTGCTTACCATGAGCTATGTTGGATTTGTGCAGCTTCTTTGAATTTGAAATGAGGATGATGATCTTCTCATGCAGCCATCGTCTTCAATATCAAAAGGTTTCCATGTTGCCTAACTCTATGACAGAACAAGTATAAACAAATATCAAAAGGTTTCCTGTATATGCAATATGTGCATTTAGTTACTGTGGCAACAAGTGCAAAATTAAATACATGTCAATAACAATAAATAAACAAACAGAACTCAGTCTCTCTCTTTGATAATGTGAATGCATAGTCTAACAACTAGAGTAAAATTAAGAAATGTAAAATTATCTCTCTTTAAATCCCAGAAAGGTAATGGTTATGAAAGAAGGGTCAAGTACATGTGTTTTACCTTTGAGGTCATGTTTTTGAGGAGAGGGGACATCAAGTGGATGCCCAATTGAGTGAGAATGGAGGAAGCCAAAGTCCAACAGTAATTGAAGAATGGGATGCCCACTTGATGATGAAATCCAAATTGAGCTGTATCAACACGCATGAGATCTGACGTTAGAAGTAAAAATTGATCCACAAAATGCACGATGAACCACTTAAGCTGCCATTCTTATGTAAGATAGGCACTTCAATATCGGACGGTATTTCAGCATTTTCTACAATTCCATTCAATCTATACAGTCCAACAAACAAGAGACAGATTATTTAACCTCAATAAACACTTACTCTGCTGTCCCATCTACCTTCATAAGCTATGTTGGTAAAAAAAAAAAGTCTATTTATGACCTCAATAAACAACAACAGCAGCAGCAGGAGCAAATTAGTTAATCCAACGGTGTTGCTAAGTTACCATGCTTGCATTGCACTGCAAAAATAACACTTATTCTGCTATCTTCCCATCTACCTTCACAAGCTTACTAAGCATTCTGATATACACTTATGCTCATAAATTTTCAATTTGCCTATGTATACTGCTGACACACACACACACAGACATACAGTATTTACTAAGTCGGGTTGCACTACCTTAAAAGGTTTGTGAATTCAGAAAATATAGTGGAGACTCTAAGAATTTATGGTTGCATTGCAGGGAGGAGAACAACCTAATGTAATTTTTGTAAGGTTTGTGAAATTCAGAATAGCTAGTGTTGTCTATTACAGTGCAGTGCAGAGAAATCATTAAAATTTCAAGTGAATTAAGGATCGATCTTAGAACACAAGGGCCAAACAAAACCTAGCTAACTAAACATTTCGCAATTAGGACAGGGAGCAAACCAAACCCACTATAGATCTTTTGATCGATTATATAGGAAGACAAGACAAGACAAATAGTGAATAGTGGATATTTACATTTCATACACAAGCCAAGCCCGGGATCAGCAAATACAAGAAGAAATTGTTAATAGGAAGGACACTTCTAATTTAGACTACTCAATCTTCCTCAAGACCCTTTGATGTTCCCCCTTTTGATGAACTGTATAGATAAAAGTTCTGAGGGTTCAAGATTTATAATGTCAAAAGTGGTTACGATGTCTTTATAGCAGGTAGAAAAAACATATACATTGAAACACTTCCAGAAATCCTTTAATTAGCACAATTATGCAACATGACAAACACTGAACCTTTACAAAAAACAATGAACCCCGAGCATTGAAAAGACGGTGCTAGCAGTACTAGCAGCAATAGCTTCATTTATTATACACACAAAGAAAAAAGTAGCATCCTCTCCTAGTCCTACAAATTGGATCAAGGCTGGTTCCTTAGATATGAAGCTTATTTCAGAGCTGAAGCTTATGTCTAGAAGCATGAGTAGTTAAAAACAATAACTTCTGTATGACAGGACAAGTATAAAAATAGGACCTGTATATACATTATGTGGATTTAATTACTGTGACAACTAGTGCAAAATTAAACACATGTCAATAACAATAAATAAACAAACAGAACTCATTAATAAACAAGAACAGCAGCAGCAAATTAGTTAATCCAATGGTGTTGCTAAGGTGAGGCTAAGTAAGTTTAAGCCATGACAGTATCAATTTCTTTTGAACCAGCGATAAATAGCACAAGCTACATGATCAAAATAAGACCAAAATGGACATAAACAAAGGTTAAATTGTATCGTAGAAACAAACAAACTGAATGTAGAGACAAAACGGTTTGTAAAATAGAAAACCCTAAAATCCTATTTCAAATACAGAATACAATAAAACTCACAAGTGAAATGATGTTAACTCTGCAAATCGAAAAAACACAAACGCGCCTTCCTTGCGCGCGAAAGAGAAGTCATGCGGTGCTATGCCGTCGTCGTCGGAGAACAGAGAAGGAAAGAAAAAAAAAGGAAAAAAAATTTGGACCATTTCTCGATTTGTGCGTGTCATCCTTGCGCAGGGGCCATGCTAATCTTCTCTGTATCGTTCCAATTTTATCGGATGTCCCCGAAGGGACGAACTAAAAGGTTGGTGTGGAGTAATATAAACACTAAAGTAGTCACAAACGTAGGCAATGTGGTACTCTTTTCTTCTCCTGAATTTGCTTTGAAAAAAACACAAAGAATGTATATTTGTTGTGCTCAGGCTCTCACCCACCGGAAGAACAAGCCAAGCCATCGACATAGTAAATTCGAAGAACATATACAAACAAGGACGCAGATAATCTTTTTCTTATTTTTTTTTTAAAGTTAATAATTTGGAGATGAACGAACGAACAAACCCATATGCCTACTAGCCCTTTCATTACTATGCAGTACTCTTATTTCTTAATATTTTTGTTTTTTTTTTGTAATTTCGAATTTTATTAGTATATATTCTTTTGTTTAGGAACTTATTGTTATTATTATTATTTAGTGGATGTCCATCCTTCCCCATCTCTCTCATGTATCTTGAATTTTGGATTTAGCATTCTCATTTACTATTTCACTCCACTATAAATAGGGTTATAATGCAGCTAAGTGTAAATGTATACTTTGAAGAAAGATCATAATGCAAAAACTCTTTCATTCTCTTCTTCCCTTTCTTCATCTCTATTATCTTATCGATGCCTAGTATTTGTTCTTACTTACGTTTGGTGATTTTCATAACACTTATTTCTTTATTAATAATATTAGAACTCTGGGTTCTTAATGGACATGACTTGTATTTTTGAGCTAGTTAAAAAAAATCAAAATTATTTTTGTCCTTCTTTATTTATATTTTACTTGAAAATATCAATAACACTGGCTTTCATAGTAATAAAGATAAAAAAAGTTAATTTTTCCCGAGTTAATATTCGTAAATCAATACATTTCGCGTTGATTGAAAACAATAAAGAAAGGTTGTGGTTGGATTGTGAAGCCAAAGTTAGGGACCAATAGTCGGTATTGTATCAATACTTTGGTCTGAAGACAAGCCTAGAAGTTCGACGCAAGGTTGACAAGAAGGATCAAGGTAAGATCTGAAACTGACATGTTAACCACATGGGGTCATTGCTAGGCTATGTGTCGACACAGTCGATCATAAAAGCCACTGTGAATGATCGACAAGGGGTTCAGTGTTGGCGAGACCTTCTGGAATGTGATGTGGGACCAACACTTGGCGCACTAATTTTGGAAAAAGAATTGAGGATTGGCGCTTCATACACCTTTCGATACAAAATATGTTATAATGTATTGTACGAACGTATCGCATGTGATGCATGATATATGATGTAATGCTGGTTTGACATTATAAAAGTGAGGACATGTCTAATGCGAGGTGCAATCATTTATGATGTCACTTATTGATGATTGAAAAATTTAAGTGATATAAAAAACAATAAAAAAATGCATTAGCTTTCTTAGCTAAAGTTTAAAGGATGCAAGGATATGGTTTGGTAAGAAAGAAACCTTCTAATGTGAGAGTTAGAGAGGTGAATATTTGAACTTGATAATTCTTTTGAAAAATTAGATTCAACGATTTGAACTCAAACTCCGAAAAAACACAAGGTCGTCATATTCAGCTCAATGCGTTTTCAACTCAAAAACTTTGTTTGCTCAGATGACTGTATTTTTTCCGACCTTAATGGATGATGCCTGATGGCGAAATTGGCAAGTATACCAAATCGTCGCAAGTAATAATAAAAACGGTAAGAACCGGATGTCGAACTCAAGGATTGCACGTACTTATCAATTTAAAAGTCCGCTAATTAGATTGAACAAGGGACTAAGTTTAGTTGAGTTGACAATAAAATAATAATAACAATAAAATGCTTTTGTGATTTTTAGGAAATAGAACCGAAAAACGCTTTTGAAAATTAATAGATGATAAGAGAGTTTAGGAATGAACTCCTACTGATTCCACACTATTGTAAAATGATTTGTTATAGAAAATTACTCCCTCTTTACCTTTGTTATCAAACCCACAACATTAATCAATTCTTAATTCCTTAGGCAATCAATCCTTTGTAAACAACTAAAAACCCTAATTTCTTAGGCAATCAATCCTTTGTAAACAACTAAAAACCCTAATTCCTTAGGTGATTCTAATTGAGCACAAGCATTATAACCAAGGGTTTTCAAGATACAACAACTCCAAGACTATTCCTAGACTAAGAATTGAAGCTATTCAATCTCAAGCATTCAAATACAAAACTTCCATTTCATACATAAACCATATATCATTTCATGAGTGATCAATTCATAAAAAACATTAAGAACAAAGATTGAATACACAAAGGAAAAGGGAATATAACATTTAAATAGATTAAAATCAACTACAATAGTGTTTCTGTTATGAAAATAACCAAAACTATAGAAAGGAGAAATATGAAGAAGATAAGAACATGAACAAATATAAAAGATGAGAGTATTTCTATTCACTTCAAGTGTCCCCATACACATATGAGATAGCCTTATTTATAGGGTATGGATAGGCAAGTGAATAGTCTATCATCAAAAGCCACTACACAAGGGAGTAATGAGAGGGAAGGAGAAAGCTAATGGACATCCACTAATATATATATTCATAACACTCCCCCTTGGATGTCCATCGAGGATATGCCTCATTAAAAACCTTACTAGAAAAAACCCAGTGGGATAAAAATCTAGTGAAGGAAAAGAGTACAATATCCTGTCAGTGGGAACTGCCTCGTTAAAAACCTTTCCAGGAAAACCCTGTGGGACAAAACCATGGAAAAGGGAAAAAGAGTGCAGCTTTTCTCCCCCTGATTGAATCATCACTAAAGAATATGAATTTCAATATTTGGAGTTTCTCCTTGAGTGCATATGGAACAATCTACTCCATTGTCACTTGTGATTGTATCCTCTTTTAATGGAACTTTGCGATCAGTATTATCTTCAAAACATCTTCCTTGAACTGTTGACATTTGGACATGAAATGAAGAAGCAAGAACCATAGATTGTTTTATAGATCAAAAAGATATTTCAGTGTCACCATATGTAGATAATAGCTGACTTGTAATCTGACTTGATCTAGATCAGAAAAATACTGTATATCTGCATGGTTAATTTGTGTAATACATAATATGATTTATTCATTAGGATAGTTAAAAATGAAATATGCATCCCACTTTGTTCTAAGGCATTTGTCTTTGTAATGAAAATAACCAAAACTATAGAAAGGAGAAATATGAAGAAGATAAGAACATGAACAAATATAAAAGATGAGAGTATTTCTATTCACTTCAAGTGTCCCCATACACATATGAGATAGCCTTATTTATAGGGTATGGATAGGCAAGTGAATAGTCTATCATCAAAAGCCACTACACAAGGGAGTAATGAGAGGGAAGGAGAAAGCTAATGGACATCCACTAATATATATATTCATAACAGTTTCATCAATATTCATTCATCCCTAACCACAAGGGTATTTAGCTAGACATAGAAGGAGAAGAAATCAAACATAAAATGGAACTTGAGAGATAGAATGACCACATTGAAGCTTCAAAATCTTGTTCCCAAGTCTTGAATCTTTAATGGAGATGAAGGGTGTCGAGTCCCTAGCTGCCTCCTTTGCCCTCCCTCCAAAAAATAGGTCAAGAATATGTCAAAAGATCCTTAAGTTGGGTGAAAATTGCAACTTAAATCAAAACGCAGAGCAAAAGCGCCCAAGCGCATGGCAAAAGCGTTTGGACGCATGACAAACAACAACATCAGATGTAAAAGCGCCCCAGACGCACGCGAGCGCTTGGCGCGCATGATGACAAAGAACATCATATGTAAAAGCGCACGAGACGCGAAGAAGCGCTTGGGCGCATGATGCATAACAACGATCGGGATGTGGCGTCCCCCAAACGCATACGACCAATGTAAGTGCTTGGGCGCGCATGACCAACGTAAGTAACACAAGCGTAAACGCCCGGACACATGCGCGAAAGCGCTGGGCGCTTTGTAACTGTTCTTTGAAGTAGTAAGCACTCCAAATGCTTGGAATATGCATCCTTGAGCGCACGGTAGAACTTTTATCCACTCAACTCATTCTTTCAAGCTTCATCATGATCCAAAACATCAATTTGCACCTGAAAATCATGATTATGACAAATGTGGCAATTTATGGTCCTAAACCAATGTAATTTCCTAAATTCAATATAAAAACACTTCGTTTTGTACCATGAAAACTAAATGCAATGCAGACTTATTACAACCCCAGACTTAAAGTTTTGCTTGCCCTCAAGCAATTAGCCCAATTTAATCAAAAGAAGAGTTGCACACCACAAATTTTTTCTTAAAACTCCATTCACTTTTCACAACACTTTGAACAATCTACCAAATTTGCAACAATCAATCCATAACCAATTCACTCAATTTTTTGAGTTCATGCTAGTAAATGAAAGTAACTCAAAGTAACCCAAATTTTTTATCCACTAGAGGCAACATACAAATCCTAACTTTTCTCTCTCTCTAGAACATGTGTTTCTCTCACTCTCAAGTGTTTCAGGGTATAATTTACACTCAATTCACAGCTTGACAAAATTCTAAGAAAAACAATCACACACAAATACCACTCATATCATGAGGACTTTAAGAGGGTTGTAATGGGGCTTAGGTTAGGGTGGATAATTTTTAGAATCTAGGCTTTCTTGATTGGAATTGAGAAATGCATTCTTCACTCTAGATCCTATACTTGCTCACTGATAACTCTATTTTATATAGAGTATTTCATATATTTAAACTTAGTATTTGCTCTCTTTCAAGTAATAATAAAGAGTTTATATAGTATTTTATGTGATATATGATATCTTGAGTGATTTGAATGGTTATAGTTATTATTAGGCCATTTTGGATATATTGTGGTATGTTTGATGTTTTTGTTCGTCTGCGATCTCAATGCTAATCGCATCAATGCTCCTGCAGACCGATCCTGCATCAAAATCGCACTACTTGGTGAATAAGCGGCTGTTTCATATGCACCTACATGCAAAGTGATGACCTCCTGTCTGGTTCTCTGATGCCATCCCACCTTGTATAGTAGGCGCCTACCATTCACACATAGCTATAGGCATAGCTTTGAGGAGTCACCAACATAGGGACACTTGTTCTATCACCATGGAACCACCCTATGTGATTAAAGTCAAAGATTTCAACATGGATAAACCTCTGGAAAGCAACTACAACTATGATCCACTCAAGATGACTTCAACATGAAGGAAGGAAGCACCTCACTTGAAGGCTATAAAAGGACCTCACATCTTCATTTGGAAATATATCACAATCCATAAGTTAGATCAAAATTTCAATATACATAGTTAGTTTTTATATTTTTAGAGGAAGAGGAAGGAATTCATAAATCCTCCTTAACTCATTTTCATAGTGTTTGTATAGTGCTAAGGAGTAATGCTAGTGCATTGCTAGAAGACTTCATACAAAGGTTTTCAACATTTGTAACTTTACTCTTGTTGTTTCTCTTTTGTGATTTCTATATATATAAACATGGTCTATTCAGTTTATATATATCTTGCAATGTCTCTTGTTAGCTAAACATTTCTTAGTTGGAATGTTCTAATCATTTAATGAGCTTTTAAGTAAGTATGTTGCATGTATGTATGTTTGTACTTTAGTTCTTGCTTGATAATCTTTTCAAAACTTATTTTGAACTTGATCACTTAGAATAAGTAGATTTGTAAATGACCGAAATGGCTTACAATTAAGAACTCAAGAACTAATATGGGTGAGTGTTTTACATAAAGAAAACTTTGTGAAAACCATGCTAAGTCCTAGACATAGGATAGTATAGTCCATAGGATAATTATGGGTACTTAAAATACAAGAGTGAATTCACTTAAGCAAATTGGATAATTGTTAGGAGGCAAGATTGGGACTAACACCCCTTTCTTTACTGCATAGAACAAGGATCATAAGAGTGGTAATGATACTCTGAAGAAAGTGACCGAAAGGCACATAGCTAATGCAATGACATTCGGTCTTGTAAACATCACATCTTTGCATCATACACTTATAAGTAAATTACTTGATGAAGACATTCCAACTAGCTTTTCTCTTTTACACTATCAACATTTTTACTTTGCTTTCTTTCTAACTTAGTTGTGATCATCAAACAAAATCCAAAATTATTTTGTTACTTAGTGACTTTACACTTTATTACTTTATATTATTTTAAAAGTGAGTTTTTCAATCTCTGTGGGTTCGATCTTTTACTACTTGTTTTTGGACAGTGTATACTTGCACACAAGTGTATGTGTTTTCCATGCACCAAGTTTTTGGCGCCGTTGACGGGGATTGAAGTAAATTCTTTTTAAAATTACGATATATAATAATTTAGTGTTGTATATAAATTACGTTTTTAGAGTTTCACAACAAAAGTACATGGTACTTAGTATATGTACGTAACTGAAAGCGAGAACTCCGAATATAGTTTAGATCCGAGAAATAGAAAGAAAATTCGGAGATTGCTAAGACTCGAAAAAAGAAATCAACAAGCTTGCAACATGTCATTCAGTGAAGAACAAAGCTCAAGGCCACACTCAAATGAGAGGAGGCCCCGGTTCACAAAGATGCTATCAAGAAGAAGTTCATAGAGAAAATCTCATCCACATGGATCATATAGGTATGATTAATGATAGAGATAGACCTATGAGGATTATGCTCGGTTTGATCATCAAAACATGCAAACTAGTATAAATAGACCTCATATTGATGCCATGCATTTTGAATTTAAGCCTATGATGTTTCAAATGCTTCAAACTATTGGTCAATTTGGAGGATCTCCTCATGAAGATCCTCATTTGCATTTAAGGCAATTTCTAGAAGTATGTAGTAATTTTATTTTACCTGTGTTAGTGAAAATGCATTTAGATTAACGTTATTTCCATATTCTTTGAAAGATAGAGCCAAGGCTTGGCTAAATTCTTTAGAGCTAACTCTATTCATTCATGGAATGAAATGGTGAAAAATTTTTAGGAAAATATTTCCCACCTATCAAAAATGTCGGGTTAAGAAATGATATTACATCTTTTAGACAAAAAGAGTTTGAGTCTTTATTTGAAGCATGGGAAAGATGGAAGGAACTTTTGAGAAAATGTCCTCATCATGGTTTACTGTAATTATTCAAATGGAAACATTTTATAATGGTTTAGAACCTCAAACCGAATAATGCTTGATGCATCATCCGGTGGAGTGTTATTAAATCAATCATACAATGAAGCATGTGAATTAATTGATAGAATAGCGACTAATAGCTCTAGTTGGCCTCTTTGAGAGGGTAAGTGCCCAAAAGAAACCATCGTGGGTACATGAAATCAATGATATATCTCTTTCTATCTGCTCAAGTAGCCACTCTAGCTAATTTGATGAAAAACTTCACTTCGCAATGCTATTGCATCTAATGCAATGCATCACCGTAAAGCATCTATTTGCGAATGAGAGCAAGTACCTCCGCACACACACCTAGTTGTGTGTGTACTGTGTGGAGGAGGTCACTTGTATGAGGAGTGTTCTATCAACCCTATCTCTCTAAAATTATGTAGGTTATAATAGGAATAACAACCCTTATTCCAACACTTATAATCCTGGTTGGAAAGATCACCCAAATTTTAGATGGAGCAACAATAGTGCACACCACACCTAGAACCGCTCCAACTACACCAACCAACCCACCAGGATTCCCAGCTCAAAATAACCAAAGAAACTCTCAACCTACCACTGAAAATTCTCTAGAATCCATGCTCAAAGCATTCATAGGTGAATCTAGAACTGCTAGACAAACCCAAGATGCTTCCATTAAGAACTTAGAGAATCAAGTTGGTCAATTAGCCACAGTTGTGTATCAAAGGCCACAAGGAGCCTTACCTTCAAATACAGAAGCTACTCCTTCCCAAACCAAAGGAAAGGAGCAGGTTAGGGCTATTTCATTGAGAAGTGGTAAGGATCTTGTAGAGTTAACTGAGAAGGAAAGTGTAGATAAGGGAGAAAAAGCCAAAAATCAAAAAGAAACCAATGCGAAGCATCTAGTGCTCTGCATCACAAGAAGTTCAAAGTCCACTACCTAAGTTAGTACTGAATACCCTCCTCCTCCTCTTACCCTCAAAGACCAAAAAAAGCACATGAGGATAAGCGGTTTGGTAAATTCTTAGAGGTACTAAAACAATTACACATCAATGTTCCTTAGTAGAAGCCTCCAACAAATGCCAAATTATGCAAAATTTATGAAGGATGTGCTTACTAAGAGAAGAAGATTAGGTGAGTTTGAAACAGTTGCCATGACAAAAGATTGTAGTTTGCTTATGCAAAATAAGATTCCTAGGAAATTGAAGGATCCAGGTAGTTTTACAATTCCATTTTCTATAGGAAAATCCTATCTTGGTAAAAAGCTTTATGTGATTTAGGTGCAAGCATCAACTTGATGCCTAAATCTATTTTTGACCAGCTAGAAATAGGAAATGCAAAACCAACCAACGTGACACTTCAATTAGGTACACGAATCAATAGCCTATCCTGAAGGTATCATAGAAGACGTCCTAGTTAAGGTAGATAAATTCGTATTTCCTGTAGATTTTGTTATCCTTGACTTTGATGCAGATAAGGAAGTGCCTATTATCCTAGGTAGCTGTTATACCCCAATTTTGTCCGTCTTCTTTTTTTCTTGTCTTAGTCGTTTATTAGGGTCATGTTTTAAAGTCGCATGATTACGAGAATTATTAGTATGGCGTCTCGGTTACCAACCCGAACCAATCTCAATCTCCCCGTTCAATTAAATCAAAATGCCATTGTTTAAATTAGGCACGCACGCGAATGATCAATCTTTTCGTGCGTTCTTCAGTTTAGTCTGCGTATTTGGGTTTAGTCGTACATAAGCAAGTCTACCTAAAGTCATTGTTCTAAAAAAGGTGGTTTAAATTTAACGCGCCCATTTTCTCTATTCTGGACTAGTTTGGCGTATTTGTCGAGTCCGGCCCGTTCTCGTCTTTGTATTTGGCCCGACTCCTTTTCTTATTATTTTTATTCTTATTTTGTTTATTTATTTTATTTAAGCATGTATACAGTCCAAAAATGTCAAAAAAATGTTATTTAGTTAATTTTACAATTTTAAAGCTCTTAAGAGTCCAAAAAGTCCAAAAATACGAAAATAGTAATGCAAAATATATAAAAAATACACAAATCCGAAAATAACAAATTAAATAGAAAAATAGGGTTCCAGGCAGCAGTTCAAGCTGCTGCAGGTGCTGATGGGCTTGGATCAGGACCTGAAAATTATACAAAACCCAGTCAAAACTCAATTAATGCCCTAACCTAATTTTTGACTATAAATAAACAGTCCAATCAACAGTAAAAGACACACAGAAATCAGAGCAGAAAACTACTGCGAAATTACCAAAAAATAGGATTAGAGTTTCACATCGAAACCCTAATCCAATAAACACGGTTCTAAAATCTGAGTAACGGCAAGAGCGGTTCGAAGGCATCACGATTCAAGATCGATCCACTATTACTCGAACAAATACGCAAGGGAATCAAAACAGAGGTCGGAGTTGTAGGTTGGTATTCAAAATCTAAGCTTTTTTCTTTTATGTCCATATGGTATTAAAATAGGGTTCATTCATCGCTGAAACTAATAACGAACGTCAAAAATGTAATAATCACGGATTAGTTTTGAGGCCCGTATTTCTCTTTTAATATTCTCATTATCTTGAAATAACGCTCAAAAGAAAAAACAAATTTGAGTCAATGAGCAATACCAAGAAGGTTAAGATTCGAGACTAGTTTTTAAAATAAAATTAGCACAGGTTACAAATGTAAGTCGAGTTAGATTTCCAGAAATAGGGCATTTCACGTTAGTCTCTGTTTTAGTAAAAAAAAAACGTGGTATACAGACCAGATCGAAAACAGAATGATGAAGAGATGAAGAGAGAGACCAAGACAGTTAGATCGAAAAAATAAAAAAAGGAACTTACCAATAGATTCAAACCACCCGAACCAGAACCTTCCTTCAAGCTCCACAAGCCACCACCGAACCTTCCTCCAAACCCGTGAAGCCACCGGAAACCGCCACCATCGCCTCGGAAAACACAAACCGAAAAGTAACAATGGCATTTTTTCATGAACCGGAAGGAGGAACAAAAAAATAAAATAAAAGAATAGAAAGAGAGAGTATGAATGGGAGGAAGTGACCATGTCCTCGCCGCGAGACTCCACTTCGCGCGCCACCTCCATAGCCACCCAACACCTGCACAACTCCTTTTCCTCGCCCACCACCTCGCCGCTCTCTCTAGTGAACCGGAGCTTCTCGCCATTAACTTCTCCTCCACCGTGAAATGGGGCAAAAATTTCGCCAAGGATTCACTCGCTCTCTCTGCGGCGCCGCGGCATCTATGGAGGAAGAGAAAGGTTGGAGGTTTTTTTAGGGTTTTCGGTTATAAGGGTTAGGGTATTGGGCCTTTAGTTTTTTTTCATTTTTTTTAATTATTCAGATTGATATTCACACCCCCTTCGTTCATGCGCGCGCCGCCCCCTCACTTAAGCCCGGTTTAGCGTGCAGGCTCGCACATGCAAACTGGGCTTTCCTTTTTGCACCCTCCAATTAATTATACAACCCCCTGCTATTAATAAAACCCAAATTTACAATCTGCACCCCCGGTTTCTCTTTTTAATTCTTTTCCAACCCAAACGCAAATAATTTTTCTCGTGAAATTAAAATAAACGGCTAAGTCGGTTGTACAACCGGGTTAGTCATTATTTTAGGGCCAATGAGTTTATCTGATTCGATAACCACGCAAATTTAATAAATACAAGTAAACCATTTTTCTAAAAATAGGGATTAAGTCTTTACATCTGATCGGGTTAGTCGTTCTCTAAACTAATGAGTCATGCAGATTCGAGAGTCCTAGAGTACCTATTCTAAAAGCAACCCATCTCACAACTCTTTTCAAAAATTCAAAAATCATTTTCAAAAAGTAGGGGACTAAGTCGGTTGTACAATCGGGTTAGTCGTCCTAGAATCAATGAAATTTATGAGATTCAAGGGAATCCTAGGACCCCTACACTAAAAATCACCAACCCACAAACTTTTTCGGGAAGAACTACGTAGCTTTGATTCCTCCATTGCATCTGGAGGTACGTAGGAGCAAGACTCAACCCTTGTCAAGCATTAAAAAACCAAAATTTAAATAAGTCTTTTTCTACAAATAAAATGGTAACTATTAAATAAATCTTAAATTAATTAGACAATAGGATGTCGTGGGGTGCTAATACCTTCCCCACACATAACGACTCCCGAACCCTAACAACGCCTTATCTTAAAACTTAAAGGGATTTTCCGAATTTGCCCTTAAACTAAAATTTGGTGGCGGCTTCCTAAGAACCTTTCGAAGGATCCTTTCCCGGATTTTTCGGTCGCTACAGCTGGCGACTCCACTGGGGACTTACTTATTTTTAGAGAGTCAAAACCTAGTCTAGTTAATTTAGGATTAATTCAAATCTTTACCCTTTTATTTATTTATTTACTTTTGCAATAATTATGTTATTTATTTGTGTAAACCCTAGGGTAGAAGACGATATTTTGTATGTATGTTTGTTTTGTTTTGCAGCTTTGGGTTTATTTTTGCTCCTACACACACTGCACTTCTACACTTCACACACGTGAGAAAGGTCCTATACCCGGACTCGAGCATAAACCTAAGTTAGAACGAGATTGCGTAGTGATGGCCTGCGGGACGTACGTCTCGTTGGGTGGTCACGAAAATCTCACCTAGAGTTTGATTCCTTTTGAGGATGCTATCCCTCCTAATAGCTTGCCTATTGTTGGGGTCGTCGATGTTCTTATTGAGTCCTTGGCTCTAGGAACCATGTGTATGATTCTTTAGAACCATCCTTGTGAGGTTCACTATAAAGGAAACTTTAGACCCCCTCCATAGGGTACCCTTCTAGGGTCACAGAGGAGCTCTATACCCTTGCATTCAAACAAACATTAACGCATACCGTCTTTTATCCAAAAAAAAAAATCAAAATTGTTATTTCCGCAAAGTTTTTTTTTAGAAAGTATATTACATGCATTCTTTTTGTTGCATTACAAAAATTTTGAAATAAGCGTCAGGGAGTTAAAAAGTTTTATTTTGGAGAGAAGCCATGCATGCTAAAGTCAAAATCAAATTTTGTTCTTTACTCTCCAAATGAAAGTTTATAACTCCCCAATGTGATAAAATCAAATCATATGTTATCATCTCATGCACATACATCTCATACATTTCATGCGCATACATTACCATTTCATTTACATTACATACTAACATCATGCATTGAAAAAAAAAAACAAAAAAAAACAGAAAAAAGGCAAGCTAGTTCATCAACATCGTTATTGGACTCGCTCTCAAGCAAGGAACATGGCCGAAAACCAAGACAATCAGATATTGAAGGATGAGGTTGAAAAGCTGAAAGAACAAATGAAGGACATGCTGGGTTTGAAAGATCATATGACCGAGATTTTGAAGCTTCTCACCGAGAAGAATGCGAGCGACAACATTTCAGCTGGGGGCATCAATGACCAGGCCACAAACATGCCCCGTCCACATAACCCTGGTCCCAACACTCAGGGTGTGCAATGGCCTCAATGGGGTCTACCACAAGGTTACACGCCTCTGACCATGGATGTTGTCAATGAAGAAGATGTTTCTGGGGTTGCTGCACAGAATCAGGACGGAATAGCAGGAAACAATGTTGGTGATGAGACAGAACAAATTCAGCACAAAACTTATGGCACCACCCAAGGGCTTTCTCAAATTCTCGGACTGACTTCAAGAATCATACTCGCCCTGTTCCTCACAATATGAACAGGCTTCCCCATGGTTACCAAGTTGAAGATCCTCAGGCTGAAAATAAGCTACAAATACTAGAGGAGCGCCTAAAAGCTGTGGAAGGATCCAATGTAGGAGTGAAGGACGCGTATGACCTATGCCTCGTCCCCAACGTGGTCATCCTCATAAATTCAAAGTGCGATTTTGACAAGTATCAGGGGACAACATGTCCTCTTAGCCATTTGACCATGTAATCGCAGGAAGATGGCTCAATTTATGCGCACAATGACCAACTCACGATTCACTACTTCCAAGACAAACTGGGCCGGGGCAACAGATCGAGTGGTATATGCAATTGGAATCGAGCGCTCGTATCCGGTGTTGGAAAGACCTAGTGAAGCTTTAGTAAAGCGAGATAAGTACAACATTGATATGGCTCTGACGAACACAACTTCAAAGTATGACCAAAAAGACAATGAGTCCTTCAGGAGTATGCTCATCATTTGGAGAGGTTAGCGCGCAGTAGCACCACCTCTATTAGAAAAAGAAATGGTTGCCATGTTCATGGAAACTCTTCCACCACCCTACTTTGACAAATTGATAGGGGGAGTATCCTCAAACTTCTCAGACATGGTTACCATAGGAGAAAGAATAGAAAGTGCAATAAAGAAGGGGAAGATCACTCATAGTTCTGATGGATCTCCTACAACTTTCAGTAAGAAGAAAGGAGAAATCAACGCTCGAGATCAAGGAAAATCACACCATCATCAAGGGTCATCCCAATACGACCCCATCCCCGTGTCATACATCGACGACTGTGCGACCAACTTGTCGACCACGATTTGATTTCTCCCCGGATGAGACCGGTTCGACCTCCATTCCCAAGATGGTACGACCCAAAAGCCAAATGTGAATTCCATGCTGGGGCAGTAGGCCACTCGACCGAAAAGTGTTATCCCTTAAAGCGCCTCGTTCAAGGCCTCATTGATACAAAGCAGTTGAACTTCAAAGAAAATGACGATGGATCAATTAGCGGTTGATCAAGGTACCGAAGACAACACCGCCAACTTAGTGTGTCTTTGTCCTGAAGAGTTCAAGAACTAAGAGATTGTTGATTTGTCCTGTGTTTTTTTAATTCAAAGTTAAGTTTCTGTAATGCAAATCCTATGGCTCTGCCCAAGGCCTTAGGACATCTCAATAAGGGCACGCATGTTTCATTCAGTATCATTATTAATAAAATAACATTTTTGAATTCTCTAACAAACTTCTTTCTTCCTTTCTCATTCATTCGCTTCTTTTCTATCCCCTCTCACCTTCAGCTAATGCAGATAAAAAGATTTTCTTGAAAATAACAATGTCGGTAACTCATATCACAACCTTGATCACCCCATTAATCAAACTGAGGAAATGTGGAGGAATCAACTGAAATAACTAGCTTGGGCACGGAAGAAGACAAAAAAGAGTATAACGATTAAGGACAACAAACAAAGAAAACTCACTCGAATCTTGCCTGATTGGGTCAACGTCATGTCATGGATACATCAAGTCATAAGAGGCTATTAATCGTCCACCGGTGTAACAAGATCTTTGATTGCCAAAGTTCATAAAAATTTAGTCAGCCGTTATGGTCTTCCAAAAACATCATGGTGGCAGAGCTGTTTGGAGACCTCAGGTCGTGCTCATAGCCCCTCCTCATACCACCCGAAGATGAATGGGGCAATTGCAGCAACAAACAAAGAATATCAAAGAGATCCCGCAGAATGCGACAAACATTCTCTTTGACCTCACGGGGAAGTCAAGCCTCATTTCACACTTCAAGAGGAGCAACCCCACACAATGGAAGTAGTACTTCCATTAAAGCAATGTTTGCCCTATGTCATGACCAATTGTATCAGACAAGAACAAAGAAAGATTAATAGAAGAAGGCCTTTCTTCGACAATTTCAAGAAAGGGATCTGGTGCCCAAGAAAATCTCAAAAGGATTCTCGAGCTCGAATTATGAAGAACCTTACGTGGTGAAGAAATCGTTCTCTGAAAGAACCTTAATTTTGACAATGGTGAAGACCTCCCACTCCCAATCAACTCAGATGCGGCCAAAAAAAAAAAAAATAAAAATAAAAATAAAAATACTATGCCTGAAAGAAATAATATAGAAAAAAGAGAAAAATGAGTCAAGCAAGAATAAGCTCGCTAGGTCGAAAACCCGAAAGGGCGGCCTAGGCAAAAGTTAGAGCAACCCGGTGGATCGAGAACCCAAAAGGGCGATCCAGGCAAAAATTAGGGTCAAGAAGTTGGACTAAAATATTGAGGCAAGCAACACTTCCGGAGGTCAGATAATGAGCGATCAAGGTTGTAGTATGGGTGACTGACAACGTTATCTCAAGGACACTAGCTATCAACGAACCTGCTTAGCATTTCAGCTTTTCTTTCCCTTTCATTACTGATATAATCTCTAGTCGGTGTGCCTTCCGCATACCCGGCTTCCAATATGAAATATCAAACACTTTCCCTTCTCTTTTATTCTCCCTCGTTTTCGAAATGGTGTTTTATGATAAATGATACTGAATTGTGAAACATGCGGCATATCATAAGCATTACGACCGTTACGAAATTTTTGGAAATCACAGAGAGGACATAATCTCTCATCACAGGAAATGAACAAATACACTTAAGGTCACTTCAAATGAATCATCAAATCACCAGCATGTCGATCCAGCAATACAAATACACAAGAAGGCTTCATCTCTCACACCGAAAGTTCCACGAGTTGATGAAACCAGTCAAAAAAGAATGTCAAAAAAAAGAAAAGAAAAATGCCGAAAAGAATCAAAAGGCAAAAGAAAGGAAAAACAAAAGAGAAGTGTCATCCCGCATTTCATCCATCATCCCATATGTCAATCATTACATGTGCATACATCACATACAAAGGCAAGTGCTATACATGCTGTTTTTAATGTTATCCAATCAAAATATGACAACTCAATTATTTATTCCACGCCTTCGATTTTGGAGCTTAACGGATCGTCCTTCGTCTTCTCTTCAAACCGTTTTGCAACTCCATTCATAAATTCTTGAAGCGATTCGACTAAAAAAAAACACCACCACTAAATACCGATCCATAACTGTTCGAGATGTCTTTGTCTTCTTCTCTATTGAAATTGTCCTATTTCAAAAAAAATACCAATTCGGTATAAAGGCAACCAACATCCTAATCTAATCCTAATCCTAATGAATCACACTCAAGAAACAAATAAATTAGAGGCAAAGCGAATAAGATTTGGTAACTCAAATTTTAGTCGGTAATATCATGAGAATTTAATCACGATATATCAACTTTCCACCTTTTTTTTCATATATATGAAATCAACTTGATATGCAAGTTCAAGCATTTGTGTTTGAAGTTCTAGACATAGTGGTTGGAAATAGGACAATTTCAATAGAGAAGAATTTATTTATTTGAGCTATTTTGGATTATGAACAATGTGTTTTGCAAAACCAAGATTTAATTTATTTATGTATGCTTATTTTGGATTATGGACAAGAGATATATGTGTTCTTTGAATTTTGTTTATGTATGTTGTTCATTGATAGAAACAATATACACTTAAAATTTTAAAAAGTCAATGGCTTGTGGCAGTTGGGCGGCCCATCGGGCGGGCCCATTGGCCCATGGGTGATGTTAGGCGAGCTTGGGCCTACATTTTGCACCCCATTAGAATATTGGTGGCACGACCGACCCTGCCCATATACATCTGTTTGGCCTGATGGGCACAGTGCAAAACGCCCGAGCCCGGCCCATTGACACCTCTAGGGAGAAGGATGGACATCCACTAAATAATAATAATAACAATAAGTTCCTAAACAAAAGAATATATAATAATAAAATTCGAAATTACAAAAAAAAAACAAAAATATTAAGAAATAAGAGTACTGCATAGTAATGAAAGGGCTAGTAGGCATATGGGTTTGTTCGTTCGTTCATCTCCAAATTATTAACTTTAAAAAAAAAATAAGAAAAAGATTATCTGCGTCCTTGTTTGTATATGTTCTTCGAATTTACTATGTCGATGGCTTGGCTTGTTCTTCCGGTGGGTGAGAGCCTGAGCACAACAAATATACATTCTTTGTGTTTTTTTCAAAGCAAATTCAGGAGAAGAAAAGAGTACCACATTGCCTACGTTTGTGACTACTTTAGTGTTTATATTACTCCACACCAACCTTTTAGTTCGTCCCCTTCGGGGACATCCGATAAAATTGGAACGATACAGAGAAGATTAGCATGGCCCCTGCGCAAGGATGACACGCACAAATCGAGAAATGGTCCAAATTTTTTTCCTTTTTTTTTTTCTTCTCTGTTCTCCGACGACGACGGCATAGCACCGCATGACTTCTCTTTCGCGCGCAAGGAAGGCGCGTTTGTGTTTTTTCGATTTGCAGAGTTAACATCATTTCACTTGTGAGTTTTATTGTATTCTGTATTTGAAATAGGATTTTAGGGTTTTCTATTTTACAAACCGTTTTGTCTCTACATTCAGTTTGTTTGTTTCTACGATACAATTTAACCTTTGTTTATGTCCATTTTGGTCTTATTTTGATCATGTAGCTTGTGCTATTTATCGCTGGTTCAAAAGAAATTGATACTGTCATGGCTTAAACTTACTTAGCCTCACCTTAGCAACACCATTGGATTAACTAATTTGCTGCTGCTGTTCTTGTTTATTAATGAGTTCTGTTTGTTTATTTATTGTTATTGACATGTGTTTAATTTTGCACTAGTTGTCACAGTAATTAAATCCACATAATGTATATACAGGTCCTATTTTTATACTTGTCCTGTCATACAGAAGTTATTGTTTTTAACTACTCATGCTTCTAGACATAAGCTTCAGCTCTGAAATAAGCTTCATATCTAAGGAACCAGCCTTGATCCAATTTGTAGGACTAGGAGAGGATGCTACTTTTTTCTTTGTGTGTATAATAAATGAAGCTATTGCTGCTAGTACTGCTAGCACCGTCTTTTCAATGCTCGGGGTTCATTGTTTTTGTAAAGGTTCAGTGTTTGTCATGTTGCATAATTGTGCTAATTAAAGGATTTCTGGAAGTGTTTCAATGTATATGTTTTTTCTACCTGCTATAAAGACATCGTAACCACTTTTGACATTATAAATCTTGAACCCTCAGAACTTTTATCTATACAGTTCATCAAAAGGGGGAACATCAAAGGGTCTTGAGGAAGATTGAGTAGTCTAAATTAGAAGTGTCCTTCCTATTAACAATTTCTTCTTGTATTTGCTGATCCCGGGCTTGGCTTGTGTATGAAATGTAAATATCCACTATTCACTATTTGTCTTGTCTTGTCTTCCTATATAATCGATCAAAAGATCTATAGTGGGTTTGGTTTGCTCCTGTCCTAATTGCGAAATGTTTAGTTAGCTAGGTTTTGTTTGGCCCTTGTGTTCTAAGATCGATCCTTAATTCACTTGAAATTTTAATGATTTCTCTGCACTGCACTGTAATAGACAACACTAGCTATTCTGAATTTCACAAACCTTACAAAAATTACATTAGGTTGTTCTCCTCCCTGCAATGCAACCATAAATTCTTAGAGTCTCCACTATATTTTCTGAATTCACAAACCTTTTAAGGTAGTGCAACCCGACTTGGTAAATACTGTATGTCTGTGTGTGTGTGTGTCAGCAGTATACATAGGCAAATTGAAAATTTATGAGCATAAGTGTATATCAGAATGCTTAGTAAGCTTGTGAAGGTAGATGGGAAGATAGCAGAATAAGTGTTATTTTTGCAGTGCAATGCAAGCATGGTAACTTAGCAACACCGTTGGATTAACTAATTTGCTCCTGCTGCTGCTGTTGTTGTTTATTGAGGTCATAAATAGACTTTTTTTTTACCAACATAGCTTATGAAGGTAGATGGGACAGCAGAGTAAGTGTTTATTGAGGTTAAATAATCTGTCTCTTGTTTGTTGGACTGTATAGATTGAATGGAATTGTAGAAAATGCTGAAATACCGTCCGATATTGAAGTGCCTATCTTACATAAGAATGGCAGCTTAAGTGGTTCATCGTGCATTTTGTGGATCAATTTTTACTTCTAACGTCAGATCTCATGCGTGTTGATACAGCTCAATTTGGATTTCATCATCAAGTGGGCATCCCATTCTTCAATTACTGTTGGACTTTGGCTTCCTCCATTCTCACTCAATTGGGCATCCACTTGATGTCCCTCTCCTCAAAAAACATGACCTCAAAGGTAAAACACATGTACTTGACCCTTCTTTCATAACCATTACCTTTCTGGGATTTAAAGAGAGATAATTTTACATTTCTTAATTTTACTCTAGTTGTTAGACTATGCATTCACATTATCAAAGAGAGAGACTGAGTTCTGTTTGTTTATTTATTGTTATTGACATGTATTTAATTTTGCACTTGTTGCCACAGTAACTAAATGCACATATTGCATATACAGGAAACCTTTTGATATTTGTTTATACTTGTTCTGTCATAGAGTTAGGCAACATGGAAACCTTTTGATATTGAAGACGATGGCTGCATGAGAAGATCATCAGCCTCATTTCAAATTCAAAGAAGCTGCACAAATCCAACATAGCTCATGGTAAGCAGTAATTTTTTGGGGATTTTTATTATGGTGAACTAACTGGTTTACAGATTTATTCATTATCAGAAGTTAAATATATGCCTAATTTTGTGTTTCTGTTTTTAAATTTTTTGAGAGAACTCTATAGTTTGACTTTCTCTATGGTTTGACCTGAATTCATTGCCCTTGTGTTGTAAAATTTGACACTACCATCCTGTGGTACTCACAGGCAAGGTAGTCAAACTCGAGATCCTACCCGGGATCGGAGAGGGGTTGCAAGATCGTAACTCGTGAGATCGTAACACGAAACGGAAGATCCTACCAGATTTTTGTTGATCCCTCAAGGACAACTTCTGACTGATATAAGAGATTGGACTCCTTTCACTAAACAACACATACCCACCCCCTTACCTAGATGTTTCGGTTTCTATAACAAACTGCTTATTAAAATCTAGGACAGCCAACACAGACAAGCAGTTTCAGCTTCATGCGACCCTAGAAACTTTTATTTTTACAATAAATCTGTGAGTGGTCTTGCAATCAATCCATAACCTTGGACAAATCTTATGTAGTACACTGTGAGGACCAGGAATGCTCTCACCTTTAATGTCTTTTGGTGTTGGCAATTTGAGCATAACACCTCATTTTTGTGGGTCAGCAGCCAGAAACCACATCATCAGCAGATACAATATGGCCAAGTATTCAACTTTAGTCCCTCCGAAATCACATTTCTTCCATGGATTCCCATTTTTCTGCCATTCCATCATCTCTTGAAGAGTTTTAGGTCTGTGTAACCTAACCTCAGCTCTAATTTCCTCCTCGAGTCCATTGGGGTTGATTAATTGCAAAGTATGCAAGGGTCAAGGTATCTCTTTATGGTATCACAAGCATAAAATTGTTATTATTTCGTTGGATATCTAATAAAATTGCCTTGGTTTTGTATTCTTTACTTAAAATGAATCATTTGAGCTGTCTATTGTTTGTGTGTCTGAAGTTTCATTATTTGTCATGTTGCATAATTGTCTTGATTTAAGGATTTCTGAAAGTGTTTCTATATATGATTTTGCTACCTGCTATATATTCATCATAACCACTTTGGACAATACAAATTGTGAGCTGATTAAAATATTTACACTAATATAAGGGTTAAACCGTGAACAATTTTCGCTGTTAAATACAAATTGAAGGTATTTACTAGACCCTTGTTTATCTTCATTTTTAGTAGTCTTCTTGTGTTTGCTGACTCTGGGCTTGATTTGCATTAGAGAAACAAGTTACTTGCAAGGGTGTTTAGTGGTTTGGGTAAATCCGAACCAACCCGCTGCCCAATCCAAACCAAAGCGTTTGGTTCGGATAAATTTTGTGATCGGATCAAATCCAAACCAATCTGTAATTATCCGTACTAGTTTGGTTCGGATAACGAATTTTAAAAAATTAAATCCAATCTAACCCGTGAACCCGTAATTATACATGTTTGCCTTCTAATATTCTACACCTCTTCCTTTTCCTTCTAATATTCTCCATCTCTTCAACTGTGCCCACTCAATTTTTAGAGCGATAAAACCATTCCTTCCTTCGAAGTTCAATATGTGAATTTTTTAGGGCAGTAATGCACTACATTCATCCCATATTTTCAATCACGATTCACAACGGCTGCATAATCATTAATCATACTTACTCATTGCTCTCACTCATGTAAGACACAATTTGGATTTGATGATTTTTTTAAATTATGATTCAATTTGGTTTTGGTGCCTATTATAAAAAAAGTGTAGAATTTTATCTTTTAAAAAGTTGGCGGGTGGTTCTTATTTCAGTGTTGTATGGAGAAGAATCAATTAATGGAAGCATTACAGAAGCAGCAGATAATGGTCCCTCCCAATAGGAGTTTAAGTTGAACCTTCAAATTTTTGGAATATGCATTTTCTTTACACAAGTGCTCTTCTGAAAGACTCCAAAGATAACCCATTTAATCAATAAAAGGCTAAACAAACACCACCTAATTAACAAATGTTACCTTTACTCTGCACAGAAAATAGAGACAACAACAGAGCAAAAACTTCGGAATACGTTTCCTAGTTTGAATATGTTTTATTCAGCATATTTGTTACCCTCCAATAGGTATTCATGCATGAGTAGTCTAAATTAGAAGTGTTCTTGCTATTGTCCTTGCTATTAGAAGTGTCCTTTGTTTATGTCCATTTTGGTCTCAGTTTGATCATGTAGCTTATGTTATGTATCGCTGGTTTCTTTATAGTGCCTAACTTACATAAGAGTGACACCTTAAGTTGTTCCCTGTGCAATTTGTGGATCAATTTTTAGTTCTAACGTCAGATCTCTTGCTTGGTGTTACAGCTCGATTTGGATTTCATCATCACAAGTAGGCATTCCATTCTTCAATTATTGTTGGACTTTGGCTCCCTCCATTCTCAATTGGGCATCCACTTGATGTCATTCTCCTAAAAAAAGTGACCTCGAAGGTAAAACACATTTACTTGCCTCTTCTATGATAGCCATTACCTTTCTGGGATTTAAAGAGAGATATTTTGACATTACCATTTTCCTTTTGTTCCTTAATTTTACTCTAGTTAGACTATGCATTCACATAATATGAGAGAGAGAGAGAGAGAGAGAGTATTAGAAACTAAGCTAGAGAGAGAGAATTGAAATTTCAGAAACTGTATTGATCCGGTCTTGATTTGCATCAGAGAAGCAAGTCACCAGAGACAACTCACAAGCAGTGGTTCTTGTTTCACTGTTGTATGGAGAATAATCCATTAATGGAGGCAATAGAGAAGAAGCAGGTGATGGTCCCTCCCAGAGAAGTTGAAGTTGAACCTTGCAAACTTTTGGAATATGGATTTTCTTTCCACAAGTACTACTTCTCAACGACTTGACAGATAACCATAACCTTAGACTAATCTGTTCTACTACACTGTGAGGCCCAAGAATCCACTAATACAGATCTCATGCTTGCTGATACTGCTCAATCTGAATTTCATCATCAATCCCATTCTTCAATTATTGTTGGACTTTGGCTCCCTCCATTGTAGGCATGCACTTTGTTGAGATATGCACTTATTTATCACTTTATTATTAGGATACTCTTCTGACTGTATATAATATAATATACTATAATATGATTGTATTAGGATTGATTTAGTCCAGATTTACTCCCTTATTTAAGGGATTCTTCCTGTACAATTCATTTCTATAAATATAATCAAGTTGAGAGCTACTCTCTCAAGTCATTCATAATAAAAAAAATCCTTATTCTCTCTATACACTTGATATCACTCTCCTCAAACTTGACCACAAAGGTAAAACACATTTGTCAGCCTCTACTTCAAGGTGCACAATCTTCCCTCTCTACTTTAAATGTGATTGTGTTTAAATGTTGTTGTGTTTGTATTTGTGATTGAATGAAAGATAGGCTTAATTTGAGGTAAATCTATTTAGTTCTTATCTATTATCATTATTCATTATATATTTACATTATTAATTATATAGCTTACTTCTTCAAACTGACAGATAGATATGTAGATAGCAGGACCGGTTATTGGGCTGTGTAAGTTGTGCTACTACACAGGGCCCAAGCCCAATTCAATTTTTTAGGGCCCCAAGAAAAATAGTACAAAGGTATAAATATATAAAACGCTTTGCGAACTTGTAGACAACTGTGTAGCAGCACAATGGTTAGATTCTTTTCAGCTAATTATTGGTTCCATGTTCAACTCTCATGTGCGCTAATTTTTGGAATCTGTTTCGGGTTGTGCACGTTCAGAGAAATGTAATCCACGTAAAATACTGCCATAACAATTGGTTCCGTGTTCAACTCTCATTGTTTACTTATTTCATAGTGTTGGGTGTAGCTTATCTTTGTCAAATGTGTTGATTTTGCTAATTTCCGTTTGACCTCGGGGTATGTTGGTATTGGTTTGGATTTTTTTTTCTTCATTTAGGATCAAATGAAGATCAAACTCATGGTCGAATTTCTTCAAGAATGAGGGAATGATGCGGACCTCAAGTGCATCAAGAGAACCTATTTTATTCAAATTGGAACGAACCTTATTTTATTTTAAGATGTAATAGTCATACTTTAATTAGAATTATGTTTTAGTTTATATTTGAATTAGAATATGTATGTATTTTTGTGCATGCACCTATAACCTAGGCGCCATGGTGTGAAGCTTAGGCACAATCTTAAGTATTTAACAACTTTTGTATCCTCATTTTAGGAAGTTTTGAGGAAATATAATTGTGAGAATAAATAATGCTTCTAGGGTTTTTCTTAGAACCAAATTTGAGTCTACTCTTGTAGTGATTCAACGTTGATCCCATCATTCTTTTGAATTTGGCAATTTATTCATCTTCTTGCCTAATTCTACTTTTATGTTTTTCCCTTCTTTTGATCATGTTTCATTTATTATTGAAAATACACTTGGTTATATATATATATATATATATATATATATATATATATATATATATATATATATATATATATATATATATATATATATATATATATATATATATCTTATGGATTCAAACTCGTGATTTGTGCTCTCATTGTAACTCTGTGGTCAAAGATACTCTTCATGTTTTGAGAGTGTCTGCTTACGCGTCCTCTCTAGTATGGGTTGGCCAAGCGTTCGAAGCGTAATAATTTTTACTGTGCTGATCTTTAGGATTGGCTTCATTTCAAATTGATGAACATCGGTTAATTCGTGGGAGGGGCTAGCGTGGTCTAGTCTATGGGCAGTTGGTTTACATGCCCAATGGGCTTGGAGGAATAAGTAGTCTCGTGACCCTAATTTCATTCAATTGGTGATACCTTGGAGTTCTGTTACTAAGATGGTGAAATCTTATGCTAATGTGTTGGTCCTTAGAGGTGGGGTTGACGGTGGCGACTCAGAATGTGCCTTGGTGTGATGGAATCCCGCGTGGGGCAGTCCATTTGGGGATTGATATGGCTTCTTGTGATGGTTTTAGAAGCGGAATCGTGGGGGATTCTTGAGGGTCTCAAGATTTGCCATTCGAGGAATTGCAATAAGGTGATTGTGCAGGTGGACTCTCAAATAGCTTGTGATGTTATTCAGAGCAAGGTTATTGGGAGTGCTCACATGTATGGTCTTGCGTTGGAGATTCGGCGCTTGTTGGAGCTTCTTTGGGAGATTAAGCTTACTCATATATTTTAGGAGGCAAATAGATGCGTTGATGCTTTGGCTAGTTTGGCTTGGCTAACGGCCTGTGTGGGTCTATGGTTATTTTTTAGGAGTATCCGACTAATGTTGGGCAGCTAGTGCTCTCAATAGTTTGGGAATACCTATTCCCCATAATGACTATTACCTATTTTAAGACTCGTTAGTTTGGTTTTTCGTTTCTTTGGGCTTTAGTCCTCGTTTAATACCCAATCAAAAATTACTAATCAAGTGTTTAGCCAAAACGTAAATAAAGTAAGCCCCCAATTATTTCATCAACAGAGATCAAACTCTGGTACTAACCAATACCTATTGTAACAAAACCATCCATTTATTTTTAAAAATTGAGAAGAGGTACTAGGGTATTTTAGCCACCTACTCGGGTATTTTAGCCACCTCATGTTATGATATTCGATTCGTACACACTCAACCAATTATTTCTTGATGACTTTAATATTCGTTTTGATTAGATATATTACGAAACAAAAGATCAACACTACGAATGTAACCAAAAAAAGAAGAGGGGTGACAAAAAAAGATCACTGCGAACGACACAATATAAGAGTTCAGAAACACAGCTCTAACATATTTTTCCATTTTTGGTTGAACAGAAATACATACTTTACCAATACAACAGTCGTCTCGGCGACGCAATAGCAAGTCTGTACTTTAATCATAAAAATAAAAATGGTATTACAACATATCATGCGACAGCTACAAAGCATCTTCAGGGGACACCACAACATTTATTCAGCAGCGCTCAAACCCTCAAACTTTACCCGCAGCTTACTCCAAGATGATCCGCCAAACACACTACTTTCCAAGCTTACGCTTCATGGAAAATCTGCCAAAAGCACACAGCTGGCACACCAAAACCTACCTACTATTTTGCATATTCCTCCATTGTTTCCTTAGGCTACCGAACCAGCTTGTTCACACAGGTCCATTAGATCCAGAGTCTGCAATATCAAAATCAGAAATCCAATCCCATCAGAGAAAGAGAGAGAGAGAGAGACAGACATAATTGAGAAATCAATATCACAATATATATTTTCTAAATGAAACAGCAATATTCCATCGCACCTCGGGAACTGACAGCTCAAGACGAAACTTCGGGCCATCATAATGATGCAATACAGGCCTGAATGAATCTTCTTCCAGTGCCTTGCAAATTTTCCTGACACGGGTCCTTACCTGCGCAGGATGAGGAACAAAATACTTTTCATTCAAAATCTATCAGGCAAACTAATATATGGATGGACTTTCCTATCCAAAAATAACTCTACCTGAGCTGGAAACCTCGACTCTCCTTTGCATTTTTTATCCTCCCATGCAGTTGGATCTATGTTAGAGCCCCCAAAACTTGCTGCCTGCAATCAAGAACTTTCAAAGTAAGGGAATTGACCAAATCGCATTTGCTTTATCATCAATTATTTTCCCTTCCTTAATTTTAGTATGGTTATTCAAATTGAGGATTATTGAGGAAAAAAGTAATGAAGGCAAGAGAGCATCTACATCTTTTCAAAGATAGAAGTTCTCTATCTCTAATCAGAAAGACATTCCAAAAAAATGGAGAAAGACAGAAACAAATAAACAATAGAGACCAAATTGGAACAAACAACAAAGTCATTATCAATCAATGAAATAGGTAATCACATTCCCATCACAAACTACATGCCCCTATTATTCCATCCCCATAATGGTATCAGTGATAGAAGAATGTTCAACATTTCTAACAAAGATACACTATTGCCATGCCTAAAAAATCTGTTTGGCAGAGCACTCTAGTTCTGCAGCCACAATAATAAGTTTCAATTTTATAGCACACAATTGTTCTTTGGTGTTAGCCTCATTTCATACCAATACCATTTAGAAGGGCGCAATTTCAATCCTTCATAATCCTAAAATATGGTACTTCCCTTCACAAGCCGCAGCACAATGTAATTTACTGTAATCAGATAACTAAAGAATAGCCTACCTCAAAAATGCCATGCAGCTGATGGGTAGTGTAGTTATAAAGAAATAAAGGTAACCCTGGTGTTATTGCCCTGACAGAATCTCGATACCTTGGAGGCAAGCCTACCAAAAACATTTAAAGAGTCAGTCCTCAAGAAGTATATGAATAATAATCATCAAGGCTGGAAATAGGTTACACTTAGTGGGCACACACCAAATAGCTGACGTTTTAAGTCTTCCTGCATTGTGTCATTGTTACAGACAAAGATATATCCCCCAAGCACCTCATTGCGAGGAAGTGTCTCTGCTGCAGGCAAGGTCTTAAACCTTTTGTCAGCAGCATTTGAATTGTTGCTTTCATTGTTGTTGTTATTGTTGATGTTGTGGGAATCTTTGTTGAGCTGAACATTACCACTATACTTGTTATTGTTCACGTTGCCCATCAAGTTTGCATTGCTTTTCTGGTAGACAGCATTCATATTGTAAACACCATTTCGAAGTGAGCTTTTGCTCAAATTTTCAGTAAATTTAGAGTCCAGGTTTAACATGCTCAAGTTAAGAGTGTCAAATTTGTTCTCTTCCTGGTAGCCAAATTTATCTCTTGGCCTTGTTTCAATTGGACCCTTCGAAAGATCAAGGTTGTTAAAGCGCTCCCCCTTTGATGTTGTCTGCTCAGCCAACTTAGAGGCAACCATAAACCATTTGTGATCTTCTGATGTTTTTGAGTGTCCGCGGAGCTCATCCCCTAATTGCCAGAAGCTGTGCATGTTATCCATCTTCTGAAATCCTGTTAAGTTGTGAATGAAGCACAAATCTCATTAAAGGAGTAAATCAAACACACATCAAAAAATACAGTGAGAAATGGGTCAGAACAAACAAGCAATTAAACGAAAAGAAAAATGCATCAATAAAATCTTTCTTCTTCATCCCAATAATAGTGAGCTAAGACTAACACATCAATATAGCAAAAACCATTAGTTTGTGCTGAAGGAAGTCAAACGCTCAAGATTTATAACAGTTCACAAAATCATAGATTAACAAGCAAGCGAGTAATACAACCTAATCCAGTGCCAACTTTTTTTTTGACAATATATGTGCCAACTAAATACAAGCAACAATCCCTGATTCAAATGTTCAATATACATCAATATTGAGGACAATAAACTACCTTCGGGTAACAAAGCTATTAATGATGACAATTTTCTTGCCATTTTAAATATGGAAACATAAAAAAAATCACTTCAAATGACTAGAGAGAGAAATTCCAACTTGATTAATGACATTGCTGTTTTAAATATGCAATTGCAAACTCCAACTTACCATTTTAAATATGCAAACCAAAAAAATACTTCAATAGCTAGGGAGAAATTCCAACTATAGAACCAACATTCTATTAATGATCGTGCTGCTTTTCGTCGGGTTGAGATCCTCTCAATTTCTCAAAAGAAATGGAGAGGTCCATTACCTAAGTTTTGAATGTATTAATACACACATTCCTAAAATTTAAGATATATATTAGGCATTTATTTATTTTATACACCCAAACTTAGGTAATGGACCGTCCATTTCTCAGAATTGAGAAATGGAGAGGATCCCCACCCCTTTTGGTCCTTCCATAATGGTTTACACATAAAACAACTACAAAAATCTAAAAATAGGAGGACTCGCAGATCTAATTATTCATTTCTAAGAATCTGGACCTGAGCACACCGGTTCCTAATCTACTTCTTTCTCTACAAAAAACAACAATTCAAGAAATTAGCCGCATAATTCAGCTACTTTCATGCAACTCCTCACAGCACTAGAGTTAACATAACCATCAGAGACAGACGTTGTCGTAAATCTGGCATCAAATCGAAAAGGTAGCAAGCGAGTCCAAACTCGATAAAATATCAAAAAACTCGGAAATGGAACAGCAAAATTATTTCTTCACACAATTAGAAAACCATATACTAAAAATTGAATTAAATAACTGAGATCATAAAAGCAATCGAAGATCCAAATCACGCAATCACAAAAACGAGAAGAAATTACTTAAATCAGCACAGAAAATTGAGCAAAATCAGCACTTAAAAGTAGATAAAGATGGAGCCTACTGGATTTGATAACGAAAAATCAGGCAGCGATTCAACAAATTTTGCAGAGAAGAAGAAGCCCTAAATTTGGGGATCTAGAGAGAAGAGAGAGAAAGAGAGTACCTTTTTTTACGACTTCGCTGTAACTCGAAGACGCCAGTAAGAGAGAGAGAGAGAGTGTGTGTGTGTGATTCAAGAGCGATGTGTTTAATAAGCTTCATTTTTTGTTACGTAAATGCCTATTCAGGTTTCGCGGAATTACGGAGATTGCCACTTATAATTTTGACTTTTTAAATTATTTTTACTTCATTTTGGCGTTTGTTTGGGTAGTTGGCGACGTGGCGGTGCAATGAATCTGTACTACTCGCGATTTTATTTCACGTGGCCCTCGCGCTTGTACGCTGCCGGAGTCACGCAATAAATCATGTAGTACTCGGAGTCACGCCATAATTGGAGGTGCAAGATATTTACTTTTCTCCAATTCTTATCTACCTCTCGTGTTTATTTATTATAAGTAAAATTTTACAGTTTTACATTTATTGAATAATTGATAATGGTTGTATTTGAATCGGATACATCAATTATTCAATAAATTTAAAATTGTAAAATCTCCTTATACTAATAGGGACGGATACATCAATTGATTGTTACTTTACATTATTAATGATTGATTGATGAAGTATTTAATTTTTTTCACTCATACTCTTTTTTATTAGAAGAATTTTATATATAAATGTAATAAACAAGTTTATTTAGGTGAAGATGTAAAGCGTTAAATGGTAAATTATGCAAAAAAAATATTATAAAATCTTATACTAAATAAGTTTCTTAAGGGTTGTGTCAAAATCTTATACTACAAAGAAAATGGGACGAAGTGAGTAATTTTTTTATCCGAAAACACTTATTTTAACTCCCTTCTTTCAATATGCTGCGGTAGTTGTCTATTGAACATTGCAAAAAATTTATCACAACTTTATGGTGTATTTGGGTATGCATAATGACAAGCTGTCAAAAAATTCAATTGTTTTTCCTTGCATTGCTATTTGCTTAGGTTACAAATGCTTGAAGAACTTGGAGCATGCTCAACTTACCAAAATGTGTTAATAGGAGACAAAGGCGAATTCAAGGGGTGTTCCTCGTGTTCCTAGGAACACACAAACATCTTGCCTTGGTGGTAATAGACCTCAAACATCCTACCTTGGTAGTAATAAATCTCGTCTTAGTGTCATTGAAGGAACATCATCCTACCTTAGTCGTAATACATTATGCCTAAGTGTCATTAAAGGAACACCTTATTTTATAATCCTGGATCTGTCACTGATAGGAGAGTCAAATTATTGTAGTAATATAAATGTGTCTTGGATCGTACATGTTGTTGGATCGTTGAAATGGAACATTGATGATGTTGTTTTTATATCTGAGAACAAATTCAGCAACAGGTGATGTGTAAGGGATGCACTAGGTGCCTTGGTGAAAACTAAATAAATGTGGTTTAATGACATCTCTCATCTCCAAAAATTGCATAAGTTGTCGCTCTTTGGGAATGACTGAAATGACTTCGGGAGGAAGGTCAAGACAATATGCACATAAAATTGGATTGCAAACCAATAGTAGGCGATCTTCAGATTTTGGTATTCTCGTAAACAAAGCAGGTTTCCAAAGATTCAAACGTCAAATCTGCTGAAAAAGTAACACAATTACTATTTGTTCCGGGGTGTATTAACAAATACAAGGAGGTGCGCGTAGAATTGGGCCAGCGGCCCGACCCAGTGGAAACGGCCCAAGACCGTGTCTCGGTCCGCAATTCTCGGCGACCGGCCGTATTTCTCGCAACGGCCAAGTCGCCCCAGTGGTATAAATACCATCTCCATCCATACTGTCAGGTACGCAATTCCTACCCTGTGATACCCTGCCTGTTGGTACACCTCTGACTAGAGCGTCAGAGTGTCTTTGCAGGTACCACCCGAGGAGCTCCAAGACTGGTCCTCATTCCTCTACAACGACCGGACGAAGGAGTAGCAGACAACAACACTTGGTGATCAAGGTACGATCATTTGGCGACCACAGTGGGAGCCCGAGCGCTACCCCACCTTGAAGATGGGCCCGAAGAGAATTACTACGCGGGCATCCACACAAAGACGACCTGCCGGCCCGGGGCGCTCACCGCGCAGCAGACCGGGGCGTGCCTCTAACTGTTGATGAATCTCAAGGCAATCCTCACCAGGAGCCTTCACCCAGTATGCAAGGTGCGCTTTTGAACAGTATCAAAGAATCCCCGTAGAAATGGCGGGCGAATCATGGAGCCTTTACCGGAGCACGTTACCCAGGCCGTTCTCCAATTGCTCCAAAGCAAAAATCAACTCATAGCTAACCGGGACGATCTGATATCTCGGCTCGAGAGAGGTCCCATGCCCGGCGCGCAATGGCTGATCGGACCACCACGGAGAGCCCTCCGCCCAAACTCGCCCTTCGCAAAGAGCTAGATCTCCACCTCGAAGAAACGTCCGCCATCGAGGAAGCACCTCTCATCGCTCTCCACCGAAGAGTTCGGACACAGACGCCTTGCCGTAGGAACGTCTTGCGCGATCATTGCCCCTTTCACACGACTATGATTATGCAGACTCGCTCTACCACCCTGAGTCGGATCGTTCGTCTACAAGATATTCTTCGTGCGAATCCTCCGTCTCCAGGCGTTCTAGAAGCCGTTCGTGGGACCCCTATGACGAGTTGAACGAGTATCGAAATGGGGAAATTAGAGATGTGTCACGACGACCGACGAGACACCACTCCATTCGAAGCAGGGGCCGATCGCCTCAAGGGCCTCCTATCTACGGACATGCGACCAGCAGAGGTTTGTACGGAATGCCGACCGGTGAGGCATACCTCACAATGCAGCCCTTCGGGCCGAATGACTTCCCGACCGGCCATGGCCCCTTCACTAGGGAGATTAGGCGCTACCGTATTCCCAGGGATCTCAGGAAGCCGCCCAACCTCAACAAGTTTGACGGGCGGGGAGATCCTGATAAGCACATCAGGTACTTCAACAACTACTGCAGCTACAGGGAGTTGGGCTCCACAATGAAGTGCCGTTTGTTCCCTCAGTCGCTCGATGGTCGGGCGCTCGAATGGTGGGAATCATTACGGCCGAACACTATTTCCTCTTGGGAGGGCCTGATCAGAGTCTTCTTGGCAAACTACACTGCCAACCGGTGCCAGTATCGCTACGAGGAACATTTGGATACGATTATCTAAGGGGACAACGAATCATTGAGACAGTACATAGAGCGATTCAACGCTGAGGCCGATCAGGTGCGCGACCTGACTGATAAGGATAAGCTAAAATACCTCAAGAGGGGCATTCGGCCGGACCATAGATTCGTTGAAGAATTCACTTTGAACCACATCTACAACCTCAGTACGTTCCTTCGCATAGCCAACGACCATATGGCTTATGAGGAAACTCTTGCTGCAAGAAAGGCCGCCCGAGTGCGACCTAGAGAAGATGACAGCAAGCGGGGCAAGACTCAAGAAAATCACCGGGAAAACAAGCCAGAGTACCGGCCTAAGAAGTATGAGCACCGGACGAGGCTCAATGTTCCCATAGCCCAAATATTCTCTGAGTGTCAGAACAATGAATTCGTTGATGTTAAGAGGCCCGATCCACTAGTACTCAAGAAGGGTGCCCGGGCGACCAAAAGATATTGCCGGTACCATAAGAGCAAGGGGCACGACACCAACGATTGCATGGCCCTAAAAGATGACATTGAAGATCTCATCCAAAACGGGAAGTTAAAGCAATATATCCAGGCTGATGGTGCCGAGCGGGCAAAAGAGAAAGCCGGGGGGCAGAAGCCTCAGTCAAAAGGCAAAGTAACGACCACAGCGATCATAGAAGCAATAACGGACAAGGACACCTCTGAAGAGGACGTCTGGACATCCAAGGGCCGGAGGGTAGCCATGGTTATACAAGGTGGAAACCCTTTAGAAAAAAGGGATTCAAAGAAGGCCATGAAAAGAAAATGGAAATATCTCATGATGGTTGGATCGACATCTGCAGAACGTCCGGCTTCGAATAGGCCGCCCATTTCTTTTGGAGATGAAGATCTACTCGATGGCAGGGCGGTAATGGCCAACACCAAGAACTGTTGAATTACAGTCGCGACAAGGCGCGATTCGGCCGACATTATGTTCGAAGAACTGATTGATAAACTTAAGGTGGATCGGAGTGAGATCACTCCACAGGCCGATCCAACCCCCCTAACAGGGTTCAACGAGGCGGTCACCTACCCCTTGGGAACGATAGAACTCTTGGTTACTTTTGGAGACGATTCGGGAACAAGCACCAAATATCGGACGGTCAAGACGACGTTCTTAGTCCTACCAATCAAGTCCTGCTATCAGTGTATCATAGGCCGGCCGACCCTGGGAAAATTGGAGGTCGTTGCTTCCACAGTCCTGCTAAAGATGAAGTTCCACAGTCCATCTCTTTCGGTTTCCTTTTCTTTCTTATATGCATGTGCATTTGTTTTCTCTTCTTCCATGTTTGTTTTTCCTTCCTCCTCTTTGCTTATGTGCTTAGTACCCTCATGTATTTCCCCAATTCTATCATGATCCCCTCTTCTTGGATCCTTTTCTTGAGGTAAGTAATGCAATTGATTGTTGTTGAAACCCTAGGCTATCTTATTTGATATTGAACCCTAGGGTAGACGACATGTTATTGCTTGCTATTGTCTGGACTGTTCTGGTTTTTCCTTCGCAGGTGGGGGTATATGTGGGTAGTTTTAGGCGGTATGTCCTCGCTACACTTACACCTTATGCTTTCTATGCTTTGAGAGGGGCCTAAAACCCAAGGTCTAACAAAACTTAGGAGAGTGGAAACGAGTAGTGACTGGCAATTGGACCGTTGTCCTTCTGACTCTCACGAAAGTTTCGGCCAGAGTATGCTCTTTTATGGTACCTCACACCAGATGGCATTCCATTGTTGTGGGTGTTATCATGAGAGAGATTTAGCTCTGGTAGCCTGGTGAGTAAGTGACTAGAACCCACATGGGAGGAACATTTGAGTTGTCCAAGAACCTAGGTCCCCGCCTTCGTAGGACACAAGGGGCATACCAAATTGTATGTTGCATTGTAATCTAGGCATGTTTTCAAAAAAGGAGAAGGAGATTTTTCAAAAAAAAGAGAAAATAGAGAAAGAGCTGTCGTTGTCGCCTTTCCCTTACTAGGTCTATATGAAGTCACATACGGTCTGCATTTTTCAAAAAATAAAAAAGAGAAAAGAGAGAAAGAGCTGTCGTTGTAGCCTTTCCCTTACTAGGTCCATATGAAGCCACGTACGACCTGCATTTTTCAAAAAAAGAGAAAATAGAGAAAGAGTTGCCGTTGTAGCCTTTCTTTTGCCGGTCCGTACGAAGTGACATACGGCCCACTTTATTTTCAAAAAAAAAAGGGTGAAAGAGTTACCGCTGTAGCCTTTCTCTTATTGGTCCATATGAAATAACGTACGGCCCGCATTTTCCAAAAACAACTTGAATCATTGCCAATAAAAACTCTTTCATTTATCCTGCATGCACATAGAGCCTCATCATCATTTGCATACATCTTTGCATTACATAAAACAAAATTTTCAAAAAAAAATGGCAAAAAGCAAAACTTTCAAAAAAAATCATCATAGTCTTTTCTTTTACCGGGCTATATGAGGTGATTTTCCCAAAATTTCAGTCACCAAACTCAAAAAAATGTTTTCATCTTATTTTCACATGAATGTCAAGTTGCATTATCGTCATCATTTTCATATAAAGACATCATTTGCATTGCATAAAACAAAAACTTGATAAAATTCATACATGCATTTTTCTCTATCTCATTAAGGTTTGTCAGGAGTGCATTCTCCGCATGTGTGCGTTTCCATTCACTAAGGCTTTTTCCCTTAATTTTCTCGAAAGATCCAAAAAATCGTGTCTTATTAGGGGCGCGTCTCATGCATTATTGTTTTCCTTTTTCACACATCATGAAAAAATAATATATTAACCTCTCGTTTTGCATGCAATTCCATTCAATAAAAAGATCATGTATTTCCATGCATTTTTTTAAAAAAAAAATCATTGTGGGCATCATGCATTTCATTGCACAAAAAAAAAATGAAAACAAGAAAGCATCTCATTCATAATTATGAACAAAAATCATCATCAAATGTATTCAAAATGTAGCATTCAGGCATCATTTCATCAACCTCATCACTTTAGTTCAAATACATCATTCCTCCATACATGCATCTTTCAAAAAAGGGAAGGGGCATTGGCATTTCATACTTTGCCTTGCCTCTAAAAAAATCATCATTTAGGAAAAAAGCATCATTCCTGCATCTTTCATCATTCAAAAGAAAAGGGGGCATCGGCATTTCATATCTTGTCTTGCCTCTATAAAAATCATTTTGAAAAGAAGCATCATTCTTGCATCATTCCTCATCCAAAAATGCATTGACATTTCATATTTCGTCTTGCATAAAAAGAAAACATCAAAAAGAAAAAAAACTTCTAGAATAATCACACTTTTCAAGTGAACATGCTTTCATGCATTTCATTTTCATCATGTATACATCATAATGTTTTCATCCATGCATTGCATACAACAAAAATGTTGTGATGAGAGATGTTGTGCGAAAAGGTGATGTGCAAGTGTACACAATCGCAACAAGTAATATAATGATAAGTAAAGATCGTTCCCACGAGGATTGGTATTAATTTTAGAGTTTAAAAAGGAATTACACTTAGAGGAACAAGTAGCAAATAAGTTGAGTAGCAAAGTTCAGTTGAACAAGATTTGATTAAAGTAACAAGTTAAAGAGTAATGTATTATGAGAGAAATAAGTTGGATTGCTTTCACTATGTAAATTCCCAGAAACAAGACGCTATAACGTCACACGCTATAGCGTTAAGCGCTGCTGCAAATATTTTGTGCCTTTCAGTCACTAGCGCCAGGGTTTCACTACAAGATGCCTATGTCTAGGTTCTAAATAGGTTCACCCCTGTATAATCAAGATCCCACAGCTCATGCTTTATAAACTATTGCAACTTCTATGTCTAGAGGAAGCAAAAATTGATTAAATGTCTTCAACCAACCTTATCATTTATATTAATCCTTGAGTTCTCTCTATGGTTCATGTCTGAATCCACAGAGGTACTAGTTTTACGTCGCCAAATATAAAACAAGTTTGGAAGAGTTATCACACAAGGATTAAAACACAAAACGTGAGAAATTATATACGAAGCATTAATGGTTCATTACAAGCTATAGCAACCCAACTCAAGGAGTTTAGCTCATGTTGAGCAACATCAAAATAACACAAATAAAACTACTTGTATTACCGTAGGTGAGAAAGAAATTACAAGTGCAAAAGATACAAGCTTGAAGTCCCCTAATCATCCACGCTAAGATGGCTCCTCATCAGCCTTACACCATGAGAATAAAGTACAGAAAAAATACAAAAGAAGAAAGTAAAATAGCAAAAGCTTCAAATGTGTATCAATGGAGAAGAAGAAGTGTCACACTTTCTCTCTCTACCAATACTCTCTCTATCTTCGTTGGGAAGTCTAAGGTATGGGAGAGGAGATCAGCATCTCTAGCATATCTAACATTGGGTACAACTCCTCTTCCAAAAGTCAAGAAAGGTGATGTTTACTTTTTCACCAACTCCACTATTCCTTTACTCATGCAATGACAAGTGTCCACACAAATCCAATAAAATCCGCACATGTCGTCATTAGGTATCTTGTGGACACAAGATATGGAACATGGATTAATGAGCTTGGCGCCAAAATTTCACTTTTCCTTTAGATGCTCAATCAAGCCGCTTTCCCTCTTGACGCTATAGCGTTAGACGCTTTATAGCGCTAAACACCGCACTACTTCACAAAATACATCAAAATAATCACAAGGGCACCAAATGTGCCAATTTCATAACAGCAAGCGTTGTTTAGCCTATCCTATCCTAATATTAATAGAAATGCAATAAATACTATACTAATATTACTTGAGAACTTACTTAATTCAATGATTAGAGGTATAAATAACTCATATAAATATGAGTTATCAAGAGACGAGATGTTCTTGCAAAGTAATCTTTCTTTTTTGGAAAAGTTTACCCTCGCTCGTTTGCAAACTCAAGGTGTTCCAAGGCCCTCAGTTTTTCACATCAATAGCTCATTTGTATTTCCTTCAAAAAAAAAGCATTGCTTCTCATCCATTCCATGATAAAAGACTGAAACAGTTCATCAAAAAGTTTTTATATCATGTTTGAGCCAATGTTAACTCCCTGTGAAGCGTTCTTCTAGTAAGTATGCATGCCACGTGCAGTTTCTCTTGTTTGAGTCAGTCAATTTCCTTCATTTATCATCATTCCCCATCCAAGTCTAATCCCGCCCGTCCACCCCTAAAGCGCATATTCTCTCCCATCAGTGCATAACTTGACTTTTTGGTTCATTCTCGCTAACACTTTAAGTCCTCCATGCTGGGGCAATTCTGTGATCACCAATGTTCCTTGTCAGTATCATATTCCTTTAGTGCAAGTCTTTCTAAAAAAAATATATAATAAATAAAAAAGATAAAATAAGCTCGATAGGTTGAAAACCCGCAAAGGGCGGCCTAGGCAAAAAAGAGCGCCCGGTGGATTGAAAACTCGCAAAGAGTGGTCCAGGCAAAAGTTAGGGCACAAAAGGGAGGAAAAGAAAAGAGCAAACACATGAAGATAGATAAAGTATTGTCCTAAAGTTAAGTCTTACAGAAATAAGCAATCGGTATTTGAAATGAAATTTGGTCATCTCTCCACACCCTCAAAAACCTAAAATCCCAGAAAGTCCACTTCCTACCCCTCTTAAGCCAAAGATTCAAAATCACAAAAATACCCTTTGTTACCCATCTTAAGCCTAGAAAATCTCAAGATATCCCCATCAACCTAGACGAAGGTTAATTCCACATCAAAGATGGTATATCATTTTCACCCAAGTCAAAAGGAAAGAAAATTCACAAAAGGAGGGGAATAACAAAGTTTCAAAAAGGAGAATCCCAAAACAAAGAAAGGAAGACAAAGGGAGTATAAATTAAGAGTCAATACATTTTGCCATGAAGCATAAGAGCTCTCCCTCAGAAATCATTTCCCCTTCCAAAAAGGCCCTCAAATTCAATGGGTTCAATCATTTCCCCTTCAAAAAAAGAGCCCTCAATTCATTGGGTTTAACCATCTATTCTTTCAAAAAACCTTCAAACACCTCATCAAACTTAATAACCATTTCCTTCATAAACCATTGACCATCGACCAACACCGAATAAGACCCATCCTCCCCATCAACCCCAAACACTTCATTAAGCTCAATCATCCCTCTCTCCACATCATAACCCTAAAAAGTCCATTCCGATCAATGACTAATTGCTTTCGTTTTCTCAAGTTTTAATCTTAGGATAAATAAGTTTATCTGTTTACGACGTGTTTGCTCAAAAAGAAAAAAACAAACAAGCAAAAAAAAGAAAGCTGCTCAAAAAGAAAAACAAACAATCAAAAAAAAGAAAGTTGGTAAAAAAGGGAGAAGGACTTGCACTCCAAGACACATTCATGTTGCATTAAAACAAGGTCTAGTGGTCACCAAGTGGAGCCTCTCCTCATACTAAAAAGTCAAAACTTTCATTGCATTTGAGTTGTTCTTAAAGATAACCAAAAGTGTGTACTAGGGGGCATTCTCTTCACCTCTCACTCCACTCAACTTTGGGGAGGTTTGTTCATTGCCCACCCCATTCATATATCACCCTCAGTTCATAACCATCACCATAACTCTGTCGCCTTTCACAACCTCACTCAAAGAAACCATTTGAAATGTCATTCGAAAGTGGGGGAAGGGTGTTCACAATCCTTCACCTCATTCATTCCTATAAAACCTCACCGGGGCAATCTCTCAACTCACTATCCTAAACAAGGCCTTATCATCCTAATTGGGGCAGCTTTGTCCTTGTTATGACTGGGGCAACATCAAACTTTATGGGTTGAGACAAAATCTCTTTGCTCCACCATTCATTTCAAAAGCCGAAGCATTCCCAATTCATCATCTTCTACACCCCTAGTTGTTGTCACCACTAGACAGGGGCAAGCTATTCACTCATCAAAAGCCCGAATTGGGACAGTCTTGCATCCCTTGGTCCCTCATGAGCGTCGGCAATAATCATGTCTGTCATCCCTTCCCTCATCATACATGTTCTAAACCAATCCCAAGTTAACTGACTCACTCATTCACATTTGCACTCCTATGCATGCTTACTAGACAATGCTTCAAAGAGAGAGAACACAAGTTGTTTACGTGATATCTAGAATTCAGTCATCATGGAAGGAAAGAGGAAACAAGTGAGTTTGTTTGTAAATAAAAACCTTGAGAACACCAGAGTTTGAATAAAATTCAATTTTTCAACAGAATGGTCAATAATCATCTCAATTCCTTGCATCCAAAGTCTAGCATCTCATCATCACAGAAATGCATCTAGGCATTTCAATCTATTCATTATGGCATATGCATCAAAACATTACATTCGCATCTTTACATTTTGTGCATTCATCACATAGCAAAAAGAAAAAAAAACGGTCCACGTCAATTGCACCATATTAATACTTGCATTTCGTAGAGGAAAATAGTAAAGAAGAAAAAGTAGAAATCTTTTCATTGCATGGACATCATATTAATGTTAGCATTTCCATAAAAGAAAAAGAACAGAAATCATTGCATCAAACATCAGAGCATTGCATCATATTAATGTTTGCATTTCATAGAAGAAGCAAAAAAGAAACAAACAGAAGTTAGAACAAGAGCATTCCATTCATCAAAGCATCAATCACCGCATACACTTGCATTCACACATCAAAGCATCATGTTGATATTTGCATTTCATAAACCACAAAGAAGAAGCAAATACAAAAGAACAAAAGCATTCCATAATATTCAAGACATCAATCATGGCATATGTTTTCATTACATGTGTCATTCATTGCATTGCTAAGCAAAATGAGGACGGACACAAGATGTTAATTCTCATGCCTAGTTCCAAGAATCAGCACTTCAAGTGTCAGTCTTCAATCTAATTCTCAAGTCAGTCATCTTGGACTTGTCAGTCTCAAAATCTTATTCCCAGTCACTCCTTCAGTTCGGAGTTCGAATGCTCTTTCAGTTTAGAGTTCAATCGCTCCTTCAGTTCAAAGGCCCTCGGGTCCCAAGGGGTTCATTAAAAGCACGCCAAGTGTTCATTTACTATTTTTGCATCAGCACGCCAAGTGTTCATTTACCGCTTTTCTCAGCACGCCAAGTGCTCGTTTACCGTTTTTCCATCAGCACGCCAAGTGTTCATTTACTATTTTTGCATCAGCACGCCAAGTGTTCATTTACCGTTTACTCAGCACGCCAAGTGTTCATTTACCGTTTTCTCAGCACGCCAAGTGTTCATTTACCATTTTCTCAGCACGCCAAGTGTTCATTCACCATTTTCTCAGCACGCCAAGTGTTCATTTACTATTTTTGCATCAGCACGCCAAGTGTTCATTTACCGTTTTCTCAGCACGCCAAGTGTTCATTTACCGTTTTCTCAGCACGCCAAGTGTTCATTTACCGCTTTTCTCAAAGACGCCAAGTGTTCATTTACCATTTTCTCAGCACGCCAAGTGTTCATTCACCGTTTTCTCAGCACGCCAAGTGTTCATTTACTATTTTTGCATCAGCACGCCAAGTGTTCATTTACCGTTTTCTCAGCACGCCAAGTGTTCATTTACCGTTTTCTCAGCACGCCAAGTGTTCATTTACCGTTTTCTCAGCACGCCAAGTGTTCATTCACCGTTTTCTCAGCACGCCAAGTGTTCATTTACCGTTTTCCAATCAGCACGCCAAGTGTTCATTTATTATTTTCGCATCAGCACGCCAAGTGTTCATTTACTGCTTTCTTTCTAGCAAACCAAGCATTCATCATCATTGCATCAGACATCAAATCAATTTGCAAAATACAAAATCATTTTCAATAAATAGGAGACTAAGTCGAATGTACATTCGAAATAGTCATCGCGATAGGACACTTGAATTGATCACTCAAGAATCCTGAAGTCCTTATGCCAAAAAAAAAAAACAAACAAAAACATTCAGTGTCGTCTACATCATAGTAATGTTTGCATTCCATAAAGCAAAAAGAACCAAAAATTCATCATCCCATCAAACATCAAAGCAATACAGTTGCATCACATCAATACTTGCATCTCATAGAAGAAGAGAAAGCTAAAACACCCCATGTCATTCATCATTTCATGTTATTCATCATTTTATTTCGCATAATAGCAATATTCACATTTCATAGAAAAAAGGCAAAGAAGAAAAGTTTTCCATTGCATGTCATCTGCCATTTCATCAAAACACAATAGCATTACATATCATCAAACACCAAAATTTTGCATTCGCATACCTGCACTTCATAAAAGGGCAAAAGAAAAGAAACTCATGCATTACATTCACCAAGCATAAAATCATGCACTTGTCAGACATAGAAAATAATAATAAAGTAAAGAAAAGAGAAATTCAAGCATTTGCATTACATTCATCATAAGAAAAGGAAAAGAAAATGTCAATCATGGCATTTGCATTTCATGCATTGGTTCATTTTTTCAACTGCAGAAGTGAGAGAGAGGTAAACACCGCAGTGTTAATGCTCGCCTTCAGATTCCAAAAAATGCTCCCCCGAGTTGGGAGCTCAGAAAAAGAAAAGAGAGAAACAAAAGAGAAACGAAAAGAGAGCGCTCAGGCGCGCATTGCGGATTGGAGCTCAGAGAGATCATCGCTCCCTTCTGCCCAGGTCTCACATCGTATACGAGCAACGCGATGGACCGCAGCCCCATGTGAGGTTCAACGGAATAATTGTATCAGCCTAAGATACAGTGGACGCCGTGCATTGATCTCAGATATCGATTCGGAGTCGATAACGATCCCCGATCCGCCGAAAGACAAGAGATTCTCAGGATGCGTGCTCCTCAAAGCCACGTGCAAACTCGGATTCGTCAAGAGTTCGTTTAAGGATTACAGGTTTTAGGCAGCCTGGGCATTTTACCGCTTTCTGCACGCAAGTGCTCATTTTATCGGTTTCTGCACGCAAGTGCTCATTTTACCGCTTCCCGCACGCAAGTGCCCATTTTACCTTTTCTGTCTGCACGTCAGTGTTCGTTTACTGTTTTCGCATCGGCACGAAAGTGTCTATCTTCCCGAAAAAAAGAAAGAAAGAAAATTCGGATTTCCCCAAGTGGGCAAAATTGGTATAATTTCTGAATTCTTTATTTCTATTTTATCTTCAAAATATGTCTCGGCCAATTCATATTTCTTGGTAAAATCCAAATAAAAAGGGGCAGCTGTCATACCCCAATTTTGTCCGACTAGTTGAAAATCAAATAAAATTGTATTTTGTAAATACCCAATTTTAATAAGTATTTTTCTCGTTTCAGAAAACCCCAAAATAGGTGTCTCGTTGTGTAGGTTTCAAATTCTTATCGCGTGCGCGTGTCGTTTCTAAATGTGTGCGCGTTGTGTTTCTTGTCGCACGCGCGCACTCGTGTCTCGTCGTGCGCGTGTTTATCTTATTAATGGTTATCTCTATACAATCAAATAATTAAGCTTGTCTAAATCTTTTTTTATTCCAATACAAAATTACATGTTACACATTAAAAAGAAAGAGAGAAACGGTCAAACAAAATTTTTAACAAGGTATAGTTGCTGGAAGTTATTTTGAGCTGCAAGCTCAAGCTCTTTCACCTTGTCTCTTTGGCTTTTCCCAAACTAACTATGCACTAGCAATGCAACTTGGGAATTCAGGGGCATTCACTTGGTGTGTGGAAATGCCACATACACTTGAGTGCAAGTATACACTGTCCAAAAACAAGTAGTAAAAAGATCGAACCCACAGAGATTGAAAAACTCACTTTTAAAATAATATAAAGTAATAAAGTGTAAAGTCACTAAGTAACAAAATAATTTTGGATTTTGTTTGATGATCACAACTAAGTTAGAAAGAAAGCAAAGTAAAAATGTTGATAGTGTAAAAGAGAAAAGCTAGTTGGAATGTCTTCATCAAGTAATTTACTTATAAGTGTATGATGCAGTATGTGATGCAAATTTGCCTCAATCTTTGTTGCATTAGCTATGTGCCTTTCGGTCACTTTCTTGAGAGTATCATTACCAGCTCTTATGATCCTTGTTCTATGCAAGAAAGAAAGGGGTGTTAGTGCCAATCTTGCCTCCTAACAAGTATTCACTTTGCTTAAGTGAATTCACTCTTGTATTTTAAGTACCCACAATTATCCTATGGACTATACTATCCTATGTCTAGGACTTAGCATGGTTTTCACAAAGTTTTCTTTATGTAAAGCACTCACCCATATTAGTTCTTGAGTTCTTAATTGTAAGCCATTTCTGGTCATTTACAAATCTACTTATTCTAAGTGATCAAGTTTAAAATAAGTTTTGAAAAGATTATCAAGCAAGAACTAAAGTACAAACATACATACATGCAACATACTTACTTAAAAGCTCATTAAATGATTAGAACATTCCAACTAAGAAAGGTTTAGCTAACAAGAGACATTGCAAGATATATATAAACTGAATAGACCATGTTTATATATATAGAAATCACAAAAGAGAAACAACAAGAGTAAAGTTACAAATGTTGAAAACCTTTGTATGAATCTTCTAGCAATGCACTAGCATTACTCCTTAGCACTATACAAACACTATGAAAATGAGTTAAGGAGGATTTATGAATTCCTTCCTCTTCCTCTAAAAATATAAAAACTAACTATGTATATTGAAATTTTGATCTAACTTATGGATTGTGATATATTTCCAAATGAAGATGTGAGGTCCTTTTATAGCTTTCAAGTGAGGTGCTTCCTTCCTTCATGTTGAAGTCATCTTGAGTGGATCATAGCTGTAGTTGCTTTCCAGAGGTTTATCCATGTTGAAATCTTTGACTAAATCACATAGGGCGGTTCCATGGTGATAGAACAAGTGTCCCTATGTTGGTGACTCTTCAAACCTATGCCTATAGCTATGTGTGAATGGTAGGCGCCTACTATACAAGGTTGGATGGCATCAGAGAATCAAGCAGGAGGTCATCACTTTGCATGTGGATGCATATGAAACAGGCTGCTTATTCACCAAGTAGTGCGCTTTTGATGCGAGAATCGGTCAGGGAGCATTGATGCACGAGCGTGAGATCAGCACCAACAAAAACATCAAACATACCACAATATATCCAAAATGGCCTAATAATAACTATATCCATTCAAATCACTCAAGATATCATATATCACATAAAATACTATATAAACTCTTTATTATTACTTGAAAGAGAGCAAATACTAAGTTTAAACATATGAAATACTCTATATAAAATAGAGTTATCACACCCCCAAACTTAAACCATTGCTTGTCCGCAAGTAATGACAAAGACAAACTATAAAAACTAAAATTCTAGAAGATAGATCAGCTTTATTTTTGGATTTTCATGAGGAGTTCCCTATGAACTTCATTTCTTAACAATCTTTCGTTTGCCTTTATTTCTTCAAAACTACCAAAGCTATTCAAACTCTTTTGTGTGTGTGTGAACCCACTGAGTTGAGATTGGTTCCAAGACTAAGTGAAAAATTTCTTCCTAGCCTTCGAAAGGATTGGTTCATCTTTGGTCACACCAAAATATTTTTCAAAAGAGAGTTTAGACTCACAAAATTTTCTCAAGTGTTGGGGAGTTTTTTTAAAATCAAAGGGCTTGATTGAATTTTTCAAAGCTTTTGAGCCAATGCATTTTTCTATTTTTTTGTGTGGATCTTTTGAGCAGATGCAAATACTTCTTTGAAGTGTTTTTGTGCATTGATTTTTTCTCAGATTTTGCTTTTTCTTCAAAGCAGATTTACATTGATGCAAACAGACCGATAATGCTTTTCTTTTCTAGCTCATATTACCTTCCTCACCGACCTCCGGATGCAAATGCACTTTGCACGTGTCTTTGACCTCCGTGATGCATACATTTTTTCTTTGCACTTTGGCACAGTTTCGGCTTTATTGAACTATCCTCCGAGATACATTTATTCCTCGCATGGCACAGTGTCTTTGACCTCCGGATGCATTCATGTACTTAGGCACGTATAGTTTCAAAAGATTCGTGATATGGCTTGTCCACTTTTTTGTATTCTTTTTCTACATTGTTTACTCTTATACTTTTGAAATTCAGCCTTTGTTTTCATAAAACACCCCCAAACTTAATTCTTTAAGCTCTTCTTTCTTTTTAATAAAGCTTTGTTTTGACCTAAGCTTACCAAAAATTCCTCTTGCATCGATTGATCTTTAAATAGCAAGGTTCTTTTCACAAACTCGCTTTTGAAGTGTTGAAGTAAAAATAATTTTGGTTTTTCTGAGAAATAAGGCTTCTTTTTCATCATAAAAATTCCATCCATAGGGCTTTCACCATATTTTTGAAAAACTGATCTTTTCTACTAAAATATTTAGATACTACTTTGTTAAGTACATCTAATATTTAAACAAACTAAAAACTATTTAAAACATATATATTTACTATCTAAAACATATTAATTAAACACACAACATATTAGATAGAAACAAACATAATTAAACATAACATGCAAATCCCCCAAACTTAAGGGGTTGCATAGCCTCACCGCAAATTTGTTCAGAAAAGACAAATCATTTGTTCAAAATAGGGGAGAGGGATTAGTACAACCAGGGAAATAGTTCAGATAGAAAAACAAAACAAGCATTAGTAGTAGTAGGTGAAAGCTTGTAAATTGATACTCATTTCTTTGCTCCACTCCTAATTCTGGTGCTTTGCCTGGATGGAGGAGTGTGTTTCACCTTCTGCTTCTTCTCCTTGGGCTTGCTTGGTGTTTCTTCTGTAGGTGCAGATGCACCTCCTACTTCTGGTGTAGTTGCATGAATTTGTTCTGTAGGTGCAGATGTGAGGTCCTTTTATAGCTTTCTAAAAATATAAAAACTAACTATGTATATTGAAATTTTGATCTAACTTATGGATTGTGATATATTTCCAAATGAAGATGTGAGGTCCTTTTATAGCTTTCAAGTGAGGTGCTTCCTTCCTTCATGTAGTAAGAGGAAGGAAGAGGAAGGAATTCATAAATCCTCCTTAACTCATTTTCATAGTGTTTGTATAGTGCTAAGGAGTAATGCTAGTGCATTGCTAGAAGACTTCATACAAAGGTTTTCAACATTTGTAACTTTACTCTTGTTGTTTCTCTTTTGTGATTTCTATATATATAAACATGGTCTATTCAGTTTATATATATCTTGCAATGTCTCTTGTTAGCTAAACCTTTCTTAGTTGGAATGTTCTAATCATTTAATGAGCTTTTAAGTAAGTATGTTGCATGTATGTATGTTTGTACTTTAGTTCTTGCTTGATAATCTTTTCAAAACTTATTTTAAACTTGATCACTTAGAATAAGTAGATTTGTAAATGACCAGAAATGGCTTACAATTAAGAACTCAAGAACTAATATGGGTGAGTGTTTTACATAAAGAAAACTTTGTGAAAACCATGCTAAGTCCTAGACATAGGATAGTATAGTCCATAGGATAATTGTGGGTACTTAAAATACAAGAGTGAATTCACTTAAGCAAAGTGAATACTTGTTAGAGTTACAGTCTCCTTTGCAGATGATTCTTCTTGTTTGTCTTCTTTGTTGAGTCCTTCTTCTTCTCTTTCCTGCAAAACATCTTTCTCAAGAGCAGAAACAACATTAGAAATAATGTTGCTTGGGTCAGAAGGTACTTGCTTGTTCTGTTGGCATAACAGGGTTTGTTCGAAAATTGGTTCTTCTGTGTGAGTTGTTTTCTGTGGTTCATTTCTTGGAGAGGGTGGTGGAGGGGTTGTTTGTGGTGGTGATTGTGATAGGACTGGTGGATCATTGAGAGAGGGTAATGGTGATTTTGGAATGGAGGAGGATTCTTGGTTTGGTGAGATGATAGGTGTTTTGGTAATCGGTGATGTATGAGGGTTTCGGTTGGGTTGATCTTTGAGGGTTTGGCATATTTTTGCCTAGCAATTTATTCTAAGATCACTCCTCTAGCATGTTCCTCCTCTTGTTCATCAATTTCCTCATCACTCTCTTCCTCCTCTTCTTCTTCTAATTCCTTATCCATTTCTTTTAATTCCTCATCTTCACTTCTCATTTCTAATCATATAATTCTTCCACAACAAAGTTCTACCACAACCTTCTTTTGTACTTTATATTGCTTCCTAGTCACTTTCTTCTTAGTGCTAGGTTCCTCTACCTTCTCCTTACCTTTTCCTTCTTCTTCAGCCTCTTTCTCTTCTTCTTCTTCACCTTCACTTCTCAGTACCCAAGTTGGAAATTCGTGGGCATTCATTTGGCCCACAAGATCAAAGATCTTGTCAAAACCAATTGAAGCTACCATGTTGATCATTCGATATTTCCATACAGCCCTCTCTTACGCATGTAATGCTCTTGCATTGCAGTGCAGGGCCTCTTACATTCCTCAATTTTTCCTTCACTTCAAAGACTCAAATTACTGTGGGAAATTTCCTTTGTTCATTAGCAATATAGGGACACCTTCTTTCATGCATAATTCAGTTATAAGACAAGTGAAAAACAGAAAATCCCTTTGATTTTGTTGAGCATGCAAGAATTTCCCTAGCTATCAATCATTTATGTCTACATTTCCCTCGAGAGAGAATTGTATCTAGCAAGATCAATCTCTCTTTGGTCATAGCATATGTGTGTGTGTGAGTAGGCGAGCACTGAATTGGCTATGAACAAATGCCAATTACCTAATGCATTTATCAAATAGTTACTTCTAAGCTTAATCTCATTAGGTGTGAATTTCTCCCAAACAACCCACAGTATAGCAATCCTATTCCTTATTTCTTCCATTTCTTTCTTAAAGGCCTTGGCCACTCTATTCTCAAAATCATTCCCATTATATTTCAAAGATATAATGTTCATTTAATTTCTTGGCATGGAAGTGTACAATTTTACCTCTCACCATGGAAGTGTAGGAATGTTCTGTCCTTCTTGTGGTGTGATTCCAAAGATAGAACTCTCTCACTATGTCTTCAATGTAACCTCCTCTTGGTAGCACGAAGTGGTCCCAATTGAGATTGGCCACTGTTGACATGAATGATGGGCTAGCCTTCTTCGTGATCATACCTTCTCTCTCGGCAATAGATGCATGTTCCGAGAGATGAACATTGTCATCATTTTTTGTTTGTTGATTCCTTGGCTTTGCCTTTATTTAATGATGATGATCCCGCATGCACGCTTTCTTTTCCTTCGAGGATTTCGGCCCGCTTGCTCGATGATTTCTGTGGCGATTGTTTCTTCACCATTGTAATTGCTTTGAATTTCTAGGTTTTGATTGCTTGTGTGATTGAGGAAATTTGGAGATGAGAATGTGAAATGTGGTTTGTGTTTCGGATGAGAGAAAATTGTGAGATTTTGCGAATGAAGGGGGTAACGGTAACAACAAAAGGCTTTATGTTTCGGAAAGAGGAAGTTAGTGGATTTATTAGGTAGCCGTTAGCATTGCGTCTTTGCATGCATCATGCCAAGTGTCTTGCTTTGGCTACCAATGTGTCATTAATCTTACTTAACCTCCTTTGATCTTCCCAAGCCTTATGATTCACACTTAACCAATTTTCTTCAAGTTTATAATTTTTACGATGCGAGCACGTTTTTTCCTCAATGCAGGTGCATTTGATGCAGCTGCATTAGTTTCCTGCATTTCTGCAAAACAACTAAAAACATAAAATTGCACAAAAATAATTAAAAACAATGGGTTGCCTCCCATTAAGCGCTTGTTTTAAGAGTCTTGTCAGCCTGACTACCTCTTTTTGTTTAGAGATTTTGCAAATGGGTGGTGATTTTGTCTCTCACCACTTGTGCACCATAGTACATTTTGCTAGCATCTAGCAACTTAATGATTTCCTTTTTCACAACCTCTTTCATAATAGGATTTAGTCTTCTTTGACTCTCTATGCTATTTTTGGAATTTTCTTCCAAAATGACTCTATGCATGCATATAGAAAGACTAATTCCTTTGATATCTGCCATTTGCCAACCTATAGCTTTGGTATGCTTCTTGAGAGTACTAATGAGATCACTCTCCTGTTTTGATGTTAAATCAGAAGCAATGATAACAGGTAAAGTCTCATTTGTTCCTAAGAATGCATACTTAAGGTGTTCAGGCAGTATCTTCAATTCTAACTTAGGAGGTTGTTCTATTGAGGGTAAATTCTTATTGAGAATTGGATCCTCAAGATTGAGTGGTTCATAAGTCCTAGCCCATACTTCCTTACAAGAGTTTTCTATTGGCAGATTTTCCTTTTCTAGTATTTCATCATCTAGCAATGCAGCTGCATCTAATGCATCTGCATTGGCTAAGTGATCATACTGCTTGTAAAATTGTTTTTCTACCAATTGATCTAGAGAGAATAAGGATGAACACTCTTATGTATCCTCTTATGAAGGATGTGCTTACTAAGAGAAGAAGATTAGGTGAGTTTGAAACAGTTGCCATGACAGAAGATTGTAGTTTGCTTATGCAAAATAAGATCCCTAGGAAATTGAAGGATCCAGGTAGTTTTACAATTCCATTTTCTATAGGAAAATCCTATACTGGTAAAGCTTTATGTGATTTAGGTGCAAGCATAAACTTGATGCCTAAATCTATTTTTGACCAGTTAGAAATAGGAAATGCAAAACCAACCACTGTGACACTTCAATTAGCAGATAGATCAATAGCCTATCCTGAAGGTATTATAGAAGACATCCTAGTTAAGGTAGACAAATTTGTATTCCCTGTAGATTTTGTTATCCTTGACTTTGATGCAGATAAGGAAGTACCTATTATCCTAGGTAGACCATTTTTAGCAACTGGTAAAACCATAATTGATGTGCAGAAAGGTGAACTCACTATGAGAGTGAATGATCAAGAGATAAAATTCAATGTAATGAATGCTATGAAGTATCCTGCAGAGGATACGAGGAAGAGTGTTCATCCTTATTCTCTCTAGATCAATTGGTAGAAAAACAATTTTACAAGCGGATGATCATTTAGCCAATGCAGATGCATTAGATGCAAATGCATTGCTGAGATGATGAAATACTAGAAAAGGAAAATCGCCAATAGAAAACTCTTGTAAGGAAGTATGGGCTAGGACTTATGAACCACTCAATCTTGAGGATCCAATTCTCAAGAAGAATTTACCCTCAATAGAACAACCTCCTAAGTTAGAATTGAAAATATCGCTGAACACCTTAAGTATGCATTCTTAGGAACAAATGAGACTTTACTCATATCATTGCTTCGATTTAACATCAAAACAGAGAGTGATCTCATTAGTACTCTCAAGAAGCATACCAAAGCTATAGGTTGGCAAATGGCGGATATCAAAGGAATTAGTCCTTCTATATGCATGCATAGAGTCATTTTGGAAGAAAATTCCAAAAACAAAGATAGAGAGTCAAAGAAGACTAAATCCTATTATGAAAGAGGTTGTGAAAAAGGAAATCATAAAGTGGCTAGATGCTTTGGAATCATATACCCCATATCGCATGGTGCTTGGGTAAGTCCTGTCCCAATGTGTACCAAAGAAAGGGGGTGTGACAAGAATAGCCAATGAAAAGAATGAGTTGATACCAACTAGAATCACACAGGGTGGAGAATCAGTATGGATTACGAGAAAACTCAACAAAGCTACCAAAAAGGATCACTTTCCTTTACCATTCATAGACCAAATGCTAGACAGATTAGCGGGGAAAGAATTTTATTGTTTCCTAGATGGCTATTCGTGCTATAATCAAATAGCCATTGAGCCTAAGGATCAAAGACAAAACCACCTTTACATGCCCTTATGGAACCTTTGCTTTTAGAAGGATGCCATTTGGCTTATGTAATGCACCTGCTACATTCCAAAGATGCATGATGTCTATATTCTCGATTTCATTGAGCAATCAATGGAAGTATTCATGGATGATTTCTCTATCTTTGGAGAAACATTTCAAGTTTGCTTAACAAACTTGGAACAAATTCTCCATAGATGTGAAGAAACAAATTTAGTCTTAAATCGGAAAAGTGCCATTTTATGGTACAAGAGGGCATTGTGTTAGGACATAGAATTTCAAAGAAAGGCCTAGAAGTAGACAAAGCTAAGGTTGATGTCATTGAAAATTTACCACCACCAAATACGCTTAAAGGTATCGGGAGCTTCTTAGGCCATGCTTTGGTTTCTATAGAAGGTTTATCAAAGATTTTTCAAAATCTCAAAACCATTATGTATGCTTCGCAACATGATGTAGAATTCAACTTTGATGAATCTTGTATAGAAGCTTTTGACAAGCTTAGAAAGGCATTGGTGACAAAGACCAATTATAGTAACTCAGTTGGAGCGGACCATTTGAATTAATGTGTGATGCTAGTGACTTTGCAGTAGGAGCAAAGTCTAGGGCAAAGGTATGATAAGGTCTTTCATTCCATTTATTATGCTAGCAAGACATTAATTGAAGCTCGGTGAATTACACGATTCTGAGAAAAGGAATTATTAGTCGTGGTATTTGCATTTGAAAAATTCGAGATCATACTTAGTTGGCACTAAGATTATTGTCTATACCGATCACTCTGCCATTAAGTATCTAATTTCAAAGAAAGATGCAAAGCCAAGGCTGATAAGGTGGATTTTACTCCTACAAGAATTTGATCTTGAAATTAGAGACAAGAAAGGAGTAGAAAACCAAGTAGCAGACTATTTATCAAGGATTGAAGGAGAATCACTTGGTACACAAGGAGAAGAAATCAAGGAAAGCTTTCCAGATGAGAAACTATTGGCAATCACAGTCAATGCAAAACATGAAACTGTATTTGCTATAAGCAATGCAGGAGCATCAAATGCATCTGCACCACGGTTTGCTGATATTGTAAATTTCCTTGCAAGTAAAGTAGTACCAGTGAGTATGACATATCAACAAAGGAAAAAATTCTTCCACATGGTTAAGCAATACTATTGGGATGATCCATTCCTTTACAAGATGTGCCCTGATCAATTAATGAGGAAATGCATACCTGAAGAAGAGCAACAAGCAGTGCTTCTGCATTGCCATTCTGCACCTTATGGAGGACACTTTGGAAGCACTAGAACAAAGAATACTAAGGTATTACATCAAGTTATTTTTGGCCTACTTTATTTAAAGATGCTTATTTTATGGTCAAATACTGTGATAAATGTCAAAGAGCAGGAAATATTTCTGATAAGCATGAAATGCCTAGAACAAATATTTTAGAAATTGAATTATTTGATGTTTGGGGCATGGATTTCATGGGACCTTTCCCACCCTCTTTTGGCAATTTATATATCTTAGTAGCTGTTGATTATGTGTCCAAATGGGTAGAGGCAGTAGCATTACCTAATAATGATGCTAAATCAGTGAGTAAGTTTCTGCAAAGAAATATATTCACTAGATTTGGAACTCCTAGAGCTATCATTAATGATGAAGGTTCACACTTTTGCAATAAGATCATAGAAAACCTTCTAGCTAAGTATGGAGTTAAGCATAAGATAGCTACAGCATACCATCCTCAAACTAGTGGACAAGCAGAATTATCCAATAGGGAAATTAAGAGAATGCTAGAAAAAATGGTTAGTCCAAATAGGAAAGATTGGTCTTTACATTTGGATGATGCTTTATGGGCATATAGAACAAAGATTCAAAACACCCTTAGGAATGTCCCCTTACAAATTAGTCTATGGAAAAGCATGTCATTTACCTGTAGAATTGGAAAACAAATCTTATTGGGCTATCAAGAAGCTCAATTTCAATTTGAACAAGGCAGGTAAAAAGAGAATGATAGAGCTTGATGAGCTAGAAGAAATTAGGCAAACCTCTTATGAGAATGCTGAAATCTACAAAGCTAAGACTAAGAAATGGCATGACAAGAAAATTCACAGAAGAGAATTGAAAGAAGGAGGACTAGTTCTGCTATACAACTCTAGGTTAAAGCTATTTCCTGGAAAACTAAGGTCAAGGTGGTCAGGACCATTTAAGTTGATAAAGGTTTATCCACATGGAGCAGTAGACTTATTTGATAAATCCTCAAATACTGTCTTCAAGGTGAATGGTCAAAGAGTTAAAATGTACTATGGTGAACATGTGGTGAGAGACAAAACCACCACCTATTTGAAAAGTCTCTAAGTGAAAAGAGGTAGTCAGGCTGACAAGACTCTTAAAACAAGCGCTTAATGGGAGGCAACCCATTGTTTTTAATTATTTTTGTGCAATTTTATGTTTTTAGTTGTTTTGCGAAATGCAGAAAACTAATGCAAATGCATCAAATGCACTCGCATTGAGGAAAAACGTGCCTGCATGATCGTAAAATTATAAACTTGAAGAAAATTGGTTAAGTGTGAATCATAAGGCTTCGGAAGATCAAAGGAGGTTAAGTAAGATTAATGACACATTGGTAGCAAAAGCAAGACACTTGGCATGATGCATGCGCAGCACGCAATGCTAACGGCTACCTAATAAATCCACTAACTTCCTCTTCCTGAAACATAAAGCCTTTTGTTGTTACTGCACTACCCGCCTTCATTCGCAAAATCTCACAATTTTTTCTCATCTGAAACACAAACCACATTTCACATTCTCATCTCCAAATTTCCTCAATCACACAAGCAATCAAAACCTAGAAATTCAAAGCAATTACAATGGTGAAGAAGTAATCAGCACAGAAATCATCAGGCAAGCAGGCCAAAACTCCTCAAAAAGAGAAGAAAGTCATGCATGCATCATCATCATCAATCAAGAAAGGCAAAGCCAAGGATTCAACAGCAAGAAACGATGACAATGTTCATCTCTGGAACATGCATCTACTACCCGAGAGAGGGTATGATTTGAAGAAGGCTAGCCCATCATTCATGTCAACAGTGGCCAATCTCAATTGGGACCACTTCGTGCTACCAAGAGGAGGTTACATTGAAGACATAGTGAGAGAGTTCTATGCTGGAATCACACCACAAGAAGGAGCAGAACATTCCTACACTTCCATGGTGAGAGGTAAAATTGTACATTTCTATGCAAAGAAATTAAATGAACATTATATGCTGAAGTATAATGGGAATGATTTTGAGAATAGAGTGGCCAAATCCTTTAAGAAAGAAATGGAAGAAATAAGGAATAGGATTGCTATACCGTGTGTGTGTGGGAAAATTCACACCTAATGAGATTAAGCTTAGAAGTAACTATTTGATAAATGCATTAGGTAATTGGCATTTGTTCATAGCCAATTCAATTCGCTACACATCACACACATATGCTATGACCAAAGAGAGATTGATCTTGCTAGATACAATTCTCTCTGAGGGGAAATGTAGACATAGGCAGATTGATAGCTAGGGAAATTCTTGCATGCTCAACAAAATCAAAGGGATTTCATGTTTTTCCCTTGTCTTATTACTGAATTATGCATGAAAGAAGGTGTCCCTATAGCTGCTAATGAACAAAGGAAATTTCCCCCTGGTAGTTTGAGTGCTGAAGTGAAGGAAAAATTGAGGAATGTAAGAGGCCCTGCACCTACAATGCAAGAGCATTACATGCAGAAGCAGAGGGCTGTATGGAAATTTCAAAATGATCAACATGACTGGCTTCAATTGGTCTTTGACAAGATCTTTGATCTTGTGGGCCAAGTGAATGCCCCTGAATTCCCAAGTTGGGTACTGAGATCTAAAGGAGAAGAAGAAGATGAGAAAGAGGTAGAAGAAGAAGGAAAAGGTAAGGAGAAGGTAGAGGAACCTAGCACTAAGAAGAAGGTGACTAGGAAGCAATCAAAAGGAAAGAAGAAGGTTGTAATAGAACCTGTTGTGGAAGAATTGTATGACACAGAATCTGAGAATGAGGAATTAGAAAAGGAAATGGATGAAGAATTAGAGGAAGTTGAAGAAGAAGAAGAGAGTGATGAGGAAGTTGATAAAGAGGAGGAAGAGCAAGCTAGAGGAGTAATTTTAGAAGAAATTGCTAGGCAGAAATATGCCAAACAAACCTCAGCATCAACCCAACAAGAAACCCCTATCACTTCACCAATTGCCAAAACACCCATCATCTCACCAAACCAAGAATCATCCTCTATCCCAAAATCACCATTACCCTCCCTCAATGATCCACCAGTCCTATCACAATCACCACCACAAACAACCCCTCCACCACCCTCTCCAAGAAATGAACCACAGAAACCAACTCACACAGAAAAACCAATCTCTGAACAAACCCTGTTATGCCAACAGAACAAACAGTACCTTCTGACCCAAGCAACATTATTTCTAATGTTGTATCTGCTCTTGAGAAAGAGTTTGTGCAGGAAAGAGAAGAAGAAGGACTCAACAAAGAAGACAAAGAAGAAGAAACATCTGCAAAGGAGCCTGTTGCTCAAACTGTTGAGATGCAGAGTGATGCTCCTGCATCACTTGCTGCTGCATCACAACAGGCAACAACTATGCATGATGAGGCAACTATCAAACTGGTTCTGGAGCAAATGGCTAAACAGAAGAGGGAAGCATTGCACAACACTCAGAAGTTCTTCAAGCAACCTGCAGGAAGGCAGGCAAAATTAACACCAAAGAGGAAGAAACCTGATGCAGTCAAGACTGATGCACCTGCATCAATTCTAGAACAAATTCCTGCAACTACACCAGAAGTAGGAGGTGCATCTCGCACTCTGAAGAAACACCAAGCAAGCCCAAGGAGAAGAAGCAGAAGGTGAAACACACTCCTCCATCCAGGCAAAGCACCAGAATTAGGAGTGGAGCAAAGAAATGAGTATCAATTTACAAGCTTTCACCTACTACTACTAATGCTTGTTTTGTTTTTCTATCTGAACTATTTCCCTGGTTGTACTAATCCCTCTCCCCTATTTTGAACAAATGATTTGTCTTTTCTGAACAAATTTGCAGTGAGGGCACTGCAACCCCTTAAGTTTGGGGGGGGGGATTTGCATGTTATGTTTAATTATGTTTGTTTCTATCTAATATGTTGTGTGTTTAATTAATATGTTTTAGATAGTAAATATATATGTTTTAAATAGTTTTTAGTTTGTTTAAATATTAGATGTACTTAACAAAATAGTATCTAAATATTTTAGTAGAAAAGATCAGTTTTTCAAAAATATGGTGAAAGCCCTATGGATGGAATTTCAATGATGAAAAAGAAAAAAAGAAGCCTTATTTCTCAGAAAAATCAAAATTATTTTTACTTCAACACTTCAAAACTGAGTTTGTGGAAAGAACCTTGCTATTTAAAAGATCAATCTGATGCAAGGGGAATTTTTGGTAAGCTTAGGTCAAAACAAAGCTTTACTAAAAAGAAAGAAGAGCTTAAAGAATTAAGTTTGGGGTGTTTTATGAAAACAAAGGCTGAATTTCAAAAGTATAAGAGTAAACAATGTAGAAAAAAATACAAAAAAGTGGACAAGCCATATCCTGAATCTTTTGAAACTATACCTGTGCCTAAGTACATGAATGCATCTGGAGGTCAAAGACCTGTGCCATGCAGGAATAAATGTATCTGGAGGATAGTTCAATAAATCGAACTCGTGCAAAGTGCAAAGAAAAAATATATGCATCCGGAGGTCAAAGACTGTGCCAAAGTGCATTTTCATCCGGAGGTCGATGAGAGGAAGGTAATATGAGCTAGAAAAAGAAAAGCATTATCGGTCAAATTTGCATCAATGTAAATCGTGATCAAGAAAAAGCAAAATGCAGAAAAAAATCAATGCACAAAAACACTTCAAAGAAGTATTTGCATCTGCTCAAAAGATCCACACAAAAAAATAGAAAAATGCATTGGCTCAAAAGCTTTGAAAGATTCAATCAAACCCTTTGCATTGGCCATTTTGGATATATTGTGGTATGTTTGATGTTTTTGTTCAGTGCAGTCTCAATGCTGTCTGCATCAATGCTCCTGCACTGATCCTGCATCAAAACTGCACTACTTGGTGAATAAGCAGCCTGTTTCATATACATCCACATGCAAAGTGATGACCTCCTGCTTGGTTCTCTGATGCCATCCAACCTTGTATAGTAGGCGCCTACCATTCACACATAGCTATAGGCATAGCTTTGAAGAGTCACCAACATAGGGACACTTGTTCTATCACCATGGAACCGCCCTATGTGATTAAGTCAAAGATTTCAACATGGATAAACCTCTGGAAAGCAACTACAGCTATGATCCACTCAAGATGACTTCAACATGAAGGAAGGAAGCACCTCACTTGAAGGCTATAAAAGGACCTCACATCTTCATTTGGAAATATATCACAATCCATAAGTTAGATCAAAATTTCAATATACATAGTTAGTTTTTATATTTTTAGAGGAAGAGGAAGGAATTCATAATTCCTCCTTAACTCATTTTCATAGTGTTTGTATAGTGCTAAGGAGTAATGCTAGTGCATTGCTAGAAGATTCATACAAAGGTTTTCAACATTTGTAACTTTACTCTTGTTGTTTCTCTTTTGTGATTTCTATATATATAAACATGGTCTATTCAGTTTATATATATCTTGCAATGTCTCTTGTTAGCTAAACCTTTCTTAGTTGGAATGTTCTAATCATTTAATGAGCTTTTAAGTAAGTATGTTGCATGTATGTATGTTTGTACTTTAGTTCTTGCTTGATAATCTTTTCAAAACTTATTTTAAACTTGATCACTTAGAATAAGTAGATTTGTAAATGACCGTAAATGACTTACAATTAAGAACTCAAGAACTAATATGGGTGAGTGTTTTACATAAAGAAAACTTTGTGAAAACCATGCTAAGTCCTAGACATAGGATAGTATAGTCCATAGGATAATTGTGGGTACTTAAAATACAAGAGTGAATTCACTTAAGCAAAGTGAATACTTGTTAGGAGGCAAGATTGGCACTAACACCCCTTTCTTTCTTGCATAGAACAAGGATCATAAGAGTGTAATGATACTCAAGAAAGTGACCGAAAGGCACATAGCTAATGCAATAAATCGCTCTGTTTGCATCACATACTGCATCATACACTTATAAGTAAATTACTTGATAAAGACATTCCAACTAGCTTTTCTCTTTTACACTATCAACATTTTTTACTTTGCTTTCTTTCTAACTTAGTTGTGATCATCAAACAAAATCCAAAATTATTTTGTTACTTAGTGACTTTACACTTTATTACTTTATATTATTTTAAAAGTGAGTTTTTCAATCTCTGTGGGTTCGATCTTTTTACTACTTGTTTTTGGACAGTGTATACTTGCACTCAAGTGTATGTGGCATTTCCACACACCAATACACTAGAATAAAAACACAAAATAGAGAAAAAAACACACACAGAGACACTGAAGCACAAGGAGATGGAAACAGAAACATAAATACACACAAACACAAACATACAAACACAAACACACACAGAAACACACGCAACACACAAAGAAAAAACAGCAAGCAGAAACACAAACACACTCAACACACAAACACAAACACACAGGAATGCAAACACACACAGAAATGCATAACACATATAAACACAACACACAGAGACATAGAGCAAGAAGAAAGTCTGAAAAAGAATCTAAGAGTTAGTAAAAAACAGAGGAAAAGAGAAGAGGAAGCTTACCCATCACCATGGCGAACCCGCCGCCGTCACTGCCGCCGTGGCCTTCGGCGAGCACCACAACGACGACACCACCATCAGGCACCACCAAACCTTCTCCAACCTCTTGTCTTCGCTCCAATCTCCTCCATCACTGCCGTGAGTTTCGCGAGCTCACCCCGTCGTCATCGCCGGCCACTAAACGGCCGGTCACCGTCGTCACTATGGTGTGGCTCCCTTTCTCTCAGCGTAGCTTCTCTCTCTCTCTCAAAAACGTTTCAGCTCTCTCTCTCTCGTTGTGAGCGGCACTGTGAGGGTGAGATTAGGGTTCACTAACCCATTTTGTTCCTTTATTTGCTTCTGTTTGTTTTTGATATATGTGGTTTCAATCTTTGTTTAAATTAATCAGATTCATCTTTGTACACCCACTTCCCTAATGTGCCCCCCCCCCAATTCAAGCCTTTTTTTTAACATGGACTAGCTCAACAAAAAAACGAGTTGGGCTTTACCAAGTGCACCCCCTGTTTATACTATCCCCTTTGCTGTTAATTACACCTCGTTTTACTATTTCACCCATTTTCTCGTTTTTTCTTAATTCTCAAAAAAAAACCAATTGCTCTTAAACAAAAACTTATAAATAAATATTTTCTTCTAAAATATAAATAAGGGATTAGGCCGGTTGTACAACTGGGTTAATCAGTGTCCTAGGACGAATGAGCTGTACAGTTCAAGAGTCATAGAATACCTACTCTAAAGTCAAACATTGTTAGTAATCCTGTGAAGCCTTTGCTTGCATGATTATTAACAGTGAAGTACTAGTGGTGATCACTTGGAGCCTTTGCTCAATTGATCATCGTGAATGCCTAATTTTCCTGAAGATTTTCACTAAACCAAAAACTTTGTTAATAGTCTTGCGAAGCATTTGCTTGCCTGATTATTAACAATGGAGTGCTAATGGCGGTCACTTGGAGCCTTTGCTCAATTGATCATCATGAAAGCTCGATTTTCACAATTAAACAAGATAAAAAACAAAAACCTTTCCATGACAACCAAGAACTACGTAGCTTTGAATTCTCCATCTCACCAGGAGATACGTAGGAGCGAGAGGCCAACTCTCGTCAAGCGCCAAAAATAAGAATTTTCATTAAGTTTTCTCATTCATCTTCAAACAAGAAATAAATAGGCAAATCTAGGTATTTTTCAAATCAAACGTTAAAACCACACACTTAATTAGAGGTTCCCTTTCGGTAGAAAGGACGTGTGCGGTGCTAGTACCTTCCTTACACGTAATCGACCCCCGAACCTATATCTCTAGTTTTTAAAAGACCATCCGCCTTGTCCAAAAGACCTTTTTTCAATGTTTTGGTCTTAAAATTAAAATATTGGTGGCGGCTTCAAAATCTTTCCACGTTGTACATCGAGAAACCCAAACAGGATTTTTCGGGGTGCAACACTAGTGGAAATGGCCCAAGACCGTGTCTCGGTCTGCAATTCTCGGCGACCGGCCGTATTTCTCGCAATGGCCAGGTCGCCCTAGTGGTATAAATACCATCTCCATCCATACTGTCAGGTACGCAATTCCTACCTTGTGATACCCTGCCCGTTGGTATACCTCTGACTAGAGCGTCAGAGTGTCTTTGCAGGTACCACCCGAGGAGCTCCAAGACCGGTCCTCATTCCTCTACAACGATCGGACGAAGGAGTAGCAGACAACAACACTTGGTGATCAAGGTACGATCATTGTTCACCCAATCAACTAATTGTTTCTAACATGGAACACTCTAAGGCTTCTCTCATCCCAATGTTACTTTATGCGAAACTTTTGGCAAAGTAGAAAACATAAAATGTAACAATTGCAAGTAGGCCATAATGGAGCTTAGCGATGGCAATGGGTACCCTATGGGCAGGGGACTATAGTGCCCGTACCCGAGCCCGAACATGTATGGGCAGGGCACTATAGTGCCCGCCTCCGTTGGTGTGAGGAAATTATATGCAAGTATACATAGTCACACAAGTAATAAAGTGATAAGAAAGGTCGAACCCACAGGGATTATGTATTGTAAATTTTTGTATATTAGAGTGTACACTTAGTGTGTCTACACTATGCATTATTTTGGTTTGGAGTTTTTCAAAGTAAAAACAATATAAACAGTAAAGAGTGTAAGGAATCAGTTAGATAAAGTAGTTGAGATGTTTTCACTAAGTAATTTACTTCTAAGTGTTATAGTGGAGTATGTAGTGTTTCCACACTGGATGCAATCAGCATCGATGTGTGCTGTCGAAGACTTTCTTCAGAGTTTTATTACAAGCTCTTATGATCTTTGTTTTTTACAGTAAAGAAAGGAGTATCAATACCTCTCTTGCCTCCTAACAATGATCCAAGTTGCAAAATAGGTTCACTCTTGTCTCTTAAGTTCCCATTGTATCACCCTAGGAACTATGTTATCATATGTCTAGGACTTAACATGGTTTTAACAATCAAATCTTTATTAAAACTAGTTCAACAAAGAAGTTGTTATAAACTCTTATACCTATTAATTATTGAGTTCATAAATGAAACCCATGTCTGCTGCCACAAGTGTAACCTATTCCAAAGTGATCAATTCCAGAATAAGTGTTGAAAGAAGTATCAGACAAGAATTAAAATGCATACACTACATAAATCATAATAACATACTCAGAAGTTCATTACAAAGTTATAACATCTCAACTTAAGGGAATTTAGCTCATGTTACTCATTATATAATAGAGAAAATCCGCAAAGAGCATAATCAAATGAGTAATATAGCAAAAGAACTTAAAAGGAGAGAGAATACTCGAATAGAAGATCTTTTGCATGAGTTTCCCAAGTTGAAGTACAATATGAGTTCCTTACACAAGTTTCCTTCAAGTAGAAATGAAGGAAGTGGTTGTCAAGCACCTCCTTACCTTCCTTCTCTTCAGAAACGTAAAGAAAAACTAAAACTAAACTAAACTAAACTAAAACTAAGTGATCCTTTCAGAAACAAATGAAGAAATACAATTGAAGGATTCAAGATTGTTGGTAGGTGAAGATATGGCTTCTATTCATAGGTTTGGAAGCTTTCCTCCCATGAGGGGTTTCTTTAGGCGCGTATCATTCAACTGAGGGGACCAACCTTGGATAAAATCAGACAACCAATGAAGCAAATAGCTCAGTTGTGGTCGCTTGCATGCGTAACATAAGGTGTGGTCCATTGGAGAAATGCCACATGTCTCTTTAGATAGATGAGCCTTGCAACTTGATTTTTATGTTTATCGCCGACTTCTGCAAGTGGCTCTGCTCCAGGTGACTAGGCATGACGTCACAATTCAAGTGTGGAAGCATCAAAATGGTCCTTGGATGTTTTGGTGCAAACTGCTAGATTCTGCAGGTGTAGGCAGTGTTTCCACTCCTAGAGTTGGCAGTGTTTCCACTCCTGGTGTTAGCAGTGTTTCCACTCCTGCAGTTGCTGCACTGAACAAAAACATCAAACCTAACAAGAAATGTGTATTTATGCCTAGTTACTTGTCCTAATCATTTGGATCTCTAAAATGTTGTTTCTTAATAAATATAAGCTATATTTATATATTAATGTACTTGAAAATAAACAATAACCTAAGTAAAAATTGATGAATAACTCTATATAAAATAGAGTTATCACACCCCCAAACTTAACTTGTTGCTTTTCCTCAAGTAACGACACAAGAAAAAAGAAGAAATAAAACACAAGACTTCCATGATTATGAAATCACCTCAACTCATGTTTTTCTAATTTTTTGCTTAAAGTGCGTATCTTGGATGAGCTTTAATTTTCAGGATTTTTCTAAACCTTTGTTTTTCTTTGAAACATTCAAAGCTATAAAAACTCATTTGTGTGAGTGTGTGTCCCATTGAGCTTCAATTGGTTCCATAACTAGATAAAGAGTTTCTCTTTGGCTTTTGAAAGATGTGGAACTCTTTTGGTCAACTTTAGAGAATTTTTCAAAATATGGATGAGACTAACAATTTCTTCAAGATTTAGGGGACTCTTAAGCACAACAAAGGGCTTTTGGTGTTTCAACTTGTTGAGCCAATTGTCTTATTTAGATTTTTGGTTTTTTTGTTGATGTAATGCAATGAGTGCAAATACATCATTTTTTAGTGTAATTTCTTTTTGATGTAGGTGTTGTAGGTACACTTTGTGTAGCTACTTTTGGTAACTCTTTGAGTATTTTGTAGCATACACTGCCCTCCTCACTGACCTCCACATGCATTTTCTCTTTTTTCTTTGGTTTGTTTTTCTTTTTCTTTTCTTTTTGAACTTTGTTCATTTTTCAAACCAATTGCACTTAAGGGACAGGTTCAGTTTATATGACTCAGGCAAGTGTAGCTTTTTGATCTTTGTGACACCTTTGAGAGTTTTGACACCCTTGGCATTAACTTTTCAAGTTTTCCACACTTTTGCCTTTGTATTCATTTGAATTTCCCCCAAACTTATTTCTTTATGCTCTTCTTTATTTTTAGTAAAAATCTAAATTTGACCTTAGTTTTCCAAAAATTCATTGGCTTTAGATAGCTTTTCTATCTAACATGGTTCTTTTCAAAAAACTCAATTTTGTTGTGTCAAAGAATTTATAACATTGATCATTTCTAGAAAATAAGGCTTTTCTTTTCCTTTTAAAATTTTTGCTCATTTGATACACTTACAATTTTTTTAGAAAAGCAATATGAATTGATCATGCTTCATAATCATTTAAGTCTAATACACACATGATGTACTTAATTTTTCTATTTTTTTTTTTGAAAATAATTTATCATGCTTTTTAAAGCTTTGTTAAGTACATCTAAAAGTACTAAAACATACTAATCTTGCATATTCACATACTACTATTCTATAACTACTAAAACACACATAACATATATTAATATTCACATAGTGCATACTTAATTTAAAAGACATACTATTCTCCACTCTCCCCAACATAAATATGAGCAGTGTCCCCACTGCTCTAAGTTGAGAATTTAAGGGAACCAAACATGGGAGATACAATTCAAAAGTATTCAAAACATCACACATAGTATTTGCACACATATTATAGGTAGATAGACATATTATAGTATTGAAACAACTTTTAAAAAGTATCCTTTTTACTCTTTTCTCCTGATTCTGGGACTGGTTCTGATAGGGACATGTTTGGCTCTCATCTTCTTTCGGTTGGCCTTAGCAGTAGTGGCATCAGCAGTTTGCACACCAGGATCCTCTACACATGCTTCAGGTACATCTGCAGGTGCAGGCACATCTAGTGTTGCCAATGTGGGAACTTCGGGTGTTGCCAGTGTAGGAACTCCAGGTGTTGGGACACCAATCTGCACTAGGGTTTGTTGAGCTTCTTGTTCAGGTTCCTCCTGTTGTTCTGCTGCTGCCTCAGTTGCTTTGTCACCTTCAGTGGTAGGTTCCTTCTCAGTTCTCTCCTTTTCTCCAGAAATTACTCCTTCAACCTGCACACCATAGAGGGAACTCATGGTCCACATCTTCTTTGTTGGAGTTGGCTTCTTTGTTTTCCTTTTGTAGCCAAGCAGCTCCTTCTTCTTATTTAAAGCCTTCAGGACTTCATGAATTGTTGCCTCTGGACTGGTCTCCATCACCTATGTTTTCAGTGTTTTTGCACTTGGTGTGGGAACTTCAGCTGCTTTGGTGACAGTTTCTTGTTGCTCTTCCATGACAGAATCTTTTTGGCCTTCTTCTTTCTCAGGCTCTTCAGTGAGTACCTGCATATTTTCTTTCTCAAAATCAATGTTAGTAGGCTCAATAGGTTCTGTTGGAAGGGTGGGAGATTTCTGGGTTGGGGTTGGTTCAATTTCTTTTGTGATTTGTTTTGGATTTTCAAATTGGGGAGCATTTTCTAATGGAGGGGTGGGTGATATTTGTGGTGAATGGTGGGTGGTGGGGGATGGAATGTTGGTTTGTGATGGTGGTGATAGTGTTTGTGGTTCATTTGTAGATTTTCTTCTTATTTCATACTTCTTCCTAGCACTAGCCTCCATGTTGTTACTGCCATTTTCATCACTTTCAGTTTCCTCCAAGGATTCTGACTCATCCTCCTCTACATCCTTTTCAATATGCTTCAAAGCCTGCTCTGCCTCTTCATCTACCTCAGTATCTTCCTCACTCACTATTTCTTGTTCTTCCTCCACTCTTTGTTTCTTTCCCTTTTTGTCTTTCTCAGCTTCTCTCTTTCTCTTCACTTTCTTTTCCTTCTCAACATTTACCCCTTCCTCTTCTTCTTCATCAATAATCCATTCAGGGAATATTGGGGCTTCTACTTCTTCCTCAGGGTCATTCAACTTCACTTTCAACCAACTATGCTGCTCTTTCTGAAATTTCCAGACTGCTTGGAGTTTCTGCATCAGGTGTTCCAACACCTCCTACTCTGCAGTATTCCTAACTCTAGCAGTTCTTAATCTTTCTCTTACATCTGCTGATAAACCACTAGGGGGTGTTTTCTTATAAACTTTTTCTAACTCAATAGCCACTACCCCTTGTTTTTGACATAATTCAGTGATTAAGCAAGGAAAATACAAAAAGCCAGAAGTTTTGGTTTGACATTCTAAAATTTCATTGGTGATCAACTTTCCTATATCCACATTATCTTAAGTCAAGATTGAATCTATGAGAATCAATCTATCCTTGGACAATGTAGATGTGTGTGAAGTGGGGAGAATAGATGTAGCAATAAAAAGGTGCCAGTTACCTAACTCAAGAACTAAATCACCAGTTTTAAGCTTAAATTCTGTGTTTGAGAATTTCTCCCATTGAGACCCTTCTACTGTGATTCTCTCCTTAATCCTAGTCATCTGTTTCTTACCATAAGTTTCTAATTTCTCCTCAAACTTGTTACCATGGTAGTTCAGATCATAATGCTTATTAATTCTAGTAGGATCAAAGAAGACTTTCTTACCTCTCACCTTGGAATAGAAGATTGTGCCTCCTCTTGTGTTCCGAATTCCAGAATAGAATTCTCGAACCAATGGCTCCAAGTAATATGCTCTGGTTTGCACAAATCTCTCCCAATGTAGATTGTTGACTGTGGAGAGGAATGAGTGATGGGCTTTTACAAAATTGAAGCCTTTTTCTGGTAGAAACTTCATATTCCGGAAATGTTCGCATCCTGGGATCATATCCATTGTTGCATGTGATTTTGACTTCCTTGATGTTGCAGGAGTTCCTGCACTTGATGCTTTCATCGAAGACTTTGAAGTCGATTGTTTCTTCACCATGATGCTCAATTGATGATTTTGGGATTCTTGAAATGTGATTGAAGATGAAGTTGATGTTTGAGAAAATAGGAATGATCGGTTTCGCAAGAGAATCAGAGAGTTAATTTTGTGAGAATGTGAGCGGTTAGTGTGATGAGAAAGAGTTAGTGGGAATGGTAGTTGGAAACTAGTCGTTAGGGTTATGTGGATGCCATGCAAACCAACACGTGTTGAGCTTACCCCTAACAACACATTACAATTTCATTTAAGCTTAATTCTGCACTAACTTATTGAGTTGGCAAGTGGATATTGTCATTCAAGCCTTTTCTTCATTTTGCTAAGATATGAACCATGGAGTGGGAAGTGTGTCAACATTAGGTGTGGAAACACTAGCAACTTTGTTGTCCTGTTTTTTCTACAAAACACACAAAACATTAATGTGCACAAAATAATAATATTAACTTTTTAAAATGATGGGTTGCCTCCCTCAAGCGCTTGTTTTAAGAGTCTTACAGCCTGACTATCTCCTTGTGTTTAGAGATTTTCAAAATGAGTGGTGATCTTATCTCTTTCTACATGTGCTCCATAATACATTTTTACTCTTTGGCCATTGACTTTGAAAGTGGTATCAGTGACCACATCATATAAATCAACTGCACCATGGGGGTAAATTTTGACTAGTTGGAATGGTTCTGACCATCTTGATCTTAATTTTCCAGGGAACAATTTCAACCTAGAATTATATAACAGAACCATTCCTCCTTCTTTAAGATCTCTTATTTGGATTTTTTTTATCATGCCACTCTTTGGTTTTTGCTTTATAAATTTCTGCATTCTCATAAGAGAAATGCCTAAATTCTTCTAATTCATTAAGCTCAAAAAACCTTTGCTCACCTGCCTTTTTGAGATCAAAATTTAACTTTTTGATAGCCCAATATGACTTGTTCTCTAATTCAACAGGGAGATGACATGCTTTACCATAAACTAACCTATAGGGGGACATACCTAATGGAGTTTTAAATGCAGTTCTATATGCCCATAATGCTTCATCTAAGTGTAAGGACCAATCTTTTCTATTTGGTCCAACCATTTTTTCAAGCATTCTTTTTATTTCCCTATTTGAAAGTTCAAACGTCCACTAGTTTGTGGATGATAGGCAGTAGCAATCTTATGTTTTACTCCATATTTTGCAAGAAGATTTTCAATGAGTTTATTGCAAAAATGTGAGCCTTCATCATTGATGATTGCTCTTGGAGTGCCAAACCTTGAAAAAATATTTCTTTGCAGAAATTTGCTAAATGATTTGGCATCATTATTTGGAAGTGCTACAACCTCAACCCATTTGGACACATAGTCTATAGCTACTAAGATATACTCATTGCCAAAAGAATGTGGAAAAGGACCCATGAAATCTGATCGTACCTTGACCAATGAAGAGTTGAAGTAGTTGTTGCTTCGTCAGATGGGCCGGTCGTTGAATGAGTGAAAGGACCGGTCCTGGCTTCACGCGTTGAGCACCTCGGGTGGTACCTGCAAAGACACTCCGACGATCTAGTGAGAGGTCGCTCGCGAATAGCACAAGGTTAGAGAACGTGCACGATACCATATGCGAATGGCGTATATATCGCGCGGTCCGACCGCTTTTGCGAGATTTTCGTGGCGAGAATTGCGCTCCAAGCGCGTGTTGGGCCGATCGACCGGGGTGGGCCGCGAGCTAATTCTTGCTGGCGCTTCGTATTTGCTGATACACCCAGGAACAAAATCCATGCCCCAAACATCAAAAAGTTCTATTTCTAGAATATTAGTCCTAGGCATTTCATGTCTATTAGATATATTACCACTTCTTTGACATTTATCACAGGTTTTGACCATATAATATGAATCTTTAAATAGAGTAGGCCAGAAATAACCTGATTGAAGTACCTTTGCTGTTGTTCTTTGACTTCCAAAGTGACCTCCATATGGTGCAGCATGACAATGCAGAAGCATTGCTTGCTGTTCTTCTTCTGGAATGCACTTTCTCATGATTTGATCTGGACACATCTTGAATAGGTGAGGATCATCCCAATAGTATTGCTTTACTATGTGGAAGAACCTTCTTCTTTGTTGGTAGCTCATTTCACTTGGTACAACTTTGCTCACAAGGAAGTTTACTATGTCTGCATACCATGGTGTTGAAGCATGAGGTGTGGCCACACTGAGTGTAGAAACACTGGCTGCATTTGTAACACCCTAAATGATTTAATTAAGTAATTGATTAAATTATTTAAAGTGTTGCACTAATTTTAATTAAATTAAATTATAATGTAGTATTTTATTTTAATTGAAGGGAGTGGTATTGGTAATACCGGGACTGCGAGTATTGGCCCAAGAGCCCAAGCCCAATGACTTAGGCTCCTAGGGTTGGTGCAATTCGCACCATTGCCAAAGAAAGAAAGAAAACGAAAGAGAGAAGAGAACGGTGCACCAAGAGAGAAGAAGAGAGAGCTTGATCGCACAAGGGAGAAAGGAAGAGAAGGAGCTCTGTTGCTGTGGTTTTGTAGCTGACTCGGTGGAAAGGGTTTTCTTCGGTGTTTTTCAAGGTAAGGGGAGTCTCACCTTATAATAGAGGATATAATAGGATGCATATAGATCATAGGGTACTTGTTTGATGTTAGAAATTGATGTTTGAACGATTGTTTGTTGGATTGAATTTGATTTGGGTATGGAAATCGATTGCATGCTTAGTGTTAGGGTTTATGTTGTGTTGATTTCGTGTTGATGTATGATTGGTTGTTTAAAATATGTAATTGATGTTGTTGGAATGATGAGATATGTTTTTGAGAGTGTATTGATGAATTAGTTTAAGAGAATTTGAAGAATTGGGGTTTTTGGGGTATGGGGCGCCAAGTTGCTGGGAAAATGGCGCCCTGTGCACTGTTGCAGTGTGTGTGTGTTTCGTGTTGTTGCACAGGCGCGCCAAATGCTTTCTGAAATGGCGCCACATGCACTTTGTGTCTTCTTTGTGCGGCGTGTGTGCAAGTGTCTGAGCGCCAAATCTTTGCCGCTTCGTAATGGCGCTGAGTGCGCTCAGTGTCTAAGACAAGGCGCCCGGTGTGGCGCCAAGTGAGCTGTGTGTGTTGTGTCTAGGTGCAGGGCGCCAAATGTGGCTGCCCAATGCGCCTGGTTGTGCCTGTTCTAAGTGCAGGGCGCCAAGTGGCTGCCCTGTGGCGCCTGTGTTGGCGCCAGGTTGCTGGTGATTTTTGGTGTCTAAGTACTGGGCGCCATTTTGGCTGCCCATGGCGCCTAGTGTGGCGCTAGTTAGCATAGCAGGGTGTGTCTGCGTGTGTGGTGGCGCAAACAGGCGCCAAATGGCCGCCCGTGCGCTGTGTTCTTCTTTGTGTCTAGCGGGCGCCAAATGTCTTTGCCACGTGGCGCTGGGAATGCGCCTGTGTCTCAGTTTGTGTCTTAGTTTGTGTCTAGGTCTGTGCTGCCCAGGGGGCGCCAGAATGCTGTGAAAAATGGCGCTTGTGTGGCTGTGTGCCACAGGGGGCGCCAAGTTGCTGGGGTTTTGGCGCCTATGTGCTGTGTTGCACAAGGGGGCGCCAGATTGTGGGGAAAATGGCGCCTGGTGCTGCCTTGTGCCTAAGTGTGTGTTGTTTTGGTCCCTAGGTGCTGGTTTGGTCCTAGGTGTGCTGTTTTGGTCCCTAGGTGCTGGTTTGGTCCTAGGTGTGCTGTTTTGGTCCCTAGGTGATGTTTTGGTCCTAGGAGTGTTGTTTTGGTCCCTAAGTGCTATTTTGGTCCTAAGTGGTGTTTAGGTCCTTGAGTGAGGTTTTAGTCCTCTAGTTGTGCTTAGTCCTTGGGACATGATTGATGATGATGACATGGGGAAATGAGCCATGGGGGCTAGGGCCATGAGGGCTAAACTGAAATTGACGATGAGGTGAGAAATGGTGTTAATGATGTGTATTTGTGCTTGTGGCATGTTCATGGAGTCTCATGCATACATTCGGCTGCGGTCGCGACGTATATTTGTTGATGATGATGATGCCATGGGGGCATGAGCCATGGGTGCTAAACTGTTGATGATGAGGTCATGGGGACCAATGGTACCACGTGCATAACTGCATTACATTGCATTCATTCTCATAAATGATATCTGAAGTGAATGTGACTGTTGTGAAATAACTTGTGATTGCTATGATTAATATATTACTTATTATAGTCTTTATTATGTGGTTTGCGACTCACCCCTTTCTATTGTTGTTTACCACAGGTAACCATGAGTGAAGACTTATCTCCTTCACTTTTCCCCGAGTCGGTCTGCTCTGATACGTAGCACCTAGGGGACGGGCTTAGGATACTAGTGGTATTCCTTTTTGCTGTTGAACTATATATGTGTTGTTTTAATGTTATTATGAGACCGTTGTTCGTCTCTTTGAGACTATAGTTATTTCCGCTGCGTAATGTTTATTTTTCTGGTGTGTGGATTTTATTGATAAAGTTTTGAGTATTCCATCCTATTGATGGGTGTTGCGTATTATAATGATGAAATAAAGGTTTTATGTTGATTTTGTTGTTGTTTGAACCGAAGTGATGTGTAGCATCCCATTGAAATAAATTTTTGAAACTCTGATTTTAATTATAAATTGCCGGGTAGAAATGGGGTGTTACATTAGTGGTATCAGAGCAAAAGTTCGGTCAGTCCGACCAAGTCTGTCTGTCTGTCATAGTGTGTTGTGACAACTAGGTACTGTTAGACTGGTTCTAAATTGTTGTTAATGCTGCAGTGCTAGGTTGATATGGCTAGGAGAGTTGATGCTGCTCTTGCTGAGGCTTTGCAAGCTATAGCTCAGGTTATGGGGAACCAGCAGAATGTTGGTGAGAATGCTGGGACTCGTAGTCTGGCTACATTTCAGAGGGAGAACCCTCCTACCTTCAAGGGGAGGTACAACCGAGATGGTGCTTTGGCATGGCTGAAGGAGATTGAGAGAATCTTCCGGGTGATGGATCGCAATGATGAGCGAAAGTCGTATGGCACGCATACTTTAGCGAGAGGAGGCCGATGGACCGTGGTTGTTAGAGGCGCAGAGATTAGGCACGCCAATGAAGTCATTACTTGGGCGTGTGTTCGGCGGAGTTCTTGAGGAAGTACTTTCCGAGGATGTTAGGGAAAGAAAAGATGGAGTTCCTTGAGCTGAAGCATGGGAACATGACTGTCACTGAGTATGCTGCCAAGTTCACAGAATTGGCTAAGTTTTATCCCTACTATACTGAGGCTGGTTCTGAATTCTCAAAGTGCATCAAATTTGAGAATGGGTTGAGGGCTGATATCAAGCAAGCTATTGGGTATCGTAAAAATCGGGCGTTCTTGATCCGATTGATCTAGCTGCGCAGATCTATGAGGAGGACAACAATGCTCGCTCTAGAGTCATGAGAGACCAGGAGGAGTAAATTCTAGAATAGGGGTGTAAGCCATATGAGGTGTCTGTAGCCGAGAGAGGTAACAGAGGTATCTTTGGTGGTAGCAGTCACCGATGGTAAGAGGTCCACGATGGCAAGAAGCCAAGTGGGGGAGATGCTCCCACTAACATTGTGTGTTTCAAGTGTGGCAAGCCGGGTCACAAGAGATTTGATTGCAAGACTGGGGTAAGAATATGTTTCCGTTGTGGGAAAGAAGGTCACATGGCATCCAATTGTGATCGCAAGGAGGCAGTGTGTTTCAATTGTGGTGAATCGGGTCACTTTAGCTCCAAGTGTACCAAACCGAAGTAGGAGAGGTCCAGTGGAAGAGTGTTTGCACTAGCAGGTTCAGAGGAGGCCAATGAGATTAGAGGTACTTGCTTTATTAATGGTACCCCTTTAGTTGCTATTGTTGATACTGGTGCTACGCACTAGTTTATTGTTGCTGTTTGTGCTGAAAAGTTAAATTTAGTGTTAACTTCTATGAAGAGGGGGAATGGTTATCGACACTCCAGCTAAGGGTTCGGTGACTACCTCTCTATTGTGTGCCAAGTGTCCTCTGTCAATCTTCGGCAGAGATTTTCTGGTTGATCTTATCTGTTAGCCTTTGGGTGGGTTGGACGTCATTCTTGGTATGGACTGGTTAGTAGATAACCATGTGCACGCCAACCGCTTTCAAAGAAGTTCATTAGTTTCCTTCCTCCAGAAGAGGAAGAGTCTATTTTGTTGTCTGCGGGTCAGCTGCATAAGTTTATGAAGGAGGGTGGTCATTTGTTTGCTTTGATGGCATCTATGTTTGCTGAGAACCAAGTTGTGGTTGAAGGGTTGCAGGTGGTGTGTGAGTTCCCTGAAGTTTTTCCTGATGAGATTCCTAGTGTGCCACCAGAGAGGGAAGTAGAGTTTGGGATTGATCTTGTGCCTGGTACTAGGCTTGTGTCTATGGCACCGTACAGGATGTCAGCTTCTGAGTTATCTGAATTGAAGAAGCAGCTGGAAGAGTTACTTGAGAAGAAATTTGTGAGGCCTAGTGTGTCACCATGGGGAGCTCCAGTATTGTTAGTGAAATAGAAGGATGGGAGTATGAGACTCTGTGTGGATTATAGGCAGCTGAATAAGGTAACTATCAAAAATAAGTATCCTCTCCCGAGAATTGATGATCTGATGGACCAGCTGGTAGGTGCTAAGGTGTTTAGCAAGATTGATTTGAGGTCAGGTTATCATCAGATTAAAGTGAAAGATGAAGATATCTAGAAGACAGCGTTCAGAACGAGGTATGGGCATTATGAATACTCTGTAATGTCGTTTGGTGTCACCAATGCACCAGGGGTGTTTATGGAGTACATGAACCGTATTTTCCATAACTACTTGGATCGGTTTGTGGTGGTTTCAATAGATGACATTCTGGTGTACTCTAAGTCTGAGGAGGAGCATGCAGAGCACTTGAGGTTGGTGCTTGAGGTGTTGAAAGAGAAAAAGCTTTATGCTAAGTTGTCAAAGTGTGAGTTCTGGCTGAATGAGGTAAGCTTCTTGGGTCATATTATCTCTGGTGATGGTATAGCTGTAGACCCAACCAAGGTAGATGCAGTGTTGCTGTGGGAGAGCCCAAAGTCAGTGACTGAGATCAGAAGTTTCTTGGGGTTGGTTGGTTACTATAGGAGGTTCATTGAGGGTTTCTCTAAGCTAGCCCTTCCGTTGACTCAATTGACGTGTAAGGGAAAAGCTTTTGTGTGGGATGCCAAGTGTGAAGAGAGCTTCAATGAGTTGAAGAGGAGGTTGACAACATCTCCAGTGTTAGTGTTGCCTGTGCCGGATCAACCATTCGTAGTGTATTGTGATGCTTCCAAGATGGGTTTGGGAGGTGTGTTGATGCAGGATGGGAAGGTAGTAGCTTATGCGTCCAGACAGTTGAGGACACATGAGAAGAACTACCCTACTCATGATTTGGAGCTGGCTGCCATTGTGTTTGTGCTGAAGATTTGGAGGCACTATCTCTATGGTACTAGGTTTGAGGTAATCAGTGACCACAAGAGTTTGAGATACTTGTTTGATCAGAAGGAGCTGAATATGAGACAGAGGCGTTGGTTAGAGCTGCTGAAAGACTATGATTTCGGCTTGAACTATCATCCCGGCAAAGCTAATGTCGTGGCTGATGCTTTAAGTCGGAAGACTTTGCATATGTCAGCAATGATGGTGAAGGAGTTGGAGTTGATTGAGCAATTCCGTGATTTGAGCTTGGTTTGTGAAGTAACACCACAGAGTGTTAGACTGGGTATGCTGAGGATTGGTAATGACTTCTTGGTTAGTATCAGAGACGCCCAGAAGTTGGATGTGAAGCTGGTGGATTTGTTGGTTGCAGGTGATCAAGTCGTGGATGGGGTTTGTGTTGGATTCCTGTGGGTGTCTTTGATTCGGGGGCGTAACTGCGGTCCCGATGATACTGATATGAAGAGAATGATACTTGAGGAGAGCCATAAGAGCAAGCTGAGTATTCATCCAGGGGCTACGAAAATGTATCATGATTGGAAGAAGTTGTTTTGGTGGCCTAGTATGAAGAAGGATGTAGCACAGTTTGTGTATGCCTGTTTGACTTGCCAGAAGTCAAAGATTGAGCACCAGAAGCCTGCATGGTTGATGCAACCATTAGAGGTTCCAGAATGGAAATGGGATAGCATTTCCATGGATTTTGTGACTGGGTTGCCAAACACTGTGAGGGGATTTGACTCTATTTGGGTGATTGTGGATAGGTTGACTAAGTCTGCTCATTTCATTCCTATCAACATCATTTATCCGGTGTCGAGGTTGGCTGAGATATACATTCAGGTCATTGTGAAGCTGCATGGTGTCCCGAAGAGCATTGTGTCTGACAGAGACCCTAGGTTCACTTCGGATTTTTGGAGGAGCTTGCAGGAGGCATTGGGGTCCAGATTGAGGTTGAGTTTAGCTTATCATCCTCAGACTGATGGGCAGACAGAGAGAACCATCCAGTCATTGGAGGACCTATTGAGGTCATGTGTTCTAGAGCAGGGAGGTGTGTGGGATACACATCTCCCATTGATTGAGTTCAATTACAACAACAGTTACCATTCGAGCATAGGAATGGCTCCTTTCGAGGCATTGTATGGGCGGAGGTGTAGGACTCCGTTGTGTTGGCATGAGTCTGGTGAGAGTGTTGTGCTTGGACCTGAGGTTGTTCGGGAAACTACAGAGAAGGTGAAATTGATCAGGGAAAAAATGAAAGAGTCGCAGAGTCGACAGAAGAGTTACCATGATAGGAGGAGGAAAGACTTAGAATTTCAGGCTGGCGAGCATGTTTTCTTGAGGGTCACGCCTACGACTGGTGTTGGGCGTGCTCTGAAAGCAAAGAAGTTGACTCCTAGATTTATTGGACCGTGCTGCATCACCGGAGGTTGGAAAGGTTGCTTATAGGGTGGCCTTGCCGCCTAATCTTTCGAACTTGCATGCCTGGTTCACCTGTCACCACTTCCGGAGTATTTTACCAGCCCCGTCTCGTGATTCACATGGATGATGTGGAGGTATACGTGAGAATCTCACTGTGGAGACTATGCCAGTGAGGATTGATGATAGAGAAGTGAAGGTGCTGAGAGGGAAGGACATTGCCTTGGTCAAAGTAGTTTGGTTGGGAGCTGCTGGTGAGAGTATGACTTGGGAGCTGGAGAGCAAGATGCGAGAGTCTTATCCAGAGCTTTTTGACTCAGGTATGAATTTCGAGGACGAAATTTCCTAAGTGGGGGAGACTTGTAACACTTTAAATGATTTAATTAAGTAATTGATTAAATTATTTAAAGTGTTGCACTAATTTTAATTAAATTAAATTATAATGTAGTATTTTATTTTAATTGAAGGGAGTGGTATTGGTAATACCGGGACTGCGAGTATTGGCCCAAGAGCCCAAGCCCAATGACTTAGGCTCCTAGGGTTGGTGCAATTCGCACCATTTGCCAAAGAAAGAAAGAAAACGAAAGAGAGAAGAGAACGGCGCACCAAGAGAGAAGAAGAGAGAGCTTGATCGCACAAGGGAGAAAGGAAGAGAAGGAGCTCTGTTGCTGTGGTTTTGTAGCTGACTCGGTGGAAAGGGTTTTCTTCGGTGTTTTTCAAGGTAAGGGGAGTCTCACCTCATAATAGAGGATATAATAGGTGTCACTATGCCTCTCAAACACGTATCATTTCATCAACATAGTCATTAAATAGTTAATTAAACAATAACAACTCCAACTCCGCCCCCTAGGTGTCACGGTATCAGAGAGCGACTCAAAACATCCCAACAGCTAAACAAAGAAGGCAGCAGGACCTTCACTGCGCGATTACTGCGGCGTTGCCACAATAGAGCAACATTCCAAGCGAGAAGGGTGAGAATTTCAATAAAACATAATTAGATACATAGTAGAGAAATGAGAGCGAGCAATCACACAAGATATCATCATCATCGCTACATCATAAACACACAACACCACTCCAATCACAAACAAAGAACCATTCACAGTTATGATTATGTATGAGAGTGCAACCCCCACCAGGGCATATGCATGATGGTACCATATTCATCACAATTAAGAGGCCGAAGCCTATTCTTCACTGGAGGCCGAAGCCTATTCTTCGCAAGAGGCCGAAGCCTATTCTTCACATTTATGCACATGCCATGAGGTCCTATATACACATGTGCATTTCATCAAAATACTCACCTGGAGTACTCACCATCATCATCATAAAACACTCATGGAGTGTATTCGTCGCAATTCATCACAAACAAACAACAGCATTATTAAAACTATACTCATAGAGTATATTCTTCACAAAACATCACAAGTCATATCACAATATCATAATCACTCGTAGAGTGAACTCATCACCTTTCACACAAATCATACTACAACACCATCCTAATTATACTCATAGGGAACATTTACATGACTCATCAAAACCATACACACCACATCATTTAAGGTATATATATTTTTCTGGTTATCTTTTGGTTTAGTGTGTTATAAAATAGTGAACTGATCGATGACTATGGGATTACTCGGTAATCGATACTACTTGCAATGAGCATTGGCCACCTTTTGCAAGGCTCTTAGTGATGCCCTTGTAAATACACCATGAAAGAAATTCGGCCTTAGTGGTAAACCACAATCTAGCCATAGTCAATCTGCACACTAATAGTATAACATTTCATTCTTACATCAGTTACCACAAAACAGTTTATTTTTGCCTTAAAAGTAGAATATTCAGTTAGGCCTCTGAATAAGCTTTCCAACGCATCTTAGAACACCTCAATCGGGTTCCCGTTCTCAAGATATGAATTTTTTCAAAAACGTGAAGAAACAGTGATCGATTATGAAAGCAAGTAATTGATTATTGACTCTACATTTTGAAAGCAAGTAATCGATTATGGACTCTATATTTGAAAGCAAGCAATCAATTCCTCTACAATTTGAAAGCAAGCAATCGATTCTTCTATAATTTGAAAGCAAGCAATTGATTCCTCTATATGTTTTAAAAGCAAGCAATCGATTCTTCTATATGTTTTAAAAGCAAGCAATCGATTCTTCTATATGTTTTAAAAGCAAGCAATCGATTCCTCTATATGTTTTAAAAGCAAGCAATCGATTTGGACTCTACCTTTTGAAAGCAAACAATCGATTATTGGCTCTATATTTGAAAGCAAGAAATCGATTTCTAAGACACACACACAATAAGAACCTTACGCTTTACAACAAAACACACAAAGAATCATGCATTACAAACATCATCAAAATTCATCAACATCATCCGTGTTCATCACCTACTCAATCATCTCAAAAACAATCAAGATCATCAATTGATATCATCACACACTCAATCAACAACATAGCCCTATTCTCCTACATAAACTATTATGTTAAACCAAATACTCCCTTACCTTGAGAATTTCGATGTTCCTAAGCAAAGGTTAAGAGAATCACGTGCAAGAACCCAAAGAACCCCGAACGAACGCCTCCTTCCTCCTTCGAAACCGTAATCTCGCTCACCTTCTTGATCAACGAGGAATCAATACAATGGAGTAAGGATCGAATGATACAACACAATGGAAAAGAGAAGCAACGGCATAGAACTCTTACCAAGCGAAACTTGAGATGATTCCTCTTCTTTCTCCCTTCTTAGCGTAGCGCTTCTCCTTCTTCTCTCTCAATTCTGATTTCAGTTTCCTTTCTCTCTCTCAATTCGCAGCTCTCTCAAATTTTTGCACAAATGAGAGAGTTGTGCTAGACTCCTAGGGTTTAAGCAGTGGGCTCAGTGACCACTGGTGTAACGCCCCAAAATAATTTAATTAATTACTTAATTAAGTTATTTGAGGGTTACAATATTTACTTGAATGGAAATAATTAAATTGAAGTGGTTTTATTGCAGGAGGTGTATTGAATTAAAAAGAGTGGTGTGATTAGGGCCCAACCCACTAGTTGGCCCAATCACTATGCATGACCTAAATGGGTCTCCAATTGAGACGCTCATCATCACCGAAAGAAAGAAAAATCGCGACAGAGAGGTTGAGAGAGAGAGAGAGGAGCGACGAAGGAAGAAGAAGAAGAAAAGGGAGGATTTTTCTTCTCAAGCTTCATAGGTAACGAATTGAATTCTTTTCCTTCCTCCATTTTTTTCCTCCTTTTACTTCAAGCGTATGATTCCAATCCTTTTTCTGTTTTGCTGCTCCTCCTTGCGTTCAAGAAGAGAGGGAAGCCACGGTTTTGGAGGGAGAGAGGAGAAGCTTGCTTTGTGGTGGTTCCAGTGCTAGTGATTTCGATTTCTTCAATCCTTCAAGGTATGGGGGCTCTTTCTATACATATAATACTCTTTAGGATTTGTGTTGTATGTAGGCTAGGTGTTGAGGGTGTTGAATGATTAATTGTAATTGTGAAACTATCCTTGTTGTCATGTTTGATGCCTGATTTAAATGCTATGTGTTGCTGATGGTTGGAAGTGATATGTGATTGAATTGTGTATGTGAAATGATTGTGAGAACTCCCCAATAGAGTGAAGTGTGTGAACATGTTAGTTGTAGAATAATCATAGAGAGGTTTAATGAATTGTTGGTAGTATGGGTGAATTAAGTATGAAGAATTGTGAGTAATTGGTGTTGTGAAGTGTTAGAGGAATTATGCAAGAGGGAGGGGTTTCCTACGGCCTAGGCGCCAATTGCCTAGCAATCTGGCGCCCATGACAGTGTGTGTGTGTTGGGAGTGCGTGGTGCAGGCCACAGGGCGCCAAATGGGCAGCCCTGATGCGCCTGTGTTCGGTTTGGATAGGCTGTGTGTGTGTGTGTTTCGGTTTAGTGTGCTGGGGGAAGGGAGGGCGCCAAGTGCTGGGAAGGTTGGCGCTGTCCGTGCATTCTTTATTCTTTGATGCATTCTTTGCCGCTTTGCGTGGAGTGTGTGCGGGAAGGTGGGCGCCAACTTGCGGTCAATTAGCGCCAGTTCTTTGGGTGCGACTTGCTGTGTGTGTTGTGCAGGCCACAGGGCGCCAAATGGGCAGCCCTGGTGCGCCTGTGTCTGATTTCTGTGCGTGTGTGTCTGAGCAGGGCGCCAAAATGTGGCTGCCTGCGTGTCCGTGTGCGCCCGGGCCAGTGCAATGCGTGTGTGTGTGCGTGTGTCTTGGAGTGCGGGCGCCAAATGCGCCGAATGTAGTGCGCCGGTTGAAGCTGAGTTGTGCGTGGGTGTGTGAGTGTGTTACGGTGGGGCGCCAAAGTGGCTGCCCCATGGCGCCAAGTGGCGCTGAGTGTGGTTCCTAGGTGTATTGTGGTCCCTAGGGTGTTAGTTGGTCCAACTCTCGTGTGGTGGAGTGATTGTGAGCTAAAATATTAACGTGAGGTATAAATTAAATTGTAACTAAGCGAGTGTGAAAGCGGTGTGGGACTTCGGTCCAAAAAGCGATGAGACGCACCTCAAGGCTAATTTGTTGGTGAGATGGAGATGAGTTAATAACTGAAAAATGGTGAGCCTAATAAGTTGTGGCAATATGTGTGTTTGTGGTGCATTGACATAGAGCCTCATGATGCATATGCATAAAGCGATGTGTAGGCTTCGGCCAAAGCGACGTGGGACTCCGGTCCAAAGCGATGAGTGCCCTCAAGGCAAATAGTGGTGATGAAGGATCCTCATGCATGTTGCATACATGCATAAAAATCATACCATGTTAATGAATTTATTGATGATGTGTTGATAATGCGGTGAATTAGTAATGTTTGTTGCCTTGCCCATATGTAATGCCTATCCTATCTATTATTATTTGTATAAAAGACTCACCCTACTGCGTCGTGTTGCCTCGTATGTCGGCAACTGCAGTACCCGCAGTGAGTGCATTCTTATGCCTGGTCTTCTAGTAGTCATGTCTCACTCGATATGTAGCACCGGGGAGGCGTGAGTCGTCTTTTTTATTTATCATCTGATGCTTTAGACTTTTATTAATGATGTACTAAGTATAATATTAAACTTAGTGATTCTTCCGCTGTGTTGGAGATGTTAATTCTATTTTGGTGCTGTAAACTAAAACAGGTGTTGTGGGCCATCCCCAAACTAATGTGCTGCGTATCATATTAATGTTTTATTGGTTTTTCGTGTTATGTGACTATAATTTGGAAATTTCGTAAGCGTTGGAATGTGACATTTCCCTTCAATGATTTTATTTTCGAAAACTCTGATGACATAAATATAAATAATAGTTGTTTAGAAAGGGGGTGTTACATTAGTGGTATCAGAGCTGAAGTTTGGTCTGTCCGACCAAGTGTCTAATTGTTGTGTCTGTTGTGCCTAATGAAGTGAGGAGTCAACTTCTTTGATTTCAGCGCACGCCCGACACCAGTCATAGGTGTGACCCTCAAGAACACGTGGTCACCCGCCTCAAACTCTAAATCCTTCCTTCTCTTATCATGGTAGCTCTTCTGTCTACTCTGAGACGCTTTCATTTTCTCTCGGATCATCTTCACTTTCTCAGTGGTTTCCCTAACCAGCTCAGGTCCAAGCACTAAACTTTCCCCAGTCTCATACCAACATACCGGAGTCCTACACCTCCGACCATACAATGCCTCAAACGGTGCCATCCCGATACTTGAGTGATAACTATTGTTGTATGTAAACTCGATCAAGGGAAGATGAGCATCCCACGCACCTCCCTGCTCTAGAACACACGACCTCAACAGATCCTCCAATGATTGAATTGTCCTCTTTGTCTGCCCGTCAGTTTGAGGATGATAAGCCTCTCGACCTCAATTTCGCACTCCAACTCCTTCTCGCAAACTACTCCAAAATTCAAGTAAACCTTGGATCTCTATCCACACAATGCACAAAGGAACACCATGCGACTTCACGATCACCGAATGTAGATTTCAGCCAATCTCGACACCTCTGATACTTAATACCGATAGGGATAAAATGAGCCGACTTCGTCAATCTGGCCCACCACTACCCAAATCGAATCATGTCCTCTCACCGTATTGGGTAACCCAGTCACAAAATCCATGGAGATACTATCCCACTTCCACTGTGGGACATTCAACGGTTGCATCATTCCCGCAGGCTTCTGATGCTCGACCTTCGACTTCTGACAGGTCAAACACGAGTACACGAACCGCGCCACATCTCGCTTCAATCCAGGCCACGTAAAATCTTTTCGAGATCTTGATACATTTTTGTTGCTCCTGATGGATACTCAAACACTCTTGTGGCCTCCTCGAGGATCGCTTCCTCATTTCTTCATCTTCGAACACAAATTCTCCTCGATATCTCAACACATTCTCGCGCATCTATCTCAAAGTCCTCATTCCCGGATCGACCAATCCCCTCATCAAATCAACCAATTTCACGTCTAACTTCTGCGCTTCACTGATACTAGTCATAAAATCATTGCCAATTTTCAACATGCCCAACCGGACACTCTGAGGTGTGACTTCACAAACTAAACTCATGTCCCTGAATTGCTCAATCAATTCAAGCTCTCTAGCCATCAATGCCGACATATGCAAAGTCTTCCTCAAAGCATCTCGCAACCACATTAGCTTTACGGGTGATAACTCAATTCAAAATCATAATCTTTCAATAGTTCCAACCACCGTGCTGCCTCATATTCAATTCTTTACGATCGAACAGATATCGTGTAGACTCTTGTGGTCACTAAACACCTCAAATCTCGATCCATACAAGTAGTGCCTCCAGATTTTCAATGTAAATACCACAAAGAAGAAGTTCTAGATCATGAGTAGGGTAATTCTTCTCATGAGTCCTTAATTGCCTCGACGCATAAGCGACCACCTTCCCATTCTGCATAAGCACGCCACCCAAACCCATCTTGGAAGCATCACAGTATACTACAAACGGGTCGACCGAACTAGGTAATGTCAACACTGGAGATGTAGTCAATCTTCTTTTCACTCATTGAAGCTTTCTTCACATCGGTCATCCCAAACAAAAGCTTTGCCCTTGCAAGTTAATTGGGTCAATGGCGAGAGCCAACTTCAAAATCCTCAATGAATCTTCTATAATAGCCACTAATCCCGAAAAACTCCTTATTTCATGAATCGACTTTGGAGAATCCCACCGCAACAACAAGCAATCAACTTTGGAAGGGTCCACCGCAATCCCTTCACTAGAAATCACATGACCGAGAAAATCGACCTTTTCAACCAAAACTCACACTTGGACAACTTGGCATATAACTTTCGACTCCTCGTAATTTCTAGCACCAACCTCGGATGTTCCGCATGCTGCTCTCTTCTCGACTTAGAGTAAATCGTAATGTCATCAATGAAAACCACCACAAACTTGTCCAAGTACTCCCGAAAAATTTGGTTCATGTATCCCATGAATACTCCCTGTGCATTAGTCACACCGAAAGGCATAACGGAATACTCATAGTGTCCATATCTTGTCCTAAATGCCGTCTTCTAACATCTTCATCCTTGACCTTGATCCGGTGATAACCGGACCTTAAGTCAATCTTGCTAAATACTTTAGCACCCACTAATTGATCCATCAAGTCATCAATCCTCGCAACGGGGTACTTATTCTTGATTGTAACTTTGTTCAACCGACGGTAGTCTACACACAACCTCATACTCCCATCTTTCTTTTCACTAGCAAAGACTTTGAGCTCCCAAGGTGACACACTCGGTCTCACAAACTTCTTTTCTAACAAATCTTCAAGTTGCTTTTTCAATTCGCGCCTTCTCGGATGCAGACATTCTATATGGTGCCATAGAACGGGCTTAGTGCCGGGAACCAGTGTCAATAGTAAACGCCACCTCTCTCTCTCGTGGTACGTCCGGAATCTCATCGTGGAACACCTCGTAAAACTCACGCACTACCGCAATTCATCAACCTTCGCTTGGCTCTCGGCATTCAACGATGCTAATAGAGAAAAAACAAATGAACCTCTTCTCTCATCATCCCGTGTAGTGACCAGAGATAGCAAAACTGCACTTCTCTTGGTAAGCAAAACTCACGGACCTTTCACGACAATTAATATGAACATGGTTATCAACTAACCACCCATACCTGCATGACATCCATACCATTCAACGGCAAACAAATTAGATCAACCAAAAATTCTTTACCATACATAGATACAAGGCATTTAGCACAAACAACGGAGGTAGTCACCGAACCCCTTAGCCGAGTATCGATAACCATCTCCTCAACATATCGGATAACACAAGGCTTAAGTTCTCAACACATGCAAAGAAGAATAAAACTATGGGTAGCACCAAAGATCAACAATAGCAACAAGAGGAGTATTATTGATATAGCACGTACCTCGAATCTCGTTCACCACGTCGGACATTCGACTAGAGCAAAAACTTTCCCATACGACTTCTCTTTCTTGGGTTTAGGACACGTGTGTCGACGCGTGACCACTCTCTTCACAATTGAAGCATACCACATCCTTCTTATCACGGTTGAAGGACATGTGCCCTCCTTCCCACACTTATAACATCTCTTCTTCTCCTCCTGTTTGGGCAATCTGGACTCTTATGGCTCGCTTTCCCACACGTGTAACAAGTAACACCGGTCGCAAAGATCTCCCCCACTTCGCTTAGACCCACCAACAAATTTACCAACAGACTTCCCTTGCTTTACCAAAGAGCACCTCATGGGGCTTACCCCACCCGAAAAATTCTTTTGCTTTTCCTCATAGCTCTGGAGAAGGCATTATTGTCTTCTTCAAAATTCCAACACTATTAACCAACAATGGGAACACATGGATCTCGCTGATACCCTATGGCTCTCTTAATGTCAGCACGCAACCCGTTTTCAAACTTGATACATTTGGAGAACTCAGCCCCCTCTCCGTCATAATGAGGATAAAACTTAGACAGCTCAGTGAACTTTGCAGCATACTCAGTGACAGTCATGCTACCTTGCTCAAGTCTCAGGAACTCAACCTCCTTCTTCCCGCGGACATCCTCTGGATAGTACTTTCTCTTGAATTCCCTCTCAAACACCGCCTAAGTAACCTCCTCATTGGCAGTCGTCAACCCCTGACTAGTTGCCCTCCACCAATCATAAGCCTCTTTCTTCAACATGTGTGTGCCATAACGAACTTTCTGAGCATCAGTGCAATCCATAACACGGAAGATCCGCTCCATCTCACTTAGCCACTCAAGGGCACCATCAGGATTATACCCGCCTTCAAAAGTAGGAGGGTTCTCACGCTGGAACGTAGCCAAACTACGCGTTCCATCACCAATAGCATTGGGTATGTTACCCACAACTCCAAAGAATAGCTCGCAAGGCGCCAAAGCAAGTGCGAAGATCGTTCGCCCCCGCCATTCTAGCACTGCAACAGAAACAAAAATCAGAAACGAGTAACACAACTCAAATGTTACTCAACTTGACGACTCAACCACCGGCCGGACAGACCGAACTGCTCTGATACCACTAATGTAACACCCCTTTCTACCCCTTTAATTCACACGTCATTATCATAGAAATCTCTTTTTCAAAAAACTCATTTAATTAGTAGAAAGGAAATGCCACATCATCATTAATAAAACTCATCATCCGCACCATCAAAGTTTGTGCCAAAAACACAATCGTCATGAAATTTAAACTTCAAAATTAATCTCGTCGCAGCGGAAATAAAACAACAGCTCACTATGCCTCTCAAACACGTATCATTTCATCAACATAGTCATTAAATAGTTAATTAAACAATAACAACTCCAACTCCGCCCCCCTAGGTGTCACGGTATCAGAGAGCGACTCAAAACATCCCAACAAATAAACAAAGAAGCGCAAGGACCTTCACTCGCGGTTACTGCAGCTGCGTTGCCACAATAGAGCAACATTCCAAGCGAAAGGGTGAGAATTTCAATAAAACATAATTAGATACATAGTAGAGAAATGAGAGCGAGCAATCACACAAGATCATCATCATCGCTACATCATAAACACACAACACCACTCCAATCACAAACAAAGAACCATTCACGCTTATGATTATGTATGAGAGTGCAACCCCACTGTGGCATATGCATGATGGTACCATATTCATCACAATTAAGAGGCGGCAAGCCTATTCTTCACCTGGAGGCCAAGCCTATTCTTCGCAAAGAGGTCGAAGCCTATTCTTCACATTTATGCACATGCCATGAGGTCCTATATACACATGTGCATTTCATCAAAATACTCACCTGGAGTACTCACCATCATCATCATAAAACACTCATGGAGTGTATTCGTCGCAATTCATCACAAACAAACAACAGCATTATTAAAACTATACTCATAGAGTATATTCTTCACAAAACATCACAAGTCATATCACAATATCATAATCACTGTGAGAGTGAACTCATCACCTTTCACACAAATCATACTACAACACCATCCTAATTATACTCATAGGGAACATTTACATGAACTCATCAAAACCATACACACCACATCATTTAAGGTATATATATTTTTCGGTTATCTTTTGGTTTAGTGTGTTATAAAATAGTGAACTGACTGACTATGGGATTACTCAGGTAACTGATACTACTTGCAACAGGCATTGGCCACCTTTTGCAAGGCTCTTAGTGATGCCCTTGTAAATACACCAGTGAAAGAAATTCTGGCCTTAGTGGTAAACCACAATCTAGCCATAGTCAATCTGCACACTAATAGTATAACATTTCATTCTTACATCAGTTACCACAAAACAGTTTATTTTTGCCTTAAAAGTAGAATATTCAGTTAGGCCTCTGAATAAGCTTTCCAACGCATCTTAGAACACCTCAATCGGGTTCCCGGTTCTCAAGATATGAATTTTTTCAAAAACGTGAAGAAACAGTGATCGATTATGAAAGCAAGTAATTGATTATTGACTCTACATTTTGAAAGCAAGTAATCGATTATGGACTCTATATTTGAAAGCAAGCAATCAATTCCTCTACAATTTGAAAGCAAGCAATCGATTCTTCTATAATTTGAAAGCAAGCAATTGATTCCTCTATATGTTTTAAAAGCAAGCAATCGATTCTTCTATATGTTTTAAAAGCAAGCAATCGATTCTTCTATATGTTTTAAAAGCAAGCAATCGATTCCTCTATATGTTTTAAAAGCAAGCAATCGATTTGGACTCTACCTTTTGAAAGCAAACAATCGATTATTGGCTCTATATTTGAAAGCAAGAAATCGATTTCTAAGACACACACAGCAGCAACCTTACGCTTTACAACAAAACACACAGCAATCATGCATTACAAACATCATCAAAATTCATCAACATCATCCAGGTTCATCACCTACTCAATCATCTCAAAAACAATCAAGATCATCAATTGATATCATCACACACTCAATCAACAACATAGCCCTATTCTCCTACATAAACTATTATGTTAAACTGAAATACTCCCCTTACCTTGAGAATTTCGATGTTCCGGAAGCAAAGGTTAAGAGAATCACGTGCAGAACCCAAAGAACCCCGAACGAACGTCTCCTTCCTCCTTCGAAACCGTAATCTCGCTCACCTTCTTGATCAACGAGGAATCAATACAATGGAGTAAGGATCGAATGATACAACACAATGGAAAAGAGAAGCAACGGCATAGAACTCTTACCAAGCGAAACTTGAGATGATTCCTCTTCTTTCTCCCTTCTTAGCGTAGCGCTTCTCCTTCTTCTCTCTCAATTCTGATTTCAGTTTCCTTTCTCTCTCTCAATTCGCAGCTCTCTCAAATTTTTGCACAAATGAGAGAGTTGTGCTTAGACTCCTAGGGTTTAAGCGGTGGGCTCGGTGACCACTGGGCCTCCACCACAACACCCCCTTCTATTACTCGATCCATCTCCCGAATAACACATTTATTTTTCTCGATCAATCACATCTCTAATGAACTTAATAATTCAATTAAACAATTTAATTAAATTATTTCCGGGGTATTACAACTTCATGTGACATCTGGGGCTGAGGAGGGCGGGAGTGATCGCCGGTGCCCAAAAAGGTGGCATGGCAAAGAGCGGCTTCTGGCAGCTTCAAAGCGAAGGGGCACGTGAATGAACCGAATACGCACCGGAATGAGAGGGATCATGAGGTCGTGCGGTATGGGGTATGCATAGTTGAAGGAAGGCTTAAAAGAATTGATTTGAACTACCTATACCAACAAGGTGCATCTTCTTTTCGGAGCTCATCCCATAAGAACTCCATAGTTAAGCGTGCTTGGCTTGGAGTAGTAGTGGGATGGGTGACCTTCTGAAAGTTTCTGGAAAGCATGCAAGTGAGGACAAAACATCTTTGAAAAGACTCGTGTTGGTTCGTTCGTGGGGCGATCGGCGCTCGAAGCGATGCAGGATGTTACATGTGGCGCAAAGACGGGCGCCAAATGGCTGCCCCGTGTGCGCCTATGTTGCTGCTCGTGTCTGCAGGGCGCCAAATGTCTTTGCCCATGGCGCTGAGGAATGCGCTTCGTGTGCGAGATCGTGTCTCGCCAGTGTCTTAGTTTGTGTCTCAGGTGCATGCTTTGCCCGGGCGCGCGTAATCTTTGTGAAAATGGCGCCTGTGTGGTTGTGTGCCACAGGGGGCGCCAAGTTGTTGGGGTTTTGGCGCCTATGTGCTGTGTTGCACAAGGGGGCGCCAGATTGTGGGGAAAATGGCGCTGTGCCGCCTTTGTGCCTGTGCCTAAGTGTGTCTTTATTTTGGTCCCTAGGTGCTGGTTTGGTCCTAGGTGTGCTGTTTTGGTCCCTAGGTGCTGGTTTGGTCCTAGGTGTGCTGTTTTGGTCCCTAGGTGATGTTTTGGTCCTAGGAGTGTTGTTTTGGCCCCTAAGTGCTATTTTGGTCCTAAGTGGTGTTTAGGTCCTTGAGTGAGGTTTTATTCCTCTAGTTGTGCTTAGTCCTTGGGACATGATTGATGATGATGCCATGGGGGCATGAGCCATGGGGGCTAGGGTCATGGGGGCTAAACTGAAATTGACGATGAGGTGAGAAATGGTGTTAATGATGTGTATTTGTGCTTGTGGCATGTTCATGGAGTCTCATGCATACATTCGGCTGCGGTCGCGACGTATATTTGTTGATGATGATGATGCCATGGGGGATAAACTGTTGATGATGAGGTCATGGGGACCAATGGTACCACATGCATAACTGCATTACATTGCATTCATTCTCATAAATGATATCTGAAGTGAATGTGACTGTTGTGAAATAACTTGTGATTGCTATGATTAATATATTACTTATTATAGTCTTTATTATGTGGTTTGAGACTCACCCCTTTCTGTTGTTGTTTACCACAGGTAACCATGAGTGAAGGCTTATCTCCTTCACTTTTCCCCGAGTCGGTCTGCTCTGATACGTAGCACCTAGGGGACGGGCTTAGGATACTAGTGTTATTCCTTTTTGCTGTTGAACTATATATGTGTTGTTTTAATGTTATTATGAGACCGTTGTTCGTCTCTTTGAGACTATAGTTATTTCCGCTGCGTAATGTTTATTTTTCTGGTGCGTGGATTTTATTGATAAAGTTTTGAGTATTCCATCCCATTGATGGGTGTTGCGTATTATAATGATGAAATAAAGGTTTTATGTTGATTTTGTTGTTGTTTGAACCGAAGTGATGTGTAGCATCCCATTAAAATAAATTTTTGAAACTCTGATTTTAATTATAAATTGCCGGGTAGAAATGGGGTGTTACAGCATTCATGGTAATTGCTAGTACTTTCTCATCAGGGAAACTTTCCTTGATTTCTTCATTTGTACCTGCATTCTCACTTTCAAGTCTAGAGAGATGACCAGCCACTTGGTTCTCTACTCCTTTCTTATCTCTAATCTCAAGATCAAATTCTTGAAGGAGGAGAACCCATCTAATTAACCTTGGTTTTGCATCTTTTTTGGAAATTAGATACTTGATGGCAGAATGATCAGTGTACACAATTACTTTGGTGCCAACCAAGTTTGATCTAAATTTCTCAAAAGCAAAAACCACTGATAATAGTTCTTTCTCTGTTACAGTGTAGTTCATTTGAGCCTCTATGAGTGTTTTGCCAGCATAATATATAGTATGGAACACTTTGTTATGTCTTTGCCCTAGGACTGCTCCTAATGCAAAATCACTAGCATCACACATGAGCTCAAAAGGCTTACTCCAGTCTGGAGTCACTACAATTGGTGCTGTCACATATGCCTTTTTAAGTTTTTTAAAAGCTTCTATACAAGAGTCATCAAAGTTGAAATGCTCATGTTGCAAAAGCATACACAATGGTTTTGAGATTTTTGAAAAATCTTTGATAAATCTCTTATAGAACCCTGCATGTCCTAAAAAACTTCTAATCCCTTTGATTATTGATGGAGGTGGTAGTTTCTCAATTACCTCAATCTTTGCCCTATCCACTTCAAGACCTTTTTTAGATATTTTATGACCAAGCACAATGCCTTCTTTAACCATGAAATGACATTTTTCCCAATTAAGTACTGAGTTAGTGTCTTCACACCTTTGAATAATTTTTTTCTAAGTTTGAAAGACACAAGGAGTATGTGTCTCCAAATACAGAAAAGTCATCCATGAATACTTCCATTGATTGCTCAATGAAGTCAGAGAAAATTGACATCATGCATCTTTGAAAGGTGGCAGGTGCATTACAAAGTCCAAAAGGCATCCTTCTAAAAGAGAAAGTGTCATAGGGACAAGTAAAGGTGGTTTTCTGTTGATCCTTAGGTTCAATTGCTATTTGATTATATCCTGAATAACCATCTAAGAAGCAATAGAATTCCTTTTGATCTATAAAGGGTAAGGGAAAATGATATTTCTTTGTGGCTTTATTGAGTTTTCTGTAATCCATACAGATTCTCCACCCTGTTATAGTTCTTGTGGGGATTAGTTCATTATTCTCATTGGCTATTACTGTTACTCCACCCTTCTTAGGAACACATTGCACAGGACTAACCCATGCACTATCTGAAATGGGGTAGATAATATTCTTAACAACCTCTTTCATGATGGGATTTAATCTTCTCTGCCTTTCTATGCTGTTTTTAGAATTTTCTTCTAAAATTATCCTATGCATGCATATGGAGGGGCTAATCCCTTTTATATCAGACATTTGCCAACCTATAGCTTTTCTATGTTTTTTCAAGGTGTTAATTAAATCTAGCTCTTGTTCTATAGATAGATCAGAAGCTGTGATTACAGTAAGTGTATTATTTTCACTTAGAAAAACATATTTCAAATGTTTTGGCAATTCTTTCAATTTTAGCTTAGGAGGTTGTTTTACAGAAGGTAAATTTTCTTTAAGGTTGGGATCTTCTAAATTAAGAGATTCAAAAGTTCTAGCCCATACCTTAGGTGTAGCTTGTTCCTTGGGCAATATGCTTTCTTCAATAAACTCCTCTTCTGGCAATGCAGAAACTTTAGGTGTTAGTGCATTGGCAAGGTGATCATACTGCTTGTGGAACTGTTTCTCTACCAAATGATCAAGAGACAATGATGAACACTCTTCATTTTCCTTTGCAGGATATTTCAAAGCATTCAAGACATTGAACTTTACTTCATGATCATTCACTCTCATGGTTAGCTCTCCTCTTTGCACATCTATCAGTGTTTTCCCTGTTGCCAATGGTCTTCCCAGTATGACTGGTACTTCTTCATCTGCAATAAAATCAAGTATAACAAAATCTGCAGGAAACACAAATTTGTCAACTTGGACTAATATATCCTCAATAATTCCTTCTGGATAGGCTAATGATATATCTGCCAAAGACAGTGTCAATGTGGTAGGCTTAGCACTTCCAATCCCTAGCTTTGTGAAAATAGATTTAGGCATCAAATTGATGCTTGCACCTAAATCACACAATGTTCTTCCTGTATAGAACTTACCTATTGAGAAAGGAATTGTAAAGCTACTTGGATCTTTTAGCTTCCTTGGAATTTTGTTTTGCAAAATCAGACTACATTTTTTGACATAACAACTGTTTCAAATGCCCCTAGTCTTTTTCTTTTAGAAAGCACATCTTTCATAAATTTAGCATAATTTGACATTTGTTGAAGTGCTTCTATTAAAGGAACATTAATATGCAGTTGTTTTAACACATCTAGAAATTTACTAAATTGCTTTTCCTCGTGCATTTTTTTTAATCTTTGAGGAAAAGGAGGAGGAGGGTATTCATGTACTAACCTTGGAGTTGGAAGTGTAGGAACATCAGGTGTTTCTACACCTTGAGAATTTTTTTCATTTTTATTTTTTTCTCCCTTCTCTGTACCTTCAAGCTCATAAGGTTCTGCTAAATCCTTGCCACTTCTCAAGGAGATGGCTTTGACCTGTTCCTTACCTTGCCTTTGAGGGGTTGAAGCTTCTGTGTTTGATGGCAAAGTACCTGTTGGTCTTTGCTGCAAAGCAGTTGCTAATTGCCCTACTTGATTCTCTAGATTCTTAATTGATACATCATGAGCTTGCCTAGCAGTTCTAGTTTCACTAATGAATGATCTAAGCAATCCTTCTAGAGAATTATCATTGGCTGGTGGATTTGGTCTTGGATTTTGAGATTGCAATCCAGGAGGAGTACTTGGTGCAGGTGCACTTTGTGCAGGTGCATTGGAATTGTTCCACCTAAAATTTGGGTGGTTCTTCCATCCTGGATTATAGGTATTAGAGTAAGGGTTATTATTTTTGTTGTAACCAACATAATTGACAGAGACAGGGTTGCTAGGACACTCTTCATATAGATGGCCTCCCCCACAATAGACACAACTTGTAGTTCTTGGAAGGGCTTGCTCTATAGCTGCTGCAGTGTTTTCTTTAGGTGTGGCTACACTTGATGTAGGTGCACTAGTGCACTGTTTGATCAAGTTGGTTAAGGAGGCTACTTGAGTAGATAGGGCTGATATGTCATTAATCTCATGTACCCCAGAAGTTCTCTTTTGGGCACTCACCCTCTCAGTAGGCCAACTAGAACCATTTGTAGCTATTTTATCAATAAGATCACATGCTTCATTATAAGACATATTCAAAAGAACACCACCACCGATGCATCAAGCATCACTCTGGTTTGGGGTTCTAGACCATTGTAAAAAGTTTCCATTTGTATAATGACAGGTAAACCATGATGTGGACACTTTCTTAAAAGCTCCTTCCATCTTTCCCATGCTTCAAACAATGATTCAAATTCTTTTTGCCTAAAAGATGTAATATCATGTCTCATCCTAGCATTTTTAACTGGAGGAAAATATTTACTTAATAATTTTTCAGCTTGCTCATTCCATGTATGAATAGAATTGGGCTCCATAGAGTTTAGCCATGATTTAGCCCTATCTTTCAAAGGAATATGGAAATAACTTAAGTCTAAATGCATCCTCACTAATACCAGGTATGATAAAGTTACTACATACTTCTATGAATTGCTTTAATTGTTCATGGGGATCCTCATGTGGGGATCCACCAAATTGACCAATTGTTTGTAACATTTGAAACATCATAGGTTTAAATTCAAAATGGGCAGCATTAATATTAGGCCTAGCAATGCTAGATCAGATATGTTGTTTGATCATATTGGGCATAGTCCTCATAGGCCTATCCCTATCATTAATCATACCTATTGGTCCCATTTGAATGAACTGTTGTCTGTGATCTTCCTCACCTTCAGGTTGTGGATGTTGAGAATTAGGTCCTCCTCTTACTGAGGCATCATCACTATGGTGAGACATATTTCTGCAGTCTTGTAGTCTAAGCAATCTCCTAAATCTTCTTTCAATTTCTGGATCACAATCAAAGTCTGGTGGTCTATTCCTGGGCATAAATTAACTAGTGTTTCCACACTGAGTGTTTCTGCACTAAAAGGTTTCTGCACAGAAAAACATAATACCAGTAGTACTAATATATATTATAACACTAAATTAACAATCTAAACTACAAAATTTTACTATAATCCCCAGCAACGGCGCCAAAAACTTGGTGTGAGGAAATTATATGCAAGTATACATAGTCACACAAGTAATAAAGTGATAAGAAAGGTCGAACCCACAGGGATTATATATTGTAAATTTTTGTATATTAGAGTGTACACTTAGTGTGTCTACACTATGCACTATTTTGGATTGGAGTTTTTCAAAGTAAAAACAGTATAAACAGTAAAGAGTGTAAGGAATCAGTTAGATAAAGTAGTTGAGATGTTTTCACTAAGTAATTTACTTCTAAGTGTTATAGTGGAGTATGTAGTGTTTCCACACTGGATGCAGCTGCATCAGTATGTGTCTGTCAGCACTTTCTTTAGAGTTTTATTACAAGCTCTTATGATCTTTGTTTTTTACAGTAAAGAAAGGAGTATCAATACCTCTCTTGCCTCCTAACAATGATCAAACTTGCTAAATAGGTTCACTCTTGTCTCTTAAGTTCCCACTGTATCACCCTAGGAACTATGTTATCCTATGTCTAGGACTTAACATGGTTTTAACAATCAAATCTTTATTAAAACTAGTTCAACAAAGAAGTTGTTATAAACTCTTATTCCTATTAATTCTTGAGTTCATAAATGTGACTCATGTCTGCTGCCACAAGTGTAACCTATTCCAAAGTGATCAATTCCAGAATAAGTGTTGAAAGAAGTATCACACAAGAATTAAAATGCATACACTACATAAATCATAATAACATACTCAGAAGTTCATTACAAAGTTATAACATCTCAACTTAAGGGAATTTAGCTCATGTTACTCATTATATAATAGAGAAAATCTTGCAAAGAGCATAATCAAATGAGTAATATAGCAAAAGAACTTAAAAGGAGAGAGATTACTCGAATATAAGATCTTTTGCATGAGTTTCCCAAGTTGAAGTACAATATGAGTTCCTTACACAAGTTTCCTTCAAGTAGAAGTGAAGGGAGTGGTTGTCAAGCACCTCCTTACATTCATTCTCTTCGGAAACGTAAATAAAAACTAAAACTAAACTAAACTAAACTAAAACTAAGTGATCATTTAAGAAACAAATGAAGAAATACAATTGAAGGATTCAGGATTGTTGGTAGGTGAAGATATGGCTTCTATTTATAGGCTTGGAAGCTTTCCTCCCTTGAGGGGTTTCTTTAGGCGCGTATGATTCAACTGAGGGGACCAACCTTGGATAAAATCAGACAACCAATGAAGCAAATAGCTCAGTTGTGGTCGCTTGCATGCATAACATAAGGTGTGGTCCATTGGAGAAGTGCCACATGTCTCTTTAGATAGATGAGCCTTGCAACTTGATTTTTATGTTTATCGCCGACTTCTGCAAGTGGCTCTGCTCCAGGTGACTAGGCATGACGTCACAATTCAAGTGTGGAAGCATCAAAATGGTCCTTGGATGTTTTGGTGTAAACTGCTAGATTCTGCAGGTGTAGACAGTGTTTCCACTCCTAGAGTTGGCAGTGTTTCCACTCCTGGTGTTAGCAGTGTTTCCACTCCTGCACTTGCTGCACTGAACAAAAACATCAAACTTAACAAGAAATGTGTATTTATGCCTAGTTACTTGTCCTAATTATTTGGATCTCTAAAATGTTGTTTCTTAATAAATAAGTTATATTTATATATTAATGTACTTGAAAATAAACAATAACCTAAGTAAAAATAGATGAATAACTCTATATAAAATAGAGTTATCACCTAATTACACACACTTTAACAATAAAAAATAACGAATAACATAAAAAGCATTATAATTCAATTTAAAGAGTCATTATTTTTTTATATCTACTAATTCAAATATTAAACACAATAATATTTAGTGAACTAACAACCTAATATAATGTTTTTTTTTTCAGTTTTTTTTGAAAATTTTAAGTATAAAATACAATATAACAAATTTACTTGATTTAAGAATACAGGGAGTAAACACGTTTTACCTCCAATATTTTAAATGAATACAAAAACTTTTATAATAACTACAAATGTAAATAAGTTAAAAATATGGTATTTATTTAATGCTTAAATAAAATTGTGTCAAACCTTCATTATTCTATTATTTTCACTACGAAATTCTAAGTTTATTAGACCTTCTTTTTGTTCCTAATTCGATTGCTCAAAAACTATTTTCGGTTAGTATGACTGATGCTTACTATCTATCTAATCTAATATCTATTTATACAAACAAACAACTTACAAAATTACAATTTTAGACATCTTACTTTTTTGACACATCACCACTTTTGTTTTATTTATCATTTTTTAATTCTACTTTCTATTTCTTTCTCACTCAATCTCTTTCAATCTCACATTTCCCAATATTTCTTATTTCTTACGCATCTATTATTAGTGGCCCCACACCATTTATTTAAAAATATTTTTTTCTCAATTTTTTTAATCCACTATATAATCTAATTTAATCTAATCTAATATCTATTTATCTAATATCTATTTATACAAACAAACAACTTACAAAATTACAATTTTAGACATCTTACTTTTTTGACACATCACCACTTTTGTTTTATTTATCATTTTTTAATTCTACTTTCTCTTTCTTTCTCACTCAATCTCTTTCAATCTCACATTTCCCAATATTTCTTACTTCTTACACATCTATTATTAGTGGTCCCACACCCTTTATTTAAAAATATTTTTTTCCCAATTTTTTTAATCCACTATATAATCTAATTTAATCTAATCTAATATCTAATCTAATATCTATTTATACAAACAAACAACTTACAAAATTACAATTTTAGACATCTTACTTTTTTGACACATCACCACTTTTGTTTTATTTATCATTTTGTAATTCTACTTTCTCTTTCTTTCTCACTCAATCTCTTTCAATCTCACATTTCCCAATATTTCTTACGTCTTACACATCTATTATTAGTGGTCCCACACCCTTTATTTAAAAATATTTTTTTCCCAATTTTTTTAATCCACTATATAATCTAATATAATTAAATTAATATTAAATAACCTACAATTTACTCCAATTTAGCATCTAACCTAATATCTATTTATCTATTTATACAAACAAACAACACTTAATCTATTTATACAAACAAACCACATTTAAATTACTCAAACAAGCCTCCCTATTTACTTGCCAATTCACCTGACTAAGGACAACATTGTAATTTACTATCATACTTTTATCAAATTTCTTCTCTCAATGCATTTTCTTCTCACTCCCACTTTTTTTCAACTTTCATTTTTTTTTCTTTCAAAATTCAAATTAAACTCACCAACTTTCTTTACTCACTATCTACTGATGACTATTTCAACTACGGATTAATATTTAAAACACGGGATAACTGTACTGATATATAAAAAATATTGGATAACTATCCTGATATATAAAAAACACGGGATAATTGCACTGATATCTAATATCTATTTATACAAACAAATAACTTACCAAATTACAATTTTAGACATCTTGCTTTTTTTTGACACATCACTACTTTTGTTTTATTTATCAATTTTTAATTCTACTTTATTTTCCTTTCTCACTCACTCTCTTTCAATTTCACATTTCCCAATATTTCTGACTTCTTACACATCTATTATTAGTGACCCCCACACCATTTATTTAAAGATATTTCTTTTCCCATTTTTTTTTTTAACTTTCCCCTCTTTTTTTAAAAAAAAAAAATCGAAATTCAAATCAAATCTACTAATAAACTAAAATAATCAATCTAAACTACGAGATAACTTCACTAATATATAAAAATACGGGATAACTTCACTGATATATAAAAAAGCACGATATTAATATATATATATATATATATATATATATATATATATATATATATATATATATATATATATATATATATATATAAAAACTTATTGACTATTTCAACTAATGATTAATATTTAAAACACGGGATAATCAGATCGATATATAAAAAACACGGGATAACTATACTTGATATATAAAAAAACACGGATAATCGTGATCGATATATAAAAACACTTCATCAAATATTTGATAATCTACCATCTATCGTTACTGTCTACTATAATCTATTAATCAACTAAAAATAATCAATTGAAACTATGAGATTACTTCACTGATATATTAAAAAATACGTGATAACTTTATTGAAATATAAAAAACATGGGATAATTGCATTGATGCATGTAAAAACACGAGATAGCTGCACTAATATATAAAAAAACACGGGATAACAACACTGACACTAATATATGAAAGAACACTGGATAAATGCACAGATTGTTTTTAAATGATACTTTTACATTTTTAGATTTTAATATTTATCTAATTTTTTATTTGAGAGTCATTTTTTAACTACTTTAAATTTGTCTTTTTTTACACGAGGTGTTGTCCAGACTATTTAAATTATGTCTAAGTTCGTTCATGAAAAGAATATGGTAGCACCCGTGCGTATGCACGGGTATCCTACTAGTATGTTCATAAAATCTTTAGTTTCTCATTTTAACGTCACTTCCTGTAACACGATAAGGCTTAAATTTAAATCATCTTCAAAAATCAATATTCAATCACTTAAATTGGACACAAAATATTGTGGGTCATGCAACATGCAAACTTGAACTATTTGTGAACACTAAAACGTGACTAATCACCACATCAATAAACTGTTTGATATATACTACACTCTCAATATTCCAATTATTCCCAATCTACTTCATCCCCCACTATGGTTGTTATATACTCCTTCCGTCCCACTTTGTTTGCAGTTTAAGGTTTTGACACATCCTTTAAGAAAAAAGATTGAGAGTTTAGATTTTTTTAAAAGTGTTGTATAATTTACAATTTAATCATTTTTCTCTCTACATAGATAAATGTGAATCCTTTATTAAATAGAAAAAGTTGTCATGATTAATAGGGGTTTAAGTGGAAAATAACAATAAAAGATTCATTGGAAATCTAAATCCACAATAAATTTGGGACAAATTGAATTTACTAAAACAACAAACAATTTGTGACAGAAGTAGTAGTATCCATGCTAATAATGCATATACGACTTTCTAATGTTTTTCTTAGATAAAAAAATTACCCTTATTTGAATTCAAATAAATATTATTCAACCATTTATTTTTTTAGGTGAAATTTCTTAATGGTTAATCCTAGTAATTCCAATGCTATTATTGTTTTATACTTTTAGTTGCTATATAGTTAATCCTAGTAATTCCAATGCTATTATTGTTTTATACTTTTATTTTGAATATATCAAGAGTTTTTAAAGTAAAAATTTGTTAAAAATGCTTTATAAAAAATCTATTTTAAAAAGCAAGTGAAAAATCTTATTGAAATTGAAATGTTAAAAATATATAAGTTTTTTGTTCGAAAACTTTGAAAAAAAATATTCAGGCGGGCCGGACCGCCAACCCGCCAGTCCATCACTTAGTGGGCCGGGCCAGTCTTTTGAACTCGCCGTTTTTGGCGGGCCAACTCGCCCCGCCCCATTTTTAGCAGGCCGAAGACAAAACGGGCCGGGTTGCCCCGGTCAGACCGTTTTGCCATCCCTAATATATATCACTTAAAATATATACTACTATATATTGCATAAAGTTAATAAAACAATTTTCAACAAAGGTGGTTTCCAAACATTCACATGTCAAATCTGCTGAAATAGTAACACAACTAGTAGGATACCCGTGCATACGCACGGGTGCTAACGAACTTAGACATAATTTAAATAGTCTGAACAACACCTCGTGAAAAAAAGACAAATTTAAAGTAGTTAAAAAAAAGAGTCTCAAATAAAAAATTAGATAAATATTAAAATCTAAAAATGTAAGAGTATCATTTAAAAACAATCTGTGCATTTATCCCGTGTTCTTTTATATATTAGTGCCAGTGTTGTTATCCCGTGTTTTTTTATATATCAGTGCAGCTATCTAATGTTTTTACATACATCATTGTAATTATCTCGTGTTTTTTTATATTTCAATAAAGTTATCACGTGTTTTTTAATATATCAGTGAAGTTATCTCATAGTTTCAATTGATTATTTTAGTTGATAAATAGATTATAGTAGACAGTAACAAATAGATGGTTGATTATCAAATATTTCAGTGAAGTGTTTTTTATATATCAGTGCAGTTATCCCGTGTTTTTATACATATCATTGCAGTTAAATCTCGTGTATTTTTTTTACATATTAGTATAGCTATCCCATGTTTTTTTATATATCAGTGCGGTTATCTCATAGTTTCAATTGATTATTTTAGTTTATTACTACATTATAGTAGATAGTAAAAGATAGATTATCAAATATATCAGTGCAGTTATCCCGTGTTTTTTTATATATCAGTATAGTTATCCCGTGTTTTTTTATATATCAGTATAGTTATCCCGTGTTTTAAATATTAATCAGTAGTTGAAATAGTCATTAAGTTTTCCTTTTTTTATATATTAATATCGTGGTTTTTTATATATCAGTGAAGCTATCCCGTGTTTTTATATATTAGTGAAGTTATCTCGTATTTTAGATTGATTATTTTAGTTTATTAGTAGATTTGATTTGATTTTTGAATTTTTTTTTTAAAAAAGAGGAAAGTTAAAAAAATTAGAGTGAGAAGAAAGTGCATTGGGAGAAGAAATTTGAAAAAAAAATGTTATAGTAAATTACAATGTTGCCCTTAGTTAGATGTGCTGTCAAATAAATAGGAAAACTTGTTTGAGTAATTTAAATATGGTTTGTTTGTATAAATAGATATTAGATTAGTAGATAGTGGGTAAAGATAGTTGGTGAGTTTGATTTGAATTTTGAATTTTGAGAAAAAAAGTAAGAGAAAGTAGGAAAAAAGTGGGAGTGAGAAGAAAATGCATTGAGAGAAGAAATTTGATAAAAGTATGATAGTAAATTAAAATGTTGTCCATAGTCAGATGAATTGTCAAGTAAATAGGGAGGCTTGATTGAGTAATTTAAATGTGGTTTGTTTGTATAAATAGATTAAATGTGGTTTGTTTGTATAAATAGATATTATGTTAGATAGTAAATAAGAGTAAATTGTAGATAATTTAATATTAATTTAATTATATTATTAGATTTTATAATGGATTAAAAAAATTGGGAAAAGAAATATTTTTAAATAAAGGGTGTGGGGCCACTAATAATAGATGTGTAAGAAGTAATAAATATTGGGAAATGTGAGATTGAAAGAGAGTGAGTGAGAAAGAAAGAGAAAATAGAATTAAAAAATGATAAATAAACAAAAGTGGTGATATGTCAAAAAAGTAAGATGTCTAAAATTGTAATTTTATAAGTTGTTTGTTTGTATAAATAGATAGATATTAGATTACTATTCACCCAATCAACTAACTGTTTCTAACATGGAACACTCTAAGGCTTCTCTCATCCCAATGTTACTTTATGCGAAACTTTTGGCAAAGCAGAAAACACCAAATGTAACCACTGCAAGTGGGCCATAATGGAGCCTAGCGATGGCCCACATATTAGCATACAGATTAGTTCACAGTAGTTTCAATATTTCATTCAGCAATCTGGAACCCGTACCACGTACCAAATCGAAAACCGTATTATTTGACTACAATTAGATTAAACTCTTTTGCTGGACATTTAATTGACATCCTATAGTGGTTTTTGTTATATAAGATTGGGTATACACAAAGACAACATCCCAAAATACAAATTGAAAGTAAAATACCTTAAGCCTTAATACTCATACCTGTTCAGTGAGTAATGGAAAAGAAAGATGATTCGGTTACACATTTTTCATTATAATTTAAAACATATTAAACATTTAACTAATTTGCTACGCATACCACAAATCCACCGATGTCATTCTCAGAAAATTGTTTTCTTCGAAAATTGGCAACCAACCAATGAGCTCAACAAAAGACATGTCCATCAATGTCTTTCACTAAAAAAATGAATCTGCGATTCTCAACGGGTATTTCCAATGTTATGGGATAGTTCTGAGGAAATTGATTTTCTTCGTAAATAGTCAGCCACCCAAGGAGCTCAACATTGCCATTGACCAAAGGACTTTCAAGGAGCAAAACACAATCCCAATGGTGGCCCAATACATCAATCAAAATAACTTATGTGTCACGTTTTTCTGGGAACACAACTTCATAATAATCCAAAGGCAGGTGCTAAAAAAATAACAAAGTTTAAAAGGGTTTACATAGGAAAAAATTAACAAAATTTTGAGAAGTAAAAGTTAAAAACGATTACCAAATGAGGAGTTGAGACATCAAAATAAGTCAAATTTACAGTGAGCTTCAACACCGATATAGGTTTTTTGGCAAAGGTCATTATCGGTTGAAAATACTTTGCAATCAATGCATCATCACCAAGCAATACAGGTGGTCGACCAATCTTAACCAATTTAGGCGGACCAATAGGAAAAACAGGTTTTAGAAACCTATCCCTAACCTCAATGAAGAAAAGATCAAATCAGACATGAACTAATTGCACCCAACCTCCTTGATAGAGATGATAAAATGAACCCATTTGAAGTCATTCTTTATCAAAGAATACATCGTCACCGGCCTTAACAACAGACATTTCAAACTGATTATCACAACCATAAAAAAGAACAACAATAACTGGTAGATCCTTCCCACTCTAAGTAGCTAAAAAATACGACTGCTTAACTTTTTCCTATAAATGAGAAGAGTTGCTAAGCATCTAGGTAAATACCAAAATTAAGCTTACACACAATGAAAATAGATACAAGCATATCTGATGAGGAACAAACTCCACCTCAAATTACTCAAACTTAATATTTAAAGAATAACGATATTGTTTTCCATTGAACCCAAGAATAGAACGCAACATCTGATGGGAAAAAATTAAAGAATAACGATATTGTCTTCCATTGAAAAGTAGTCATTTATGACCGTTTATCACAGTCTATTACCGTTCATTTCACTTTATGACCGTTGATTACCCTAGAAAATACCACCAACAACTATTTTACCCTAAAACTGCACCTACTTATAGATACAAATGTTAAAAGTCATCTCTATCGCACCACATTATGAACCTAATGAAAGAGATTAATATGCTAAATCAACAAAAATAAAAATTTACTTATGAAACATTAACCAACAAACTAAAAGTGACGTTTGTTAATAAAGAAAACAATTCAAATATCATCAATTAAAATAAAAGGACATAAAACCTATTATTAAAAATGGAACCCAAAATGCAACATAGCCAAACGAAATCAAGATACAAAAATGAACGAAAACAAAGACATTTACATTTATGGAAATAATTGTCCAGACCAAGACTTTCATTTATTCCGGTGAATAAGAGATCCAGCGACTTGACAGTTGAAGATAAGAAGAAGAATAATAATAAAGGAAGAAGAAAGAAAATTTGAGCAACTAAAGAAGAAGATAAAGAGAAGTATGTGGATAGAAACACATGAAATGAAAGAGAATGAGGGAGAGAGAAAAAAAGTTCTCATAGAAACAAAATTGTACAGCTACATGGACATGTGAATAAGATGCAGCGACTTCACCAAAGCTGTTTACCCAACATGGACATGTGAAATTTGCATAAACGTTAACCCGGCTACTGTTCAACTATTCAGATTCTTTGAACTTTTTTTTTTGACAAAAGGATTCATTGAACTTATAAGACTAGGAGCAATGGGGTTGTTGAATTTTTTATTAAGTAGTTGAATTGGTTTAATAGGAGTGTTGAATAGGTAGTTGAATGTAAAATGGATTGTTTGGGGTTGAATTTATTCAACTAGTTGAAAGGTGAAAATGTGGGGTCCGCGCGGAAGAGAAAGGAAACAATGACGCGTTCTGATTGGTTGACGCCAGGGAGGTGAAGCGCATGGAGGAGGGACGCGCGTGGGAGATGAGGGAAGCAGGAGAGAGAAATAAAAAAGGCTGCGTGTCACATTCTGATTAGCTGTTGAGATTTTTCAGATTGTTATCTCATCCTAATTATTTGGGGTCAATTATTTCATAGTAAATCAATTTTTTATTTTTTCACCAAAACTCATCATTTTTTTCCCTCTATAAATAGAGAGTTGGTTCATTTGATTTGGACACAGAAAAAATTCGACATTTTCCCTCTAATTTTTCTATTTAGCCTTCTTTCAACTCTTGTAGTTCTAAACATCTTTTTAGTGAAATGGATCTCAACAATAACCCTTTTAACACCCAAAATTCTACTAATTACCTTTTGAACTACTCAAATCCCAATAACTATAGATTTCAAAATCAATCTTCCAACCAACAATGTCTCCAATAATTGTTATTAATATGTAATCAGAAAAACAAAAACATAAAAGAAAATAAGAATATGAAATAAAAGTGGTGGGGTAGGGTGTTGAATTTTATTAAACAAAACCATTGTAGTGAGTAAAAGTTGAATGTGTGTTGAATTAATAAGTGGAAGAGAGAGAAGATGATGTGGAGTGTTAAAAAGTGAAAAAAGAGGGTGTTGAAACCAAATTACATAGTTTAATGCTGCTTTTGGCATAACTTTAGGAAAAACAGAAAACTCATATGACTCAACAACAGTGGGCCACAATGAATCCAAACACTCCGCGACAACAACATGAAAACAACAACCCGCAACTTCACCAAAATTCAAAACTACAATCGAAGCGCATAACCGAAAAAATTTCATGTTCGCCAAGATGCTAAAATGGCGTCTATACCTTATTTCAGAAACTGACTGCCTTTTATTATGTTTTAAAGATTACAAGGAGTACTCCATTCGTTTTCATACAAAGTAAAGTTATCAATTATAAGTAAGTCAATGGTTTTTTAGTTAATATACCAAATCTACCTCTATTGATTACTCTACTTTTTCTTTTCCCAATGCAAGTGATTTTTGGTTTTCCAACTTTTCATTTCTTTTTCACGGTGTTCAAAAAAGTTAATAGAGGTAATATTGAAACTATTCTTCTTTTTTTAACTTTTCTTAGTAACTGTGTCTAGCCGTGTTTTGCTTATATATGAAACGGAGGGAGTATATCTTTTTCCGCGGATAATAACATGGGAATCACCTGTTGTAAAAAAAAAATAAAACTTGGGAGTCACCGATTAATAAATCGCATAGACCGAATCGACGTGTATTGCCCTGCACCTCTCAGCCGAACCAACAGCGTATTCCACACACTTCTTTTCAATTTCAAAAAATTTCACAAATGCGCTCAACTCAAACTTCCCACCAAACAATCCCAAATTTCAACAAACCCTCAATTCCATATTTACCCCTCCTCATCCATCCTTTTCCAACCACTTAAACCACCGTACCGCCATTCCCCAAGGACAAATTCAGAAAACAACAAAACCTTTCACGAGATATTCTCTCTCTCTCTCTCTCTCTCTCAAGTCAAAACCCCAATCTCGCAAAAGCTTCTCCCGCAAGCTGTTCCGAAAATTTCAAATCACCCGCGACAATTAAGAACTTCTCCCGCACACTTTCAGTGTTTTCAAAATCACCCGCTCCGATTTTCACTCAACATCTTTCTTATTTAAACCCCTTTAACCTTCTTTCTAATCCTCACACCTTATCCTTAACATTTCTATAACCTCTTTTCTCTTCTCATCTCATTCACACCACTCTCAAATTCCCATTTCCAAACAACAACCATGCCTTCAATTCCAGAAGAGCCTCTTCTTGCTTCAAACCCAGACCGTTTCTGCATGTTCCCTATTCAATACCCTAAAATTTGGGAAATGTACAAAAAAGCCGAAGCTTCTTTCTGGACTGCAGAAGAAGTCGACCTTTCTCAAGATCTCACTCACTGGAATTCCCTCACCGACGGTGAACGACATTTCATCAAACATGTTCTTGCCTTCTTTGCCGCTTCCGACGGCATCGTTCTTGAAAATCTCGCCGGAAGGTTCATGAAGGAGATTCAAGTGTCTGAGGCACGTGCCTTTTATGGTTTCCAAATTGCAATCGAGAATATACATTCTGAGATGTATAGTCTCCTTCTTGAAACCTATATCAAGGATTCTGGTGAAAAAAATCGTCTCTTTCATGCTGTGGAGACTATTCCTTGCGTGGCCAAGAAAGCTGAATGGGCGATGCGGTGGATTGATTCAACAGATTCGTTTGCTGAACGAATTGTTGCTTTTGCTTGTGTTGAAGGTATTTTCTTCTCCGGTAGTTTCTGTGCAATTTTCTGGCTCAAGAAACGTGGTCTCATGCCTGGACTCACTTTCTCAAACGAGCTTATTTCTCGTGACGAGGGACTGCACTGTGATTTCGCGTGTTTGGTTTATTCTCTATTGAGGAAGAAGCTAAGCGAGGAACGTGTGAAAGAGATTGTGATGGATGCGGTTGAGATAGAGAGGGAGTTTGTCTGTGATGCGTTACCGTGTGCTTTGGTGGGGATGAATGGCGATTTAATGAGTCAGTATATTGAGTTTGTGGCTGATCGCTTATTGGGAGAGTTAGGGATTGGGAAGGTTTATAATGTGCAGAATCCTTTTGATTGGATGGAGATGATTTCTCTTCAGGGGAAAACTAACTTCTTTGAGAAGCGTGTTGGGGAGTATCAGAAGGCTTCTGTTATGGCTAGCTTGAATGTGAATGGTGGTGCCCATGTGTTTACAATGGATGAGGATTTCTAAATGATGGATTTTAGGGTTCTTATTGATATTTGATTTTAATGATATTATTAACTTTATGTTGGTTTTGTCAAAATAGTATTTGTTGGTGTTGGTTTCTGTTCTTTCTCTCTAGATGTATAAATATAATGAAGCTTTATTAATGTTAGACTTTTGGTTCTGTTTTGTTCGTTGAGTAATTTAGATTCTGTTAGAATAGTAATTTACTGTTTTATTGTAAGAAAAAGCCTAGGTTTAACTTTGGTAATCTAATGTGTCAAAACATAAGTTTGGTAATCTAAGAAATGAGGTTCTCTAACTGCTGGCAGGTTCAAATGCCGTACAAGTTAAGCAAGTGATTTTGCCAATATATACACTTCCAATTTCAGGCCTGTCTTTGATTTTTTGCAATTGATAATAATTTGCTTTGGGGGTGAAAAAATTAACCATGTAACTAGATTTGGACCTCTCTTTAATCAGATAACTTAACCGTTAATTTGAAATTGTTCATGTCTTGTTTCTCTTATCAGATAAGAAGTTATCCGATTCTACAATTTGAAGATCAAGGGGGCAATGTGTTAATGTTTATAGTTGCTTTTGTTTTATGGATTGGAGAGACTTATTTGATTGCTGCATATAAAATGGAAATGCAAGATGGTTTTACATCATGCTTCCCTCCTGTAAGTTTATGTGATTAAAGTCTATCTGTAATGTCTAGCTGCAAAAAGTCTTTGTTCCTTCTTCGAGGAGACACCAAACATGCAACATAGAGTGTGGTGTGGTAGGCTTTTTCAAGTCCTGCAATCTAACCATTGAAAACTGCTGCATGACATATCACTTGGATCCACACTGTACCATTTTTTAATTAATGTCTAGGGAATCTCTTCACGATCATGGTTTCTCACAAATTGGTGTTCTCTGTCTTCTGATTTCTCAGTTCTTGTAGTTGGACTCCTTTCGTTTTTTTCATCTGAACACTACCATTCTGCCCTCCTAATTGGAAAACCTTTGCTTTGCTTCTACCCTGCAATTGTTGTATCCACTTCATGAACCACCATCTTCTGTGCTATTTTCCTTGGCTTCATGTGATGTTTCCATCAAATAACTTAGCTTCTGCAGCTGTTCGAAAACAAATAATCACACAGTTAAGTCCTAGAAAACTTCAGATACTTTCTTGACTGAATGTATTTAATAATATTACAAGAACAAAACTTACACACCTCTCTAATTGCAAAGACTCTTTCTCTTACAAGGACTGTTGTTAATGGATCTCTAGATATTCATCTTTGTAGCAGCTGGTAACAGATCTTGGCCTGCAGCCTCGACAAGTTGCCATATATGGTTTAGAACAAAAGGGCAAGATGGTAATCAAAAAGGATAGAGCAGGAATACAGAAAACTCTTGCTCCAGCTTTGACTTCGACTCAAGCATGCATTCTAGACCTAGTGATCTAATCTGCTCATCACTAAACCTCCACAATAGTATAAAAAAAGGTTTGGAATAGTGTGATTTAAATGTCTGGTGATGGGGAATTGGGTGCAGAATAGAAGGATAAAAATGACCTATGTGATTAGATACCGTGTCGTGTGATTACTATGTAGAAAGGAAGATATTTATCTTCGTAACTTTTTGATACTTGTGTTTGTGTACACTGGTAATATAGAGAAAGTAAATCTTCACAGCAACTAGAGATGCTGAAGCACATGGCAAGTTTCACTTGGATGATCAATCTACCATCCTCATGGAAGAAGGTAAACACTGTTTTTCAAATTATAGACACTTTCATCTAGATTCATGCTTCCAACAAGAGAATTACACAACGATCATTGTCAATTAACCCGGTAATTCTGAAGTTTGATTGCGGTGCTAATTTTATTACACTGAGTTTGATTTTGGTGCTTCTAATGGTTTACAAGGACTGCTGTGAATGTCATAATATTATTATTTAAATGTGTGTGATTAGTACTAGGGCATGTAGCCTTAGGCAGTCTGCTTGTATTAATTCTTTTGGGTTCTTAGTTCAGTTTGTTCATCTGAATTACATAATTTATTTTCTAGTCGAAATGATTAATCTCTATGGCTGTTGGACTTGGTTTGTCAATTGTCAATATATTCCGCTCTCTGCATATTAAAAGTTAAAAGTTCTACAATATTCAAACATTTCAACTTGGTATGGCTTACTTTGCCGGTAGTTTCGAAGCTAAACAATCTTTAGTCACAAGATTTTCTCCTTGAAAATAATGTACTCAAGTAGTAGAAAAAAAATATATTCATTTTCTAGTTACACCAGCAGATAGAAAATGGAAATTATGAAGGTTAGACATCCCATTTTGTCAGCTGAGCAAATCGAAGGGATAATTCAAAGGAAACTGACCCCTCTAGTGGTTTGGCTGATGTATTATTCTTTTGAGGTTTCTTAATTTGAATTGGCCAACAGAATCTTCTCAATGCCAACTTTCCTGCTCACACTTTCTTTAACTGGTTTAACTATTTGCCTGGCATAGTGGCTTGGACTTTTTCTGTTGTTGTCCTCAAACATCCTCTTTGAAACATAGTTGCTAATTGATTCTTCATCATAGTATCAGAAGGCTTCTGTTATGGCTAGCTTGAATGGGAATGGTGGTGCCCATGTGTTTACAATGGATGAGGATTTCTAAATGATGGATTTTAGGGTTCTTATTGATGTTTCATTCTAATGATATTATTATTAACTTTATGTTGTTCTTGTCAACATAGTTATGGTTGGTGTTGGTTTCTGTTCTTTCTCTCTAGATGTATAAATATTATCAAGTTTTATAAATGTTGGAGTTTTGGTTTTGTTCTGTTCGTTTGAGTAATTTAGATTTTGTTAGAAAAGTAATTTACTGTTTTATTGTAAGAAAAAAAGCTGAGGTTTAAGTTTTGGTAATCTAAAAAATGAGGTTCTCTAATTACAGGCAGGTACTAATGCTGTACAAGTTAACCAGGTCTTTTATATCTTATAATTTATCCTTTAATTTGAGTTGGTTCAATCTGTCTAACCGTATGTCTTCTTGTATTTTTGTATGGTTTTGTCTAACAATAATGTCTGAATAACATTATTGTTCTGCAATTTGAAGAACAAGGGGGCACATCTTGGGTTATTTGGCTTTTGTTTATGGGTTGGTTAGACTTAATTGATTGCTGGATATAAAATAAAAATGCAAGTTTGTTTTACAGTATGCTTCCCTCGTTTAAGTTTATATGATAAAAGTCAATCTGTAATGACTAGCTGCACATGAGGCTTCAAGTCTGCGCCATGAATTTTGCATTTCTAGTTCCCTTTTAATCTCGCGCTATTTTATTTCTTGAAGCATTGGCTTATACCTCTTTAAGTATTTGCCATTTACGCGCATTATTCTGTTATCAGCGTCTATTTCTTCGATTTCATAAGCACTGTTTGAAAAGACTTCTGAAATTTTGAATGGTCCTTCCCAACTCGGTGACCATTTGTCTAAGACTCTATCTCTTTTATCCATAGGCAGAATGACTTTCCACACAAGTCTCCTTCGTCGAAGGTCTTTAACTTAACCTTTTTGTTATATGCTTTAGCGACTCTTTCCTTTTGCCTTGTAAGCACATCTAATGCAGCTAAACTTTCTTCGTCTAAGTCAACCAATTCATCCAACATCATATTCCAATAATAATCACAAGGAATTTCAAATTGTCTTTGAATTCTGGTCGACTGCAAACATATTTTGACAGGTAAAACTGCATCGTGCCCAAAAACAAGTCTAAAAGGCGAGGTGTTAATGGACTCTCTCAGAGAGTTTCGACAAGCCCACAACGCTTGGTCGAGAGTTGTATGCCAATTTCTAGGCTTTTGCCCAATGTGTTTCTTAATCAAATTAATGATAATTTTATTGGCGGTTTCGACTTGACCATTTGCTTGCGCGTAGTATGGCGTCGAAGTTAACAACTTGTAACCACTCTCAGCAGCGAATTGCACTATTTTATCACCAATAAAAACTGATCCTTGATCTATGGTAATAGTCTCAGGAATTCTAAATCTGTACAAGATGTGATTCTGAATAAAAGCGATTACAATATCTTGAGTTACTTTGGCTAGAGGAATAGCTTCTATCCATTTAGTAAAATAGTTTATTCCAACTAGAATGAAACGATGGTCTTTCGACGAGTTTGGCTTTATTTCACCAATTAAGTCTAAAGCCCAACCCTTAAATGGCCAAGGTTTTACTATTGAGTGTAACTCATTGGCAGACACATGTTGCACTCCAGCATGTTTCTGGCATTCTTGGCATCCTTTGGCAAACTCTATGCAATCTTTTAGCATGATTGGCCAGTACACGCCTTGACGGAATAGGAGCCATTTCATCTTATGGCCTGCTTGGTGAGAACCACAAGTGCCACTGTGAGTATCGGAAACTGCTAGATATGCCTCACTTTCACTAAGGCATTTGAGCAAAACCCCTTCAGGAGTCTTTTTAAACAACTCATTTCCAATAATCACGTAACTCAATGCTCTATACTTGGTTTTTCTGTTAGTTATTCCCGTTGGATTTTTCAAGTATTCGACAACTGGTTTACGCCAATCATCATTGAGCATGTTGTCAATAGCAGTCTTTGACACGTCTTCTTCAGCAATAAAGATTTGGTTATAATTAGAATACCCATCAAGTGGACTCAAATATTCATAACCAGCTGGTGAATCGACTAGCATTTCTGCCACATGCATAGGGTATTCATCTTTGGGCATAGCATTGTTTAAGTCCCTAAAATCTATGCATACTCTAAGAGTACCATTCTTCTTTATAACAGGAACTTTATTTGCTAACCAATCAACATACCTTGCAGTTCTTATGAACTTGCTCTTCAGTAGCCTCTCGATTTCTGCCTTGATCTCGACAGAATTTCTAGTGCAAATCTTCTTGATGTTTGCTTCACTGGTTTCTTCCCTGGTTGGAGTTGCAGTCTCAGTTCCACTACCTCTCGACTTAATCCAGACATCTCGTTGTAATCCCAAGCAAAGCAGTCCTTGTATTCCTTCAAGAGCTCTATGGTTTGATCTCTCAAACCTTTGTCTATCTTAGCACTGATGAATGTTGGCCTTTTCACAGAGCTGTCTCCTAAGTCAATTTCTTCCAAGGGATCTTGTGCTTGAAGTCTTTTGGTCGAACCCATTGGGTCTTTTTCGAAACCTAAAGGCTCATCGTCGTAGATGCAGTCAAGCCTTGGGTCTTCGACCAACTTGCCTCTGTTGATTGCACTTGATTCTGTAATCCTTTGTTGATTCATCTCAGCCTCTAAGGCCGCTTTCATTTTGTTTTCGGCCACATAGGCCGTAATCCTATCCCATACATTGGGTTTAGACATAAATAACTATTTATTGTCTTTCCCAACCTGTAGGCCTCAAAGAGCCTTCTGGGATATTATCCTCGTCTATGTACTCCCTCTCCCAAACAAAACCATAATTTGGGTCAAGGCTTACTGAGGTAAGCACATTTTCCTGCTGAGTGAAACCAGTAGTTGACGCAGAGCATGGCGCAATGTTCGCCAATCTTTTGTCGAAGGTCTCTCTAGTCAGAGTGTTAACTTCGGCTTTGAAATAACTCTGATCCCCTTCGATATTCTCGACCAATGCATCTTCTCTCGACCAATGCATCTTCTCGCCATTTCAACTAACTCATGTTCAGGCACTTGAGTAAAGCACCTTCCTTTGAGAAGTCTAAATCTATTGAGATAATCGTTAATCGATTCTGCCGCTTTGCGTTGAATGCTAGCCAACTCTTTGAGATTGATCTTACTCTGTCCCATATAGAATTGCTTGTGAAAAGCGTTCTTTAATTGACTCCATGTGAATATAGAATGTGGAGGCAAAGTGGTAAACCATGTGAAGGCATTCTTTGTTAGAGAATTTGAGAAGTATTTCATCCTCAGATTCTCATTGTGGGCTATGTCACCAGCCTCTATTAAGTAACGAGCCACGTGTTCGACGGTGGATTCACTAGTTTCACCAGCAAACTTCGTGAACTTAAGGAATTTTCCATCCCTTAGGTAGCTCTGTTTGTAACGTGTAGTCAGATAAGGGCGACACAAAGTTTGGCCTATGTAAGCCTAAATTAAGGCCATTCGGGGCCAAAAGTTTCGACCATATTGGTCAAATTATCTTGTACACCAAGATTTTTTGTTGTACTTGTCTGACCACTTTGTCAGCGTTTTGGTGTCTATTTTCCAAAACAACCCGAGGAATTGGTTCTACCCTTGGGGGTTCTTTGACAGCGATGGGCTGTTGTGGAACCACAGGGACTACATTGTTGGGCCTTTCTGTGACAATTTCAACATGCCTAACAGTTTGGACTTGAGGAATTGGCTGGTTAGGGGTTCGTGGAGTGCCAAAGAAATCAGCAATTCGTTCCATCTGTGTTGCCAACAATTGGTAACTGTTATTTGCGTTTTGAATCAAAGGGTTAAACACAGTACCAATCTGTTGTGTCAACATGTTAACCATATCATGATTACTGTCGTCCATTTGTTGTCTTAACGCGAGAAGACGTGGTTAACGCAGGAACATTCCGACTGTAAATGTTCTCTGAAGAACTATGGGTAGGAGAGAATCCTGACATTGCATTGTCCGCAAATGTAGACGAATTCGTTTGAAGGCCTACCATCATCGCCATTGGCATGCCAAATGGGTAATTCCTACCGTTCATAGGCAAATTATATGGTATATTTCGAATTATTTGAGGATTAACCATTAAAGGACTTGATGGTCCTGTAGTTTGTGGCGAAAGAAGCCATCGTGGTCGGTTGTGATATCGCTGTTGTAGTCATCATTGACGTGGGTGTGAGAATAGGAGCGGTTACAGTGGTTATGGGCATAACCGTCGAAGTCGTCGTGGGAGCGGTTACTCCCGCTGTGTCACTAACCGTTGTGTAATCTTGTAAATTCTGTGCGTTAGATGTAGAAGCGTTGTTAGCATTAAAGCGTGACATCTCTGAAAGATTTTTACCACTTCTCAAACGCATAAACTGAACGGATTACACAATTTTTTTAAAATCACCAAAAAAGCACAAACCGTCCCACCAGGCGTGCCAATTTGTTTACCCTGGATTTTGGTAAACACCGCTGGTTTGGAATTACTCATTGACTTGCGGGATCAACCAGTATCCCAAGATCGGTTTGGTTGGTGTTTTAAGAGTATCTTTGTGATGTGCGTAACTGTGCGTAAAAATAAAGAAGATAACTGGCAGTCTCGCGCGATATTTTTACGGTAGTGTGTTGGAGGGTTAGAGCGTAAGAAACTAAGTATGAGGAAATGCGACCCGTTTTCCATCAGGAAAACTCTTATTTATACTACTTACACAAGGAGGGAAAATTCAAAAACTAAGTGACCGCCTAAGGATTTGAAAAATGGTAACCGCCAGGCTTGACTTCGACGGCAATATTCTTCGATCAGAGCGCAAACTCCTCCGTCGAACAGAGCCTTTACTTTCTTCAAATCTTCTAAGTTATTTAGTCTTGTCGAATCCCCTTACGAAGTGGTTCCCAAAGTCGAATTCGGCACTTATTCTCTTGGAATGATGAGTCAACCCTCGTTGACTACATTTAATGAGGTCTGTCGAAAATGCAGACTAACACCGGTTATACAACCGACTTAATCCCCTATTTTTGGGAAAATTGATTTATTAAATAGACAATATATTAGAATTTTGATAAAGAAAATGTTTCGTGCATTTAAAAAAAAAGACAAAACTAACAATTAATAGAAAGTAAATTAAAAGATTAAATAAATAACTATCTACAAAAATAAACAAAAAATAAACGATAAACAAATAAATAAATAATAAATAAATATGTACACAAAAAATAAATAAATAAATAAATAAATACAAAACTAACATGGATACGGTGAATGTCGGATCAGACCGAGCAGTCTAACCAGATCAACCAGAAATTGAGCTCTTATTTGGTCCATTTGACCCCAAAATCGCCTTGTGCAAAAAAAATTGTTTTGAGAACCGGAAAGCCGATTCAAAACGCACAAAATAATCAAAGGCAGACTTTTAGTGAAATGGGCCGCAAAGGCTTGACCCAATAGATTACGGCCCATGCTTCTTCCAACCCCCTAGTTACTCAGTAGACATCCCTAACACGCATGAAAAGACCAAAATGCCATTAATGAATCTTATGATCCAACGATGGTTCAGAGCACGGTTGACCGAACTGGTTTGGAGGAGGTGCCACCGAACCGGTTCGGATTTGGTTCAACCGAACATCACTGTCAATGGCATTTTTGTGCTGATTCCTTTCCTGATTTTTTTTTCTATTACGCAGCACTCACGACCGACTAATGATCCTGATGCATATATTCCCTATCTTGCCATGAACTATTTTGATCGCTACTTCTCCACAATCCAATTTCAGGTTAAGTATCCATTTCTTTTGAGCTTCTACATATTTTGAAGTTTATTTAATAGTTTTTTCTTTTCCCTCCCTAAAAAAATGGTTTTTTCTCTGAATTCTCGTGTTAAAAATCTCCTTGGTTCTTATCAGAATGTGCAAGATGTGAGCAGTGATTCTGAAAATGTTCGTTTGATCGCTCTATGTTGCCTCTTCATATCTACCAAGATGAGAACAAAGACTTTCTGTGTTGATCAGTTTCTGATAAACAACTTGTAATTTACCACATTAATTAAATTTTAGTTCAAGATGTAATGAGATTATAGTCCAAGCTCAAGGAGGTAAACAATATTTGTTAATTCCATATATTCTCCAACAGTGATGTTTGCTTAATATACTCATTGGAATTTTTTTTCTTCGTGCTGCAGAGAACCAATTTGTTTGCTACATGCCTTCTCAAATTGCAATGTCAGGATGGTTCGGTGGAACCAAGTCCGAACGGGTTCGGACGACCGTGTTCCGAACTAGTTAAAATACAGTGTGCGAGTGTCTACGCATGAAGGTATTTTGACAATATTTAAAAGTTAAGAGTGTCTACTGAATAGCTAGAGAGTTAGAAGAAACATAGGCCTAGATTATTTAACCCGCCAATGACCCATGCCTTTTTAAGCTGACAAAACACTTTTTTTATAGTCCAAACTCCCAGCTATCCTTTCTATGTTTTTCCGATGTGGGACTTAAAACGATATAGCTTAGATAGAATCACTCTTTCTTCTTCTCTCCATGTATTTGAATTTTTTTCTTCGACCCTCCTTGCATACTTGTTCTTCCAAGCAAGAATAAGCCTCTTCAATTGGAGATGGAGGCTTGAGAGCAGACTTAGGATCTTCTCCATTATTCTCTCTAATCGGCCAGAATACTAATGCTGCGTTGTGGTGCTTGCAGTTCAAAATTATGTAGACGTTACGGTTTTGTACTTTGTTTTCTTTGAATCTTTTACGGACTAATTAGCCGCTATATATACATCATGTAGCATAGCAATATAGTGTTGTTTCCATCTGCCACATGGCAAGCATGCTCAAGGCCACCAACTCTTCACTCCCCATTCTCCAAACCTCACGTCATTATCTGCACTTCATTATCTTCACTTCCTTTCCCATTATGTAGTTCACAAACTCTCAATGTTTACTCTACACATCTTTTCTCACTTGAAATTAATTTAAACTAGCTAGCTCACGGGGTCAACAAGCAAGAACGAATCAATGCATTACAAAACCTTTATCCATGTGACAGATTATATAATTAGTTCAACATCACATAATTATGTAAGTACCCATTGAGATATTTGTTCTTTATTTTAGATGACCGACTATCTTTAAGAAATGAAATTTGAGTGTAGATTCGATGATAATAGTAATAGAAAACAAATTTGAAAATGCTTACCCATGACAACTTTGGCTCTTAGAATATGAGTTGAGCCTAAACCAAGAGCAAAACCGAACCCAACTAAACGATGCGCTAGAATAGGCCCAATTTATTAGAATAGTCTCGTTTCAACCAAAAGATGTCTGAGCGAGCTCGAATAATGTGGACATACGCTAATTGGACTCTGAGACTCACAAATATGCGACTTAATAAATTAATATACTATGAACATGAACTCGGACAAAATTGGGGTATAACAGTGGGTATCTCAACTGAGCTCAAAGATGCATCCACGTGCTCCCAAAAATAAGGATCTCTCTTCTCATCATACTCTTTCTTCTTCTTCCCCTTCTATGGTGCACCCCTAGTCTTGACTTTGTGCTTCGGTGGAACCATGGATGTAGTGCCTTTGAAGAAATAATCATCAAGACCTCTCTTCCAAAACATCTCTCCTCAAGAGACATGTCAGCCTATTGCCTCCAAATCTCCTCTATTGTATAGCTTATGTCACAATCTTGTGACGCTTCTTTCACTCGCTCCTCATCCATAGCCTCCAAACTCAAGCTCTTCCAATGAGAGTCAATCATATCCAATGGGATTGGGAGGCCATGTAGGTGCAAATAACCAAGCTCACAAGAACAAGGTAATCTATGAGTAACTTTGATCACACCACCAGCAACCTACACCATCCAACATGCCATCAAACTTACCAGCTATATGATTTAATGCCTCAAGAGACACCAAATGGTGTAGATTCTTGTAGAATAGAGTGTTGCATAGGGCATCTACATGGTTGATGATCTTTTGAAAAGAGCCGACAATTTTATCAATTTGTGCATTGATCATCCCATGCATTGACTCTCAGCTTCTGCATAAATCACCACCACTAGTACCAAGAGACCTCTTCATTGCCTAATGGGATGCCTCAACCCTATGATACATAAGCAAAAAATTAAAATACAAAACCGACAAAAAAACATAAGATTAAAACACATAAGCAAAATATTAAAGTATTTCCAAAGTGTCTCACTTTATCCGTCCACGGTCCACAAAATCTTTGCTTGTGAGGATCCAGCCAATACTTCTTCACATATCTCATAAGAAGCTGGGGTATATCAGAACATGATTTTCCAAAATCATGCAAATTTTCAATAAACTCATCCTCAAATGTAGCATCAACTACATTATGCCAAAGTGTCATCAGTGACTTCACTCTATCTCCCTTGACCGCCTTCTTAATGTGAGCCTTGACATTTTTTTTAATGTGCTGTGATACCTACAAAGCAAATTAATTGCCTCCGGAAACACAAACTTGATAGCTTTCATCAATCCCTCCTCACAGTCAGTGAGGATAACCTAAGGAAGTGGGATATCACACACCATCAAATCTCTTAGGCTCTGCAACACCCATGTGCAGTCATCATATCGCTCATGAGACAACTAAGCAAATACAACAGAAAATATCAACTCAGTGGAAGTGACACCAACAATCTCTAGAAGAGGCAATGCATACTTGTTGGTCTTGAAGGTGCAGTCCATAATCAAGACAGTAGGAAACATCCTCAATAACTTGATACTATCAAGATGTGACCACATGATCTCCTCAACAATATCAGTTCCTTCAAGCTGCCTAGTCCAACACAAGTAACGATTAAACTGAATCAACGTCATAAGTTGCTGCATCTCAGTCATACTACCTCTCTTTCCCTTCCGTAGATTGTTGTGGGTTCTATACAACTGAGAAATGTTACACAAGTTGTTGGTAAAATATCATCTTTATTGATTCTAGACTTTTTGCTGCTTTCACCCCCAACCACAGATGCTTCTCAACAACTGACCGCTCTTCCTTGTTAAACTTACCAAATATTGCGGCACCAAGAATAGTCTTATGAGGCTCATGATTGTGAATCCCACACACCAATCTTACCTTCCAATCAGAGCTAGGAGGTAAGAGAGGTTAAACTTTCAATCTAAACTGACAACCACACCTTTTTGAGGACTTGTGTCTAGCAGAGCACCCAACATCTACTTGACTGTATCTCTCATGTCTCTCACAACCATAAACAACATTGTTCTTCTTTCCTTTACCATTCTCTGTGGACTCCGATCGAATAATAACAACAATTACTCCGTTGGCTTTCCCGATATCTCTAGCCCAACGTGTCATTTTATCTCGAGTAAGAAAGATCTCAGATGTTGTACACGTATCCGTTAAGTCCATAGTAGCCATATCTATAAAAAAAAAATTAAATATTAGATAAAACAAAAAAACAAAGAACAAAAAAAACTTCCCGAAAATACCATGAATATAGGTATTTCTGGAGTGCATTAATAAATGAATCGGAAATACCGTTTTTATAGGTATTTTCGGGAAATTTTAAAAAAAGTTTCCTGAATTTACCTTATAGAGCGCTGTTTCTGGAGTGAAAAATCCTGAACGGAATTACCTTCAAGTTTGATAAATCTAGGGAACTCGTAAAAAAATTCCCGAAAATACCTAAATTTGTGATAAATCCGAGAATCTTAAGAAATGGTGGGGTCTGATCTGTTTTTTGTGAAAATGATAGGGTTTTTTTGAGATAAAACTAGGGATGACAAAACGGGCAGGCCCGACCCGCATTGCCTCCGGCCCACTAAAAACGGGGCAGGGTGAGTTGGCCCGCCAAGCACCGCGAGTTCAAAAGTCTGGCCTGCTTGGTTCTTTTTTCCCAATATTTTTGAACAAAAAACTCACATGTTTTTAACATTTCAATTTCAATAAGATTTTTCACCTACTTGTTAAAACAGTTTTTTTTTATAAATGTGCGATCTTAAACACATCTGTTTCCCCCAACATTATGGTCAATGTATACCCAAAGAAAATTTCTAATAGGGCCCGTTTGTTACAGATTATTTTTTAAAAAAATAATCACTTATGACGACATGTTGTCCGTTTGTTACAGATTCTTAAAAAAAATGAAAAGCTGAAAATAATCTAAAAACGGCTTCATATGAGAAGCTGTTTAGAGTAGCTTCTCATGAAAAACAGTTTTTAAAGAATGATTTTTTTAAAATAAGTGATTTTCAGTATGTTATACAAACACAAAACAACTTCTCATTTTCTTAATAATCTCTAAAAACTAATCTCTAAATTATTTTACAACAAAATCACTTATTTTTTAATCCATAACAAACGGGCTAAGATAAGTATCCTATAGGGGTGGACAAAAAAATGGAACCGACCGAATATTCGTATTGCCCGAAGTTTTCAAGTTGTTGCGGTCGGTTTTATATTACTATCGGGTAGTATATTGGAAAATTCGGTTATCACTGGTCATATTTGGGCGGGAAGGGTTGCCCAAATTTGAATCCACTAGAAACCGAACCCGCCCGTTCGAACACATCTCATATTTAGGGGAGCTTCTTGGTTACAAGGTGAACTCTAGGCAGCTTTTTGGTTTTGTTTTAGCTGCACACCTAGCCTATAGCTGCCAGTAGGGGTGGACATTCGGTCGGTTATACCGGATTCGGTTAGCGAAAGTGTGATCCAATGACAACCGAACAACACAAAGTGCCACCCATTTCCGACCATATCCAGTGGCGGTTCCAGCGGTTCGGGCTTTGTCGGATGTCGGTTTCAACGTGTGGGTAGACTCGGTTTTGAGTTATATTATACGATGGTTGTTCTTCTCCCTATTTTTATGGGTGGTATTTTCTCTGCAGCTTTTAAAAGATGAATATGTAGCTTAAAGATGAACAGAGGCGTGAAGATGGAGGTTGAAGAGAGATGACGTAACTTGTTTTAAAGTTATGTATAGTTCTCTCTCATCCCTTTGTTTATTTAATTTAAAAATTAGTATGAAAAAGTGTTTTTAATTCTACCACTGCAGCCATTGTGTGTCATTGTGCCAGTGTCTTCTCTTTTGTACAAAGTTGTTGAAAGTGTCACAGGCATAGACTGGCAGCTATAGGCTAGGTGTGCAGCGAAAACAAAACCAAAAAGCTGCCTAGAGTTCACCTTGTAACCAAGAAGCTCCCCTAAATATGAGATGTGTTCGAACGGGCGGGTTCGGTTTCTAGCGGATTCAAATTTGGGCAACCGTGCCCGCCCAAATATGACCAGTGATAACCGAATTTTCCAATATACTACCCGATAGTAATATAAAACCGACCGCAACAACTTGAAAACTTCGGGCAATACGAATATTCGGTCGGTTCCATTTTTTTGTCCACCCCTAGCTGCCGGTCTTTGCCTGTGACACTTTCAACAACTTTGTACAAAATAGAAGACACTGACACAATGACACGCAATGGCTGCAGTGGTAGAATTAAAAACACTTTTTCATACTAATTTTTAAATTAAATAAACAAAGGGATGAGAGAGAACTATACATAACTTTAAAACAAGTTACATCATCTCTCTTCAACCTCCATCTTCACGCCTCTGTTCATCTTTAAGCTACATATTCATCTTTTAAAAGCTGCAGAGAAAATTGTTACCAAGTGGCTTCAGTCTCAAGAGGGGGGTGAATTGAGACTTTAAAAACTTTTCCCCTTTTTAAACGACTTAGATTAATTTTCGCACAGGTTTATGGAATGAACGAATTAGAAACAAAAACAGTAAATAACACAAGAGATTTATACTGGTTCAGCCACCTCCTAGTGACCTACTCCAGTCCTCACAAACCCTTTGTGAGATTTTGACTATCAAAACAAAGCTTAAATTAGGTGCTTTAAAACCCTTACAGACTCAGGCGCTTTTCACCTAGGATACCCCACCTTGTGCAAGAGCCCTTAACAACAATTACAACAAGAGATACCCCACCCTTGTTACAATCAAAAACCTTAGAGAGATACCCCACTCTCTAGTACAACCAATTGACATACAAGAGATACCCCACCCTTGTTACAGTCAAAATCCTAGAGAGATTCCCCACTCTCTAGTAAAACCAATTACAGTAAAATCAAATTACAAGAAAAATAGCAATACCTCTAATAAGGTGAATACAACAACTTGAAGATTCCCAACCTAACCCTTGAGAGAGATCAGCTCAAAGTGATGAAGAACGTGAAGAAGAGTGTGACAGTGAATAGATCGCGTTCTGCTTTTGAGATTTGTAGGTTGTGTTTTGTGAAGCCCCAAGTCTCTATTTATAGAGGTTGTAAAATATGACCGTTGGAATAGTTTATGAATAAGTGGATAATCGATTTGTTGCTTATAATAACTTGGTTGAAAATCGATTGTGTGCTTTAAGAAATAAGAGAAGAATCGATTGTGTGCTTTAAGAAACATAAGAGAGGAATCGATTGTGTGCTTTAAGAAACAAGAGAAGAATCAATTGTGTGCTTTAATGAGGTAAGTGAACAATCGATTTTGTGCTTCACAAATGCAAGTAGAAAATTGATTTCTTGCATGTGGAATCAAGTGAACAATCGATTTTGTGCTTTAATAAGGTAAGTAGACAATCGATTGTAAGCTTTATAGAAACAAGGGAGGCAAGAAGTAAATTGATTTTCCTCTTTAGAAAACAAGCTGCAAATCAATTTTCTTCCTTAATATACAGGTCAGAAATCGATTTGGTGTTTTAAACAATATGAATGGAAATCGATTTTTGGCTTAACTAATGAGAATGAAATCGATTTCTAGCTTTAAAATACCAAATCAAGAATCGATTCTTTACTTCAAAAACAATATCTTTTAAAACACTAAGCCATGAATCTATTCCTTTAAAAACAAGTGCCTAACCTATTTAACATTGTTTTTAACAATTGAAAACATATATTAGGTTTGCTTGTGTGTGTGTGTTAGTGTGTAGAGTGATTTGAGCCGATCCTCAAAAGCGGTTTACAATTTATTCCTAAGACACGACTCGACTTTCTAGCAACTACCTTATCACAGACTTACTTCTTGGGTTGGTTGAGACTTGCAATTCCATTTGTCACTTTGTCTTAGATTACTTCATCATCAAAACTTAACCTGCAACACAAGATATCCACATTCTCCCCCTTTTTGATGATGACAAAATTTTAATTCATCTTAGGTGGGAGGTTAGTTCATCAAGCAAAAACAATGCGTTAATATTAAAGATATGTATCTAGACTCCCCCTTACTTGATGCTCCCCCTATCTAAATGCAAAGTGACAATCCTATATTTCTCCCCCTTTTTTGTCATGATCAAAAGGGTTAATGCGAAACATAGTTGGTGAGTCGAAAACGCAGCTCATAGTAACAGCGAGTCCATTGCATTTTTAAAAATAGGCATAAACCACAAAATGACATGAGAGTCGAGTTTCAACACAAGATAGCCAAACATAATTCAATCAACAGTTCATATTTCATTCAGCTAAATGATAACTTAATGACTCCAAGTTTTCTTCGAATGAAAAATAAATTTTCTTTTTGCAATGGTTTTGTAAAAATATCAGCTAGCGGTTTTGAATGCTCAACTAAACAATCACAAAACTAACATAAACCCTATTTATTCTATAAGTATGCGAAACATAATGTGCTATAAAATAACATTTTATTTCATGAAATGCAAGGATCAAGATCAAACCAACACAAATCAACATCATTCAAGGGTGAGAAGCACCATAAGCACCCAAGCCTCCCTAAGTGCTTGTCAAAGTGCTTATGACACTTCTCACCAACAACAATCAACAATATGAGAATATGAAGATGATAGGATGAATGTTTTTTATATTTTTGGGGAAAGACTCAAATATGATGCAAGGTTTTAAGGATTACCTTAGCTCTAAGCTAGAAAGTGTGATGAGAAGATGAAACTAGACACAAATCAACAAAACTCCAATGTTCTCCAAAGAAGTACCCACTTGATGATGATGCTTGAACTTTGAATGGGAAATGGAGGGAGTATGTGAAAGAGGGATGCAAATGAGGTGGAGTAGTGGTGTTTGGGTGAAGAGGAAATCAAAAATGGATGAAGGAGAGGTAGGTAATGTCCACGGTTTTGGAGAGGGGAGGAGAGGGGTGAGTTGTGTGTTAGGGTTTTTTTAGTGTAGGAGAAAATGGAAGGTTGGTTTGAGATGAAAGAAAAAAAACAAGATGAAGTGAAGGAGAGGGGGAGAGGCCACGGTTTTGTGTGTGTGTGAGGTGAGGAATGAGTTGTTGTTATTAAATTACAAAGGGAGGAGGTGAAAAGGAAGCAAAAGAAATGTTGTGTTATGTTGTGGTGTAGAGAGAAGGAAGGCAAATAACATGTTGTGTATTGAATGTTGTTGGATTCAAAGGGGTGCTTGTCAAAGTGCTTATGTGATGTGCACTTGATGGGGGCTGAAGTGGGGAGGTGGAGTGAAGGAGAGGGTGGAGTGAGGGAGGTTGTTTGCTTGTAAAATTAGTGCTTACTTTAGCCAAAAATGGATAAAAGCCAAAAGCACCTAAAAAGGAATTATCCCTAATTCTAAAAATACAATAAGCATCCAATGTTTTATTATTATTATTATTATTTCATTTGGTTCAGATTTCTATTTCTTTTATACATATTTTTGGGCCTTTTTGAAAGCGAGAAAAAAAAACCTGTTGTAATTGACCGAAATACCCTTTTTGACTCTAAAGCCCTAATTTGCCCGAAAAATGCATTCCAACCCTAAAAATGATTTCAGGAACCTTGGAATGCCTTCTAGGATCTGAAATGCAGTGCATAAGGCTCTCCGCTCTTCAATTTATTTATTTTTTGTGGAAAATTAGGGTTTTGATCTAAGCTGGACAAAATTGGGGTAGGACAGCTGCCCCTCTTTATTTGGATTTTAATCAAGAAATATGAATTGGTCGAGACATATTTCGAAGATAAAATAAAAATAAAGAATTCAGAAATTATACCAATTTTGTCCACTTGGGGAAACCCGATTTTTTTTTTTTTTTAATGGGTGTCAGCCTTCGGCCAACAAAAGCAGAAAATAAGCTTGGTACCAGCCCTCAGTAAGCTGGCGAAAGCGATAAAGAAAGCGGGAAAGAAGGTATCGGCCCTCAGTGAGCCGATACTGGAGGCTGCCTAAAGCCTTTTAACGAACCGCGAACGATCCAATTCGACTGGCAGCCTCAGGCAGCAAAAGCAGGAAATAGATTGGTGCTAGCCCTCGGGCGACAAAGGCGAGGAATAAGCGAAAGAAAGCGAAGAAAGAAGGTATCGGCCCTCGATGGCGAGCATCGGGGCAGAAAATAAATTGGTGCCAACCTCGGTAAGCCAAAGAAACAGAAATGAATTGGCGCTAGCCTCGAGCGAAAAGAAAAGCAGGAAATAAAGCGATAAAGCGATAAAGAAAGCAAGAAAGAAGGTACCGCCCTCGGTGAGCCGACATCGAGGCCGCTAAAGCCTTTTAACGAACCGCGAACGATCCGAGTTTGCACTTGGGCATGGTGGTCTTCAAGAGTGACCAGAGGGGGACCGTATCAAGTCTAGATCTCGATACTTCCTTAGGACTGCGCCATGTCTTAGGCCAACACAACTATCCTTTTCGACTGGACCCAATGGGGGTCGAAGGACTTACCCGCAGCTCGAATACGAGGTGAAGTCTGCTTTTTGAAGGGACGCTTGGATCCTGAAGGGATTCACGAATCCTGTTGATTGATTGATTGAAATAGCCAATGCTGCCGCATTTGATTGAGGTACCTGCATACGTCAGTTGATGCAAGGAATGATGCATGGAATATGGGTGCATGCTATGCGAGGGCATGTTATGCAAGTGCGTGCAATGCTACGACCTTGGTGTAATGATGAATGTGGTGGAACACTCCTTGAGTTTTTTTTTGGTCTGATTGTTTTTTCTTCGACCAACCTTCTTTTTCTGATCGTTTGTTTTCCTTTGCTTGTTTTCTTTTGCTCTTTATGAAACGTGAATATGCAATGTAGTGCTTTAATTTGATGTTTGATGCAGAGATTGATACTTGTAATGCAAGTGTGCGATGCAATGACAATGATTCATGTTTTGATGAATGGAATGCTCTTGTTTTATTTTCTGCTCATTTCTTTCTCTTTTCATGAAATGCGGGCATGCGAATGCAATGTTTCGATGAGTGGCATGAAGAAATGGACGATAATGGAATGACGAATGACATGGGAAGCCTTTGTGTTGCCTTACATGTAATGCTTTGATGCAAGGACTTTGGTTCCTTCCCTTTTATGAAATGCAAACACTAATATGATGCAAATGCAATGACATGGGATGACGTGTTTTTGCTTTTTCTTTCTTTATGATGCAATGCTTTGATGCTTGATGGAATGAGATGGAAGATTGTTTTGCTTTTATCCGTTGCTTCCTTTTTTGTTGCCTTTCATGAAATGATGATGTCGGCACGATGCAAATGGGACACTATGATAAACAAAATGGAACGCCTAAATGCATGAGGCGAAAAATAAGATATGAATGATTGGGGTATTTAAACATTTTTGTGATGATGAGATGCAAGACTTTGAATGCAAGGAATTGAGATGATTATTGACCATTCTGTTGAAAAAAATTGAATTTGATTCAAACTCCGGTGTTCTCAAGGTTTTTATTTACAAACAAGCTCACTTGTTTTCTCTTCCTTCCAATGACGATTGAATCTTAGATATCGCATGACTAACTCGTGTTCTCTCTCTTTGAAGCATTGTCTAGTAAGCATGCATAGGAGTGCAAATGTGAATGAGTGAGTCAGTTAACTTGGATTGATTTAGAACATGTATGATAAGGGAAGGGATGACAGACATGATTATTGCCGACGCTCATGAGGGACCAATGGATGCAAGACTGCCCCGGTTCAGGCTTTTGATGAGTGAATAAGCTTGCCCCTGTCTGGTGGTGATAATGACTAGGGATGTAGGAGATGAAGAATTGGGAACACTTCGGCTCTTGGGATGAAAGGTGGAACGAAAGGGGTTTTGTCTCAAACCACACAGTTTGGTGTTTCCCCAGTCATGACGAGACAAAGTTGCCCCAATTAGAATGACGAGGCCTTGTTTAGGATAGTGAGTTGAGAGATTGCCCCGGTGAGGTTTTATGGGAATGAATGAGGTGGAGGAATGGGAATGCACTCGCCCCACTTTGGAATGACATTTCAAACGGTTTCTTTGAGTGAGGTTGTGAAGGGTTACAGAGTTATGGTGACGGTTATGAACGAAAGGTGGTATGTGAATGGGATAGACGATGAACAAATCTCCCCATGGTTGAGTGGAGTGAGAGGTGAAGGAAATGCCCCCTAGTACACATCTTTGGTTCTCTTTAAGAAATACTCAAATGCAATGAAAGTTTTGACTTTTAGCATGAAAGAAGCCTCACTTGGTGATCACTAAACCTTGTTTTAATGCAACTTGAATGCATTTTAGAGTGCAAGTCTTTATTGTTTTGTCAGCTTTCTTTTTTCTGACTATTTCTTTTTTCTGAGGATTTTTCTTGATCGGCTTTTTTTTTTCGATCGTTTGTTCTTCCTTTTGAGCAAACCCATCGTAAATAGATAAACTTATTTGTCCTAGGGTTAAAATTTGGGAAAACAAAAGCAATCAGTTATTGATCGGGATGGACTTTTCAGGATTGTGTTGTTTTGTGGAGAAGGGATGATTGAGCTTAATGAAGTGTTTGAGGCTGATGGGTTGTTGGGTCTTATTCGGCATCGGCCAATGGTCAATGATTTATGAAAGAAATGGTTATTAGGTTTGATTAGGTGCTTGGAGTTTTATTAGGACAAGTTTGTGTTTCATGGTAGAATGGCTGAGGGTTTATGGAGGGTTAGATGTTGAGGCCAAAGAAAATGTTTGCGGTCTTTATGAAAGGAGAGATGATTATACACAACAGCGTGTTGGAAAGTTTATGGAGACAAGGATCTCTGGTGTTTCATGGTGAAATATATCAGCTCACAATTTGTACTTCTTTTGTTTCTCTTTGAAGTCGGATTACAAAGTCAATGTGATCATCAAAACAAGCAAGCAAATTGTGAACACCAATTCAATACTTAATCATATGACAAACTCAAAAACAAACATACATGAATAAGAACACATGTGCATCAAGACTAGAGTGAGTCTATCCTACACAAACTCCAAGAATTAATACCACAATTTCAAGTGAAGGTGCATCAAGGTTAGGACAACCTATCCTTTGCAAAACCTATACAAAACCCTAAATTACATTCACACAAACCTTTCAAGGTGAATGCCATCATAGGCCAAATTGGCCTTCAAGCATTTACGCATTATTTAACTATCATAAAAAGAAACCAAAATTTGCATTAAGAATTATAAAAGAGAGATTGAATCATTTCTAGGTAATCCTCCTCACTTAGATTAAGGTGCACTAGGCACAAGTGAGAGTCATATTGCCTATCATCAACTTAAAATGACAAGCAAGCACATAAACTATAAAAAAAGTGTTGAATCATATAGAACAATCCTCATCACTTTAAGCAAGGTGCACTAGGCACAAGTGAGAGTCATATTGCCTATCATCAACTTAAAATGACAAGAAAGCACATAAACTATATAAAAAAAGGGTTAAATCATATAGAACAATCCTCATCACTTTAAGCAAGGTGCACTAGGCACAAGTGAGAGTCATATTGCCTATCATCAACTTAAAATGACAAGCAAACATATGAAAACCCAAATACATAACCAAAAACCCATTTATTTTTGAAATCAAGTGAGATAATATAGGAGAACAAGCTAGCTTACAATCTTTGGTAAAAGTTCATGTGATTAGCAAAGAAATGCACAAAACTAACATAAACCCTATTTTTCTATAAGTATCACGAAACATAATGTGCTATAAAATAACATTTTATTTCATGAAATGCAAGGATCAAGATCAAACCAACACAAATCAACAATCATTCAAGGGTGAGAAGCACCATAAGCACCCAAGCCTCCCTAAGTGCTTGTCAAAGTGCTTATGACACTTCTCACCAACAACAATCAACAATATGAGAATATGAAGATGATAGGATGAATGTTTTTTATATTTTTGGGGAAAGACTCAAATATGATGCAAGGTTTTAAGGATTACCTTAGCTCTAAGCTAGAAAGTGTGATGAGAAGATGAAACTAGACACAAATCAACAAAACTCCAATGTTCTCCAAAGAAGTACCCACTTGATGATGATGCTTGAACTTTGAATGGGAAATGGAGGGAGTATGTGAAAGAGGGATGCAAATGAGGTGGAGTAGTGGTGTTTGGGTGAAGAGGAAATCAAAAATGGATGAAGGAGAGGTAGGTAATGGCCACGGTTTTGGAGAGGGGAGGAGAGTGGCGAGTTGTGTGTTAGGGTTTTTTTTAGTGTAGGAGAAAATGGAAGGTTGGTTTGAGATGAAAGAAAAAAAACAAGATGAAGTGAAGGAGAGGGGGAGAGGCCACGGTTTTGTGTGTGTGTGAGGAGACGAATGAGTTGTTGTTATTAAATTACAAAGGGAGGAGGTGAAAAGGAAGCAAAAGAAATGTTGTGTTATGTTGTGGTGTAGAGAGAAGGAAGGCAAATAACATGTTGTGTATTGAATGTTGTTGGATTCAAAGGTGTGGTTGTCAAAGTGCTTATGTGATTTGCACTTGATGGGGGCTGAAGTGGGGAGGTGGAGTGAAGGAGAGGGTGGAGTGAGGGGGTTGTTTGCTTGTAAAATTAGTGCTTACTTTAGCCAAAAATGGATAAAAGCCAAAAGCACCTAAAAAGGAATTATCCCTAATTCTAAAAATACAATAAGCATCCAATGTTTTATTATTATTATTATTATTTCATTTGGTTCAGATTTCTATTTCTTTTATACATATTTTTGGGCCTTTTTGAAAGCGAGAAAAAAAAAACTGTTGTAATTGACCGAAATACCCTTTTTGACTCTAAAGCCCTAATTTGCCCGAAAAATGCATTCCAACCCTAAAATGATTTCAGGAACCTTGGAATGCCTTCTAGGATCTGAAATGCAGTGCATAAGGCTCTCCGCTCTTCAATTTATTTATTTTTTGTGGAAAATTATGGTTTTGATCTAAGCCGGACAAAATTGGGGTATGACAGCTGCCCCTCTTTATTTGGATTTTAATCAAGAAATATGAATTGGTCGAGACATATTTCGAAGATAAAATAAAAATAAAGAATTCAGAAATTATACCAATTTTGTCCAATTGGGGAAACCCGATTTTTTTTTTTTGAATGGGTATCAGCCTTCGGCCAACAAAAGCAGAAAATAAGCTTGGTACCACCTCGATGGTGGCGGCGATAAAGCGGGAAAGAAGATAAAAGAAAGCGAAATCGGTTGGTGCTAGCCTCGAGCAAAGAAAAGCGAGAAATAGATTGGTGCTAGCCCTCGGGCGAGAAAGCGAGGAATAAAGCGAGAAAAAGCGAAGGGTATCGCCTCGATGGCCGACATCGGCGCAGAAATAAATTGGTGCAAACCCTCGATGTAAGCCAAAGAAACAGAAATGAATTGGCGCTAGCCTCGGCAACAAAGAAAAGCGAAAATAAAGCGATAAAGAAAGCGATAAAGCGATAAAGAAGAAGAAGGTACCGCCTCGATGGCCGATCTTCGAGGTTTGCTAAAAGCCTTTTAACGAACCGCGAACGATCCGAGTTTGCACTTGGGCATGGTGGTCTTCAAGAGCGACGGAGGGGGACCGTGATCAAGTCTAGATCTCGATACTTCCTTAGGATCTACGCCATGTCTTAGGCCAACACGGCTATCCTTTTCGATTGGACCCAATGGGGTCGAAGGACTTACCGCGGCTTCGAATACGAGGTGAAGTTTGCTTTTGAAGGGGACGCTTGGGTCCTGAAGGGATTCACGAATCCTGTTGATTGATTGATTGAAATAGCCAATGCTGCCGCATTGGATTGAGGTACCTGCATACGTCAGTTGATGCAAGGAATGATGCATGGAATATGGGTGCATGCTATGCGAGGGCATGTTATGCAAGTGCGTGCAATGCTACGACCTTGTGTAATGATGAATGTGGTGGAACACTCCTTGAGTTTTTCTTTTGTCCGATTGTTTTTCTTCGACCAACCTTCTTTTTTCTTGATCGTTTGTTTTCCTTTGCTTGTTTTCTTTTGCTCTTTATGAAACGTGAATATGCAACTTTAGTGCTTTAATTTGATGTTTGATGCAGAGATTGATACTTGTGATGCAAGTGTGCGATGCAATGACAGTGATTCATGTTTTGATGAATGGAATGCTCTTGTTTTATTTTCTGCTCATTTCTTTCTCTTTTCATGAAATGCGGGCATGCGAATGCAATGTTTCGATGAGTGGCATGAAGAAATGGACGATAATGGAATGACGAATGACATGGGAAACCTTTGTGTTGCCTTACATGTAATGCTTTGATGCAAGGACTTTGGTTCATTCCCTTTTATGAAATTCAAACACTAATATGATGCAAATGCAGTGACATGGGATGACGTGTTTTTGCTTTTTCTTTCTTTATGATGCAATGCTTTGATGCTTGATAGAATGAGATGGAAGATTGTTTTGCTTTTATCCGTTGCTTCCTTTTTTGTTGCCTTTCATGAAATGATGATGTCGGCACGATGCAAATGGGACACTATGATAAACAAAATGGAACGCCTAAATGCATGAGGCGAAAAATAAGATATGAATGATTGGGGTATTTAAACATTTTTGTGATGATGAGATGCAAGACTTTGAATGCAAGGAATTGAGATGATTATTGACCATTCTGTTGAAAAAAAATTGAATTTGATTCAAACTCCGGTGTTCTCAAGGTTTTTATTTACAAACAAGCTCCCTTGTTTTGTCTTCCTTCCAATGACAACTGAATATTAGATATCGCATGACTAACTCGTGTTCTCTCTCTTTGAAGCATTGTCTAGTAAGCATGCATAGGAGTGCAAATGTGAATGAGTGAGTCAGTTAACTTGGGATTGGTTTAGAACATGTATGATAAGGGAAGGGATGACAGACATGATTATTGCCGACGCTCATGAGGGACCAAGGGATGCAAGACTGCCTCGGTTCAGGATTTTGATGAGTGAATAAGCTTGCCCCTGTCAGGTGGTGATAATGACTAGGGGTGTAGGAGATGATGAATTGGGAACACTTCGGCTCTTGGGATGAAAGGTGGAACGAAAGGGGCTTTGTCTCAAACCACACAATTTGGTGTTGCCCCAATCATGACGAGACAAAGTTGCCCCAATTAGAATGACGAGGCCTTGTTTAGGATAGTGAGTTGAGAGATTCCCCGGTGAGGTTTTATGGGAATGAATGAGGTGGAGGAATGGGAATGCACTCGCCCCACTTTGGAATGACATTTCAAACGGTTTCTTTGAGTGAGGTTGTGAAGGGTGACAGAGTTATGGTGACGGTTATGAACGAAGGGTGGTATGTGAATGGGATAGACGATGAACAAATCTCCCCATGGTTGAGTGGAGTGAGAGGTGAAGGAAATGCCCCCTAGTACACATCTTTGGTTCTCTTTAAGAAAAACTCAAATGCAATGAAAGTTTTGACTTTTAGCATGAAAGAAGCCTCACTTGGTGATCACTAAACCTTGTTTTAATGCAACTTGAATGCATTTTAGAGTGCAAGTCTTTATTGTTTTGTCGACTTTTCTTTTTACTCGACTATTTCTTTTTTCTTGATCGTTTTTTTTTTTTTTTTCGTTTGTTCTTCCTTTTCGTAAATAGATAAACTTATTTGTCTTTTAAAATTTGGGAAAACAAAAGCAATCGGTTATTGATCGGGATGGACTTTTCGTGGATTGTGTTGTTTGAGGGAGAAGGGATGATTGAGCTTAATGAAGTGTTTGAGGCTGATGGGTTGTTGGGTCTTATTCGGCATCAGCCAATGGTCAATGATTTATGAAGGAAATGGTTATTAGGTTTGATGAGGTGCTTGGAGTTTTATTAGGACAAGTTTGTGTTTCATGGTAGAATGGCTGAGAGTTTATGGAGGGTTAGATGTTGAGGCCAAAGAAAATGTTCGCGGTCTTTATGAAAGGAGAGATGATTATACACAACAGCGTGTTGGAAAGTTTATGGAGACAAGGATCTCTGGTGTTTCATGGTGAAATATATCAGCTCACAATTTGTACTTCTTTTGTTTCTCTTTGAAGTCGGATTACAAAGTCAATGTGATCATCAAAACAAGCAAGCAAATTGTGAACACCAATTCAATACTTAATCATATGACAAACACAAAAACAAACATACATGAATAAGAACACATGTGCATCAAGACTAGAGTGAGTCTATCCTACACTAACTCCAAGAATTAATACAACAATTTCAAGTGAAGGTGCATCAAGGTTAGGACAACCTATCCTTTGCAAAACCTACACAAAACCCTAAATTACATTCACACAAACCTTTCAAGGTGAATGCCATCATAGGCCAAATTGGCCTTCAAACATTTACGCATTATTTAACTATCATAAAAAGAAACCAAAATTTGCATTAAGAATTATAAAAGAGAGATTGAATCATTTCTAGGTAATCCTCCTCACTTAGATTAAGGTGCACTAGGCACAAGTGAGAGTCATATTGCCTATCATCAACTTAAAATGACAAGCAAGCACATAAACTATAAAAAAAGTGTTGAATCATATAGAACAATCCTCATCACTTTAAGCAAGGTGCACTAGGCACAAGTGAGAGTCATATTGCCTATCATCAACTTAAAATGACAAGCAAGCACATAAACTATATAAAAAAAGTGTTAAATCATATAGAACAATCCTCATTACTTTAAGCAAGGTGCACTAGGCACAAGTGAGAGTCATATTGCCTATCATCAACTTAAAATGACAAGCAAACATATGAAAACCCAAATACATAACCAAAAACCCATTTATTTTTGAAATCAAGTGAGATAATATAGGAGAACAAGCTAGCTTACAATCTTTGGTAAAAGTTCATGTGATTAGCAAAGAAATGCACAAAACTAACATAAACCCTATTTTTTCTATAAGTATGCGAAACATAATGTGCTATAAAATAACATTTTATTTCATGAAATGCAAGGATCAAGATCAAACCAACACAAATCAACAATCATTCAAGGGTGAGAAGCACCATAAGCACCCAAGCCTCCCTAAGTGCTTGTCAAAGTGCTTATGACACTTCTCACCAACAACAATCAACAATATGAGAATATGAAGATGATAGGATGAATGTTTTTTATATTTTTGGGGAAAGACTCAAATATGATGCAAGGTTTTAAGGATTACCTTAGCTATAAGCTAGAAAGTGTGATGAGAAGATGAAACTAGACACAAATCAACAAAACTCCAATGTTCTCCAAAGAAGTACCCACTTGATGATGATGCTTGAACTTTGAATGGGAAATGGAGGAGTATGTGAAAGAGGATGCAAATGAGGTGGAGTAGTGGTGTTTGGGTGAAGAGGAAATCAAAAATGGATGGAGGAGAGGTAGGTAATGGCCACGGTTTTGGAGAGGGGAGGAGAGGGGTGAGTTGTGTGTTAGGGTTTTTTTTAGTGTAGGAGAAAATGGAAGGTTGGTTTGAGATGAAAGAAAAAAAACAAGATGAAGTGAAGGAGAGGGGGAGAGGCCACGGTTTTGTGTGTGTGTGAGGAGAGGAATGAGTTGTTGTTATTAAATTACAAAGGGAGGAGGTGAAAAGGAAGCAAAAGAAATGTTGTGTTATGTTGTGGTGTAGAGAGAAGGAAGGCAAATAACATGTTGTGTATTGAATGTTGTTGGATTCAAAGGTGTGGTTGTCAAAGTGCTTATGTGATGTGCACTTGATGGGGGCTGAAGTGGGGAGGTGGAGTGAAGGAGAGGGTGGAGTGAGGGAGGTTGTTTGCTTGTAAAATTAGTGCTTACTTTAGCCAAAAATGGATAAAAGCCAAAAGCACCTAAAAATGAATTAACCCTAATTCTAAAAATACAATAAGCATCCAATGTTTTTTTTTTATTATTATTATTATTATTTCATTTGGTTCAGATTTCTATTTCTTTTATACATATTTTTGGGCCTTTTTGAAAGCGAGAAAAAAAAACCTGTTGTAATTGACCGAAATACCCTTTTTGACTCTAAAGCCCTAATTTTCCCGAAAAATGCATTCCAACCCTAAAAATGATTTCAGGAACCTTGGAATGCCTTCTAGGATCTGAAATGCAGTGCATAAGGCTCTCCGCTCTTCAATTTATTTATTTTTTGTGGAAAATTAGGGTTTTGATCTAAAGCCCAGGACAAAATTGGGGTATGACAATTTGCCTCTTTTATTTGGATTTTAATCAAGAAATATGAATTGGTCGAGACATATTTCGAAGATAAAATAAAAATAAAGAATTCAGAAATTATACCAATTTTGTCCACTTGGGGAAACCCGAATTTTTTTTTTTGAATGGGTGTCAGCCTTCGGCCAACAAAAGCAGAAAATAAGCTTGGTACCACCCCGATGGTGGCGAAAGCGATAAAGAAAGCGAAATCGGTTGGTGCTAGCCTCAGCAAAGAAAAAGCGAGAAATAGATTGGTGCTAGCCCTCGGGCAAAGCAAAGGCAGAATAAAGCGAGAAAGAAGGTATCGGCCTCGATGGCCGACATCGGGCAGAAATAAATTGGTGCCAACCTCGCAGAAGCCAAAGAAACAGAAATGAATTGGCGCTAGCCTCGGCAAAGAAAAGCGAGAAATAAAGCGATAAAGAAAGCGATAAAGAAAGCGAGAAAGAAGGTACCGCCCTCGAAGCCGATCATCGAGGTCGCTTAAAGCCTTTTAACGAACCGCGCACGATCCGAGTTTGCACTTGGGCATGGTGGTCTTCAAGAGCGACCAGAGGGGGACCGTATCAAGTCTAGATCTCGATACTTCCTTAGGACTACGCCATGTCTTAGGCCATCACGGCTATCCTTTTCGACTGGACCCAATGGGGGTCGAAGGACTTACCCGCAGCTCGAATACGAGGTGAAGTTTGCTTTTTGAAGGGACGCTTGGGTCCTGAAGGGATTCACGAATCCTGTTGATTGATTGATTGAAATAGCCAATGCTGCCGCATTGGATTGAGGTACCTGCATACGTCAGTTGATGCAAGGAATGATGCATGGAATATGGGTGCATGCTATGCGAGGGCATGTTATGCAAGTGCGTGCAATGCTACGACCTTGGTGTAATGATGAATGTGGTGGAACACTCCTTGAGTTTTTCTTTTGGTCTGATTGTTTTTTCTTCGACCAACCTTCTTTTTCTGATCGTTTGTTTTCCTTTGCTTGTTTTCTTTTGCTCTTTATGAAACGTGAATATTCAATGTAGTGCTTTAATTTGATGTTTGATGCAGAGATTGATACTTGTAATGCAAGTGTGCGATGCAATGACAGTGATTCATGTTTTGATGAATGGAATGCTCTTGTTTTATTTTCTGCTCATTTCTTTCTCTTTTCATGAAATGCGGGCATGCGAATGCAATGTTTCGATGAGTGGCATGAAGAAATGGACGATAATGGAATGACGAATGACATGGGAAGCCTTTGTGTTGCCTTACATGTAATGCTTTGATGCAAGGACTTTGGTTCCTTCCCTTTTATGAAATGCAAACACTAATATGATGCAAATGCAGTGACATGGGATGACGTGTTTTTGCTTTTTCTTTCTTTATGATGCAATGCTTTGATGCTTGATGGAATGAGATGGAAGATTGTTTTGCTTTTATCCGTTGCTTCCTTTTTTGTTGCCTTTCATGAAATGATGATGTCGGCACGATGCAAATGGGACACTATGATAAACAAAATGGAACGCCTAAATGCATGAGGCGAAAAATAAGATATGAATGATTGGTGTATTTAAACATTTTTGTGATGATGAGATGCAAGACTTTGAATGTAAGGAATTGAGATGATTATTGACCATTCTGTTGAAAAAAAATTGAATTTGATTCAAACTCCGGTGTTCTCAAGATTTTTATTTACAAACAAGCTCACTTGTTTTCTCTTCCTTCCAATGACGATTGAATCTTAGATATCGGATGACTAACTCGTGTTCTCTCTCTTTGAAGCATTGTCTAGTAAGCATGCATAGGAGTGCAAATGTGAATGAGTGAGTCAGTTAACTTGGGATTGATTTAGAACATGTATGATAAGGGAAGGGATGACAGACATGATTATTGCCGACGCCATGAGGACCCGAGGGATGCAAGACCGCTCTGTTTCGGCTTTTGATGAGTGAATAAGCTTGCCCCCATCGTGGTGATAATGACTAGGGGTGTAGGAGATGAAGAATTGGGAACACTTCGGCTCTTGGGATGAAAGGTGGAACGAAAGGGGTTTTGTCTCAAACCACACAGTTTGGTGTTGCCCCAGTCATGACGAGACAAAGTTGCCCCAATTAGAATGACGAGGCCTTGTTTAGGACAGTGAGTTGAGAGATTGCCCCGGTGAGGTTTTATGGGAATGAATGAGGTGGAGGAATGGGAATGCACTCGCCCCACTTTGGAATGACATTTCAAACGGTTTCTTTGAGTGAGGTTGTGAAGGGTGACAGAGTTATGGTGACGGTTATGAACGAAGGGTGGTATGTGAATGGGATAGACGATGAACAAATCTCCCCATGGTTGAGTGGAGTGAGAGGTGAAGGAAATGCCCCCTAGTACACATCTTTGGTTCTCTTTAAGAAAAACTCAAATGCAATGAAAGTTTTGACTTTTAGCATGAAAGAAGCCTCACTTGGTGATCACTAAACCTTGTTTTAATGCAACTTGAATGCATTTTAGAGTGCAAGTCTTTATTGTTTTGTCAGCATTCTTTTTTCTGACTGTTTCTTTTTTCTGAGGATTTTTCTTGATCGGCTTTCTTTTTTTTTTCAATCGTTTGTTCTTCCTTTTGAGCAAACCCATCGTAAATAGATAAACTTATTTGTCCTAGGGTTAAAATTTGGGAAAACAAAAGCAATCGGTTATTGATCGGGATGGACTTTTCAGGATTGTGATGTTTTGTGGAGAAGGGATGATTGAGCTTAATGAAGTGTTTGAGGCTGATGGGTTGTTGGGTCTTATTCGGCATCGGCCAATGGTCAATGATTTATGAAGGAAATGGTTATTAGGTTTGATGAGGTGCTTGGAGTTTTATTAGGACAAGTTTGTGTTTCATGGTAGAATGGCTGAGGGTTTATGGAGGGTTAGATGTTGAGGCCAAAGAAAATGTTTGCGGTCTTTATGAAAGGAGAGATGATTATACACAACAGCGTGTTGGAAAGTTTATGGAGACAAGGATCTCTGGTGTTTCATGGTGAAATATATCAGCTCACAATTTGTACTTCTTTTGTTTCTCTTTGAAGTCGGATTACAAAGTCAATGTGATCATCAAAACAAGCAAGCAAATTGTGAACACCAATTCAATACTTAATCATATGACAAACACAAAAACAAACATACATGAATAAGAACACATGTGCATCAAGACTAGAGTGAGTCTATCCTACACAAACTCCAAGAATTAATACCACAATTTCAAGTGAAGGTGCATCAAGGTTAGGACAACCTATCCTTTGCAAAACCTACACAAAACCCTAAATTACATTCACACAAACCTTTCAATGTGAATGCCATCATAGGCCAAATTGGCCTTCAAGCATTTACACATTATTTAACTATCATAAAAAGAAACCAAAATTTGCATTAAGAATTATAAAAGAGAGATTGAATCATTTCTAGGTAATCCTCCTCACTTAGATTAAGGTGCACTAGGCACAAGTGAGAGTCATATTGCCTATCATCAACTTAAAATGACAAGCAAGCACATAAACTATAAAAAAAGTGTTGAATCATATAGAACAATCCTCATCACTTTAAGCAAGGTGCACTAGGCACAAGTGAGAGTCATATTGCCTATCATCAACTTAAAATGACAAGCAAGCACATAAACTATATAAAAAAGTGTTAAATCATATAGAACAATCCTCATTACTTTAAGCAAGGTGCACTAGGCACAAGTGAGAGTCATATTGCCTATCATCAACTTAAAATGACAAGCAAACATATGAAAACCCAAATACATAACCAAAAACCCATTTATTTTTGAAATCAAGTGAGATAATATAGGAGAACAAGCTAGCTTACAATCTTTGGTAAAAGTTCATGTGATTAGCAAAGAAATGCACAAAACTAACATAAACCCTATTTTTTCTATAAGTATGCGAAACATAATGTGCTATAAAATAACATTTTATTTCATGAAATGCAAGGATCAAGATCAAACCAACACAAATCAACAATCATTCAAGGGTGAGAAGCACCATAAGCACCCAAGCCTCCCTAAGTGCTTGTCAAAGTGCTTATGACACTTCTCACCAACAACAATCAACAATATGAGAATATGAAGATGATAGGATGAATGTTTTTTATATTTTTGGGGAAAGACTCAAATATGATGCAAGGTTTTAAGGATTACCTTAGCTGTAAGCTAGAAAGTGTGATGAGAAGATGAAACTAGGCAGAAATCAACAAAACTCCAATGTTCTCCAAAGAAGTACCCACTTGATGATGATACTTGAACTTTGAATGGGAAATGGAGGGAGTATGTGAAAGAGGGATGCAAATGAGGTGGAGTAGTGGTGTTTGGGTGAAGAGGAAATCAAAAATGGATGGAGGAGAGGTAGGTAATGGCCACGGTTTTGGAGAGGGGAGGAGAGGGGTGAGTTGTGTGTTAGGGTTTTTTTTAGTGTAGGAGAAAATGGAAGGTTGGTTTGAGATGAAAGAAAAAAAACAAGATGAAGTGAAGGAGAGGGGGAGAGGCCACGGTTTTGTGTGTGTGAGGAGAGGAATGAGTTGTTGTTATTAAATTACAAAGGGAGGAGGTGAAAAGGAAGCAAAAGAAATGTTGTGTTATGTTGTGGTGTAGAGAGAAGGAAGGCAAATAACATGTTGTGTATTGAATGTTGTTGGATTCAAAGGTGTGCTTGTCAAAGTGCTTATGTGATGTGCACTTGATGGGGGCTGAAGTGGGGAGGTGGAGTGAAGGAGAGGGTGGAGTGAGGGAGGTTGTTTGCTTGTAAAATTAGTGCTTACTTTAGCCAAAAATGGATAAAAGCCAAAAGCACCTAAAAATGAATTAACCCTAATTCTAAAAATACAATAAGCATCCAATGTATTATTATTATTATTATTATTATTATTATTATTATTATTATTATTATTATTATTATTATTATTATTATTTCATTTGGTTCAGATTTCTATTTCTTTTATACATATTTTTGGGCCTTTTTGAAAGCGAGAAAAAAAAACCTGTTGTAATTGACCGAAATACCCTTTTTGACTCTAAAGCCCTAATTTGCCCGAAAAATGCATTCCAACCCTAAAAATGATTTCAGGAACCGTGGAATGCCTTCTAGGATCTGAAATGCAGTGCATAAGGCTCTCCGCTCTTCAATTTATTTATTTTTTGTGGAAAATTAGGGTTTTGATCTAAGCCGGACAAAATTGGGGTATGACAGCTGCCCCTCTTTATTTGGATTTTAATCAAGAAATATGAATTGGTCGAGACATATTTCGAAGATAAAATAAAAATAAAGAATTCAGAAATTATACCAATTTTGTCCACTTGGGGAAACCCAATTTTTTTTTTTGAATGGGTGTCGACCTTCTACCACAAAAGCGAAAATAAGCTTGGTACCACCTCGATGGTCAGCGGCGATAAAGAAAGCGGAAATCGGTTGGTGCTAGCCTCGCAAAGAAAAAGCGAGAAATAGATTGGTGCTAGCCCTCGGGCAGCAAAGGCAGGGAATAAAGTAGTAAAGAAAGCAGTAAAGAAGGTATCGGCCTCGATGGCCGACATCGCGCGAAAAATAAATTGGTGCCAACCTCGGTAAGCCAAAGAAAAAGCAGAAATGAATTGGCGCTAGCCTCGGCAAACAAAAGTAGGAAATAAAGCAAAAAAAAGCGATAAAGAAAGCAAGAAAGAAGGTACCGCCCTCGATGGCGTCTCATCGAGGTCGCTTAAAGCCTTTTAACGAACCGCGAACGATCCGAGTTTGCCGCTTGGGCATGGTGGTCTTCAAGAGCGACGGAGGGGGACCGTATCAAGTCTAGATCTCGATACTTCCTTAGATCGCCATGTCTTAGGCCAACACAAATTTATCCTTTTCGATTGGACCCAATGGGGTCGAAGGACTTACCCGCACTTTCGAATACGAGGTGAAGTTTGCTTTTGAAGGGGCGCTTGGGTCCCGAAGGATTCACGAATCTGTTGATTGATTGATTGAAATAGCCAATCTTTGCCGCATTGGATTGAAATACCGCATACGTCGGTTGATGCAAGGAATGATGCATGGAATATGGGTGCATGCTATGCGAGGGCATGTTATGCAAGTGCGTGCAATGCTACGACATTGGTGTAATGATGAATGTGGTGGAACACTCCTGGAGTTTTTCTTTTGGTCTGATTGTTTTTTCTTCGACCAGCCTTCTTTTTCTGATCGTTTGTTTTCCTTTGCTTGTTTTCTTTTGCTCTTTATGAAACGTGAATATGCAAATGTAGTGCTTTAATTTGATGTTTGATGCAGAGATTGATACTTGTAATGCAAGTGTGCGATGCAACGACAGTGATTCATGTTTTGATGAATGGAATGCTCTTGTTTTATTTTCTGCTCATTTCTTTCTCTTTTCATGAAATGCGGGCATGCGAATGCAATGTTTCGATGAGTGGCATGAAGAAATGGACGATAATGGAATGATGAATGACATGGGAAGCCTTTGTGTTGCCTTACATGTAATGCTTTGATGCAAGGACTTTGGTTCCTTCCCTTTTATGAAATGCAAACACTAATATGATGCAAATGCAGTGACATGGGATGACGTGTTTTTGCTTTTTATTTCTTTATGATGCAATGCTTTGATGCTTGATGGAATGAGATGGAAGATTGTTTTGCTTTTATCCGTTGCTTCCTTTTTTGTTGCCTTTCATGAAATGATGGTGTCGGCACGATGCAAATGGGACACTATGATAAACAAAATGGAACGCCTAAATGCATGAGGCGAAAAATAAGATATGAATGATTGGGGTATTTAAACATTTTTGTGATGATGAGATGCAAGACTTTGAATGCAAGGAATTGAGATGATTATTGACCATTCTGTTGAAAAAAAATTGAATTTGATTCAAACTCCGGTGTTCTCAAGGTTTTTATTTACAAACAAGCTCACTTGTTTTCTCTTCCTTCCAATGACGACTGAATCTTAGATATCGCATGACTAACTCGTGTTCTCTCTCTTTGAAGCATTGTCTAGTAAACATGCATAGGAGTGCAAATGTGAATGAGTGAGTCAGTTAACTTGGGATTGATTTAGAACATGTATGATAAGGGAAGGGATGACAGACATGATTATTGCTGACGCTCATGAGGGACCAAGGGATGCAAGACTGCCCCGGTTCGGGCTTTTGATGAGTGAATAAGCTTGCCCCTGTCTGGTGGTGATAATGACTAGGGGTGTAGGAGATGAAGAATTGGGAACACTTCGGCTCTTGGGATGAAAGGTGGAACGAAAGGGGTTTTGTCTCAAACCACAAAGTTTGGTGTCGCCCCAGTCATGACGAGACAAAGTTGCCCCAATTAGAATGACGAGGCCTTGTTTAGGATAGTGAGTTGAGAGATTGCCCCGGTGAGGTTTTATGGGAATGAATGAGGTGGAGGAATGGGAATGCACTCGCCCCACTTTGGAATGACATTTCAAACGGTTTCTTTGAGTGAGGTTGTGAAGGGTGACAGAGTTATGGTGACGGTTATGAACGAATGGTGGTATGTGAATGGGATAGACGATGAACAAATCTCCCCATGGTTGAGTGGAGTGAGAGGTGAAGGAAATGCCCCCTAGTACACATCTTTGGTTCTCTTTAAGAAAAACTCAAATGCAATGAAAGTTTTGAGTTTTAGCATGAAAGAAGCCTCACTTGGTGATCACTAAACCTTGTTTTAATGCAACTTGAATGCATTTTAGAGTGCAAGTCTTTATTGTTTTGTCAGCTTTCTTTTTTCTGACTGTTTCTTTTTTCTGAGGATTTTTCTTGATCGGCTTTCTTTTTTTTTCGATCGTTTGTTCTTCCTTTTGAGCAAACCCATCGTAAATAGATAAACTTATTTGTCCTAGGGTTAAAATTTGGGAAAACAAAAGCAATCGGTTATTGATCGGGATGGACTTTTCAGGATTGTGATGTTTTGTGGAGAAGGGATGATTGAGCTTAATGAAGTGTTTGAGGCTGATGGGTTGTTGGGTCTTATTCGGCATCGGCCAATGGTCAATGATTTATGAAGGAAATGGTTATTAGGTTTGATGAGGTGCTTGGAGTTTTATTAGGACAACTTTGTGTTTCATGGTAGAATGGCTGAGGGTTTATGGAGGGTTAGATGTTGAGGCCAAAGAAAATGTTTGCGGTCTTTATGAAAGGAGAGATGATTATACACAACAACGTGTTGGAAAGTTTATGGAGACAAGGATCTCTGGTGTTTCATGGTGAAATATATCAGCTCACAATTTGTACTTCTTTTGTTTCTCTTTTTTCTTGGTCTTTTTTTTTTTGAGATTTTCATTTTTTGAATCTTTTGTTTAATTGCGTTCTCTTCTTTTTGACCTCTTTCTTTTCTTTGGACTTGGGTGAGCTGATAAAGATGATATACCATTTTCGATGTGGAATTGATCCTTGTCTAGAGTGATGAAGGTAGGAGGGGGATTTTTTCCTTCTCTTTGGGATTTTCTTGGCTTAAGGTGGGCAGGAAAGGGAATGTTTGGATTTTGGATTTTCTTGAGGTTGTGGTGGAGGCGACCAAACTTCATTTCAAATTCCGATTGCTTATTTTTTCGTAAAACCTGACAACAAATTATCTATCTGTATGTGTTTGCTCTTTTCTTTGCATTTTCTTTTATGCCCTAATTTTTGCCTGGACCGCTCTTTGCGAGTTTTCAATCCACCAGGCGCTCCTTTTTTTGCCTAGGCAGCCGCTTTTTGGTTTTTTCAACCTAGCGAGCTTTTCTTCTCATTTATCTCTTCTTCTTCTTCCTTTTTTTTTGGAAAGACTTGCACTAAAGAAATATAATGTCGATAAAGAAAGTTAGTGATCACAGAATTGCCCCAGCATGGAGGACTTAGAGTGTTAGTGAGAATGAACCAAAAAGTCATGTATGCATTGATGGCTGAGAATGTGCGCTTTATGGGTGGACGGGGCGGGGTTAGACTTGGATGGTGATGATGACAAGGAAAGAAACTGACTGACTCAAACAAGAGAAACTACACGTGTCGGGCACATTCACTATAGGAATGCTTCACAGAGAGTCAACATTAGTTAGAACAATGAATTTGTTTTTTTTTGAGCTGCTTCAGTCTTTTGTCATGGAATGGATGGGATGCAGTGCTTTTGAAAGAAATGCAAATGAGCTATTGATTTGAAAAAAACTGAGTGCCTTGGAACACCTTGAGTTTGCAACCAAGTAAAGATAAACTTTTTCCAAAAAGGATGATTGTTTTGCAAGAACATCTCGCTTCTCATCACAACTTCTATTTTATGCAATGAATGAATGAACAAATTATGATATGCAAATGCGTGGAGAATGACCACTAGAAAAGTGTGGCTTATTCTAAATAATTTTGTTGTTTTTAATGCAAGACAAAATATGGAATGCCAATGCGAATGATGCAAGAATGATGCCCCCTTTTTTTCAAAATGATATTTTTTGATTTTTTAGTTTTTTAGAGGCGAGGCAAGATATGAAATGCCAATGTCCCTTTTGAATGATGAGAGATGCAAGAATGGTGATATGAGGCAACCGATTGTCGTTACCACGAGTAACTTTGCATGAAACATTGAGTGGATCCTCGACTCAATACTTCACACAATATCTTTGAAAAGTTTCGACAATTAGTTGACTCAATTTAGTTTCCTACTTGAAAATAAAACACGTGTGGTCGGTCAAAGTGCCCTGACATCGTAGAGTAACATCTAAAATTTGTAGTCGACAAACAAATTTGAGATATTACCCTTCGTCGTTCAAAGGTGCACTTCTACCCATTAAGCCATCACATGAGGAAATTTTTCTTTGTTTCGAAAGGATGCATGCAAGGAGAAATGATGTATTCGAACAAAGTGATGAGGTTAATGAAATGATGCATGAGTGCCATATTGACGCGATGTCTGCATTATTTGATGATGATTTTTGTACATGCACCCGGATGAATATGGTGCTTATGCAATGCGGATGATAATTGCTTCTTGCTTTATTTTGTTTTTATGCAATGAAATGAAATGCATGATACTCACAATTATTTTTAACGCGTGGAAATGCATGCAGAATGAAACGTTCAAGTGCTTATTTTTTATGCCATGAAAAAGGGAAAAGGGGTACATGCGATGCATTTTCTAAAATCTAGTAGAAAACATACATTTTTGGATTTTTATTATTTGTTATGACATGAAAGAGAAAAATAATAATGCATGCAGAAAATGGTGCGTTTGAGCTAAAGCTATATGAATAGCGGAATGATATATGCATGCCACATTGATGTGATGCCCACCTTTATTTGATGACAGTTTTTGCATAATTAAGGATGAATGAAATGCGATATGGATGATGACTGCTTCTGGTTCTCATTTTTCTTATGCAATGAAATGAAATGTGTGATGCTTACAGTTACTTTCCTAATGCATGGGAGATATTGAATGGAGATGCATGTGAAATGAGACGTTAATGTTTATTTTTGATTTGCGACACAGAAAAGTATTAATGCGATGATGTGATATGAATGGACGACGAAATGAGTGGGTGAATGAATGAACCATGTGCATTTTGAATGAGGATGCCGTAAATTGCATCACTTGATGATTTTTCATGATTATGAACGAATGAAATACCATAGGGATGATAATTGTTTTTTTCAAAATTTTGTTTTATGTAATGCATGATGTCATGATGCAAAGTGCGGATGATGATTGTTTTTTGTTTTATTTTTAAACAATGAAATGGAATGCATGATACTAACAATTATTTTTAGTGCGTGGAAAGATATGATTCTTATGAAAATGCATGCAAAATGAGATGTTTGCATATATGATATGAAAAAGGAAAATAATAAAGCATGTGATATGTTTCTAAGATTTTTTATGCGAGAAAGTGCATGATGCTCGCAAATGATTTTTAATGCAAGGGAAAACATGATTTATTTTGAATGGAAATGTATGCAAAATGAGATGGTCACATGTTCATTCTTCAAGATATGCAAAAAGCAATAATGCATGAGACACGTTCCTAATAAAATGTGTTTTTTGGACTTTGGACAAAATTAGGAAAACGTTGAGTGAATGGAAACGCACCCGCGCAGGGAATGCACTCCCGACAAACCTTAATGAGATAGAGAAAAATGCATGTATGAATTTTATCAAGTTTTTGTTTTATGTGATGCAAATGATGTCTTTATATGAAAATGACGGCGATAATGCATGCGAAAAATAAGATGAAAACATTTTTTCGAGTTTGGTGACTGAAATTTTGGGAACATCACCTCATATAGCCCGGTAAAAGAAAAGACTATCATGATTTTTTGAAAGTTTTGCTTTTTGCCCTTTTTTTTTGAAAATTTTGTTTTATGTAATGCAAGGATGTATGCAAATGATGATGATGTTCTATGTGCATGCAGGATAAATGAAAGAGTTTTTATTGGCAATGATTCAAGTTTTTTTTTTTGAAAATGCGGGCCGTACATTATTTCATATGGACTAGTAAGAGAAAGGCTACAACGGTAACTCTTTCTCCTCCCTTTTTCGAAAATAAAGTGGGTCATATGTCACTTCGTACGGACCGGCAAAAGAAATGCTACAACGGCAACTCTTTCTCTATTTTCTCTTTTGTTTTTGAAAAATCTACTTCTCCTTTTTTGAAAACATGCCTAGATTGCAATGCAACACACAATTTGGTATGCCCCTTGTGTCCTGCGAAGGCGGGACCTAGGTTCTAGGACAACTCAAATATTCCTCCCATGTGGGTTCTAGTCACTTCCTCACCAGGTTACCAGAGCTAATTCTCTCTCACAATAGCACCCACAACGATGGAACACCATCTGGTGTGAGACATCATGAAAGAGCATACTCTGGCTAGAACTTTCGTGAGAGTCAGAAGGACAACAGTCCAATTGCCAGTCACTACTCATTTCCACTCTCCTAAGTTTTGTCAGACCTTGGGTTTTAGGCCCCTCTCAAAGCACAATAAGCATAAGGTGTGAGTGTGTGTATCAAGGACATACCACCTAAAAACTACCCGCATATATCCCCACCTGCGAAGGAAAACCCAAAACAGTCCAGACAATAGCAAGCAATAACATGTTGTCTACACTAGGGTTCAATATCAAATAAGCTAGCCTAGGGTTTCAACAATAATCAAGTGCATTTCTCACCTCAAGAAAGGGAGCCAAGAAGAAGGGAACATAACAAGATGGGGGGAGATGCATGAGAGTACTAAGCACATAAGCAAAAAGGAATGAAAAACAAACATGGAAGAAGGGAAAACAAATGCATATGCATACAACATGATAAGAAAAGGAAACCGAAAAGGGGTAGAAGCAAACAAAGTATCCAAATCAAATCAATAGCACATTAAACCACACATTTAATTAGTTAGGCTTGACCCACTTAAAAGAAAAAATCCCCAGTGAAGTCGCCAGCTGTTGCACCCCGAAAAATCCCCGAGGGGGTCTTTCTTCGTTTACAACTTTTTAAAACAATGAAGTCGCCACCAACATTTTTTATAAGGAAAATATTGAAGAAAAACCTTTTTGGAAAGCGAATGGCCTTTTGGAAACCGGAAAATTTGGGTTCGGGGGTCGGTTAGGCATGGGGAAGGTATTAGCACCCCACACCTCCTTTCTGCCTAAAGGGAACCTTTAATTAAACGTGTGGTTTTAACTGTTGATTTGGAATATATTTAAATTTGCCTCTTTATAGAAAAGGGAATGAGAAGACTTAATGAAAATTTTTATTTTTGGCGCTTGACGAGAGTTAGCCTCTCGCTCCTACGTATCTCTCGGTGCGATGGAGAATTCAAAGCTACGTAGTTTTTGTTTGTCCTGAAAAAGGTTTTTGTTTTATCTTTTTTAGAGTTTTTCGCAAAGGGGTTGAGCGTTCGCGGTGACCAAACAACAACGGTTTAGAGTGGCCGCGCTACTAACTCTTTTTTTGAAAATGGGATCGTCACTAACAATCAAACGACAACGACGCGAGTGACTATTGATGACAACCGGTTTTTATCTTGATTATTTAAAAGGTTTTCGCAAATGAAGGGGAGCGTTTGTGAAGACCAAACAACAACGGTTTAGAGTGGCCACACTATTAGCTCCCACGGGAGCGAAATTATCACCCACAATCAAACGGCAACGGCGCGAGTGATCATCAATGACAATTAGTTTTGATTTTGATGTTTTTAAGATTTGTTTTTGAAAAGCGTTTCGTTGGTTTGACTTGGAGAAAATGTTTTGATAACTTAAAAAAAAGTTCGCAATTGGATTGAGTGTTCGTGATGACCAAACAACAACGGTTTAGAGTGGTCATACTACTACCTCTCTTGAAAATGAAATTATCATTAACAACCAAACGGCATCGGCGCGAGTGATCATTAATGATAATTGGTTCTTACTTTAGGTCATCAAAAGGGTTTTCGCAATTGAATTGATTTTTAGTTTGTGAGATATTTTTTTTGATGTTTGAAAGTGTTCTTGGTTATGAAGAAGATTTGAAATTGTAATTGTTACTAACGAGTAACAAGTTGTTGTATAATTTGAATGCGACATGGTTTTGAGGTGTTACTAACGAGTAACAAAGGTTTTGAACTTTGAAGTCGGATTACAAAGTCAATGTGATCATCAAAACAAGCAAGCAAATTGTGAACACCAATTCAATACTTAATCATATGACAAACACAAAAACAAACATACATGAATAAGAACACATGTGCATCAAGACTAGAGTGAGTCTATCCTACACAAACTCCAAGAATTAATACCACAATTTCAAGTGAAGGTGCATCAAGGTTAGGACAACCTATCCTTTGCAAAACCTACACAAAACCCTAAATTACATTCACACAAACCTTTCAATGTGAATGCCATCATAGGCCAAATTGGCCTTCAAGCATTTACGCATTATTTAACTATCATAAAAAGAAACCAAAATTTGCATTAAGAATTATAAAAGAGAGATTGAATCATTTCTAGGTAATCCTCCTCACTTAGATTAAGGTGCACTAGGCACAAGTGAGAGTCATATTGCCTATCATCAACTTAAAATGACAAGCAATCACATAAACTATAAAAAAAGTGTTGAATCATATAGAACAATCCTCATCACTTTAAGCAAGGTGCACTAGGCACAAGTGAGAGTCATATTGCCTATCATCAACTTAAAATGACAAGCAAGCACATAAACTATATAAAAAAAGTGTTAAATCATATAGAACAATCCTCATTACTTTAAGCAAGGTGCACTAGGCACAAGTGAGAGTCATATTGCCTATCATCAACTTAAAATGACAAGCAAACATATGAAAACCCAAATACATAACCAAAAACCCATTTATTTTTGAAATCAAGTGAGATAATATAGGAGAACAAGCTAGCTTACAATCTTTGGTAAAAGTTCATGTGATTAGCAAAGAAATGCACAAAACTAACATAAACCCTATTTTTTCTATAAGTATGCGAAACATAATGTGCTATAAAATAACATTTTATTTCATGAAATGCAAGGATCAAGATCAAACCAACACAAATCAACAATCATTCAAGGGTGAGAAGCACCATAAGCACCCAAACCTCCCTAAGTGCTTGTCAAAGTGCTTATGACACTTCTCACCAACAACAATCAACAATATGAGAATATGAAGATGATAGGATGAATGTTTTTTATATTTTTGGGGAAAGACTCAAATATGATGCAAGGTTTTAAGGATTACCTTAGCTCTAAGCTAGAAAGTGTGATGAGAAGATGAAACTAGACACAAATCAACAAAACTCCAATGTTCTCCAAAGAAGTACCCACTTGATGATGATGCTTGAACTTTGAATGGGAAATGGAGGGAGTATGTGAAAGAGGGATGCAAATGAGGTGGAGTAGTGGTGTTTGGGTGAAGAGGAAATCAAAAATGGATGGAGGAGAGGTAGGTAATGGCCACGGTTTTGGAGAGGGGAGGAGAGGGGTGAGTTGTGTGTTAGGGTTTTTTTAGTGTAGGAGAAAATGGAAGGTTGGTTTGAGATGAAAGAAAAAAAAAATATGAAGTGAAGGAGAGGGGGAGAGGCCACGGTTTTGTGTGTGTGTGAGGAGAGGAATGAGTTGTTGTTATTAAATTACAAAGGGAGGAGGTGAAAAGGAAGCAAAAGAAATGTTGTGTTATGTTGTGGTGTAGAGAGAAGGAATGCAAATAACATGTTGTGTATTGAATGTTGTTGGATTCAAAGGTGTGCTTGTCAAAGTGCTTATGTGATGTGCACTTGATGGGGGCTGAAGTGGGGAGGTGGAGTGAAGGAGAGTGTGGAGTGAGGGAGGTTGTTTGCTTGTAAAATTAGTGCTTACTTTAGCCAAAAATGGATAAAAGCCAAAAGCACGTAAAAAGGAATTAACCCTAATTCTAAAAATACAATAAGCACCCAATGTTTTATTATTATTATTATTTCATTTGGTTCAGATTTCTATTTCTTTTATACATATTTTTGGGCCTTTTTGAAAGCAAGAAAAAAAAACCTGTTGTAATTGACCGAAATACCCTTTTTGACTCTAAAGCCCTAATTTGCCCGAAAAATGCATTCCAACCCTAAAAATGATTTCAGGAACCTTGGAATGCCTTCTAGGATCTGAAATGCAGTGCATAAGGCTCTTCGCTCTTCAATTTATTTATTTTTTGTGGAAAATTAGGGTTTTGATCTAAGCCGGACAAAATTGGGGTATGACACTTATGCTTAATATATTCTACATAAAGCACAATGCAAATAGAGGTGGATAAGTCTTTACCAATCTTACCTTCACCTAGGATTCTTCCTCTTTTGCTGTTATCACAAGTCACATGACCGCTTTTTCTGGGGGTGAGTGTTAAGAGCTTTGTCATATCTTCAGTCATGTGCTTTGAGCATTTGCTATCAAGGTATTGATTTTCCCCCATACCTTGAAGCATACCTGCAATAAGATCAAGTTGCAAATTTTGGTACCCAAATTTCTTTGGGTCCTTGAGGGTTAGTACTTGGTAGAGTCCCTTTGGGAACCCACACCTTTTTCACAACTTGTCTTCTTCTAGCCATGCACACAGATGCAGTATGTCCTAGTCTGGCACAATAATAACATCTAATATATGGACTAGTAGTGAACTTAGGTCTATAATGCACATGTCTATTGATGAAATTATTTCTTGGAGACCTAGGATGCACATGTTGTATATTGGACATTTTTCCTATTGTCCATTCAAGCTCATGAATTTTGTTTTCGTATTTAGCACACTTATCACATACATAATTTTCTTTAAAGCAACTAAGACTATAATTTTCGTTTCTAAGTTCTAATATTTCCTTAGTTAAAGCAATAACTTCGTTTTGAAGATGAGCAACAGTTTTCTTTGATTGGGTTAATGCTTTAGCTAATTTCAAAGAATCATTATGCAGTTCAAGAAATGCTTCATGTAATTCATCATATGCATTTTGTGAAGTTTCGAGTTAGAATCTACCTCGCCATTTTCACTATCGTGGTCAGCCATGAGAGCAATTTGAGCTTCTTCACTTTTTGAATCATCTGATAAGTCCATGTCATTTTCTTCCCATGCTATGTAAGCTTTTCTACCCTTGTTTCCTTTGGATACCTTTTTCTTAGACTTTGACAGTTTTCTTTGTAAGTTCGGGCACTCCATCTTCATGTGTCCGGATTTTCCACATTCGTAGCAAGTTGGAGGACTTGAGAAGTTTTCCTTGGTTGAGACTCTTTTGGGTGAAGAATTCTTCTTGGGGAAGCTTTTCCTTCTCATGAACTTTTTGAATTTTCTAACCATTAGCTCCATATTCTCCTCGTCTTCACCATCTTCATTTTCCGAATCATCACTATCATCCGATGGATTTGACTGAAGCCTTGAGAGCTAAGCTTTTCTTTTTGTTTTCTTTTTCTTCATGTTCTGCTAGGCGAGCGAGCTCTAACTCGTGCTCTTGTAGTTTCCCAAAAAGAGTGGCGAGTTTCATAGTAGCTAATTTCCTTGATTCAGCTATAGCAGTTACTTTTGGTTGCTATTCTCTGTTTAGACATCTCAGCACTTTGTTGATCAAGTCTTCGGCAGGAAATGATTTTCCTAATGAGCCCAGTTGATTCACTATGTGAGTGAACCTCTTTTGCATTTCTTGTATAGTTTCTCCTTGATTCATTCTGAATAGTTCATATTCTCGGATAAGAGTGTTTGTTCTTGCTCTTTTTACCTCACTAGTACCTTCATGAGCGACTTGAAGATTGTCCCACATTTCTTGAGCAGTTTTGCAGTTGGATACTCTGAAGAACTCATCGGGCCGAGTCTGGAAGTGATGATGTTCTTGGCACGGAGATTATGTTGAACTTTTCTTTTATCATTATCCGTCCATTCATTTCTTTCCTTGACTATGAGTGCGCCATTAACCATGTGAGTGGGAACAAAAGGTCCATTTTCCACAGCATCCCATACATCTATATCTACCCCTTCTATGAATATTCTCATTCTTTCTTTCCAATATGCATAATCTTTCCCGTTGAATCCCGGAGGACGGGTAAGAGATGCACCTCTTGCGTACACCAACCTGAAGCTATTTCTCTTGAAGTCATAGGCCCTTTAAACAAGAGTCTAGCTCACGATACCACTTGTTACCAAGTGGCTTCAGCCTCAAGAGGGGGGTGAATTGAGACTTTAAAAACTTTTCCCTTTTTAAACGACTTAGATTAATTTTCGCACGTTTTTATGGAATGAACGAATTAGAAACAAAAACAATAAATAACACAAGAGATTTATACTTTTCACCACCTCCTAGTGACTACTCCAGTCCTCACAAACCCTTTGTGAGATTTTCACTATCAAAACAAAGCTTAAACCGGGTGCTTTAAAACCCTTACAGACTCAGGCGCTCTTCACCTAGGATACCCCACCTTGTGCAAGAGCCCTTAACAACAATTACAACAAGAGATACCCCACCCTTGTTACAATCAAAAACCCTAGAGAGATACCCCACTCTCTAGTACAACCAATTGACATACAAGAGATACCACACCCTTGTTACAGTCAAAATCCTAGAGAGATTCCCCACTCTCTAGTAAAACCAATTACAGTAAAATCAAATTAGAAGAAAAATAGCAATACCTCTAATAAGGTGAATACAACAACTTGAAGATTCCCAACCTAACCCTTGAGAGAGATCAGCTCAAAGTGATGAAGAACGTGAAGAAGAGTGTGACAGTGAATAGATCGCGTTCTGCTTTTGAGATTTGTAGGTTGTGTGTTTTGTGAAGCCCTAAGTCTCTATTTATAGAGGTTGTAAAATATGACCGTTGGAATAGTTTATGAATAAGTGGATAATCGATTTGTTGCTTATAATAACTTGGTTGAAAATCGATTGTGTGCTTTAAGAAATAAGAGAAGAATAGATTGTGTGCTTTAAGAAACATAAGAGAGGAATCGATTGTGTGCTTTAAGAAATAAGAGAAGAATCGATTGTGTGCTTTAATGAGGTAAGTGAACAATCGATTTTGTGCTTCACAAATGCAAGTAGAAAATTGATTTCTTGCTTGTGGAATCAAGTGAACAATCGATTTTGTGCTTTAATAAGGTAAGTAGACAATCGATTGTTAGCTTTATAGAAACAAGGGAGGCAAGAAGTAAATCGATTTTCCTCTTTAGAAAACAAGCTGCAAATCGATTTTCTTCCTTAATATACAGGTCAGAAATCGATTTGGTGTTTTAAACAATATGAATGGAAATCGATTTTTGGCTTAACTAATGAGAATGAAATCGATTTCTAGCTTTAAAATACCAAATCAAGAATCGATTCTTTACTTCAAAAACAATATCTTTTAAAACACTAAGCCATGAATCTATTCCTTTAAAAACAAGTGCCTAACCTATTTAACATTGTTTTTAACAATTGAAGACATATATTAGGTTTGCTTGTGTGTGTGTTAGTGTGTAGAGTGATTTGAGCCGATCCTCAAAAGCGGTTTACAATTTATTCCTAAGACACGACTCGACTTTCTAGCAACTACCTTAACACAGACTTACTTCTTGGGTTGGTTGAGCCTTGCAATTCCATTTGTCACTTTGTCTTAGATTACTTCATCATCAAAACTTAACCTACAACACAAGATATCCACAAAAATACCACCCATAAAAATAGGGAGAAGAACAACCATCGTATAATATAACTCAAAACCGAGTCTACCCACCCGTTGAAACCGAAATTCGACAAAGCCCGAAACGCTGGAACCGCCACTGGATATGGTCGGAAATGGGTGGCACTTTGTGTTGTTCGGTTATCATTGGATCACACTTTCGCTAACCGAATCCGGTATAACCGACCGAATGTCCACCCCTAATTTTGCGAAGCTCTAACAGTCTGTTGTTCCCAAACACTCAAATACAGTGGCTCCCTTTCCTCACTCGTATCTACGAGTTCAAATTTAAGCCCCAATTGTATATACGTTATATATGATGGGTAGTCAACAGAGCAATTACTATTTCAATCGTATATACGTCTCAAAGGACATATATACGATGTTGAATTTTTCAGGTCAACTTGCAATATTTAATACAATCGTATATACCTTCCATTTACACATATACGATTGCAGATATGGTGGGTCCAGTAAGAGAGAATTAAATGCAAAGTCAAATTTTGTAAATTATGAGAGGGGTAGTTTGGGTATTACGTAAATATGTGGGGGTGGGGTATAAAAAAACAACCCTTACTTTTAATGCCTTCTCAATGTTTACCACCTGCACCGCCTCGCTTCTTCTGTTGAGTGAGAGTGAGACTTCCATCTCTGAATTGTATTGTTGTATCGCCTTCTAGTTCGTTGCAATTGCGAAAACCCTAACCATTTAACTCACCCTACTCTTCACCACAAAACCCCAATTTGTGTTCCGCATCCTCAATGGTTCTGTTGCCATGGACTGGGCTATCTATGGCTGTGACGCCAACCATCTTCGCAACGTCCTTCGTTCCCTACTCAGACGCCACTGGTTCTTCCGTGAACCACCACCTCCCCTTCGTTTATGCCAACTATGAAGCTTGTTGCGTTGTTAATTGTGAATGCAACGGGAGGAGGGAGTTGCATTAATGAAATCAAAAACTCGATTAAGGTAACTGTTTACTTTGTTTGGGATACTTTGTGTCTTCTATGTGTTTTGTTGTACAACAATGGTGTTATTGATGTGCTTATAAGTAACTCTTAGTATGTGTTCATTGTTCCTAATGATATGTGATGTGCAACTCGGCCTATTTCTGGGCCGCACCCACGATAGAATTTGTGTTGTAAGATTCGGTCGGTGTGATATGGTGGGATTTGTGAGGTTCAGCTTAGTGAATTGGTATTCATGATGAGATTCAGGTGCAAAAGAGATTCACATTTTGATACGTATTGATTGTTTTTGATGTGTTTGGTTGTGTTTAAAATCTAGATACGAGTTGCATGAATCGTAAAATATTGATAACCATGTCTAGTACTAGTTCTTTGCTACCAAAGTTAATATGGAATTAAAGAAACATATATTTATTCAATGATCATAGAAAGATTACTATGATTATCTAGAATAGCGTTCTCTTAAATGTTATTTATTTTGCTAATAATCAGTTGTTGTCTAGTTTATACTTACTCTTCAAGTGATACTTTCTCTTCTTTAACAGTGGAGAAATTGCTTCTTCATTCTCTGTTATCAGGCTGCAACGTTTCAAGCACAGAAGTAGATGCTATAAGGGTGCACTTGTTGCATGTCTAGGTAATATGAGAACTTTCAAGTATTTAGACTTGTGCTCTGCCACCCTATAATATAAAGGGGGTTAGACAAGAGTTAGACTCTCTTGATCATTTTTAGAACTCCTGTTCTGATTTCCCACTGCTCTGTCTCTATCAATTGGTCCGACCCTGCCATGACGAAGCCTGCTACAACACGAGGTACCGACGGTGATCTTGCTCACTTGGAACGATGTTTTGATGAACGAATCACCGAAGTCACCGGTGTAATGGGTGCTCGTTTTCAAGGGATTTTGACGGACATGGAAGCCCTACGCGCAGAAATGTCTACACAATTTTCTCAGATTATGAATGCCTTTCAAAATCTGCAGGTTTCGAAAAACAACGTCAATGACCAAGAATCTGTCAAGAAGGACCAAGACTCCATCAAGACGCAACCTTCTACCCTCAAGAAACCTGACATCGAAGTTATTAGTGATTCCGGTGGCATGCGTGACGATATTACGAAAGCGTGGGTGAAAAAGGTTGAATTACCCACCTTTGACGGTATCGATCCCCTTGGCTGGATTTCGAAAGCGGAAATTTTCTTCGAATTACAAAAAATTGACGAAGTCAAAGAACGAATGCGCCTCACTTTGATATGTATGGAAGGGGATGCTGGGTATTGGTTCAAAAACTGGCGTAAAGAACACACCACCGTGACATGGTCATTTTTCACCCAGGTGCTTCTTGAACGTTTTGGTGACTGTGCTATGGGTACGACTTTTGAACGATTGAAAACAATCAAACAGCGCGGCACTATAAGTGAATACATTCGTGAATTTGAACTGCTCCTCGCCCAGGCTGAAGGATCTCCAGAAGAATTTGTTCTTGGTTGTTTTCTGGGTGGTCTTCGCAAACCGATCCGAGACCAAGTTCGGGTCCAAGACCCGAACAGTTAGTCAAGGTTTTAGCCCTGGCTCTCCGCATTGAAGAGGCGCGGCGTGACCCCAGACAACCACCAACATCTCAAAATTGGTTTCGTGACACAAGATTTCGTCATAGCGGGTTTTTGCGCGTTCCGGATTGAACTACGAAGCCAACGGGTCGAAGACTTCAGATAGCTCTACGAAAAACACTATACGTCCTACGACAAAGCCATCCACACACACACCCACGACGAATGCAGGAAGAAAGAACTCTGGCACAACGAACGCAACCAGAAACGCCGACACTCATTTTCTCTCTAAAGCAGAACACGCTCGCCGTTGGAGGGAGACACTCTGTTTTACGTGTGGTGAACCATATAAACCTGGGCATCGTTGTGCAGACAGCCACCTTCGTATGATCATCCTAGGGGAAAACGAAGCTGTTGATGATAATGGTGACATTGTTCTCCTAGACGCCCTTGACAGTAAGGACACTAGCAGCTCTGATGAAGACGCAACAAGCCTCTAGTGCTTTGAACTCTCTCAATTCACCTCCATGGGCCTCACTCAACCTTGTGCCATGAATTTGGTAGCCATAATCAATGGTGTTTTCGTTCTAGTTCTAATAAATAGTGGTGTTTCCCATAACTTCATTTCTAAAGCTTTAGCTGATAAATAGGGTTTGTTTATTGACAGTATAGGTATTTACAGTGTGAACCGGGCAATGGTGATAAGAAGAGCACATTTGGCAAGTGTAAGGGGATTAAAGTGAAGCTGGGTGACTATGAATGTACTATTGATGGTCTTGTTTTTGAACTAGGAGGGGTAGATTTAGTTTTGGGTATCTCTTGGTTAGCAACCTTAGGTGATGTCCAGGTCAATTGGAAGACACTCACCATGCAATTCACCTCAGCCACTGGCCTTGTAACCATTCAAGGGGACCCTAGCCTAGGCAAAACCTCTTACTATTTACACTCCTTCATCTAAACCGAAATGCTACCTTTACAATCAGATTCTTAAATTCCATTTCTTCCTACCTGCGAGCGAGTTCGACTTCTAGGGGTTAGAGGCTAACAAGCATGTTAAGGCAATGCATCTCTCCTCAACAAATGCTTAAGTTGGCCGAAGTCGAAGGTGTGGCCATGATGTGGAATACACCTCCTACATATACCTCACCCACTATCAGTTTATACACTTCTGAATCTGTCTCGGTTAATGAGGAATTGCAACAAGTATTGGATGCTTACCCCATTGTTTTCTTCGAACCCGAGGGCCTACCCCCTAGAAGAACCATTGACCATAAAATACCTCTCAAACACGGTGAGGGGCCAATCAATGTTCGTCCTTATAGATACCCACACTTACAAAAAAATGAGATTGAAAAACAAGTTAAGGAGATGCTCACATCGGGTATCATTCGACCTAGCTCAAGCCCTTACAGTAGCCCAGTCATCCTAGTCAAGAAAAAGGATGGCAGTTGGCGTTTCTGCATTGACTATAGAGCCTTAAACAAGGCAACCATACCCGATAAACTTCCCATCCCTATGATAAAGGAGCTCCTAGATGAGTTACATGGTGCCACAATTTTCTCCAAAATAGACCTAAGGGCCGGTTATCACCAGATACGGATGGCGGAGGAAGATATACCCAAAACAGCCTTTAGGGCACACTAGGGACATTATGAATCCTTAGTGATGCCTTTTGGCCTCACCAATGCTCCCGCAACCTTTTAGCATGCCATGAATGCCACTCTCAAACTTTCCTTAGGCACTTTGACTTTGACTTCTTTGATGACATCCTCATCTATAGTCAAACTTGGCAGGACCACCTACTCCACCTTAGACAACTCCTTGAGACCCTTGCCTCCAACTCTTTTCATGCCAACCTTAAGAAATGTGAGTTTGGTAAACATGAGGTTAGATACTTAGGCCACGTGATCAGTCAAGCTGGGGTAGCCATGGATCCACAGAAAGTTGCTTCTGTACTTCAATGGCCTCTTCCTAAATCTATTATGGCTTTACGGGGTTTCTTAGGTGTAACTGGCTATTATAGACGTTTTGTTAGCAATTATGGCAAGATTGCACGCCCTTTAACTAACCTCTTAAAGAAAGGAGAGTTTCATTGGACTGAGGAGAGTACTACAGCCTTCCAAAAATTACAAGAGGTTGTCACTACAGCCCCTGTCTTAGCTATGCCAAACTTTGACCAACCCTTTTGTGTGGAATGTGATGCCTCAGGCCTCGGTTTAGGGGCTGTTCTTACCCAAAACAAGCGTCCAATTGCCTACTTTAGCAAGGCCCTTTCCGACATTTCCCTAGCCAAGTCCACTTATGAAAAAGAATTGATGGCTTTAGTGCTTGCCATCCAACATTGGAGACCTTATTTGATTGGTAGACGATTTCAAGTGCACACCGACCATAAGAGCCTCAAATTTCTCTTAGAACAAAAAGTCATCTCCCACAATCAACAAAACTGGGTAGCTAAACTTCTAGGTTATGACTTTGAGGTAGTTTATAAAAAAGGCTCTACCAATACTGTGGCCGATGCACTTTCAAGACAGTTTGACGAACCTACCTTACAAGCCATTAGCAAACCCTTTTGGACCGACCTAAATTCCATTGATGAGGAAGTTCAACATGACGCAACTCTTGCCAAAATTATTTCTGAACTCATTAATGACCCCAACTCTCACACACACTACACCCTAGAGAGTGGCCGGTTGTATTACAAGGGTAGATTGGTTCTCTCCTCCACCTCTAAATGGATTCCCTTACTCCTAGCTGAGTTTCACTCCTCCCCTACTGGTGGCCATTCCGGAATATACAAGACACTTCAAAGAATAGGCCACTCCGTCCATTGGATAGGTATGAAAGGAACGGTCACCAGAGTTAGACTCTCTTGATCATTTTTAGAACTTGACTAATCTGGATGATTAGTGGTGGTGCTTAGATAGCATCTGTGTATCCTTTTTCTGTTAATCAATAAAATACCTCTGACAGAGCCAGAGAGAGCCCTGTTCAGATTTCCTACTGCTCTGTCTCTATCAAAAACTTTGTTGCATGCTGTCTTTATTCTTCAAGCTCTCTTTTTCGTTGCCATTTATCTCTTAATTGCCAGCATATGTTTGTCTTAACTATTGAACTGTGAGAGATTCCTATGTTTATATGTCTCAACCTCTAATTGCAAGTTTCTATCAAGACATGAATACATGACTGCTAAGGAAATTACTTCACTTCATTTAACTATAGGTCTTTCTCAAATGTGAACTCATTTGGTTCTGAGGTGTTATCTTGGATATGTCTGATTTAATGTATTTTCTCAGAATTAATTGTAAAGATATGCCTCGAAAGTCGAAACCTAATATAGGACTGCTCTTAGGCATTTTTTGTTGTTGCAGGATAACTACTTTTTCCTCCAAGAATGTCAATTCTTGTACTATTGTCAGTTATGGTGTGTTGGCACTTGGTATTCTTGATATTGTTAACTTATTGAATTGGTTTTATCTATGAAGCACGAACACCTCTGTTGGATTTGTGTCAGACACCAACACTCGCACGACACTTGAAATACACGTGTCAGACACTTCAACTAGGTGTCCAATTAAAAATTTATCATTTTCCTGTAGTAGTGTCCTATATTTGGATCATTAACAGTGTCCATGAGTATGTGTCTGTGTCCTTGTCATATTTGGTGCTTGTGCTTGTGTTAGGTGCTTCATAGGTCTTTATGTGTCTTAACAATATTCCTGTTGCTATGTGTAACTGTTTCCAGTACACCATGCTACAAATATCAACCTTTCAAACTCTCTAGTATTCAATCATATGATGTTTTGGCTATGGAGCCTAGTCCACAGTATGTTAGTTGTTTGTGTTGTCAGATTTCCTTACCACTTCCTTACCCTGGTATAAATAATTTATCATCTGAATCTTAATGATTATTGGATTATGCAGACAAGATATTTGGTGTATGGTTGGGCTTTACTCTCTTCATCAGGAGGTTTATGTGAACCATAAATGTTGTGGGTGATAGTCCATTCCTCCAAAAATTTCTTTCAAGTTGGAACATTAGCAAAGCTTTCAAACTCACTAGAGCTTTAAAAGTTCAACAAGGACAAGAGTACTGCTCTCGATGGAAGCCATATTTAATTTGCATTTGACTTCTCTCATCATGACCACATGGAATAGATATAGTTTTTATTTCAAGTTGAGTTATAAGATGTGAACCTTTGATTCTTCGTCACGTTGCCATTCTGTCTTGTTTTATAATGATCTAGGAAAGAAGGAGGAAAAGAAAACCATGAATGAAACAAACACTGACAACCAAGCAGGGCATAAACTAAAATTGGTGTTATAACTAAAATTGCCATATTCAAATTCATCAAGATTTCTCTATCTGCTCACCTATTTTACTACTTATACCATGATTACTGATAATATGAAATGTTTTTGTACAGGAATCTATTCTTTCAATTTGGATACTGTCATGCCCCAAAACCGAAAATCACGTTGATCAGGTGGAAACTTCTCAGCACCAAATAGATTTAGAAGGTTCCGCACCAGTAAACTAAAAAGGAAGAAAGCAAAGGGCGATAAAAGAGGAAAGGTATGCAACGGTTACTTTTGAACTCATAGGGTATTCTAAGCAATTCACACCGTATGAAAACAGATTTAACCAATTATGAACTAATTATATTTTAAATGTTGTTCAATGTTAATTTTGCTATTTTATTGTTTATTTTTTAACTTTCCATAACAACCTAACAATTTCATATTTTAATTGTTCTTAAGGCATGGCCTGATAATCTAACACATAATCACGCTGACAAGGCAGGTTGTCATTTAAATTTTATCATTAGTTTTTTCTCTTCATATTATTAAGGGCCATTGGACTTCTTCTTTATAATCTCTTCTATTTTAACTACATTTATTAATCTCTGTATTTAGGATATTAATTAAACTTCATAAATTTGAAATTTCGGATTGAGTACTGTTCATACCATTGGAAGAAGACCCAAAGATGAGCTTCATGTAGATCCCCAAGCATGACCATAACTATTAGGCAGAATTAGGTGTCCACAAAAAACTGATGTTTCCTTTGTCTTATTCGATCTAAATGTAAGGATTAAAGGATTTTGAACTGTGATGTTTCAATAGATGAGTTATATTCACAAATAGAATTGTTTGCAGGGGGCAAGAGACAAAGCTCAAACACAAAAGTCTGGCTGAAATGCCTCAAAGTGAGGTTTATATTTGAGTATCTGTCATTTAGATGCATAACTTTTCTAAAGACTCAACACATGTTTGTTCTCCAGATGCTCTTCCTCCGCAATATAATTCCTATGTCATTTAAGCTTTCAGATTAAGTAGTTACTTAACTAGGGCTGTGTAAAATTATTGATGGTCTACTTTTACTTTTTTAATCAATTATTTATTGAATATATCATTTAATAAACATGTCTTTTTAAGCATAGTGTCTTTTGTGGTTTATTCTTCTTATGATTGGAGAACCGAGTCATGACAATCCTTTTTTTATTTTTTTTATTTACAGAGAAGTGGAACATTTGTTCTGCTATGAAAATATATTCGTTTTTGATTTGCATTCAAGTTTTTATTAGCTCTTGATTTAACCAATGTTGTTGATGCAATGGATTTAACTTGCTGAACTCTGAAATGGCGTACTGTTTAGAACTTATTGTTCCAATGAGCTGTACTAGGAAAAAAAATATCCCATTATATTCCAAACTAAAATATTATATATATATATATATATATATATATATATATATATATATATATATATATATATTGCCGGATTTTTTTTGTGCTTGCTAATTTTGCCAATATATCAACCATGCTATTTTGTTCTCTTGGAACGTGTGTTAGTTCAAAGAAAACAAATTTAAGTTTCAATTCTTGTACCTTAGTTAAATATCTGCCAAGCAACTCGTCCTTGGTGTTGAATGCTCCTGTAACTTGACCGGTGACTAATAGGGAGTCACTGCAAGCCTTCAAATGTTTCACACCAATATCTGCAGCCAAATTCATACCAACAATTAAAACTTCATACTCCGCTTGGTTATTGCTTGCTTTAAAACCGAAACAAATGATTGTTTGATAAGGATCTCATCGAGCCCTTTCAATGCTACTCCAGCTCCACTTCCCCTCAAATTAGATGACCCATCAACCGACAAAGTCCAACAGAAGTCAAAGCGGGATTCCACCGGCAGTTCATCACCCACTACTTCAACTATGAAATCAACCAAAGCTTGTGCTTCGATGGCTTCTAAGTGTTTCGCTCATCCTTGCCAAGAGCAATATCATCGGCTTCAATATGCTTCTCTGCCCGAACCTAAATCTCATCCATAATCTGCGGTTTCCACAAAGACAAAGCTTCACTGAATGACCCGTTGCGAATTCCCTTCATAAAGGCCTTCACGAAGAAACATTCGTCTGGGTCGTCCACCAACACAGTCGACTTGTTGAAGCGCTCAAGATAAGCTTTTAAGGACTCACCGGGCTCTTGGCGTACATCAAACATATCCTCAGCCAGCATCTGCTCCTTCTTATTAGCCGAAAACTGTTGTACAATGCGTTCGGCTAAATCATCAAAACTAACAACCGAGCGAGCGGGTAACCCCTTGAACCATTTCAGTGCTACATCAACCAAGGTGCCTGCAAACATCTTGCATCTAATGGCATTATTCCCTCCACTGATCATCATCTAAGTCTAGAATGCATCAACGTGACTCAAGGGATCACTGGTTCCATCGTACGTAGCAATGGATGGCTCTCTGAAACGAGGTGGTAAGACAACAGCTTGAATAGCAGCAGAGAATGGTTAAAATGCCCTCAAAGGAGTTCTGTTTGCATCCACCACTTGGGCGAAATGACGCATTTCAGTAAGCTTGGCTTGTAGCTGAGCCTCCCGTGCCTCCAATGCCTAGGAACGAAGAAATTGTTCTTCATTCCTGCGAGCCTGGTTCGCATTCTGGGCTTGCAGAGTTTGAACAGCAGCAAGCAGCTGCCAATTTTGGGATCCACAATGCTGGACGAAGGCATGGAGTGTGTTGAATTCCTAGTGTTCACCATGATGATGATGATGAACTAAAACAATGAAATGTAATCCAAAGAAATGTGGGACGTAGGAAAATTTTACCAGGCCCCGCGGTGGGCGTCAATGTTCTCAACTATTTCTGAGTAGAATAACCAAGAACACGATATCAATCAATCTCGCGTGAATAGTAAAATTGATCAACCCCTCTATTAGTCTCTCAGGGTGGATTATATAGTGATACAGGTATTAATGACTAATTATTAGATAGCCGTTACATAATAAAGAGTCAGTTACAACAATTAGGCGTCGGCTGCTAGGCATACCGGACATTCTATCATAGCTGAGTCTTATGAGACCATGCCGAGTATTCCAGCCCCTCTTCGATCGGTCTTGCAACGTAGTACTCTCAGTCTGATCTGGTTGATGCTGCGCCCAGTCCCTCGAGTGTTGTCTTGCACCGCGATATCAATGTAATGCTTGGCCTGGTCGTGAACAATTATATATATATATATATATATATATATATATATATATATATATATATATATATATATATATATATATATATATATATATATCATTTAAGGCATCTTCACCACAACAATAATCTAGTTACTCAACATATAATTAATTAAAGTATAAAAGAAAAGTACCTTTTATTAGAACTTTCAGAGTAAGTGGTGCGTGGAAATGCTATCAATAATATTATAGCAATATGGAAGACAAGAGAAGTGGAGAAGTGGAGAAGTAATGGAAGAGGAATAATTTTATTGCATTTCTAAGTTGTGTTTTACAACGAAGGCAAGTATGCCTTTTATAGGAAAACTAAGGCTTACTATTTAAGCCGGTAAAAAGACTACTATTACATTCGGTAGCCTGTAAACTAAAAAGACAAAATATCATTATTAATGTCGGGTACACTTTGGGCCCCATCGACACATTGATAATGACTAAAGAAAAAACAAAAATAAAAATAGTAGGAAATATTCCCTTTGTCTACCACTTTATCAAAAATAATTGAGTGGCCTTCTGAATCTTTTGATTCTTTTTGAAATTTCAAATTATGTGTCGGAAATTATTGTTGTCCTTTCCCCTTGTTGATTTGGTGAGTCATCCCCTCTATCATTGCATCCCAGAAATCTATCATTGCATCCCAGAAATCTTCTGGTATAGGTTCTGCTTATTCTTCTGCCTGAGATTCTCCGGCTAGACAATTGTAGGTGTTGGAATCTAGTGATCCTTGAGAACTACTAGTCTTCATAGACACATCATCACTTTTACTTTAAAAGTTTTAAAAAATTGTTTTTTCATATGATCTAGAGTTCTGATCATGATTTGTTCTTCCGTTTCATTTGGGAAAATTTTCTGAAAGTAATTCTTTAGATTCTCTAAAGACATTTCTTGAAATCCTGATTCTTTAGAGTCCGATTGGTCCTCGCCTATGGTCGTTTCAATTTTTTCTTCCATATGCTGAAGATCCTCTTTAGGCATCTTAGTCCACCATTTGTAGAAGAAATTTCTTCTAAGTATAGGGATATTGAATTTATTCTTAGCAATGGTAATTGTCCATCTCCAAATCCATGGGATTTGGAATTTAATACAATATAAACAAAGTCCTTGCCCTGTAATCATCCTTGAAGCATTCTTCAGAATTAATGGGTTATAATTACACCATGTTTCATATAAATTTAATATATTTTTTGGTAAAATTTCCAAAGAAGGACCAAATTTTATCCACCAGTTATAAAACCAATTTGGTATAGGTTTTTCCAGAATTTCTGGATTAACACTGAAAAACCAAGAATGCTTATTCTTGGGATTTTGATAATACAAAGCTAATGTAAAAACTTGGATATAATCCCAATAATTAAAGTAAACATATTTACCTTCAGCAATTTTGATTGCTTTTTATCCATTAGGGTTTAATCCCCCCTTAGAGGAGTGTTTGTTTCCTGATAAGGCAACAAATTGTTGCTTCCTCGGCCACGGCCACGGCCACGACCTATTCCCCTATTGGGGGTTGTCATTTCCCTGCAAAAATTCACGAGTCAAATAATCAGCAAGAGAATTATTTTCTCCTTTAATATATTGTATATCAAAATCAAATACTGATAATTGAGCTTGCCAACTAGCAAAAATTTGTTTTGATACAAGATTCTTGACATCTTTCTCAATGATTGATTTTGCAGAACTACAATCAATTCTTAATAAAAAATTTTGATTTAATAAATCATCCTGAAATTTTGATATGCATTTAATTATAGAAATCATTTCTTTCTTAATAGTCGAATATTTAGATTGTGTAGGATTCCATTTTCCAGAAGTAAATCTTACTAAAACTTCTTTATTATTGTCTGGTATGACCTGCTTCAAAATACCACCATATCCTAAATTAGAAGCATCTGTTTTAACTATTTTGAAATACTTAGGATTTGCTAGGGCTAAACAAGGTAAACATTTTACCTTACTTTTGATTTTCTGGACAGCTAGAGAATGATTCTCTGTCCAAGGCCCTGGGTTTTTTCTCAACCTATTATATAAAATAGTTGTATCTTGAGCTAAATTCTCATAATAGTCTGAAATGTAATTTAGACTACCTAAAAACCTTTGTAATTGTTTCTTTTCAGATATAATATCAGGAAATTTAGAAGCAAATTCAATACTTCTACTTATAGGAATAATTGTTCCTTGGTCAATTTCGTGACCCAAAAATCTAACTTTTGTTTGAAAAGTTTCATTTTTGGAGCAGATATAACTAAACCATTATGTTTAACCAAATTTTTAAATGTTTAAAATGTTGATCAATAGTTTTAGAAAATACTAAAACATTGTCAATATAGACAATTATAAAATCAGAATAAGAACTGAAAATATCATTCATAATATTCTGAAATTCAGAAGGAGCATTCTTTAATTCAAATGGAAGAACATTCCATTCAAAATGTCCAAAATGAACTGTAAAAGCAGTTTTGTACTTATCAGATTCATTAATCTGAATTTGCCAATAACCTGACTTCATATCAAATTTTGAAAAAATCAAGGCATCATTGAGCCTATCTAAAAGATCTTTCTTATTAGGAATTGGATATCTTATCCATTTCAAAACTTTATTAAGAGGTTTATAATTAATAACTAATCTAGGAACACCTCTTTCCTGTTCAGTATTTTTATTAACATAAAAAGCTATACAACTCCAAGGAGATTTGGATTTTCTAATCAATCATTTTTCTAAAAGAGAATTAATGTAACACCCCCTTCTACGTACTACTATTTACTTTAATTTGAAAATCAGAGTCTACGAAAAATTTTAGTGCGACCACTTGAGGGTGCCACATTTAAACCACCACATTTAAAACTTCAAAATAATAATTAAAATAAACTCCAATATACGATACATAGCACCAATCAAATCCGAGGATAAAATATTACAGCAGCGGAAAATAACAACTTAACATAATAGTTCAAAATATAAAGGAAATAACAGAACTAGACATCCCCACCCGTGCTACGTATCAGAGCTGACTCGACCACACTAGAAGAAGGTACTCTAGTCACCTTCAGTCACCGTCACCTGCAGTTGCCGACATAAGAAGCAACATAACGCAGTAGGGTGAGTCTCTTTACATAGGTAATAATAAATAAAACAAGAAAGCATAGTAGAACAGGCAAGCTAGCACACCAACATACAGTCAAGTCAGATACACCAGAATTACAGTCAAATCAAATACACCATTAGTTTATGAACACCCAAATCAGTCACCAGAAAATGAATGTAATGCATGAGATGCAACCCAAAACTCCACGGGCATATGCATGTGGATCCATCACCAAAATTGCCTTGAGGGCATTCACCAATCACCAAAATATTTTATGAGGCCGAGGCCTATTCACCAAAAATATGCATATGATTATGCGACACCATGACTATGCACCATAACACCAAAACACCAAATAAAGCATTAATATGCTCACCAATAATTATATATATTCACCAATCACCAAGGAGAGTCATAGACCTCTCATCACCACAATATACTCACCGTGTAATAGATAACACCATAAATAATAACCCTACAGGGACTAAAAGGGCACCAAGAACTAATTCTACACCAAAGGACTAAAGTCACTCCAGGGACTAAAGTCAACGCTAGAGACTAAACCCACACCTAGGGACCAAAACACCTCTTAGGGACCCTTTCCACACCCAGGGACCATTTTGGCACCTAAGGACTAAATTGACACCTTTAGGATTAATTTGGCACTTAGGGACTAATTTGTCACCATGAGGATTAATTTGGCACTTAGGGACTAATTTGACACCATAAGGATTAATTTGGCACTTAGGGACTAATTTGACACCATAAGGATTAATTTGGCACTTAGGGACTAATTTGAACCCACACCTAGACACATGGGCCAAGTTGCGCCTTGGGCTGCCAAAGTTGGCGCCCATCACTTAGACACAGGCGCCAAGTTGCGCCCTGGGCAGCCAAAGTTGGCGCCCATCACCTAGACAATAGCACACCAGCAACACAGGGCAGCCACATTGGCGCCCTGTCACTAGACACCAGCACCAAGCAGTGCAATTTGGGCAGCCAAATGGCGCCCTGCACCAAGACAGCAACACACACAGTGCACAAGGGCAGCCAAAATGGCGCCCTGCACTAGAACACCAGCGCACACAGGCGCATTTTGGGCAGCCAAATGGCGCTCTGTGCAACACAACACGCACACACACCCACTCAGCACCACCAGGCGCATTGGGGCAGCCAAAATGGCGCCCCTGCGCAACACGCCTCCACCCAGAATTATTTTCCAGCCACACTTGCACACACAGGCGCCAATTTCCTGCAAACTTGGCGCCCCTAACACTGTTCATACACAACCCGATACCACCACCCACCCAAACAGTATACCAGGCGCACTTGGGGCAGCCAAATGGCGCCCCTGCGCAACCCCACACCCCAACCCAGACTTCCCAGCACACCCAGGCGCCACTAGGCGCGCAGTTCAGGCCAAATTGGCGCCCCCTGTCTGTGCTGCACTCCCACGCAGCAACCCAACAGTGCACCAGGCGCCTAATTCCTGCTGAATTGGCGCCCTTACCTCTGTCCACCCCAACCAGAAATTCCTGCACAGCTAGGCGCCACTAGGCGCACAGTCTAGGCCAATTTTGGCGCTCCTGTCACTGTTCACAGTACACCTAATGCCTTCAGCAACAACATACATACTCTAACCAAACTCTAATTCAAACAATCTACCAAACACCTAATAAGCACCAATATTTCTCCTATTCAATTATATTCGAATTAACAACCAATCACCTCAATATCAATTAACACCTATCACCAAATTCAAAATCAACAACATAACAACATGTAATCGTATAACAGGGTCATTCAATTCAATTAAAACCACTCCTAACACCTACTCCCTATGGTTTCATGTTCTATAAATTATTAACTACGAAAGAGAGCCCCCATACCTTTGCCTTTAGAATTGTTTGGAGGTGAAACTCTTCTACAAAGACACCAAAATAGCGCAGCAACTATGGCTTCTCTCCCTCTCCTCTTCCTTGTGTCGTCCTTTCCCTTCTTTTCTCCCTAGCCGTCGCGACTCTCTCACTCTCCTCTTCTCACTTTCTAAATTTTGATTTTTCTCTCTAATGAGGGTTTCTCCTAAGACCCTAAGGTTTTATTAATTGGGTTTGGGCCACTTAACTCCAATGGGCCCTAATTGCACACCCCTAATTACTTTCTTATCTCCCTCCCTATTTAACTAAAATACTTCCCCATTTATTTACCACACCCCACTCCTTATTTCAATTAATCACCTTATTATTATTTTAATATGGCCAACTAAAAATATTACTTAATTAAATTAGTTAAATAATTACTTAATCAATTTTGGGGCGTTACAATTCTCCCCCACTTAGGACATTTTCGTCCTCGAAAATTTAACTATTATAGACAATGCACGACTTAAACACTCACCACAACAGACAATAGATTCTAGCAGAGTACCCTTAACGAAACACGTACCTCTAAATGCAACCATCATTCTTCCGTAGGCTCCGTACCTGCCAGGACAAACACCCTCCCGCTAGACCTCTCCTTCTTCGGCTTCGGACACTTGGTACTAATGTGCCCCATTTCTCACAGTTGTAGCAGACCACATCTTGCTTCTCACACTTAGCAGCTATATGACCTTCTTTCCCACACTTGAAGCACTTGTTGACCATGCAATCTGGACTCTTATGTCCCGGCTTACCACACTTGTGACACACAATGCCCGCAGTAGCGTCTACCCCACTTGGCTTCTTGCCCGAACTCTCCTCTCCTTTTCCCTTTCCACCGGAAACATCATAGGGCTTTCCACGAAACTGAGAACCTCTCTTCTCCTTCACTATCTTGTATGAACGATTGCTATCCTCCTCGAAAATCCTGCAGCTATCCACCAGGTCATTAAACACCCTTATCTTTTGGTACCCAATCGCCTTCCTGATGTCATGCCTTAGCCCGTTCTCAAACTTGATACACTTCGAAAATTCCGAGGTAGCATCATTAGTGTAATGAGGATAGAACTTGGACAATTCCACAAACTTTGCCGGATACTTCGCCACAGACTTATCCCCTTGTTTCAGCTCTAGAAACTCCAGCTCCTTCTTCCCCCTCACATCCTTTGGGTAGTACTTCCTCATGAACTCACCCTTAAACACTTCCCAAGAGATCTCTCCACCAGCAGCTTCCAACCTCTCCAGAGTTCCCAGCCACCAGTCATCGGCCTCTTCAGCTAACATATGCGTACCAAACCTTACCTTCTGCGCAGGCGTACAATCCATAACCCGGAAAATTCTCTCGATCTCCCTCAACCATGCCAAAGCCCCATCAGGATCATACCGACCTTTGAAAGTGGGCAGATTCTCCCTTTGGAACGTGGCCAAATTACGAGTCCCAGCATTCTCACCAACATTCTGCTGGTTCCCCATCGCCTGAGCTATAGCTTGCAAAGCTTCAGCAAGAGCAGCATCAACTCTCCTAGCCATTTCAACCTAACACAGCAGCATTAACAACATTTCAGAACCAGTCTAACACTACCTAGTTGTCATAAACACTATGACAGACAGACTTGGCCGGACAGACCGAACTTTTGCTCTGATACCACTAATGTAACACCCCCTTCTACGTACTACTATTTACTTTAATTTGAAAATCAGAGTCTACGAAAATTTTTAGTGCGACCACTTGAGAACCACCACATTTAAAACTTCAAATTAATAATTAAAATAAACTCCAATATACGATACATAGCACCAATCAAATCCGAGGATAAAATATTACAGCAGCGGAAAATAACAACTTAACATAATAGTTCAAAATATAAAGGAAATAACGAAACTAGACATCCCCTGCTACGTGTATCGTAGTGACTCGACCACACTAGAAGAAGGTACTCTAGTCACCTTCACACATCACACCGCATTTCTTACACATAAGAAGCAACATAACGCAAAGAGGTGAGTCTCTTTACATAGGTAATAATAAATAAAACAAGAAAGCATAGTAGAACAGGCAAGCTAGCACACCAACATACAGTCAAGTCAGATACACCAGAATTACAGTCTAATCAAATACACCATTAGTTTATGAACACCCAAATCAGTCACCAGAAAATGAATGTAATGCATGAGATGCAACCCAAAACTCCACGGGCATATGCATGTGGATCCATCACCAAAATTGCCTTGAGGGCATTCACCAATCACCAAAATATTTTATGAGGCCGAGGCCTATTCACCAAAAATATGCATATGATTATGCGACACCATGACTATGCACCATAACACCAAAACACCAAATAAAGCATTAATATGCTCACCAATAATTATATATATTCACCAATCACCAAGGAGAGTCATAGACCTCTCATCACCACAATATACTCACCGTGTAATAGATAACACCATAAATAATAACCCTACAGGGACTAAAAGGGCACCAAGAACTAATTCTACACCAAAGGACTAAAGTCACTCCAGGGACTAAAGTCAACGCTAGGGACTAAACCCACACCTAGGGACCAAAACACCTCTTAGGGACCCTTTCCACACCCAGGGACCATTTTGGCACCTAAGGACTAAATTGACATCTTTAGGATTAATTTGGCACTTAGGGACTAATTTGACACCATAAGGATTAATTTGGCACTTAGGGACTAATTTGACACCATAAGGATTAATTTGGCACTTAGGGACTAATTTGACACCATAAGGATTAATTTGGCACTTAGGGACTAATTTGAACCCACACCTAGACACAGGCGCCAAGTTGCGCCTTGGGCTGCCAAAGTTGGCACCCATCACTTAGACACAGGCGCCAAGTTGCGCCCTGGGCAGCCAAAGTTGGCGCCCATCACCTAGACAACAGCACACCAAAGAACGAACACAGGCGGCCACATTGGCGCCACATTCACTAGACACCAACACTGCGCAAGCAATTTGGGCGACCAAATGGCGCCCGCACTAAGACAAAGAACACACACACGATTACCTGAGGCGGCCAAAATGGCGCCCTGCACTAGAACACCAGTGCACACAGGCGCATTTTGGGCAGCCAAATGGCGCCCTGTGCAACACAACACGCACACACACCCACTAAGCACCACCAGCCGCATTGGGGCAGCCAAAATGGCGCCCCTGCGCAACACGCCTCCACCCAGAATTATTTTCCAGCCACACTTGCACACACAGGCGCCAATTTCCTGCAAACTTGGCGCCCCTAACACTGTTCATACACAACCCGATACCACCACCCACCCAAAAAGTATACCAGGCGCACTTGGGGCAGCCAAATGGCACCCCTGCGCAACCCCACACCCCAACCTGCACTTCCCAAAGACACCCAGCGCCACTAGCGCGCGCGCGCTTCGAGCAAATTGGCGCCCCCCCTGTCTTTGCACTCCCACGCAAAGAACCCAACAGTGCACTGAGCGCCTAATTCTGCGCACTGGTGCCCTTACCCCTGTTCACCCCAACCAGAAATTCCTGCACAGCCAGGCGCCACTAGGCGCACAGTCTAGGCCAATTTTGGCGCCCCTGTCACTGTTCACAGTACACCTAATGCCTTCAGCAACAACATACATACTCTAACCAAACTCTAATTCAAACAATCTACCAAACACCTAACAAGCACCAATAATTCTCCTATTCAATTATATTCGAATTAACAACCAATCACCTCAATATCAATTAACACCTATCACCAAATTCAAATACAACAAGGAAACAATATCCAAAATCAACAACATAACAACATGTAATCGTATAACAGGGTCATTCAATTCAATTAAAACCACTCCTAACACCTACTCCCTATGGTTTCATGTTCTATAAATTATTAACTACGAAAAAGAGCCCCCATACCTTTGCCTTTAGAATTGTTTGGAGGTGAAACTCTTCTACAAAGACACCAAAATAGCGCAGCAACTATGGCTTCTCTCCCTCTCCTCTTCCTTGCGTCTTCCTTTCCCTTCTTTTCTCCCTAGCCGTCGCGACTCTCTCACTCTCCTCTTCTCACTTTCTCATCTCCCTCCCTATTTAACTAAAATACTTCCCCATTTATTTACCACACCCCACTCCTTATTTCAATTAATCACCTTATTATTATTTTAATATGGCCAACTAAAAATATTACTTAATTAAATTAGTTAAATAATTACTTAATCAATTTTGGGGCGTTACAATTAATCTCTTTTTTACATAAATCAAGATATTCTTGATTCATCTGAGCTGGTCTAGCTTTAGTAGGAATTTGACTTTCATTAAAGTTATCAATATAAGGTAAAGCAACGACATGTTGTTTCCTATTCCAAAAAGCATTAGGTAGATCATTATATACCTCTGAGACAAATTGTTGTTCAATAATCTTAATTTGTCTCCTAGTTTCTTCCTTATTCAAATGATCATTAATATGAAATATATTAATTTCACTTTTGAGAAAACACATTTGTTTTTCTTTGTTAAGAAGAATATCCCTAACCTCATTAAGCATCCTTGTATGAGGATCAGTAATAAATTTGAAAATAATTTCCTTATCAATAAGGTAGTAATACCATTTTGATCAATATTTCTAATAGGCATAATCTTATGTAAAAAAGGAGTGCCTAATATAATTCTATGAGTTAGATTTTTAACTAAAATAAAATGAGTTGGCAAACAAATATTTTGGTTGCAAATATAAGCATTTGAAAGTTTATAATTAACTTGTAATTTATCTCCTCCAGCTTGGGTAAGAGATTGTGTAGTTTTTGAAAAATATTTTGTAGGGATAATTCCCTCTTGAATACAATTAAGATCAGCCCCACTATCTATGAGAGCTATCTCATTTTCTAAAATAAAATTTTTATTAACAACTAAAGTAATTCTCACAAACCATTTTTGTGAAGTAACTCTGTCTAATATAGACAAATAACTGCTACTAGAATGAGCAGTCTCTTTTTGTTTATTAAGACTATCTATAGCAGATATCTTCGGTTGATTATGAATCTCTAGAGAAGATATTCTTTGGAATAATACATCATTATTCTTTTTTATCTGAGCAATTTCAGATTTTAAGAGATTTATTTCTCTTCTTAAATCAGTTGTAGAAACTGGTGTTTCTTTAATATTAGATTATTGGAATCTAGATAAAACTTCACTCATTTGATAAGGAGCCTCATAATTACAGGACTTTCCTTTTTAATATATTCTCTCATAAGAGTGTCTATCATCTTTCTTTTCAAATTGCCATCAGTTATGGCTTCTAAAGCTTTTAAAGCTTCATCCTGTTCTCCTGTTAGAACATTTAATCCATTCATTTCAACAATAGATTTTCCAATAATTCAATTCATTACACTGACAATCGTTATTGTTAGTGGAAGATGATTCAGAAGAGTTATCACTGATACACTCTATGCCTTCACTTGAAGGATCAAACTCTTGTTCTGATTCAGAACTAATTAATAAAACTTTTTCTAATTGAGCCCTTAATTGATCATCTTCAATCTCATTTAAGGCTTTTTTAGTCCAACATTGGTTGGCATAATGACCTATTTTGCCACACTTATGACAGGTTATGTCTAATTTTTTAGCCTTTCTTTTTCCTTTTTTCTGAAAAGGCTTATCTTTTGGTTTTCTTTCTTGAAAATTTTTTCTTTTAAAATTCTTTTTTCTAGAACTTTTGTAAAAATTTTTTGTTTTATCATCAAAGGGTTTTCTCCCTTTCTTATTTTGGCCTCTCTTGCCTTCTTTAGGCTCTTTTCCTAAATCAAAGGCAAATTGTTCACAGAATTCACCTAATTGGTGTTTTTCTGTTAACTTTTGCTTTTTCAACTGATTTCTTAACTTTATGTCATTACATAAAGCTAAACCTTCATTAATACAACAACTAATAATTTGGCCATATGTTAGATCAACATAATTAATATTTATGCCATCATTCTTATTCCTCAAAGATTGTCTAACCTTTTCGGAAAAGAGATAAGGAAGATCATCAACAAATTTTGCCTTCCAATAGATAGAATTGGGGTCCTTTAATTGAAAAACCCTGGATAAGAAAGTATCCTTATACCATCTAAAATGAGTTAAAGATGGACATCTTAAATTTTGTAAAAGAGAAGCTATTTTTTCTCCTATGGGAACATTAGTTCCTACAAAATGTTTTAGTATGGATAAACAGAGGGTATAAACCGCATCCTCTTCTCCAGTACTAACAATAGTATTACTAGAACTAGATTTTAGCTTAACTTCTTTCTTATGATCAAGAATTTCTTTTTTCTGGGTTTCAGTAAGATAATGATCCCACCAACCTCTTAATTGACCAACAAATCCAGTAGCTATGAAAGAAGCTATTGTGCTATCGGAATTTCCATTCTGTTTACAAACAGTAGAATACATAATCATTCTATGTATCGTATCTATGATTTGCTTATCATTTAAGCCATCAATATTCCATTCATAAATGGCTTTACCAGAATAGGAATTCTGATATGGTTCGTGTTCCTCATAAAGTAAATCTTGAGGTGAAGGCCTCTTATAATAATATTTTTCTATGGCCTTAGAAGTGTAAATAGGATTAATATTAACATCCTGGTTAATATCCTGATTAGCAAACATGTTTGTCAATTCATCAATATTATTTATATCCTTACTAAAATCAGAAGGACTCTCAGAGCTATTAGAAACACTTTCTTGAGATAAAACACTTAGAGATAAATTCTTTAATTGTTCTTGCAAAATATGAATAAATTCAGAAGTATTATCTTCCATTTTGAAACCTTTTATTGGTAAAGGAGGTTGTATTATAGGAGTCTCTGTAATCATAGGTGCTTTAGACTCATTAGTTTGTTCAAAAATCATTTTTTGTTGAAAAATTTGTTTTTCAAATAATTCCTTCAAAGAAGATAAATCTTTTTCAAGAGAAATAAATTGATCTCCTAAACAATTAAGAAAAGCATTTGTATAATTCTTGGTTTTTATCAAAGAATTTAATTCTTTAATAGTAATTTGGTTACATTCTACCTTATGTAAACTATTAAAAGTATTAGCTTCTACGTTTTGACCCAAATTTATAGGTTGTCTTGGAGGAAAAATACTACTAATTTTTTCTCCTTTCATAGTTTCCCAATTCCTTGAATTAAGAACTAAAATTTCATTATCAACCTCATTTTTGATTTTATTAGTAAAATACTTAACAAACCATTTCACAAAAGGAATATAATCCTGTGTTATTGTCATTTTCTCATAATAATCCTCCTTAAACTTATTAAGTTCAAGAGGAGAGAATTTCTCAAAATACCATTCCCTAAATTGGGCATATTTATCCTGTTGGAACTCATCATTAACGAGTTCTCTCATTCCACTACCGGGAGAGTAATCTAATATGTATCTCATTTTAAATGAAAACTCATTTCTGATTGAGTAGGAGATTCCTTACTCTGGGAGGTTTTTTGATATATACCATGTGGAATTTGATTCTCACTAATTCTAATATTTTCTACTGTCTCTATTTCTTCTATTGGATGAGAAGTAGAAGGTCTATGTATTTCACTAGGAGTTGTATAAAACTCACTAACAGAATGCCTTGCAGAAAGACTTCTTGGTATTCTAATAACCCTTTGAGGATTAAACTTTACTTCTATATCCCCTTCATTTGTTTGGATAATCTGATCTATCTCTCTATTTAAGATAGGTTTAGGTTCTACTGCCTGGGGTAGCGACCATGACTCAGGAAAGTTAATTTCATTCCATTTGATTAACCTATTGGTCACTATATTTGAAGTTAATAAATTAGTTTGGACAAGAGTTGTTGTCCCTGGAAAAGATATTTGCTTAACCTTTGGATTAAGCGTATTTAAAACCTTATAATAAACTCTATAACACATTGTTATTACTTTACTACCTGGTGTAAAATTATACCCATTAGTATTGATAGTGAGTTGCATAGCATCTAGAATATTTCTGTCAGATAAAGACAAACTCAAATTTGGAGAAACATTAAAATAAACAGGTCCATGACATAGACTTGTTTCAATTAAGGCGGCTAGAGAATGTTTGAAATCTCTACATCTACCATCTCTAACATATGCAAGAATACTTGCATTTAATCCCAGCAAGGTTAATGGTTTAAAGGCAATTTGCACCATACCAATATGAATAAAATTATAATCTTTAAAAGGAAGTAAATCTTTTTTACTTTAATAAATTTATTGTCTGAATATTATCAGAAACTTTCACAGTCTGTTCAATAGTCTTCACGGCATATCGTGACTTGATATCAAAAAGACCAAATTTGTATATTTGGCTAGAAGGAACTGCAGGAATTGTCCATTTGTTTAATTGATCCAAATTTTTTGGATATTCAGCTAATTCTTCATTTTTTATTGAATTATCTTGATGATTATAATCATTTAATTCCATGTTTAAAGTTTGATGGGTGAGCCCTTTAATTGGTTATTTGTATTTTTAAACTGATTTATTTTTATTTTGTAATGTTAGTTGAACTGTATGTATAAAATTTTAAAACAAATTAAACTTTCTATAGATTGATGGGGCTGATTGATGGGTAATCTGTAATTTTTAAAGAGGGATGCACATAATTTCTGAGGAGTTGATTAATGTTTTGCTATTAAGTGGTAAAAGACACCTCTAATGCAACTTTATTTTAAACTGATATTGTTAGAGATTAGAAACCCATACGACTATTATGATATTTTTTAGCAAGTACTCATGAATTGTGATAATGGTTTTATTTAGCTGAAAATATGATTTTGCTAAAGATTGTTTTTCCTTTAACACTTCTCTAATCAATTTGTTATATATAGTGAAATCAAAATTGAATCACAAAATTTTCACTTATTTAACTGTGAGATTTAAGAAACAAAAATTTATAATTATGTTCGGTTTCCACTGATATTTCATTGTACACTTCAACTCAAACAACATTTAATAAGCTCCATCCCCATTCTAAATTTGTCCTTACAACAACAAAACTATTACAATCTTTTTATTTTACAACTGATTTTAGATTAATGATATTTCATTAATATTTTTGTTGAATATAATAATGCCATGTAATGCAATAAGCCCGTGTGGATGCTTTCTCCACTTCTCCCTTCACCAAAACTTACTAATTTACTAGCTTCATAGTTAGAATCAATGTGTGATTTTCTTATTGTTCCGGACTGGACCGAAGGCCAATCCACTAGAAGAACCTCAGCGCCAAGCGTACCACTGCCTACAACTGGGTCAGGCCCATGTTGAAGATCCGGATTCGTCCCAATACTAAACAACATGGATCAACGGTTCAGATCAAGGCGCTTCTATAAATAGAGAGATTCACCTCCAAGATCAGGTAGCTTTCATTTCTTGCATACCTTTCCACTTCTCTTGCTGACTTAGGCATCAGAGTGCTTGCATGTACCGCCCCTCGACGAGCTCAACCTCGGAACTCCCGGTCTCCTCCTCGGCTGACCCAAGCTACCACGAACGCGCTCGAGCCATCATATATCCTATCTGAGACACTACATCAAATTACCCCGGATCGAATCTCCTTCCCGATCCAAGTACGAACTTGGCGACCACAGTGGGAGTACTCTCTCCAGGACTCTTTCACTCTTTCCGAAACAAGACTCCACTAGCGACGATGGTGGTAACGGGTGGCCATTCCGTCTCGACTTGCGAGATACGGCGAATGATGAAGCGCAAATGGCAAGAAATAGCCAATCTGACCACGGATTCCAACTCCACGCTGACTTCTTCTAGACCCCCATTATTTTTCTCCGACCAACATCTTTTGACCTGGAAACCAAATGAATATATTTCGTTGATCATCTCAACCTCGTTGACGTTAAACGAATCCTCGTAGACCAAGGGAGCTCTGCTGACATCATGTTTCAAGATCTCCTCCTCGAGCTCAAACTGTCCCCTGCTGACTTGAGCCCGTACCTCGGCACGGACCTCTCTAATTTAGGGAAGGACAGTCCCGACCATTGGGCTATATCGATGTAATGGTGACTTATAGACAACAGAAACTATCTTGGACCATTAAGACCCAGTTCTTGGTCTTGCCGTTGACATCCCCATACCAATGCATCGTCGGGAGGCTTACTCTCGTGAAACTCGGTGCCATGGCATCAATAGTACACTTGAAGATGAAATTTTACTCTTTTGCCGATCTCGAGGCAGCCGAGAGGTGTCATTACCTCTCTCAAAGCATCCCGACGCCAACATCAACAAATCGCCGAACTTCCACCCTCGACCAATGAGGTGAATCTTACAGATGTCGATGCCCGATATGATCCAGACAGTTCCGAAGACGAGGATGATGTGAGCTGGCTAGAGAGCTCAAGAAGAAGATCAAACGACCCAAGCCCCACGGGGAGTTTCTAGAAATCCCCTTAGGCGATGATCTAGCCAAGACGGTAAAGTTGGGGGCCGACCTAAGTGGCAGTTTAAGGGAAATCCTGATAGCCTGCCTACGCCAGAATGCCGATTTGTTCGCCTGGTCCGCCGCCAATATGCCAACGAACCGCCTGAAGTAGTCTATCACCACTTATTGGTAAACTCCGACGCGAAGTATGTTGCCCAGCGTAGGAGGGTACAAAGCGGAGAGAAAGCCGAGGCAGCGTCAAAGGTCGTGGCCGACCTGATTTCTACCGGGTTCGTTAAAGAGGTGAAGTACACCACATGGCTATCCAACGTCGTATTTGTAAAAAAGAACAACAACAAATGGAGAATGTGCGTGGACTACAATGATCTCAACAAGGCCTGCCCCAAAGATGTTTTCCCGGTTCCCAGCATCGACAGACTCGTCTACAATGCCTCATGTTTCTGCCTCCTATCTTTCCTGGACGCTTACTCCGATTACAACCAGATTGCGATGAACCCGTCGGATCAGGAGAAAACGGCATTCATGACTGACCGGGGTAACTATTGCTACAACGTCATGCCTTTTGGCCTTTAGAACGTTGGGGCCACTTATCAACAGATAATGAATAAGGTATTTCAAAACCAGATCGGCGGGGTTGTTGAAGTCTACCTTGACGATATGATTGTGAAAAGTAAAATAGACGAAGGGCATCTAGCCAACCTTACTGAAATATTTGCGGAGACAAGAAATAACAACCTCAAGTTCAATCCAGAGAAGTTCACCTTCGATGTCAGAGCAGGGAAGTTCCTCAGGTTCTGCCTTACTGAGAGGGGAATAGAGGCTAACCCAGATAAATGTTGGGCCGTCACCGACATGTGTCCGCCCACCACCAAAAAATAAGTACAGAAATTGACGGGTATGATAGCTGCACTACCAAGATTCGTTTCAAAGGCGACCAATATGTAACTCCCTTTCTTTAAGATTCTGAAAAAGGGCGTCGAGTTCAAGTGGACACCGGAATGTGAGGCTGCGTTGGCCGAGCTAAAGCAAATACTCTATGAACCTACGATCACACTGAGGCCAGTAGACGGGGAAACTCTTTACTTGTACCTTGTCGTAGCTGAGGAAACAATCAGTGTCGTACTAATACGAGAAATAGAATTCGGCCAACGACCAGTATGCGTCATAAGCAAAGTGCTTCAAGGGGCTGAGTCCAGATATCAAAAGATCGAGAAAGTAGCCCTGGCGGTTGTGGCAGACAGGAGATTGAGACCTTATTTCGTCGCACACCAGATCGTCGTAAGAACGGACCAGCCTATCCGACAAGTGTTACATCGACCTGACTCGGCATGAAGGATCATCAAATGGGCCATCAAACTGATCGAGTTCGGGATCAGTACGAGTCTCGATCAGCCCTCGAGGCCCAAGTGCTGGCTGATTTCATCGCCGAGATGACACCAACCTCCACTGATTGAGGGTCCCTGCAGTGGAAGCTCCGTGTGGATGGTTCCTCTAATTGTAAAGGCAGCGGGGCAAGACTCATCCTTGAGAACTCTGAAGGCTTGATGATCGAAGTATCACTAAGTTTCTCTTTCACCACCTCAAATAACCATGTAGGGTACAAGGCATTCATTGCTGGGATGAAGCTGACTCTAGACTTCGGGGAAAAAATCATTGAGCTGAATACTAACTCATTACTGGTGGTATCTCAGATTAAAAAGGATTTCATAGCTAAAGACCCAATATTGCAGAGGTATTTGGCACGGGTCCGAATACTACCTTCAACGTTTTGATCAGGCAGAGTTTAAACACGTACCTCGGACAGAGAGCACCAGAGCAGATGTCCTGGCAATGGTGGACAGTACTAAGCCTTCTGGCAAACCTTCAAAGCATCATCCACGAAACTCTGGTCAAACCCAGTGTCGACTTCGCCCTACACCGGTGTCGGACGTACATGTGATAAGTGAGGCTGGAGGATGGATCCAACGCATCCAAGACTACATCGAGTCCGGGATTGAGCCAACAGACGCAAAAGAAGCCACGGTAGTCTGACGCAGGGCGGCGTCCTACTCTCTAGTCGATGGCAAACTGTTCAGTGAGGTTTCTCCTCCCCTTTGTTGAAATGTGTTGAGAGGCAAGAGGCTAAGTATGTACTCACCGAGATCCATTAGGGCATTTGTGGACAGCACCTCGGAGCAAGGGCCTTGGCGAAAAAAGCTCTTAGTGCTAACGAAAAATAAAAGTATGGACCAAAAGTGCCCAAAAAATTTAATAGAGCTTAAAATAAAACTCACTGTAATTATAGGGACAAAAAACATATTTAACCGTTTTTTAGTGATAAGACCTATCTTTTTTTTGGTAGTGATAACTGATAAGGCCTTCTATTTTATATTGTATGACACTTTTCCAATATTAAATAGTACATGAAGCGACACTTCCAATCATTACAGACTAGTATACTATTGTTGTAGCCAAATAGAAAACACTCTAAACTAATGACTCCCAAATAACTATATGATATCACTAGCTAATTAATCCATCATTCATCATAAACCTGCAAACACACAAACAGAACATTAGTTAGTTATGAATTACTATGATGATCATAAATGACAGTAAAACTACTGTTGTTGAAGTCTTAATAGAAAACATGCCTTTCTTTCTCTTTCAGTCAGTTGAACATAACTTTAGTTGCATTGATCCAAATTCACCTTCTTGTTATTAAGAACATGCTGAAGAAAATTACATACTTGTCGAGCCGATGGCCTCTCCTGAGGTGCGGTTTTGGTGCACTGTATCAGTATGGCTATTTCAAGCACTTGAAATGCAGCAAACTCTTCAGCAGGTGAAATGGGTTTAACCTCAGGATCTATCAGTTCCTCACGCTCAATTCCTAGTGTGTTAAGGTTCATTTCCACCCATCTCACCATGTCCATATTTGATCCAAAAGCTGCATCTGTTGGCATTTTACCACTAACAATTTCTATAAACACAATTCGCATGCTATAAATATCACTTTTTTCTGTTAATTTCATTGAGTATGCATATTCTGAAAATAATAAACAAATGTGAAACATGTGTTAATATCAGGGCGTAATTGAACTTATATGAAATTTTAGGAACTAAATTGACTAATAACTCGGTTATGTAACCATAAGAAGCAGCAAAAAAAGAATTTGACTCGGTATTAGAGTCAAGATTCTCAAAGATTTCTTTGGCCAACCCAAAATCTCCCAAGTGTGTCACCATTTTAGAATCAAGCAACACATTGCTGGATTTGATGTCCCTATGAATGATCTTTGGCACACAATCATAATAGAGGTACTCAACTGCTTAGGCTAATCCGACAACAATTCTGAACCTCGTGTCCCAACCAAGATTCGCTTTTTCTTCGAGAGTTTCTCCATGTAGCCAATCCCATAGACTTCCATTTTCCTTGTACTCATAGATCAATAGATTCCAATCCATTCCTTTGTGTCTATTACTGCAATAACCAATAAGCTTCACCAGATTCCTATGCTTAATGCAGCAAAAGAGCATCTGCAATCTGCACAATAAGCTTCAAAAGAGCATTGCCAACTAACTGTATGTATAAATAACTGGGAATATATTAAAATCACTCACAAAATAAAGAGATATATGGAGTGAGGTGGCATTGATCACTACTAAGTACTTAATATTCCATTATACATACAATCCAACCTAAACCCCAGAAACAAAGAAAATAGATAGATGGAAATCATTTTAAATGCGCAAAGGGTGCTGATAAAATATAATACATACATATATTAATAAGAAAATCAGACTCAAAAAAAGCAATTATTTATGATCACACAAATACTTTATAATATGAATAGAAGACCAACAATCTGTTTTTTCCCTATATCTAAGAAACCTGAGAGCCAATGCCTTGATACAAGATCATGCTCATTGCATAAAAAAGACACATTGTGTTTCTCTTTCAGTGTCTTGCAGAATAAGAGTAGAGTGGAGTGATTATTTGTCTTGGAATTGGATGCTCATTTGCATCTATTCTGATAGTTTGAGTTTAGGCCTTCTTCACAATTGCAGGTTTCCTCCTTTGCTAATCTCAAATACAACAATTACATTGCTGCTACCATATTACAAACAGGTTTGCCAAAAGAAAAAAAGACTAAAATACAGGACACGACGAAAAAGGTACATTTACCACTGAGCACATCTCTAACTACCAAGATTTCATCGTCTTTCACAAGACGCAGAATCTGACTTCTTTTGAAATCAGGCTTTGTATATTTGTGCAACATGACTATATGTGACAAAATCGAATGCTAAGTAAGACCAGAATATGGCATGATGCTACAAAGTGTTTTAAATAAATGCAATCCACAACCACAATTACAGCCTCAACATTGAGGTTTGAGGGTTCTTCACAAGTAATCTATTCTGGCATAGCTAAATTTCAGCAGCTTTAGTTTCTGAGATAAAATATACATTGGGCAGCCAACAATACTTGTATTCCAACAGTCCTTACTTTATAACATCCAAACAGGATTATCAACAATAGTTGTCTAATATTGATTGATCATCCAATTTACACAAAGAGATAGAAACAAACTCTTAGCAAACTTGTAACTAAACTCAAAAACTCCCTAACTGAAACTATATATAACCCAAAAGCATCATCATCCAATGTATACTATGATCTTTTTCTGTATGCTTAAATAATTATATTTGGTACTAGTGTTACTTACAGAACAGGAGCCAAAAGTATTCATAACTATCAGAATTTATTTATAAGATATGAAAACAAAACACTTGCTGCTGCTAATTGCCAAAAGTCATAACATAGTCAACCATATTTACTTCTAGGCAGCATAAGCAACCAAGAGCTAGCAAGAACAAATCCAAATAGTACTAAAGAAGCAACACTTCCAATCATTACAGACTAGTATAATGTTGTTGTAGCCAAATAGAAAACACTCTAAACTAATGACTCCCAAATCACTATATGATATCACTAGCTAATTAATCCATCATTCATCATAAACTGCAAACACACAAACAGAACATTAGTTAGTTATGAATTACTATGATGATCATAAATGACAGTAAAACTACTGTTGTTGAAGTCTTAATAGAAAACATGCCTTTCTTTCTCTTTCAATCAGTTGAACATAACTTTAGTTGCATTGATCCAAATTCACCTTCTTGTTCTTAAGAACATGCTGAAGAAAATTACATACTTGTCGAGCCGATGGCCTCTCCTGAGGTGCGGTTTTGGTGCACTGTATGGCTATTTCAAGCACTTGAAATGCAGCAAACTCTTCAGTAGGTGAAAGGGGTTTAACCTCAGGATCTATCAGTTCCTCACGCTCAGTTCCTTGCGTGTTAAGGTTCATTTCCACCCATCTCACCATGTCCATATCTGATCTAAATGCTGCATCTGTTGGTCCTTTACCACTAACAAGTTCCATGATTACAATTCCCATGCTGTATATATCACTTTTTTCTGTTAATTTCACTGAGTATGCATATTCTGAAAAAAATAAACAAATGTGAAACATGTGTTAATATCATGGCATAATTGAACTTATATGAAATTTTAGGAACTAAATTGACTAATAACTCGGTTAAGATTAAGATCAGTACCTGGGGCTATGTAACCAAAAGAAACAGCAAAACAAGAATTTGACTCGGTATTAGAGTCAAGATTCTCAAAGATTTCTTTGGCCAATCCAAAATCTCCCAAGTGTGCCACCATTTTAGAATCAAGCAACACATTGCTGGATTTGATGTCCCTATGAATGATCTTTGGCACACAATCATGATGGAGGTACTCCACTGCTTGGGCTAATCCGACAACAATTCCGAACCTCGTGTCCCAACCAAGACTCGCTCTTCCTTCGAGAGTTTCTCCATGTAGCCAATCCCATAGACTTCCATTTTCCATGTACTCATATATCAACAGATTCCAGTCCATTCCTTTGTGTCTGTTACTGCAATAACCAATAAGCTTCACCAGATTCCTATGCTTAATGCTTCCCAAAGTCTTGACCTCTCTAATAAAGCTTTTATTCAACATATATTCATCTTTCCGCGAAATCTTCTTGGCCGCCATGATCTCTCCATTAGGAAATTCAACTTTGTAGACTGTTCCAGAACCTCCAGAACCAATTACGAACACATCACTGAAATCTTTAGTAGCATCCATTATTTCTTCAAATCTGAAATCTCTCCTGCCACCAATGTTTATTGGGAACAATTCTTGTGATGAAGAGGAGGACAAAACACTTCCTTTCTTCAAAAAATCTTTCCTTTTCTTCAAGAACACTGCAAGTATAAGCAGTGCAATTACTGCTAAACTTGAAAGTGCAGAGATTATCACCACAGATTTCTTACTTAAGCTTGCTAGCTTTTTTCTCGAAGCACCGTCTCGGTTGCAGCTCCCCAGAGAGGCTCCACAAAGATGAATGTTTCCTTCAAATGACTTATATGGCCAATGAGACAACTTATCATCCAATCTACCTTGAAAATTGTTGTAAGCGATATCAAGGTCAATCAAGCTCACTAATTCACCGATGGATAAAGAAACTTCTCCAGAAAGTTGATTATGTGATATATTAAGAGATACTAACTTTGACAGCATACCAATTGAAGATGGAATCTGACCAGAAAGATTATTGAAACTGAGGTCTAAAATGACTTGAAGATTTTGGAGATTTCCAATCTCAATTGGTATCTCCCCATCAAAACTATTTTTTGAGAGACGAAGCTCATAAAGATTTCTCAATTTCGCTATTGCAGGAGGAATTAATCCAAAGAAAGCATTGTTATTGAGTCTGAGTACATTAAGAGATTCAAGATCACCAATGTCACTTGGTAAACTTCCATTGAGAGAATTACTATCTAAAGACAGAATAAGCAACTTGGGTAATTTGAACAAGCTAAGTGGAAGAGGTCCAGAAAATTGATTAAAAGAGAGTTTAAGTTCACCCAAAGGCAAATTTCCAAGCCATAAAGGTAAGTGGCTAGACAAAAGATTATTGCTTAAATCAATGTAGGACAAGTTAGTACACAAAGAAAGTTCATCTGGTATTTGTCCTATGAGTGAATTTCCTGATAAGTCTAACAATGACAAATCAGTGATTTTTGCCAAAGTTCTTGAAATTGCCCCAGAAAGTCTGTTGTTACCTAATCTTAACCTTTGAAGGGTGGGAGAGTTTCCAAGTTGAAAGGGAATTTCACGATCAAATTCATTATATGTGACATCAAAAGAAATCAAGAACCTAGAGCTACATAATGGAACCAAACTTCCATTAAATTTGTTCTTTGAAAGATTAACAAAAGTCAAGTTTGATAAATTTACCAATTGATGAGGCAGACTACCTTCAAAAGAGTTATTATAAAGCAAAAGCTGCTCCAACCCTTTAAGAAATCCAATTGTTGAAGGAATGCCACCTGAAAGCCCATTCTCTTCCAAATCCAACACATTCAATTTAGGACAGTTACCAATAGTAGGTGGAATTTTTCCCAAAAGCTGATTTTGTCCGAGGTTGAGGAAATTCAATTCCTTTAGCCTTCCAATAGTAAAAGGAATTCCCCCACTAAAAGAATTCGTTGATAAATCAATCGCTTGCAATCTTGAACAATTGCAAATCTCCATAGGTATCTTACCAGACAATTGGTTATCATAAAGACGTAGTAATTCCAACTTACCAAGCTTCCCAATCTCTCTAGGAAAATCACCATGCAACTTGTTATGATACAATGCAAGTGTTTGTAAGTTAGTTAGGTTCCCTATAAAGGGAGAAATTGAACCAACTAAACTATTGTTTTGAAGAAATAAACCAGTTAACCTTACCAACCTATAAATCTCAAAAGGTATTGACCCATTGAGAGTATTGTTAGATAAATCCAGTGACTTCAATGATTGGCAGTTACTGAACTCAGCTGGAATTTCCCCACTAAGCCCACATTGTGATACGTCAAATTCCACTAAATTTGTCGAGTTTGAACATATGGTTCTTGGAATTGTACCATAAAGTGGGTTCCTAGAGAGAACCATGATTATTAACTCACCCATGTTACCAAACTCCTTTGGTATCCCACCACTAAGCTTATTCATTCCAAAGAAGAGATATTGAAGCTTACCAAGTTGAGATAATGACCGTGGAATGTGACCCACAAGCTGGTTCCTCTCTAGATTGAGATAATTAAGCTTTGAGCAGTTCCCCAACTCGGAGGGAATGAGACCTGTCAAACAATTATCATGTAGGATCAGATTCTCCAACTCAGTGAGTCGACCGAGTTGAGAAGGAATCGAACCGGTGAGATTGCATGAAGCTAAACCAAGGGTGACAAGATTAACTAGATTGCCAAATGACGTGGGAATCACACCCGTGTATTTGTTGTCACCGATTCTAAGAACTCGGAGACTCAATAACGAGGCTAAGTCAGTGGGAATCAGACCAGTGAGTTTGTTGGAGAAGAGAACTAGAGATTCCAGTGAAGTGAGATTGGAGAGAGTTGATGGAATAGAACCTGTGAGACTATTATTTGAAAGATCAAGGTGGAGCAAGTTTTGCAAACGACCGATTGAGGGTGATATTGAGCCAGTGAGTGACGAGTTAGAGAGGTTGAGTCCGATAACCACTTGCACCGAGTCATTCAAGTTTTTGAACCCACACGAAACACCTCTCCAGCTACAATAATCTGTGTTGTTTTGTGACCAATCAATTAGAACATTTTGAGGATCTTCTAAAATGGATGATTTCACCTCCAAAAGTACTCTGATAGTGCTTTCAGTTTCAGTATCTGAAGTAGCATGAGGAATGAGAAATAGAGAAGAAGAAAAACTGAAGAGAAAGAGAAGTGTAAGTGTTAAAATCTTCATGATTAAAGCAATTTAGTGTGTAAGTTAGCAAAGCTGAGAAGGTAGTCTAACACAGAAGTGCTCGGTTGAATTGTGTAGCGTGAAGGAACTACTTAGAAAAGATGAACGTTTGTGATGTGTTAAGATCTTTTTGTCATGTTTTTAATTTTGTATTAATTTCCGTTGAAGGTATAAAAGCAATTGCAATGCAAATATAGTATAGTAGAGTTGGCATATGCAAATATAGTAGTGGATTAGTGGTTGATGTGAGAAGATGCCGGCCTGATGTTATGTTTTTAGCAGAAGAGATGGATGGATTTATGCATACATTACTTTGCACATTGCACATTCAAAACATTAAAATGCAACAATTTGAAATGCAAGAAACAGGGTTAGGGAAAGCACCTTCACTCTGCCTCGTCGATTCTTCCTTCACTGCACAAACCATGCATAAATGTAGAGTATGTATGTATAAGCATCAGGAACACAATTCCTAAGAGGAATCCCTCTAAAAACCTCAATTGCATTGCATCATCAACCAAATTAAAACTTAACAGATTTGGATGAATGTTAAAATTCTTGGATTCAGTAACATGAGAGTAAAACTCCAAGGCATTATTGAAAAGACCTTCTTCAACAATAACATTGAGAACAGAATTGAAGGATTCCATTCTATGAAACAAGTCGATAGCTTTATCAGGTAAATGAGCTTTCCCAAAAGCCCTAAAAATGAGAATGAAGTTTTTCAATGAGGGAATAGAGAGATAAATCGCCCAATTTGTAAGAACTGGTTTTTGTAGCTGATTTGAAGATTTCAGATGAAACCGGAGGTGGAGGGGATGGGTGAGGCTCATGATGTTGGGGATGATCGGAGGAAGTGGAAGACAAAGAAAAAGAGGGAAGTGTTAAACGGAGAGTTGTAGTACTGAGAAATGAGAATGAATGTCGGATTGTGATAGCTGCAGTCAGCTATCTCGGACCACGATTGACTGCAGTCAGAATTGACTGCAGTCACAACAGTTAAACACTTTATACCCACTAGATCTATAAATTAGGAGATCCTGGCCATCCTTTTTTTTCTTTTAAAAAATAAATAAAAATCATTTTGGGAGAGAGATAGAGTAAGGCTACTGCAGAGAATCACAATCCAGCTATCTCACTCTCTCTCCTTTCCCTTCTTTTTTATTTATTATTTTAACATTAAAGATCAAGATTCAATATTGAAAGATCTAATGGTGTCTATATGAGATGACTATTGTGACTTCAGTCAGAAATGACTGCAGTAGATGTCTGTTCCCCATGAGCTAAGACTAAAGGGACCCCCAATTCACTGCAGTGGCTGCTGTCACTCTAATATTAACCATTGGATATGCTTGGAAAGAATTATATCCATTCATTTATTTTATCTAATCTAATATTTATTTATTTATTTATTTATTTATTTATTTATACAAACAAACACTACCTACAAAATTACCACTTTATATCTCTTATTAACATGACACATATTCATTTTAGGGATAAATATGTCATTACTCTCTCTTTCTTTTTTCTCTTACACTCTCTTTCTTCATTTTTTCTCTTTTTTCTTACACTCTCTTTCTTTCTTTTTACTTTTCTCTTATACTCTCTTTCTTATTTTTTTCTCTTTCTTCTTACACTCTCTTTCTTCCCTTTCACTTTTCTCCTACACTCTCTTTCTTCCTTTTTTTTCTTTTTACTTTACTTTTCTTTTTTCACAAACAATTATTCTCTTTCTCTTCACTTCACTTTAGTTTTTTTTAACTAAATTTCTAAATTTATACAAACAATACTCTACTTAAATAACTCTACTAAAATTATCTTCTCTTTTCTCTCTCTCAAATCACACACTATTATTGATAATCTACTATCACCTCTTATTAATAATCTACTATCTATATTTTACTATCTACTAATATACTAAAATAATTAATTAAAACTACGGGATAACTACAATGATAAATAAAAAACACGAGAACAAATGATTAATATTTGTCATTGATAATTAATTTTTTTGAACTACTGATTAATATTTAAATTAATACAAGAAGATTTAATGACTATTTAAACTACTTATTAATATTTATATTGATAATATACTATCTCTCTTTTACTATCTACTATAATATACTATTCAACTAAAATAATCAATCGAAACTACGAGATAATTGCACTGATATATAAAAAACACGGGATAACTGAAATGATATATATAAAAAAACACGAGATTAATATTTGTCATTGATAATAATAATTTGTGAAGACTATCATAAACCTACTATCTAAAAACACGAGAAGGCTTAGTGGCTATTTAAACTACTAACTAATATTAAACAAATATTTCTTATTGATAATTTACTATCTAACTTTTACCATCTACTATAATCTACTAATAAACTAAAATAATCAATTGAAACTACGAGATAACTGCACTGATATATAAAAAACACGGGATAGCTGCAGTGATATATAAAAAAATACGGGAATAATATTTGTCATTGATAATTATAATTTTTGAAGATTACTATAAACCTACTATCTAAAAAAATAAGAAGGCTTAATGACTATTTAAACTAATTAATACCTAAAAAAGACAAACAATTGTCACTGTTAGATAAAAAAACATAGGATAAATATTTCTTATTGATCATCTACTATCTATCTTTTACTATCTACTATAACTGCAATGATAAAAAAAACACGGGATAACTGCACTGATATATAAAAAACAAAGGATAATATTTGTCATTGATAATTAAAATTTTGAAGACTACAATAAACTTACTGTGTAAAAAACAAGAAGATTTACTGACTATTTAAACTACTGAATATTAATATTTAAAATAAATATTTTTTATTGACAATCTACTATCTCTCTTTTACTATCTACTATAATATACTAATCAACTAAAATAATCAATTGAAACTACAAGATAACTACACTAATATATAGAAAAACACGGAATAACTGCAGTGATATATAAAAACATGAGATTAATATTTGTCATTAAAAAAACACGGGATAACTGCAGTGATATATAAACACGGGATAACTGCAGTGATATATAAACCTACTATCTAAACAAACAAGAAAACTTAATGACTATTTAAACTGACTAATACCTAAAAAAGATAAATAATTGTCACTGATATATTAAAAACACGGGATAATTATTTCTTATTGATCATCTACTATCTATCTTTTACTATCTACTATATAATCTACTAATCAACTCAAATAACCAATTTAATCTATGAGATAACTACACTATTACATAAAAAACACGAGATAGTTGTACTGATATATAAAAAATACGGGATAATCATGAATATATATATATATATATATATATAAAAATACATGATAAATTGCACTGATATATATAAAAACATGGGATAACAATACATATACATAAAAAAAAATATTGCACTGATATATAAAAAACACCGGATAAATGCACAATTGTTTTAAATAATACTTTTACATTTTTAGATTTTAATATTTATCACTTTTTTATTTGAAACTCCTTTTTTATCTACTTTAAATTTATTTTTATTTTCACGGGATATTATTCAGACTACTTAAATACTATCTAAGTTCATTCATAAAAAGAACATGATAACACCTGTGCGTATGCACGAGTATCCTACTAATTTTTAAAAAACTAAAAAACATCACAAGTAGAGAGAGATAGAGAGGAGTGACAGGTGGGGAAAGTTAGTTTCTGGGATTTGAACTCGAGACCTTCTTCTTGCAATTTTGCAACTCTTTCATGTCTCTTAACTCACCAACTGAACTACCTTCCTAGGACAATTAATTACGAGTGTTAAACGGGAAGTGTTAAACGGAGAGTTGTAGTACCGACAATGTTGGTGGTCGTTGTTGTTCAACTTGACGTTAAACACTCAAATGGTCAACCAAATAGCAAAGTAAAAGGTTCAACTAATCAAACAAGTCAAGTTGATCCACATCAGCATCCTAATCAGCCACCACTGTTAGTGACTAGAGTTAGATGTAGTTTACACTTTACTCTTTTCATTTTCCTTGCTTTGCTTTCTTTCTAGCTAGGGTAGAATCTTCTTTCGGTTTCCACTCTAACCGATTCTGTTAAGCTTCTAGGAGTTAGTTAGATTCAACTATAAATTGTATATAAACTCTTCTGTTGTAATCAATTATTCAGTTAGATAATTCAATAGATGAAATTTTCCTTTTCTTCGTTCTCTACTCAGATTCTCTCATCTCCTCCAATGGAGTCTTGTGTTCAATTTCCACATGGTATCAGAGCTACTTTGTAGCGGCTCTGCCACCAATCTCTACGCACTTCTCGTTTATCCTTTCATTCTTTGCATCTTCGTCAAAACTCGCGTTTCTGGCGATTTTTGTCTTTCTGCAAATTGAATTTCTGCAATTTCGTTCGAAGTTCGTTTTCTTTCGACTTCAATTTCTGCAAAATTGAACAATCCATGGCTACAGTTGAGATTCCATCTACTGGTAGTGTCAATGGTGACACCAAGAACTCAAGCAAGGATAAAGCATATCAAAATGACATGCTTAATCCGTATTTCATGCATCCGAGTGACAATCCAGCCACATCGATTGTTACTCCTCAGTTGAATGGCAATAATTATAACACATGGTCAAGATCTATGATGATGGCCCTTAGATCGAAGAACAAGGTACATTTTATCGTTGGAACCTTGACCAGACCTTCTGATGAAGACAGAAACTCTTTGGCGTGGGATCGTTGCAACACGATGATCATGTCTTGGATCAACAATTCGGTTATTCTAGAAATTTCACAAAGTATCCTTTGGATGGATACAGCTGCTGAAGCGTGGAAAGACTTGAAAGATCGATTCTATCAAGGAGATGTATTTCGCATCTCAGATCTTCAAGAGGAAATTTACACCACTAAGCAAGGTGATGGTTCTATATATCTCAACTTACTATACTTAACTGAAAAAATTATGGCAAGAACTAGAGAATTTCCTACCTATTCCTAGTTGTAGTTGCAAAGTTGATGATTGCACTTGCAACACCGTAGTGAAATTCAAACAATATCGAGAGAGATACAAAGTCTTGAGGTTCTTGAAAGGCCTCGATGAACAATACTCCTCTGTTAGATCACAAATTATGCTAATGGACCCTCTTCCATCCATTGGAAAGGTGTATTCCCTGTTAATTCAACAAGAGAGGCAGGCATCATTTCTATTGATGAACCAAGAGTTATTGCTGCTGCTATGAACCAAGGAAGAGGAGGAACCTCACGTGGTAGAGGAGATCGTGGTGGTAGGTCCTATTCTGGAAAGGGAAGAGGTACCAAGGTGTGCTCACATTGTGGAAAAGCTGGTAATATGGTTGATAGCTTCTACAAGAAGCACTGATACCCTCCTCCAGCAGTCATCAACAACTGTGTTGCATCAGAAAATGATGAAGATGCAATGGCTCGATTGCTTGTGATGAAGAGCAACAAGATGGAGGAAAACAAAATTCTTGAGGCTTGGGATTTACTGCAGAACAACACAAAGCTATTCTAGCACTTTTGCAAAGCTCATTCCACATCCTCATGCTGTCAATCACTACACCACTGTGAAAACAAGTATAATCTGTCTGATTCCACATCCAAATAGGTCTAAAGTATGGATAATAGACACTGGTGCAACTGACCATGTCTGTTTTTGTAGAAAATTTTTTCAATACCTTAAAAGAATTCAGCCATTTACTATCAAGCTACCAAATGGAACCTATGTCACTACTGAATTTGCTGGCTCAATTCTGTTTGATAATGGTCTATGTATAACATATGTGTTATACATACCATATTTCTCTTTTAACCTCATTTCAATACCTAAACTTGTTATTGTCCTTGATTGTAATGTTCACATTAACAGAAAAGGATGTATAATACAGGACGACCCTTGCCAGACGATGATTGGGAAATCTGAATTGCGGAATGGATTGTTCAATCTTCAAACACCATCAGTGATATTGTCTTCCAAGCCATCCAACATCACTATAAACAACATCAATACCCTAAGGACAAACAACCACTGTAATATCTGGCACTTGAGGTTTGGGCATCCATCTATTGAAAAATTAGTATAATTAGTCTTAGAATGTGGTTTAAGGCCTAACTCAACCCCACAAAACCGGCTTGTAAGGTGAGGGATGCCTCCCACTTATAAGCTCTTTAGAGACCATATCTCTAGTCAATGTGGGACTTGGGTTTTTCCCAATACACCCCCTCACGCCCCGCACTATTAGGCTTGGTGCGTGAATAATAATGGTGGGTGGCCCGAATTAAGGATCTAGGATAGGCTCTAATACCATCTTAGAATGTGGTTTAAGGCCTAACTCAACCCCACAAAACCGGCTTGTAAGGTGAGGGATGCCTCTCACTTATAAGCTCTTTAGAGACCATACTCTAGTCAATGTGGGACTTGGGTTTTTCCCAATAATTAGGGAAGAATTTTCCAAACATAAAATGTGTAAAAACTAGTGATCCTTGTGATATTATGCAAAACAAAAGAGACTTACTTTTACTAATAGCTCTAGTATTGCTGCTGAATGTTTTGATTTGATTCATATGGATATTTGGGGTCCTGTTTCTGTTCCTTCTATATTTGGTCATAGATCTTGACTGTTATGGATGATAAGAGTAGATTCACTTAGATTTTCCCTATGAAGCTCAAATCTAAAGCTTCACACTTACTAAAATCTTTTGTATCACTAATATACACTCAATTTGATAAAAAGATAAAATGCATAAGGACCGAAAATGGCCTAAAATTTCTATTGAAAGAAATTTTCTCTGAAAAAGGCATCATTCATTCTTGTGTAGCTACTCTTCAACAAAATGACATTGTTGAGAGGAAGCATCAACACATTCTTAGAGTATGACTTACGTGACTAAACATTTGTTTAGTAACTCTTATTAAAGGGCTATAGATGTAACTTCTATAATAATTAAAAAAAGCCAAAATAAAATTAGCGAAAATCTGAATTAATGAAACCCAAAAATTGTGGAACTGTTCCCTAAAATATAGAACCGTTTTATTTGGAACTGTTCCCTTATTTTTCTCTAACAACATCACTCTCTTTCGTATTTTTCAACGAGCGGTTTCATCTCGCTTTTCGAAATTGCATGTAGTGGAACCTAACCAAAGTACAATATTTCTCTGGTTATTATTGTACTAGCCAAACTACCAAACTTTTCAATAGTTTGGTTAGTACAATAATAACCAAAGTACAATATTTCTCTGGTTAATATTTCATTAACCAAACTTTTCAATAGTTTGGTTAGTATAATAATAACCAAAGTGAAGTATTTCTCTGGTTATTATTGCAAAATCAAAAACCGCCACATAAGTACGAAACATTGGTTAGTCACGGCTAGCCACAGAGTAACATAACTTCGACTAGTCGACTACTAGTCACAGAATCTAACAATTTTGGATAGTTGGTTCTAACCACCTAATACAGAACCTTCGTTATTCCTCTCAAAATATTAAATTGGTCTTTATACATGTTAATACAAATGTGGCATCAAAATATAACACTAACCACATATTTACAGTACATTGGTTAATACCATCTAACCACATAATTAAAGAATTTTAGTAATTCCTAAATACTAACCACATAATTACAGTACATTGGTTAGTACCGCCTAACCACATAATTATAGAACTTTGGTTAGTACCATCTAACCACATAATTACCGAACTTTGGTTAGTACCATCTAACCACATAAAAACATAACTTCGGTTATAGAGCCCTAACCACATAAAAACAAGACTTACAATGGCGTGATTACCTAGCGGTTCGACTGGACACCTATTCAGTCCAATTGAACCTGAAAACAGAAAATTGAACTGGATAACTGGCCAAAAGTCGAGAATCTGACAAAAAATCGGATTTCACTTATTTTTCTTAAAGAAAGGTATATCATGTTGATTTTTGAAAAAATATGATAAATGATGTTGATTTTTGGTATATGAGATTTTTTTTATCCTTTTTTATAATTAAATTGTTGAAATAAATAAAAATAATTAAAAACTAATATGTACAGTAATATTATTATAAGAGTGTTTTCGTCAAACTCTTTAAGTCCTAGCCGTGGTATCGGCCAGAGGTTTGGACAAGCTTCTGATTCCTCGTTGCGCCGAGGAGGGAATTATGTTCCTCTTGACTCCTCTAGAAAGGGTCAGGTTGGGTGGATGGGACGCGAGAGTTGGATTATTCTACTGGCTAATGCATGAAAATAAACATAAGTAAAAGTGCGGTAAAAAGGCGATAAAGAAATGAAATAAATTGGGTTGTATTGATTGATGTGTGTTTTGTACAATTTCACTCTACCCTATATATATATATATATATATATATATATATATATATATATATATATATATATATATATATATACATAGGCCCTCATCGGCCATTTTCCTAGCCAACATTTGCCTACCGTTGGATATACTAAAATCAACGCTTCTCATTGCTCCCGAGCCCTAAAGAAGCGGAGCCACTACCCACGATCTCCACTAGCACGATTAGCAGTGGGGTTAAAGCTCTTCGCGCCACTTCTCCACAGCTTTGCTCCTTCGCTTGATCTTCATGTAGTCCCACGTCGTGATCACTAGCTTCCCTCGTACCTTCCAAGCAAACCAACCTTACCTCGACCACCCATTCGCTCGGCTTCCTCTTGCCCCTCGGGCAGACTTGTGGACTCAGGCATCCAAGCTAACGAGGCCTAGACACTCTATAGGCAGAGGCTTAACTCTCTCTCGGTCTAGCTCGTTGACCTCAGGCTCACCCTCAGTCATTGTAGCTTGCCCCGAGGGGCTCTTCTTAGTTCGGTTCATTAGTAATCCCCCTTGTAATTTTTTCTAGTGGTACATCTCGATGCCCTAACTGACTCTCGTATACTATTCTTGTATCACTTGTTTTTATACGATACTTGAAGCTCCATGCACTGTGAGACATTCAATTTTTTTTCTTTCAGATTGCCAATTGGAAAATAAATAATTTTTTCTTATATTACTCACACATTTCCAAACCTTCATATTTCTAGATTAGATAATGAGTTCACATGCCAACTCATATTTACCAAAAGGGCAAAATCCTCCTTAGAGCAATTGGGAGAAAGAATTCCCTTTTTTCCCTGACTTAGGAGTTAGGACTACCTCTCTCAAAATGACTAAACTTCTCTCTAATATTCCCTTCATTTTCTTTACATTTTTCAGTTTTCACAGCGTATTAATCCCCTATATTATTGGAAATATTTTTTTCTTATTAGCTGTATCCCAGATTTTTTGGACTGATATCAAAACAGAAACAAAATACTAAGCATAAGCATGTACAAATATATATTTTCTATTGAATATATAATATTTCATATACTCAATGAATACAAATACGTATATTCAATGAATGAATATTAAACCCAAGAGCACTTGGATGAGATGGTAAGGGTCTCTTCCAGCTTAACCAAGGTCCTGGGATCGAATCCAGCCTTGGGCATGCAGCAGTGTTAAATCTCTTGAGGGAGAGCTTTGCCGCCAATTGTGGTCCTACCCGGCTCGAGGGATTAGTCTCTGCAGTTGCGCGTAGAGGATACCCGATTTATACCAAAAAAAATGAATGAATATTAATATATACATAGTTTTTTATTTTTGATTAATATTAATACTCCACTCTAAGAAGAAACATCAACATCACATCACTTAATTTGTTTATAGACGACCCAACTTTTTAGTTCAGATGGTTTAATTAATTTTTGTTTTATAGATATTTCAGAGTTTTCTTTGATTTGTTCAGATATTTTTGGTTTAATTGTGTGTTTGATCCTGCTAACATGTGAATGGGTTCTCATCATAAACTATTTCACCGAGTGCTTTATTCTATACATCATAGATAGATTTTCAAATGGGGTCTTTGATTTAATAACTCTTTGCAATCCTTTTTTTGGGTGAAAAAATAGGTATCAAGGAAAGAATTACAATTTACAACTAGCGGAAGATGGGCACTCCCGTTCCCGTCTTCCGCTTTTGTTAATGCGATACAGTAGACTCTTTACGTAGTTGCTTGCATTGTGTTTTGAAGTGGGTTAGCTCAGTCCAAACAGGCTTCACTTGAAAGGCCTGATAAAAACCTCGCTGCAAACCGCTATGCATCCCAATCAACCGATCAAGCTCGGCTCGGCTAGGTCGAAAGGTGAACATCACACTTCATATCTTCATGTGTGCTTCCATGCGACTTGTGGATCTCAGTGTCAGTCGCCAATAACGACCAGAGTGAGGTCACATATTTATAAGTATTGTTGGCGACCAACACGCAGATCCCCAAGGCGTAAGGAAGCATCTGTGAAGATATGAACTGTGATCTTGGCCTTTCGACATCGCCGAGTTGACCTCGACTGTTAGATATGAAGAGTGTGCATAGCAGTTTGTAGCGATGCGCTTATCGGACCTTTGGAGCGAAACTCGTTCGGACTGCGCTCGTCTTTTCGCTAGAGTAAATAATAAGGAAACAATAACTTTTAATAAATAAATAAAAGAGATAATCACTATTTACTATTAACAATAGATAACAAAAATAAGTGATACAAAAATAAGTGAAAGTGCCATGAAGCAATAGATCATCGTGATGATGGACATTGACCCCATTAAGCCTATTGGTATATCCCTTGATGGATTTTTGGTTTCTTCAGCCATAATTGCAAGACTGCCAAACCCACCAGCTATTGCAAAATAAAGAACTGCAGCTGTTTGAAACATCGCCTTAGCACCATAAGGTAAAAAATGTTGAATTTTTACTCATCTAACTCTTTATTTGCTCTGCAGGTAGTATCAACAATTGAGGGGAGGTGCAACTAATAACAAGGCCCAGCTTCTATTGGCCCAACCCAGTGATGTGTTGAAGTTCTGCCAAACAAAAATTATTGGTGGGTCTTGTGTAACACCATTTTCTAAACCTCATTTATTTTAAATAAAATCAGAGTTCTTCGCAATTTAACTTCGCCATATTGAAAAAGGCGTTACACTTTACTCTCAAAAACGATCTCAATTAATAACGTCAGATAATTTCAAATCTCATAGCGGCGAAAAAATAATCATCAAAACACGCCTTCACATTAAAGGGTCTTAAAACCACAACTCAAGTCTCAAATAAATATTGAAATCTAAATAAATAGCGTTTACGCCCCGGTGTTACATCGAGCGACGACGACACGACCCGGCGAGAAGATAGGAAAGCGGAGACCTTCACTCTGATTACTGCAGCGTTGCCACATAAGAGCAACATTCCAAGCGAAGAAGGGTGAGCATTAACGAAATAATAAGCAATGACAAAGAAGAAATAAGCAAAGCAGTAACTCACAGCAAGCACATAAAACTCAACACACCATGTCACGGCACAAGGTACAAACTCCATTAGTAAATAGATATCAACACTCGTTATAAATGGACTCATGAACGAATGCAACCCCTCTGGGCATATGCATGCGGTACCGATCTCGTAAAAGGCCACGACGGGCATACCACCAAAATAATCACGTGTTGTAGCATCACAGCTACCTCGAAGATGCATATGACAATGCGACTCATGATTCATGCATAGATACACATACTCAGAGCATTTAATTAATAAATACCATACCACCGAAATTATTATCACACAAAAATACCACGTGTTGTAGCATCACAACTACCTCGTAACTCTCACCTGTTTACAACATCACAGATGCCACATATCACCTGTACACACCACGCCAACACAAATACAAGCACAACCAAAACACACACAAAGACACGTAAATTGGTGCACAGCACCACCAGATAACACCACCAGCACAACAGACACACGCAACACCACAAATTGGTGCACAACACCACTAGACAATGCCTGAACCTACGCACTAGGCGCGCCCACACACAGAACACAAGGGCAGCGACAATAACCAGCACAACGTCCTATTCGTTCGATCATTTTACCAAACAACTAAGGAGCAGATTTTTCAGCAAGCGTACACGAACTCCGACAATTAATTTAGCATATCAAACGATGTCGGAATTTTGCAAACAAATATCCTCTGGAAAGCTTAAGATGTCTAGTTTCTAGAAATAAGTTTTATTTATTTGTTTAGGTACCCAAATAGTACAGTTTTGCAAAATACCTCTCAGGGTACAGAAGTTCGACAGCTTCTGTTAACTAAATTGTAACCCAGTTTTCTCTTTGAATTCTCAACCAAATGAAACGAAATCCGTGTCTAAATTGAAGCCCCGTGAGTCTAGTTTACAATGAGATAAAAATCAGTCGAAAACGAGTTCGGTGGAAAGAGTTATGAACAAAACATTGAACCTATACCCATACGGGTTCATGCAGTTTCTCAGATTCTTTTACCCATTTTGTAAAAAATGTTTTCTCCAGTTATACTAACTCAAATTTAGCGAAACCAGCGCCTAAAGTGAAGGAAATCGTGTCTACTTTCCAATGAAACAAACCTGCAATTCGGGCCAATAATGAAGTCACAATCACAGAAATACTGGACACCTATCAAAACGGTTTCAAAACGAAATTTCAGCACATCAATTCCCTCTTTGCACAACAACCACTAGAAACCAGGTTTTTAACAAATCAACATCACGATATGATCGACAAACACAACCCACACGCACGCCTGTGGCGCCACCCAAGGCAGCCACACCCGCACACACACGGCCAAGGCTAGGGGCCCTACGCCGTGGCAGCACGAAACGGCAACTTAACACGGCAACAACGATAATCGTCACCGCCACACACCCACGCAAATAACCACAACTGCCATCAATGACAACGACTCGCAACAACAACTAATAAGACGCAACCACACACAATAATAAGGAATTAACATCAACATCATTGCGAAAGCAACCACAACATCACGCCATTATCAAGAATCATCATCAACATCATATATCATCAAATCAATCATCACATAAAGACAAACACCATTGAAGACTCAATAACAACATATCATGCGAAATAACAACAATAGCAACATCACATTATCATCAATTTCAATCCAACATCGCAAATAATCCAACCAAACCCTAACTACCCATATACCCTCATCATAACCCATTATTAGTGTTAAAACCCACCCTTACCTTAGAATTTGATGGAGACAAGAACCCTTCTATGAATCACCAACAAAAACCACGACAACAAGTTCCTTCTTTCTTCCTCCTTCTCTTCGCGATTTCTCCCTCCTTTCTCTTCTCTCTCTCCTCTTCTTTTCTTTGCCGTCGCACTCTCTTCTCTTCTCTCTTCTCTTCTTTCTCAATTGTGTCTAAGACACTAACCCTAGAGCTTAAATATTATGGGTTCTAGTGTCTTGGGCTCTCTCTACTACTTAGTTAATTACTAACACTACTCCCTTTTTAATTAAACCACCACTCCTTCATTTACCACACACCACCCCTTAATTAGAACACCATGTATTTATTTTATTATAACCAACCAACATAACACCTAATTTATTTAATCTTCTATTTAATTTATTTAAATATGGCCAACCAACGTAACACCTAAGTAATTTAATTAAATGAGTACTTAAATTATTTTGGGGCGTTACATCTTGCGCACCCGAACCCGAACCAATTGAGAGACGCGCGGGTCGTGCTTGACCCGGGTATATAAGCGGCAAACTCGGTTTCTCAATTAGAAACCCAAGACTTCTTCTTCTTCTTCTTCTTCTTCTTCTTCTTCTTCTTCTTCTTCTTCTTCTTCTTCTTCTTCTCTCTTCGACTGAAACCCTAGCTGGGTTGTAGCTCTCACCTCTGGTGATTGAAGCTTCAATCCAGCTTAGTTTCAGTTTAGTTCCACTCTGTTTCTCTACCATAGCTTTAAACTCTTTGAACTTAGTTAAAGCCTCACATTTAGTTTTAATCAGGTAGACCCAAATTTTTCTTGAAAACTCATCAATGAAAGATAAAAAGTATTTATTCCCCCCTTTTGAAATCACATCAAATGGGCCACATATGTCTGTGTAAACAACCTGTTAAATCTGTCTTGAACATCTTCCTGGGTTGTTTACCTAACAGACAAGTGGTGCATACACTATTAGGTTTCTCAATCTTAGGTAGACCTACCACTAGGCCTTTGGAGCTAAGATTTAGAAGACTTTTATAGTTTAAATGGCCATACCTCCTATGCCATAGAACACTTTCAAGATCAGTGGTAGCACTAAGGCATTCTGCCTCTATAATGCTAATGCTGGTCTTAAAAGTCTTGTTCTTAGCTAGTTGAGATGTTAGAATTAACTTGTTCTTTAGATCAAAAACCTTAAGTTTTAAATCTTTAATGACTGAAAATCCTCCCTCTATAAGTTGCCCTAAGCTAATAAGGTTACAACTCATACCTGGAACATAGTAGACATTATGAATAGTGACTACCTGTCCATATTCTTTCTTTAGCAGTATGTTACCCATGCCAGTAGCTTGTAGTGATCTGTCATTTGCACATCTAATAGTAGTTCTTTTGTTTGGGTTGAAGTCCACCAACCGGTCTTTGTTTCCTGTCAAGTGGTTAGAACAGGTGTAACACCCCTCCTATCTCTATTAATTAACTAATTTAAAATCAGAGTTTAATAAAATTCTCATGGGAAGGATGCTACATTGTCACTCAAACACCTTATCATATATCTATGAAATAAAACAACAGCATACATGCATACATAGGCAACTCGGCCAAAGGGACTACACCCATCAAAATATGTTTTCAATTGTTTACATCACAGCGGACACTCATATATATTAGTCGAACATATACATTACAACTGTATAGTCCCAAAATAAACACTACTCTACCCTACTCGACTCGCCCCAGTTACAACAACTACCGGAGCGGACCGACTCCAACAACCAAAAGGCAAAGTCGACTTCTACTCGGGGTACTGCAAGTTGCCACAGAGAGCAACATAGAAAGCAGTAGGGTGAGTCTCTAAACATTTGTAATAAAGGTTCATGACTAATGTAAATACATAGAATGCATTAAGCACCTCGGTTCACATATCGCACAACAACTCAAGTATAAACCAAAGACATATAGCTAACTCGGTACCGATAAACAACATTTCAACATAATTCACATGAGTTATGCATGCAATGCAATGCAACCCAAACTCTGGTATAATGCATGAGGATCCATCTCTTTTAAGCCACTCGCATATCCGTCGCTAGTGATACTCGGGCCAAAGTCTTTCGTGATCGAGACCGGTCTATAACCGTCGATGCACATGAATTCATGAGACTCAATGAACAAATGCATTCACTCGTAACAAACAACTCTTTTGTGCAAACCGCACCGTCGCCTTTACGCTGCCTAGTCCTCTTAGACAACCACCATAGCACAAATGCTATTCGCCCACTCACGGGCACCTCGGCTCCTCGAGCGGTGAGCCACTCCATCACTACGAAAGGCCTCACAACGCCTAGGACTGAACCATCACATAGGGACCAAACTGGACTATGCCAATTCGTCCCCTTAAACGACTCTTGACGTTAAACGTCACTCACGGTGGCGCCTAACAGCTCTACGCTGTTATGCGTCAAAAATAGGTCACCTCGGCACCTTCACTCTTCTCGGTTTGCTCGCTCGTTACCTCGACACACCTACTCATCTCGGCACGCTAAGCTGATGTAGTATCGCTACCCATTACGTCACCAATACTCAACTCGGTGGCACCTCACTTGGCATTCCACTCGTAAAGTTCTCCACCTCGTCCTGGAACCTCACGCCACCCTATCTTCCATCACACCTACACTTCCACACATACACTTCGGTATATACACCCTATACCTTGGCAATACTAGTTTAGACGTCCATGCACTACACCTTCTCAACTACACATAGGCTTATTCACAACTCACTTCATCATCTACACTTAGTTATTTCACACCTAACCACACAACTTCACCTTGATTGCTACACTTAGGCACAATACACCTAAGCACTCACCTCACTTCGACCACTACACTTAGGCACACTACACCCTAGTACTCACCTCACCTCGGCTTAAACGACACAACACCTCGGTGCACTCTTGGCACCTCGGTTCTCTACACTGCGACACGTTAAGCTTCACTACACTTACTATTCAACGCACCTAAACCTCAGTACACTCACCTCGGTAGGTACACGCTATAACATAACGTCTGCACTTCAGCAACTACGCTTAAGTATATATACACTCCGCTTCGGCCACTTCACCTCGGCTATCATACGCAGACTTGCCTACGCCCTACGTCTCGACCCAAACACCTCGGCATAACCATGTTATACCTCGGCAACTACTTGACGACACTCGCACTGGGTTCTAATTACACCTACGCACCTTCGTCCATCAAGTACAACTCATCTCGTCCTCTTTAAGTCTAGGAACTACGCTTTAACACTTACGTCGTGCGTTAATCTTCATTGCACTTCGGTTTTCTCTACGATCACGTGCGCCTAACTTCTCCTTCCTCTCTTTAGGTGCTCCTGACTAGGATTAAGCTCAAGAACACACTCTTAAACTCTCACGCCACCGAGACCGAGAGTTCTCATTTCATTTCCTCTCCATGGTCACTTACGTGACCACTTCGTAAATCAACCATTACAATCTTCACCAAGGTGAAGTAACACAACCGAATACTTAAAGAACACATAAGCACACATTCGAACTCAATCCAAATCATTCATGCAAAAACACTCAACATAAACACTAAATTACGCATGGAAGAGAGCCCTTTACCTTGATCGGTTGAGTAGAACACACTCTCTTCATCAAATCTTCCCGTTAACACTTGCAAAGAACTCTTCTCCTTTGAGCTTGAGCTTCTTCCACGCCAAATGCTCTGCTTCTCTCTAAAGAATACTATTCCACCTAATGCTCTCTCTCTTACTTCTCTCTAAGACTTTTCTTCACTTTGATGGAATGAGTTGATCCTACTGGCTATTTCCTCTTATGGAAAGGGACTTGGGCTTCTAAATGGACTTGGGCCTTCCCATCACTCATGGACTTCTATTCAATACCTCTTCCCATTACTCAAACCTCTCCTAACACATAAACACTACACGTTAGCCTTAAGCTTAATTTAATTAAAAATGTTGAAAAACCCTAAATAACTCAATTTAATAATTAATTGAACTATTTTGGGGTGTTACAACAAGCAGAGTCCAAATACCAAATCTCTGTAGTATAGCTTCCATCACTCTTAGTTACTATCAGTGCAATATAGTCCTTATTTTTCTTAAGTTTAATGTTAGTTACCCTAACTTCTGCCCTAGACTTAGGTTTAGAGTTATCACTTATAGCACTAAACACAACAGGGCTATCTGAATCAGAATCTTCTTTTGCAACATTAGTTTCTACTTCTGATTTAGATTTATTCCTTGTTGGACATTCTGTAGCATAATGTCCAAACTTATCACATCTATAAGATTGTACTTTTGATTTATCCTTCTTCTTAGAATCATTCTTATTCTTACAATTAGGTTTAGATTTAGGCTTACTTTTGGTAGAGTTAGGCTTAGAGGAAGACTTACTGTTACCTGACTTTGAACCTTTCTTACCCTTGCCTTTTGTGAAGAAGGCAGTGTCATCATCATCACTATCTTCATTTAGTAGGTTTAGTCATATCTCCTTAGCTTCCAATCTGCTTTGGAGCTGCTCCACCTTCAAGTCCTCAACCTTTAGAGTGTCTTCAAGGCTGTTGACTGCAACATAATATTTCTTAGTTAGTGATCTCAAAATTTTCCTTTAGATTTCTTCATCTGTAAAAGTTTGGCCATTAAGGTTCATAGCATTTGTAATTTTCTTTACACGACCACAATAGGTTACAACATCCTCATCACTCTTCATTTTTAGGGTCTTATATTGAGCCCTAAGGGCTTCCAATTTTTCTTTCTTAGTCTCAGTTGCCCCATTATAGTAAGAATCAAGAGTGTCCCAAGCTTTCTTGGAACTCTTGACTCCCCTAACTCTATCAAAGTTACTGTCATCTAATCCAATGTGGATTAGATGTAGTGCCTTCCAGTCCTTCTGGACTTCCTCCTCATATTTGATTTTGTCCTCATCAGTAGAGGTAGCAGTTAATGGTGTAACACCATCCTTTACCACCTTCAGGACACCCTGACATCCAAAAACTGCCTCCATTTGATGGCACTACCTATCCCAGTTTTTACCAGTTAGGGTGGCACTTGTGCACCAAAACTTGCATGTGTTTGAATGTCCTTACTCATTTTGTATCTTGTATAATCTGCAGCACTTCTGCACACACACACACACACACACACACACACACACACACACACACGATTGCAAAAATTCAAGAAATAGAGTAGAGTTTAGAGTTTTACTCAAGATCGTTTAAAATTGCTCTGTGTATACCATGTTGAATTTTTACTCATCTAACTCTTTATTTGCTCTGCAGGTAGTATCAACAATTGAGGGGAGGTGCAACTAATAACAAGGCCCAACTTCTATTAGCCCAACCCAGTGATGTGTTGAAGTTCTGCCAAACAAAAATTATTGGTGGGTCTTGCGCACCCGAACCCGAACCAATTGAGAGACGCGCGGGTCGTGCTTGACCTGAGGTACATAAGCGGCAAACTCGGTTTATCAATCAGAAACCTAAGACTCTTTCTCACTCTTTCTTGATTCTCCGATCCTCTCCCTTCTTTTTCTCTCTTTGACTGAAACCCTAGCTGGGTTGTAGCTCTCACCTCCAGTGATTGAAGCTTCAATCCAGCTTAGTTTCAGGTCTATGATGATCAACGATGATGATGAACTAAAACCCCTTTGGTTTTAGCCTGAATCGCACCAATCTGAGACCGAGATTGCTTCTTCTCACTTCGCGATGACCGTTGAGTATCCAAACCCTAGTTTGTTCTGAAACACTTGATTCCTTTAATCAATCGTTCAGAAACAAAACCTAAGGTATAGATCTCTTCCTCTTTACAGTATTCTTGTCATACCCTAATTTATCCGCCCAAGTCAAAACCTTTTTTTTCAAACAAGAATGGAAGCGATAAGGGTAATTCATAATTTGTGTAGATTAATGGACTTTCGCATTTATGTGTATTTGTCCCCTATCTCGCATTTTTATTTGTATTACGCGCACGCGCCGGTCGTAACTGCGTGAGCTCCCCTTTTGCCCTTGCCATTTGGCACGCATTTTAATCTTCAAAAGGCCATTTATTGATCGTTATTAATTTTTGGCACCCAAAAATATTTTTATTAATTTTTGAGAATTTTAGGAAATAAAAATAGTGTATGTTTCAATATCTGTGGGCATTCAAATGAGAGCAAGTTAATTATTTTTGAACTAAACCAAGTCAAGGATGGAAAATACAATTTATTCTATCAAGGATAATTCTCGTATAATTTTTTGGTAGAAAATCCTAGTTCAAAATAATCAAAAGACATTTTTCCCATTTTTATTGCACAAGAAAGCTGAAAAAGGACCATTAAATATTCCCCAATTATTAAATGACAATTTTTTATTATCATGAATAATTAGAGGGATATTTTTATGGTGCCCAAAAATATTTGACACATTTTCAATAGGTGCACTATCATTTGCATGCCCAAAAATTCAAAATTCAAATAAAAAGTACAAAATGTCCTCAATAAGACAAAAGACCAAAAAAGAGAAGCAATTTTCCCTCCCCATTTTTGTTGTCATAGCCGAAATTCCTTCTCTCTCTCTCCACAATTTCTTCCACATTCTTCTATTGTACAATTATTCCTTAAGAATATTATTGTACTATCCTTAATCCTACCCATTTCATACACATCCCTAATTCCCACACACTCTCATGTAGATTCATACCCTTTTTTTGTAAATGACACCATCCTCTCACACTCACTTCTTCATAAGAAATTGCAAACTTACTTAAAATAGAACGTCCCATTCCTATTCTACCCTTAACCCTAATTTCACCCAAGACCATATATAAGCCTACTCTCCCAAAATACAAGGAAGAAGTGAATTTTGCACAAAAACCTCTCCTTCCTCCCCTCCTTGGCCGAATTCTCTCTCTCTCCCTCACCTCATTTTCTTCAATTTCTTCACTCAATCATCCATTAAAACACCTTTCCCACACTAAATCTTCCATCCTTCTTGCATTCTTCTCAAAGATTCACCTTCAAATTCAAGGATCAAGTTCAAAGTTGAAGATTGAAGAGTAGATTAAAGGGGTTTTGCATTCATTCATCTCATTTCCTTCCTTATTCTAGCTTGGAGTTGAGGATCAAGTTCAAAGTTGAAGATTGAAGAGTAGATTAAAGGGGTTTTTCATTCATTCATCTCATTTCCTTCCATATTCTAGCTTGGAGTTGAGGTATACTTTGAAACCTAGCATCATCTTCTAATTTTAGCATCGAAGATGTAAATCATCACTTCATTTTTGCATCCCCTTGCATTTTAATGTCATAATGTTAGCATAGTTGTTGTGGTTGAGTGAGAGATGTATTTCAAGTATCTTGACAAGCACTTTGGGAGGCTTGGGTGCTTGAAATGCTTCTCTCTTTTAGAATAAATTGTGTGTTGTTTTTATTTCACTCATTATTTTGTTGTTTCCATGAATAAATGGTGTTTTAAGCTCATGTTCATTTCGCACCTTAAGGGAAAATTAGGGTTTATGAGATTTTTGATGAGTTGGTTGTTTAACCTTGCAATTATTGGGAATTGAACCTTGATTATGATGTTTGTTTGCTTAAAACTTGTTGTTCTCATGAATTTGCTTGCAAATCATGCCCTATGTTGATGATTGGCAAGAGGACTCTCACTTGTGCTTTGAGGCACACTTTAAGTGTTGAGGATTGCCTAAGAAGACTCAATTTCTTTTGTGATTCCTAGTGAACGAAGATGCAAATTTAAGTTTCCTTTCTTTACCAATTGCTTTGATTACCAAAAACAACTTATAAATCATTTTGGCATGCTCTTGGTCTTGCAAATAAGTAATTGTTTTGAAACAATTATTAGTTATGTGTTGATGATTTGGTAAGAGTATTTGACACTTATGCACTTGTGCATATCCCAAGTGTCAAAGATTACCTAAAAGGATTCAACACCCTAATTGCCTAAACTTGTCAATTTAGTCTTAAGACTTGCCTATGATCTTGCATGAGGCAAATGCCCCTTTCAATTTATTCCTTTCATGTGGTTGATTGAAGAAATGTATTAGACATTGATGACATCAAAAGGATACCACATGGACGCTTATGTCTAAGGTTGATGTGAAACCCTTAGGGTTTTGCAAGTGATTCATTAGAAGTTTGATATCACTTGTGTTTTGAAATGCCTTCGCCTATTCACATATTGTGTCATAAATGCCTAGTTAGGTTTATCCCATTGCCTAGCATCTTCAATAATATGTGCAACTTAGGTTCATTTTCTTGCCTAATCATGCATTTTTGCCAAAGTGTTCAACTTGGGTTCATTCTTTGCCTATCTATGTATTGTGTCATAATGTGTGTAGTCTAGGTCCACTTTCAATCAAAAGCCTTTTCAAGCATCAAAATCATTCCATAAACAGGAATTAATCCAATTGCGAAAACTCTTCAAAATCAAACTTTGTTAGTATCTTGTGAAGCCTTTGCTTGCATGATTATTAACAACGAGGTACTAGTGGTGATCACTTGGAGCCTTCGCTCAATTGATCACCGTGAATGCCTAATTTTTCTAAAGATTTCCACTAAATCAAAAACTTTGTTAGTAGTCTTGTGAAGCCTTTGCTTGCATGATTATTAACAATGGAGTGCTAATGGTGGTCACTTGGAGCCTTTGCTCAATTGATCAGCATGAAAGCTCAATTTTCACAATTAAACAAGATAAAAAACAAAAACCTTTTATAGACAACCCAGAACTACGTAGCTTTGAATTCTCCATCGCACTTGGAGATACGTAGGAGCGGATACTCTCCGTCAAGCACAACAAACCAAAAACATTTTTCCTTTCAAAAACCGAACACTCTTCCAAAATAAAACATTTCTCAAAAAACAAGAACTACGTTGCTTTGAATTCTCCATCGCACCGGGAGATACGTAGGAGTGGATCCCCTCCATCAAGCGCGAAAACTAAAGATACTTCATTAAGTCATTCATAAACAAAAGAGGTAAAAACAAAGCATTTTTCCGAATCAACTTTGCAAATCACATATTTAATTAAGGTAACCCTTCTTTGAAGGGACGTTATGGGGTGCTAATACCTTCCCCATACGTAATTAGACCCCCGAACCCAAATCTAATGGTTCCAAAGACCATTGTTTTTTCCAAAAAAGGTTTTTTCAATGTTTACCTTAAAAAATATTGGTGGCGACTCTAAAATCCCGTCGTGCGAAGAAAAGTCCCTCCAAGGATTTTTCGGGGTGTGACAATTCTTACAATTTTAATCTTCGTTACTTTGAAACTCAGAAACCCTAATTTCTGTGTTTCACTTGATTTGCAGGTAAACAACAAACAGCTTGGTTCTCAGTACTCAAGAAAGGTAGAATTTCACACCTCTCTGTGTTCTTGACTGTATCTTTCTTTTAACTGAACAAACTCTAATTTTTGTATGTTGATCTCTGCTTTGCATGCACATTATGAGCTTCACCTCTGAAGCTCAACCCAGAACACTACTGTCAACACGTCTTCAAGAAACCCTCACAAGGTAAACAACTACCCTCAAACTCTTTCCTTTTCTCTCCTTTGTTTCAGTCACAGAAACTCTTCTTCTAACTCTATTCTTTCTTGTTTGCGAGGTACAACCACCCTTTGATTGCACAAGCAGAACCCAGAAACTATGGTAGAAGATGAAGATAATAGGAGCACACATTTAAGGGAGTAATGGTAATATATCAGTCGAGTAGTACACTTAGAAGTAAAAGATAAACTGTAAATTTTCATTCATTTGTATATGTATAACTGTACAAGGTGTATTTATATGGACTGTGATTAGCTGATAGAAATAGTTTGTTGCTACTCAGCAAACTAAGTTTGTTACAATAACAAACTAGAGGTAGTTAGTTAGTTAAAACTGTCTACATTGTTTGTTTTTGTAACTTCCAACAGTACTATTTCAAAATATAGCCGTTGGGAGTTTTGTTAATTAAGCTAAGGTTGAAACTTGATTATAAATCCAACAAAAAAGATGTCAAATTTGATGTGTCTCAGCGGCATGGCATCATCTTAATTATCTGCTTTGGAGACGATCCTTGAACCTAAATCATGTTTGTGAAAGAGCATAAAAAGGACTCCTCTGGCAAAAAATCCTATTTGCTCCATCTCCAATAGCTTTTTTGTGGTTCAAAGTCATCTATATATGCATTCTATGGAAGCCATTCAAAAAAGCTAGCGTTTCTCTCCTGAAGCTGTTGAGTAGCTTGGAATGTGTCTTAAATCGCTGTGTCTTCAACTGTACGTCTTTTAGTAAGCATACAATAAGAGGTGCGCATCTTTATCCTTACATGCAAGACATATAAAAAGGTGATGATAGTATACTATGCATATATATGTCAGATATTAAGGTACTGAATATATCATATATAATAGGCAAAATAGCATTTGGGGTCCTTTAACTTATTTTCCGTTTTCGCATAGGTCCCTTAAACTTTAAAAGCTAACGTTTAGGTCCCTTAACTTTTAAAAACGTGTCATCGTAGTCCCAGTTAACGTTTTTAAACTAACAACAACTGGGACTTAAACGTTAACTTTTAACGTTAAATGGGACTACGGTGAAACATTTTTAAAAGTTAAGGGACTTAAACGTTAGCTTTTAACGTTAAATGAGACTACGATGAAACATTTTTAAAAGTTAAGGGACCTAAACGTTAGCTTTTAAAGTTAAGGGACCTAAGCGAAAATGGAAAATAAGTTAAGGGACCCCAGATGCTATTTTGCCTATATAATATAAGAATGATAAGCCACATGGGGCATTGTCATACCCCAAATTTGTCCGACTAACTGAAAATCAAATAAAATTGTATTTTTGCGAACACCCATTTTTAACGGGTATTTTTCTCGTTTTCATTAGCTCGAAAGCATGTCTATTCTCGTGCATATTAAACTTCTAACCGTGTATGTGTGTCATTTGGTAGTCGTTATCCGTCTTGCATTGTTTTATTAGCACTACCGTTATTACTATTATTAATTGACCAAAATGAAAAATATAGAATCAGAATAAACATTGACGTGATGATTGTTGTTGTTGTCAAGTTTATATAAAGTTTTTTTACAAAATAGATTTCTTTTAAATCACAAACTGAAAGTCAAAAAATATGTAATAACAGTAATACAAAAAATATGAATTACAAAATTAAAAATATGTTTTACGGTATATGTATTTCCAGTATTAGAGTCATCTTCTTTTTTTGTTGTTCCTTGCTTTTTCCATTTTTGGCTAAAGTAAATACAATTTTTACAAGCAATAGTCCTGCTCCAAGCTATCCACTGTTCCACACCACCACCATCTCCCTAGAACCAACAACCATCGCGAACCACCGCCATCTCAGCCCCTCAACTTCGTTCCTCTCTCTCACCACTACACCGCCGCCGTTGTTCTCCTAGTCACCACCGGCGCACCAACGCCGGCGACCCTCTGTCTTCGCGTTTCCACCATCATCATCCTCTCTCTCAGGTCCTCTCTCTCCCTCTCTCTTCACATGTCTCTTTCTCCTTTCTCTCTTCACGCGTCCCTTTCTCTCTTCTCTCACACGAAATCACCATTTTTGGTGTCTCTTTCTCTCTTCTCTCACACGAAATCACCATTTTTGGTGTATCTTTCTCTCCTTTCTCTCGCACGAAATCACCATTTTTGGTGTCTCTTTCTCTCCTCTCTCTCTCACGAAATCGCCATTTTTGGTGTGAACACACAAGTGGCTGATGGTCTCTCCCCAGTTCGAACGTCCATCCAAAGGAGCACGTTTTCCATTTCATTTTCTTCAAGGCTAGCACGCAAACAGATCTTTAGACAAATCTCAGTGAAGAAAACGAGGGACAAAGCACATCACTGAGCATTCAAAATTTTCACTATAAATATAGGCCACCTCGGTTAAGCAGGGAGGACGATTTTTTGAGAGAGAAAAAGGAAGAGAGGTCAGAACTTTGTTGAAGATCTTGGAGCGATAGGCAAAAATCTGCACTTGAGTGAATAGAGTTCTAAAATTTTCCTAGTTTTATTTTTGTTGCTGTTACTGGTGGTGAGATCTGTTCTTGAAGCGTGATTCATTGTACAGGCACATTGGGTAATTCTTAATTTTTATCTCATCTCCATTTTCTTATAAGTTATGCTTTGTAAATCGATCATATATACTGACAGTGTTCAAATAATATTCCATAAAAAATGTTGTTATGCTTAGTCCACTTATTTTTCATATAGGCGCATGATGGCCATGTTTTGCAAATCAAGGTGTTAAAAAATGTATGATCATAGAGAGATGTAGCATTTATTTTTGTTCTCGGATAAAAATATTGCCTTGAATTAACTCGGTTCTTAAAAGTATGGAGATCTTCTCCACGCGCTTGTGATTTTGTGGCGCCCCTCTCCCTAGCCGAGGTGGCCTGCTTACCAGCCGAGGTGGTACCACTCTCCCCAGCCGAGGTGGCACCCTCTCCCCAGCCGAGGTGGTACCACTCTCCCCAGCCGAGGTGGCACCACTCTCCCCCAGCCGAGGTGGTACCACTCTCCCCAGCCGAGGTGGCACCACTCTCCCCCAGCCGAGGTGGCCTGCTTACCAGCCGAGGTGGCACTACTCTCCCCCCAGCCGAGGTGGCCTGCTTACTAGCCGAGGTGGCACCACTCTCCCCCAGCCGAGGTGGCCTGCTTACCAACCGAGGTGGTACCACTCTTACCAGCCGAGGTGGCCTGCTTACCTGGCAGTCCTGTTACATTTGTGTATTTATGGATATCAAGAATTTACAACATATCTGTGTAGATATCAAGAGGTTTCTGTTGGTTCTGATAACCAACTCTAACAAATTAAAAGAACTTAAAAACCTAATTTTCGACTGGCTCTAGTTCGCGACTAGCTCTAACAACATTTGTCTATTTTCTTTGATCTTTCTAATAACACACCCCCTGTTTTCTTATACAACCATCTAGCAGCTAACTAGCACCCCATTTTTACTAGTATCCCCCTTCAACTTAGAACTATGTCGCTTTGATTCCCATTTGGGATACGTAGGAGCGAGTCACGTTCTCGTCAAGCGCAACAAATAAAAATCCTTTTCGCAACCATAAACATTAGCATTTTTCATAACAAAAAAAGAATCATTTTTAAACCCATTGTTGCTAGTGGCTAATCAAAACCTTTGTTCGTCTAGCCATTGGTGGCAATGTCTTTTTCCAAAGAACAATAAGCGATGGTCACCCATAACTTTGGTTAGTTTGATCATTCGTGCCAATTAACCTCTTTCGAAAACCATTTTCAAAAGATCAAATAAAAAACAAGTCGCTACTAACGGTCAATCAGAACCTTTGTTCGTCTGACTAGTGGCGGTGACTCGCATTTTTCAAGAGTACTCAGCGGTGATTACCCATAACCTTTGTTAGTTTAATCATTCGCTGAATACTCGTCCTAATTCGGAAACTCACTAAAAAGATAAAAAAAAAAAACCTTTTCATGACAACCAAGAATTACGTAGCTTTGAATTCTCCATCGCACCAGGAGATACGTAAGAGCGAGAAGCCAACTCTCGTCAAGCACCAAAAATTAAAATTTTCATTAAGTTTTCCCATTCATCTCCAAACAAGAAATAAATAGGCAAATCTAGGTATTTTTTCAAATCAAACGTTAAAACCACACATTTAGTTAGAGGTTCCCTTTCGGTAGAAAGGGCGTGTCTTGATGCTAGTACCTTCCTCACACGTGTCGACCCCCCGAACCTATATCTCTAGTTTTCAAAAGACCATCTGCCTTGTTCAAAGACCTTTTTTCAATGTTTTGGTCTTAAAATTAAAATATTGGTGGTGGCTTCAAAATTTTTCCACGTTGTACATTGAGAAACCCAAATCGGATTTTTCGGGTGCAACAACTAGCGACTCTGCAGGGGATTAAAAAACATTTTCTTCAAAAGTGGGTCAAGCCTAATTAATTAAGTGTGTGGTTTGTGTGATTGATTTGAATATCTTGCTTTGCCTCTATTCTTCTTCTGTTTCATAAGCATGTTGCATCCATGTGCATACTTCTTCTGTGTTTGCTTTTATTTAAAGTAATAGATAGTTACTTCTTTGCTTAAATGATTAATTCCCTCATGCATTTTCCCCTCTCTTATCATGTCCCCTTTCTTCTTAGCTCTCTTTCTTAAGGTAAGAAGTGCAATGTTGTTGGCACCCTAGGCTAGTTTATATTGGATTGATATTGAACCCTAGGGTAGACAACATGCTATTGCTGGCTATTGTCTGGACTGCTCTGGTTTTCATTTCAGGTGGGGTAGTGCTAGGGAAAATTCCCTTGACACACACTACACTTATACCTTGTGATTACATATTTTGAGTGGGACCATAACCCAGGTCTGTGAGAGTACCTTAGGATGAGTGGATTCAAGTAGCGAGAGCCCATCAGGACCTTTGTCCGTTTGGCTACTTGCGAAAGTTTCAACCAGAGTTGTGCTCTTTCATGATGCCTCACACCTAGCAGTTTGCTGCATTTGTGGGGAGTTTTGTGAAAGGGACTGTGGCTCTGGTGGCCTTGTGAGGGAGTGAATAGAGCTACATGGGAGGATTACCCTTTAAATTGCCCTAGATCGTAGGTCTCACCTCTTTTTAGGACACAAGGGCATACAAATTGTATGTTGCATTGTAGTTTAGGCATGTCTTTCCTAAAAGAAAAAATAAGAAGATTTAAAAAAAAGAGAGAGAATAGAGAAAGAGCTGCTGTTGTAGCCTTTCTTTTGCCGGTCCGTACGAGGCAGCATGTGGCCCACTCTTTTCAAAAAAAAGGAGAGAAAGAGCTGCCGTTGTAGCCTTTCTCTTACTAGGTCCATATGAAGCCACGTACGGCTCGCATTTTCCAAAAAAAAGGAAAAAAAAACAACTTGAATTAATGCCAATAAAGATTTTGCCCTAATCAGCATATGCATGAAACATCATCATCATTTGCATACATCCTTGCATTACATAAAGCAAAACTTTCAAAAAAATCATCATAGTCTTTTCTTTTACCGGGCTATATGAGGTGATGTTCCCAAAATTTCAGTCACCAAACTCGAAAAAATGTTTTCATCTTATGCATGTCAAGTCGCATTATCGCCATCATTTTCGTATAAAGACATCATTTGCATTGCATAAAACAAAAACTTGATAAAATTCATACATGCATTTTTCTCTATCTCATTAAGGTATGTCAGGAGTGTAGTCTCTGCACGTGTGCGTTTCCATTCACTAAGGCTTTTTCCCCTAGTTTTCTCGAAAGATCCAAAAAATCGTGACTTATTAGGGGCGCGTCTCATGCATTATTGTTTTCCTTTTTCACACATCATGAAAAAATAATACATTAACCTATCATTTTGCATGCAATTCCATTCAATAAAAAAAATCATGTCTTTCCATGCATTTTTTTTAAAAAAAATCATTGTGAGTGTCATGCATTTCATTGCACAAAAAAAATTGAAAACAAGAAAGCATCTCATTCATAATCATGAACAAAAATCATCATCAAAATTATTCAAAATGTAGCATTCATGCATCATTTCATTAATCTCATCACTTTAGTTCAAATACATCATTCCTCCATACATGCATCTTTCAAAAAAGGAAGGGGCACTGGCATTTCATACTTTGCCTTGCCCCTAAAAAAAAATCATCATTTAGAAAAAAAAGCATCATTCCTGCATTTTCATCATTCAAAAGAAAAGGGGGCATCAGCATTTCATATCTTGTCTTGCCTCTATAAAAATCATTTTGAAAAGAAGCATCATTCTTGCATCATTCATCATCCAAAAATGCATTGGCATTTCATATTTCGTATTGCATAAAAAGAAAACATTAAAAAGAAAAAACTTTTAGAATAATCACATTTTTCAAGTGAACATGCTTTCATGCATTTCATTTTCATCATGTATACATCATAATGTTTTCATCCATGCATTGCATACAACAAAAATGTTGTGATGAGAGACGAGATGTTCTTGCAAAGTAATCTTTCTTTTTTGGAAAAGTTTACCCTCACTCGTTTGCAAACTCGCGGTGTTCCAAGGCCCTCAGTTTTTCACATCAATAGCTCATTTGTATTTCCTTCAAAAAAAAGCATTGCATCTCATCCATTCCATGATAAAAGAAACAGTTCATCAAAAAAGTTTTTATATAATGTTTTAACCAATGTTAACTCCCTGTGAAGCGTTCTTCTAGTAAGTATGCATGCCACATGCAGTTTCTCTTGTATGAGTCAGTCAATTTCCTTCATTTATCATCATTCCCCATCCAAGTCTAATCCCACCCCGTCCACCCATAAAGCGCATATTCTCTCCTATCAGTGCATAACTTGACTTTTTGGTTCATTCTCGCTAACACTTTAAGTCCTCCATGCTGGGGAAATTCTGTGATCACTAATGTTCCTTGTCAGTATCATATTTCTTTAGTGCAAGTCTTTCTAAAAAATATATATAATAAATAAAAAAGATAAAATAAGCTCGCTAGGTTGAAAACCCGCAAAGGGCGGCCTAGGCAAAAAAGAGCGCCCGGTGGATTGAAAACTCGCAAAGAGCGGTCCAGGCAAAAATTAGGGCACAAAAAAGGGGAAAAAGAAAAGAGCAACACATGAAGATAGATAAATTATTGTCCTAAAGTTAAGTCTTACAGAAATAAGCAATCGGGATTTGAAATGAAATTTGGTCATCTCTCCATACCCTCAAAAACCTAAGAAAGTCCATTTCCTACCCCTCTTAAGCCAAAGATTCAAAATCACAAAAATTCCCTTTGTTACCCATCTTAAGCCGAGAAAAGCCCAAGATATCCCCATCACCCTAGACGAGGGTTAATTCCACATCAAAGATGGTATATCATTTTCACCCAAGTCAAAAGGAAAGGAAATTCACAAAAGGAGGGGAATAACAAAGTTTCAAAAAGGAGAATCCCAAAACAAAGAAAGGAAGACAAATGGAGTATAAATTAAGAGTCAATACATTTTGTAACACCCAAAAGTAATTCAATTATTTATTTAATTGGGTTATTTAAGGTTTACAACATTTTAGTTGAGCTAAGTGAGTAATGTAGAGTGTTTATTTTATTTAGAAGGCATTTAAGTAATGGAGAAGGTGAGGTTAGAGGCCCATGAGTTATTAAGAGGCCCAATGCTCCTTGAAGCCCATTGCGCATGACTTAAAGGAGGTAACCGTAGAATGAGAATTCATTCCAACAAAAAATTCAAAGAAAAAGTAGAGTAAGAGAGAGAAGTGGTAGGTGAGATCTTCTTTAGAGAGAGGAAGAAGAAGCTTGGCGTGGAAAGCTCAAATCGAGGGAGAAGAGCTAGCTGGTAGGGGATCTTGAAGCGTGGAGTAGAAAGAGCGCTCGTTGCTCCAAATCTAAGGTTAGGGGGCTCTTTTTCATTCATGATAATGTATATGATGAGTGTTGTGTGTGAGTTATACTTGGAATGTTTTCTGAGCTGTTTTCGTATGTTGGTTGTGTTGTTTTACTTCACCCCGGTGAATCCGTGGTGTTTTGCTAATGAAATCGGTCGTGTGAGAGACCGTAGAGAGGAATGGGAGTTGAGGAATACTCAGTCCCAGTGAGTTGTTGTTGTGTTGTCATTTGCGTGGAGTTCCCAGTGAGTTGCGTTGGGTTGTCACCGTCGTGGAAGTCCAGGAAGTGATGGCTGGTGTTTGCCACCCTCGTTGGGTTTTGAGGGTGTGGGTGCTGTGAATGTATGCGTCGTAGGCTTGTGCGTCGAAGGACATGGGTGTTAAAGTAGGTAAGTGTCGAAAGATGAGTGTGTGTCGAAGTATGTGAGTGTCGAGAGAAGTGTGTGCGTCGAAGTATGTGAGTGTCGAGAGAAGTGTGTGTGTCGAAGTATGTGAGTGTCGAGAGAAGTGTGTGTGTCGAAGTAAGTGAGTGTCGAGAGATATGTGTGTCGAAGTATGTAATTGTCGAGAGATGTGGCATAGATGAGGAGGTGTAAGTGTGGCTAAGTCCCAACGTGGGAGTCGAATTGTAGTTGCCGAGGTATAGGGAAGGTGTGTCGTGATGTATGTGTTGAGGAGTAGATGTTACAAGGAGCGTAAGTGTTAAAGCGTAGTTCCTAGGCTTGAAGAGGACGAGTTGAGCTGTACTTGATGGACGAAGGTGCGTAGGTGTAATTAGAACCCAGTGCGAGTGTCGTCAAGTAGTTGCCGAGGTATAACATGGTTATGCCGAGGTGGTTGGGTCGAGACGTAGAGCGTAGGCAAGTCTGCGTATGATAGCCGAGGTGAAGGAGTCGACTTGTAACATGTTATACCGAGGTGCGAGAGTACCGAGATAGGGTGTGGACTTAGGCGAGAGGCGTAAACGAGTATAGTGACGAGATGGTGTGAGCTCGGATGAGACGGAGATCGAGCGTAGAGTTACGAAATTATACGTTAAGTCTAGGCGTGAGCTGGGACGAAGTGACGCGTGGTGTCTAGTCGAGGGCAATAGGCGTTACGTGAGACGAGACGAGGTGAAGGTGTAGTCGAGAACCCTAGAAGAGATCCTAGGCGTGAGGTTCCAGGACGAGGTGGAGACCTTTACAAGTGGAATGCCAAGTGAGGTGCCACCGAGTTGAGTATCGGTGACGTAATGGGTAGCGATACTACATCAGCTTAGCGTGCCGAGGTGACGGGTGAGCATACCGAGAAGAGTAAAGGTGCCGAGGTGACTGAGAGTGCCGAGGTGACCTATTTAGACGCATAACAACACAGTAGAGTCATTAGGCGCCACATTGAGTGACGTTTAACGTCAAGAGTCGTTTAAGGGGACGAAATGGCATAGTCCAGTTTAGTCCCTATGTGATGGTTCAGTCCTAGGAGTTGTGAGGCCTTCATAGTGATGGAGTGGGTCACTGCCTGAGGAGCTGAGGTGCCCTATGAGTGGGCAAATAGCCTTTGTGCTATGGTGGTTGTCTAAGAGGACTAGGCAACGTAAGGCGACGGTGCGGTTTGCACAAAAGAGTTGTTCATTCTGAGTGAATGCATTTGTTCATTTGAGTCTCATGAATTCATATGCATCAGCGACGGTTATAGACTTCGGTCTCGATACGAAAGACTTCGGTCTGAGTATCACTAGCGACGGATATGCCTGAGTGGCTTAAAAGAGATGGATCCTCATGCATTATACCCTGGAGGGGGTTGCATTGCATTGCATGCATAACTCATGTGAATTACGTTGTTGATTTGGTGTTGTGGTTGGCCACATGATTTTGATGATGTCCCTAATTATTCCTGAGTTAGAGTGTGTTGCTGTGTGAGCCGAGTTGTTCTGGTGTTTCTAGGCGTTTTCTCTAGCATAATGTTTATCATACATTTTATTATTTATGAAAAGAGACTCACCCTAGCATTTTTATGTTGCCTGCTCTCGTGGCGACAAACAGGTGATGTGCAGGTGATCCTGAGTGAAGGTCCTTTCTTTCCTTAGCCTAGTTGTGGCGTCTTGCTCTGTGACGTCAAACTGGGAAGCCGGGTAGTCTATTAGCTGTTTAAGTTTAGTGTTGAACTGTAATAGATTGATGTATTAGGATTTGAGGGTTCGCCCCATTTAAGTCGTGCTATGTATCACTCAATTATATTTTATTAATGAAAAGTATTATTGGCTAAGTGAAAGCGATGTTTGAGAAACGTAGCATTCCCTTGAGAATGTATCTTTGAAAAGAAAAATGATTTTTGAACTCTGATTTTATAAATTAAAGTATTAAAAGTAAGGGGGTGTTACACATTTTGCCATGAAGCATAAGAGCTCCTCTTCAGAAAGGCCCTCAAATTTAATGGGTTCAATCATTTCCCCTTTCAAAAAAATAAGTAAATAAATAAATAAAGCCCTCAATTCATTGGGTTTAACCATTTTTTCTTTCATAAAACCTTCAAACACCTCATCAAACCTAATAACCATTTCCTTCATAAACCATTGACCATCGGCCAACACTGAGTAAGACCCATCCTCCCCATCAACCCCAAACACTTCATTAAGCTCAATCATCTCCTTCTCCACATCACAACCCTAAAAAGTCCATTCCGATCAATGACTAATTGCTTTCGTTTTCTCAAGTTTTAATCTTAGGACAAATAAGTTTATCTATTTACGACGTGTTTGCTCAAAAAGAAAAAACAGACAAGCAGAAAAAAGAAAGTTGCTCAAAAAGAAAAAAAACAAACAACCAAAAAAGAAAGTTGGTAAAATAGGAGAAGGACTTGCACTCCAAGATGCATTCATGTTGCATTAAAACAAGGTCTAGTGGTCACCAAGTGGAGCCTCTCCTCATACTAAAAAGTCAAAACTTTCATTGCATTTGAGTTGTTCTTAAAAAGAACCAAAAGTGTGTACTAGGGGGCATTCCCTTCACCTCTCACTCCACTCAACTTTGGGGAGGTTTGTTCATTGTCCACCCCATTCATATATCACCCTCAGTTCATAACCATCACCATAACTCTGTCGCCTTTCACAACCTCACTCAAAGAAACCATTTGAAATGTCATTCGGAAGTGGGGCAAGTGCGTTCCCATTCCTTCACCTCATTCATTCCTATAAAACCTCACCGGGGCAATCTCTCAACTCACTATCCTAAACAAGACCTTGTCATTCTAATTAGGGCAGCTTTGTCCTTGTTATGACTGGGACAACATCAAACTTTATGGGTTGAGACAAAATCTCTTTTGCTCCACCCTTCATTTCAAAAGCCGAAGCATTCCCAATTCATCATCTTCTACACCCCTAGTTGTTGTCACCATTAGACATGGGCAAGCTATTCACTCATCAAAGACCTGAATTGGGGCAATCTTGTATCTCTTGATCCCTCATGAGCCTCGGCAATAACCATGTCTGTCATTCCTTCACTTGCCATAAATGTCCATGCCCTAAACCAATTCCAAGTTAACTGACTCATTCATTAACATTTGCACTTCTATGCATGCTTACTAGACAATGCTTCAAAAAGAGAGAACACAAGTTGTTTACGTGATATCTAAAATTCAGTCATCATGGAAAGAAAGAGAAAAAAAGTGAGGTTGTTTGTAAATAAAAACCTTGAGACCACCGGAGTTTGAATCAAATTCAATTTTTCAACAGAATGGTTAATAATCATCTCAATTCCTTGCATCCAAAGTCTCGCATCTCATCATCACAAAAATGTTTACCTCATGCATCTAGGCATTTCAATCTATTCACTATGGCATATGCATCAAATCATTACATTTGCATCTTCACATTTTGTGCATTCATCGCATAGCAAAAAGAAAAAAAACGGTCCACGTCAGTTGCACCATATTAATACTTGCATTTCATAGAGGAAAATAGTAAAGAAGAAAAAGCAGAAATCTTTTCATTGCATTTGCATCATATTAATGTTGGCATTTCATAGAAGAAGCAAAAAAGAAACAAACAGGAGTTAGAACAGGAGCATTCCATTCATCGAAGCATCAATCACCGCATACACTTGCATTCAAACATCAAAGCATTATGTTGATATTTGCATTTCATAAACTACAAAGAAGAAGCAAATACAAAAGAACAAAAGCATTCCATAATATTTAAGACATCAATTATGGAATATGTTTGCATTACATGTGTCATTCATTGCATTGCTAAGCAAAATGCGGACAAACACAAGATGTTAATCCTCATGCCCAGTTCCAAGAATTAGCACTTCAAATGTTAGTCTTCAATCTAATTCTCAAGTCAGTCATCCTAGACTTGTCAGTCTCAACATCTCATTCCCAGTCGCTCCTTCAGTTCGGAGTTCGAATGCTCTTTCAGTTTAGAGTTCAGTCGCTCCCTCAGTTCGGAGTTCAAATGCCCTCGGGTCCCAAGTGGTTCATTAAAAGCACACCAAGTGTTCATTTACCGTTTTCTCAACACACCAAGTGTTCATTTACCGTTTTCTCAACACGTCAAGTGTTCATTTACCGTTTTCCCATCAGCACGCCAAGTGTTCATTTACTATTTTCGCATCAGCACGCCAAGTGTTCATTTACGGCTTCCTTATCAGCACGCCAAGTGTTCATTTTCCGCTTTCTTTCTAGCAAACCAAGCATTCATCATCATTGCATCAGACATCAAATCAATTTTCAAAATACAAAATCATTTTCAATAAATAGGAGACTAAGTCGAATGTACAGTCAAAATAGTCATCACGATAGAACACTTGAATTGATCACCCAAGAATCCTGAGGTCCCTATGCAAAAAAAAAAAACATTCAGTGTCGTCTACATCATAGTAATGTTTCCATTCCATAAAACAAAAAGAACCAAAAATTCATCATCCCATCAAACATCAAAGCAATATAGTTGCATCACATCAATACCTGCATCTCATAGAAGAAAAGAAAGCTAAAACATCCCATGTCATTCACCATTTCATGTTATTCATCATTTTATTTCGCATAATAGCAATATTCACATTTCATAGAAAAAAGGCAAAGAAGAAAAAGTTTTCCATTGCATGCCATCTGCCACCAAAATTGTGCATTCGCATACCTGCACTTCATAAAAAGAGCAAAAGAAAAGAAGAGGAGAAAAGCCAAAAGAGCAACAACTAGCAAAAGAAGAGAAAGAAGAGAAGCTAGAAGAAAGAGAAAAAGAGTAAAACAGAAAAAGAAACTCATGCATTGCATTCATCAAACATAGACAAAAAAAATTCATGCAAGCAAAAAGAAACTCCTGCATCACATCACATTCATCCCATCAAAAAGCAATCATGGCATTTGCATCGCATGCATTTGTTCATCTCACTTGCAGAAACAAGGACAGATAAACACTTCAGTGTTAATGCTCGCCTTCAAATTCTAGAAAGCGCCCCCCAATTGGGAGTCCAGAGGAGAGAAAAGAAAAAAGAAAAGAAAAAGAAAAGAGAGAAAAGAGAAGAAACAGAAAAGAAAAGAAAGAAAAAAGACAAAAGAAAAGAAAAGAGAGCGCTCAGGCGCGCATTGCAGTTTGGAGCCCAGAGAGATCATTACTCCTTCCTGCCCAGGTCTCACATCGTGTACGAGAAACGCGATGGACCGCAGCCCCATGTGAGGTTCAACGGATTAGTTGTATCAGCCTAAGATACAGTGGACGCTGTGCATTGATCAGTATATCAGTTCTGGAGCTGATAACGATCCCCCCAGTCGCTCGAAAGACCAGAGATTCTCAGGATGCGTGCTCCTCAAAGCCGCGTGTGTTGCGCCTGAAAAATCCGGTTTGGACTTCTCGTTTGACAACATGAAAAATAGTAGAGCCGCCACCAATATTTATTTAGGAAAACATTGAAAAAAACCTTTTTTGGAAAAAATGGGTGGTCTTTTGTATACGCAGAGATGTAGGTTCGGGGGTCGGTTACGCATGGGGAAGGTATTAGCACCCCACGCGTCCTTTCTACCGAAAGGGAACCATTAACTTGATGTGTGGTTTAGACAAAAGTTTGAGTTGAAAGCAATTTGTTCTACTTCTTTTCTTTTCTTTTTATTTCATTTGAGAAATTGTTTTATTAAAAACGGGGGAGAAGGAATATTTTTGGTATCTTTGAAAAGCGGAACAAAACAAAGATTTTTTAAAAGGGTGCTTGACGGGACATGAACCCGGTCCTACGTACCCTCCTTGGGATGAGGGATCAAAGCTACGTAGTTCTCGGTTTTGCGTCTGAAAACGGCTTAAGAGTTTTTCGCAATTGGGCGAGCGTTCATGGCGACCGAACAACAACGGTTAGAATGGCCACACTACTAACTCTTTTGAAAATAAAATCGTCATTAATGACCTAAACGGCAACGACGCGTTTGGTTATCAATGACAATTGGTTTTATTTAATGGGGGAGAAAATGTTTTCGCAAAGACGGGAGTGTTTGTGGAGACCGAACAACAACGGTTAGAATGGTCCCACTACTAACTCGCCGGGGATAAGCAAATCACCATTAATAATCTAAACGGCAACGGCGCGATTGATTATTAATGACAATTTATCTTATCCTTATTTTGAAAATAAGAGGGTTTTTTATTTGAGTCTAGGAAATGAGTTTTAGAAAAGAAGTAGAACATTTCAAATCAATTCTAAATCCATAACCAAATGCAAATGAATGAACAAGACTCATACTTCAACGATTAAACAATCATGAACATGTCACCAACCAAGATTAAGCATGCCAATACAATCAAGGGATTCAATTATCAAAGATGCAAGACAAAGTTCTCAAAACAATTGTGTGTGTGTGTGTGAGAGAGGTGCATTTATCTTAATGACTCTATGCTACACAAGTAGTAGGCTTACGTCTTCATATAGAGTACATGCATGGGGGGAGGAATTGCACACAATTAAATCAAGACATTTAAATGGCATCATGAACAAGAGAGATACAATAACAATAGGCATAGAACAATCTAGGTTGGATGAGTGAACATGCAAGCAATGATGTGCATGATTAGGCAAGTATGCAAATGCATGAGCATACAAAGATATGAATGAATGATCATATAAGACTATGCATGAAGGAACAAGCATACAAGATTATGCATGAATGAATGATAGTTATTGTACAAGGTGTGAACATTTGAGTATGCATGAACATGTGAATATGCAACTTAGAAATGAACATGAACTTCAAATCACCATTTATTCATAAAATGCAAGAAAACAACATAGATTAAACTTTTGGTAAGGATTCACATGATCAAGCAAAGAAATGCATAAAAGACACATGAACCCTAATTTTCTTCTAATATGCGAAATGAACATGAACTTCAAATCATCATTTTATTCATGAAAATGCAAGATAATGCAAGAGAGCAACATAAGGATCATGAATTAGGCCCAAGGCTGAAGCAAAAAGAAAAGGAAAACATGTTTTTATTTGGTGAAAATCACATGAACAAAGAGCAAATCACTAGAACATCACATAATCAACACATAGTCACAAGAACAATTTATTTGGTGGGTGAGAGGCCAACTCTCACCCACAACAGCCCCTAATCTACATTTAATGATGTTATGTAATGCAAAATGTAAATTGAAAAAGGATTTTAATGCAAGAAAATTGATGAAAATGCAAAGGGTTTTAGGTTATACCTTAGTTCCAAGCTAATAAGAGTAGAAAATGAAGATCAAGAGTAACAAATCACCAACAATCTTCAAAAGTCACCAACAAAAGCCACACTACTCTTGAAGAACAGCCCCTTTGATGATGTAAATGTGGAATTAAGGATGAAAGGAAGAAGATATATGAATATGGAGTGAGTTTGAGGTGATTTGGTGAATGAAAGTTGAAAAGAAAAATGGAGAAGGAGGAAGAGGAGGTTTCGACCTTGGTATGAAGGAGAGGAGGGAAGGGAAAAAGTTGTGTGCTAGGGTAAACAAATGAGAGTGAGTCCCCTCATTGTCTCTTATTTTTGGGTTTTTATATGAAAGCCAACTTAAGGGTATTTGTGACAATGTGCTTCTTGCAAACCAATAGGATTTGAGATAAAATTTAAATCAATGGTCAAGATTGCAATGCACAAGGATTAGGGGCAATGAGAAAACACAAAGTGAGGAGAGAGAGGGCTGAGTGCGCAGCATAAGGAGGGTGGTGAAGGATAAGTTCATTTACAAAATTGTATTTTTCCATGAAGCTTATTACACAAGTGTCATTTTAATTCAAATGAAAGGTGAAGATTGTACTTAAAACTTGAATGAAAGGCATGATTTAAACACAATTTGCAACCAATAAAAATAAATCAAAATTGAAGGGATATGGGCTGGTGGGTGAGCAGCTAAGGAGAGGGAGTGAGTGGAATTGCAACTTGTACTATTGTACTACTTGTCTCCCACTACCTTTGTAATTATCCTTTACTTTTTTATTATTCTTTTCCTTTTGATTATTCCATGAAGATTTTTTTTTATCTTGGGCCTATCCTAGGAATCAACCATTGGGCTCTATATTCCATGATATCACCAATCCCAAAATTGATTTGTTGACCTCACCTCAAAGGAAATGACAATTTTACCCTTTTATTCAAAAATTTGATTTTCATGCCAAAAGGTTTAATATTTATGCGCAAAAAACCACAATTAAGCACAAATCTTCCTCAAATAATTCATTGATGATTGCTCAGTGATTTTGGGACGAAAAAAACCGTTTTTATTGTCAAATGACCAAAATGCCCTTTCACCCTAAAAACCCTAGTTCTTTGCCCAAAGCACATTTTCACTTCAAAAATGACTTTTTGTAGCGACCGAAAAATCCGGGAAAGGATTCTTCGAAAGGTTCATAGGAAGCCGCCACCAAATTTTAGTTTAAGGGCAAATTCGGAAAATCCCTTTAAGTTTTAAGATAAGGCGTTGTTAGGTTCGGGAGTCGTTATGTGTGGGGAAGGTATTAGCACCCCACGACATCCTATTGTCTAATTAATTTAAGATTTATTTAATAATTACCCTTTTATTTGTAAAAAAAGACTTATTTAGGTTTTTGTTTTTTAGTGCTTGACGAGGGTTGAGTCTCGCTCCTACGTACCTCCGGATGCAATGGGGGAATCAAAGCCACGTAGTTCTTCCTGAAAAAGGTTTGTTGGTTGGTGTTTTTTAGTGTAGGGGTCCTAAGACTCTTTGAACTATGCATACTCATCGATCTCTAGGACGCTGACTAACCCGATTGTACAACCGACATAGTCCCCTACTTTTTTGAAAATGATTTTTTGAGTTTTTAAGAAAAATTGGATTGATGTGAGGTGGGTTGGTTTTAGAATAGGTATTCTAGAACTCCTGAACTGTACAGCTCATTAGTTCTAGAACGCTGACTAACCCGGTTGTACAACCGACTTAGTCCCCTATTTTTAGGAAAAGTGATTTTTTATTTACTTATAAGTTTTTAGGATTACTGAACTGTACAGCTCATTGGTCCTAGGATGATGACTAACCCGATTGTACAACCGACTTAGTCTTTTATTTGATTTTCAAAGAAATAAACTAATTTGTGCATAAAAAAGACAAAAACTGATAATTAATAAAGACTAGGCTAAAAAAATATAATAAATAAACAAATAAATAACTATATACATAAATAAATATGAATAGATATATACATAAACAAATAAATAAATAAATAAATAAATAAATAAATAGATTATATTATAAATAAATGACAAATAAATACGTACATAGAAATAAACAAAATAAATACAAAACTAACCTGGACTCGACGAGTGCCGAATCGGACTAAGCAAACTGGACTCCTATTTGGTCCATTTTGACTCCAAGACCGCAAGAACCGCTTTGAGAATCGGAAAGCCGACTCAAAACGTCCAAATGATCAAAGACAGACTTTTAGTGAAATGGGCCGCTATCGCTTTGACCCAAAAGATCACTTAACCCGCCAATGATCTCCTCCCCCTTTTGAGTTGGACCAACACTTCTTTTATAATCCAAACTCCACGCTATTTGTTCTAAGACTTTCGATGTGGGACTAATAATATAATTCAAATTTCCAAACCCAAGCTCAATACCCATTCCCTGATGCGATTCCTCTGCAAAGATCTTATATCATGGCGTCTTTGTTCCTCAAGTAATCAGAATAATGATGGAAGTATGAATTACATTCTTTAAACATGTGGAAGAGACAAAACCAATTACATGCCTTGAAGCTCAGCCATGGTTGAATATGAAGAAATAATAGAACAACTACAACATCAACAAGAAGCAAAAAGAAGCAAGAAGAGAAAACTCCTTCTTCTAGTCATAAACTCCATCCTCTTAGCCATAGGAACTTCCAGTGGCCCACGTAAACGTGTATGGCTCTCAAGCTTCTTAGAAACCAGTGGCTTCCCCATAATTCTCCTTCCCCTAACAATCTCTCATATCCACAACCACCTTAAAAATAAAAACCCCAACAACGTTAACAACATCATCTCCATGAAACAACCTTTGTTCTTTGCTTCCGCGGTAATCGGTATCCTGACCGGTCTCGACGACTACCTTTACGCGTGCGGTGTAGCTCGTCTTCCGGTGACAACTTTTTCGTTAATTCAAGCTTCTCACCTTGCTTTCACGGCTGTGTTTGCTTTCCTTCTTGTGAAGCATAAGTTCACGGCGTATTCGGTTAATTCTATTGTGTTGTTGACACTTGGAAGTGTTGTTTTGGCAATGCATTCTTCGAGTGGGGATCGTTTGGTTGGTGAGTCGACTCGGGAGTATGTTATTGGTTTTGTTATGATATTGGCTGCTGCTACTTTGTATGATTTGGTTTTGCCGTTGATGGAGTTGGTTTATAATAAGTGTCGCCAAACTGTTACTTATTCTTTGGTTATGGAAATTCAGTTTGTTATGTGCTTCTTTGCTACTTTGTTCTGCACCATTGGGATGATAATTGACAATGATTTTAAGATTGCTCTCTTTCTCTGCCTCCTCGTGTTGTATTATTATATATATATTTTTTTATACACTTTTGGTTCATCATGTTTCATCAAATTGGCAATAACCAGCAATGGTAGGTATGACTGGTAACTAGCCCGAATCCCACTTCAAGGTCTTGGGTGTGGCAAAAACACTGTCAGGAGGGTGCACCAGAAACTTCCATACCTTCAAGAAACCCCCACTTACCATTCCTTGTATCGAGTATGTGTACCATTCAACCAAACACATGTGTCTCATGGTACAACCATACACACAAAAATCAAATCCTCATTGTTGTACACATGAACCTTGTGTCTTGAAAACCAGTAATAGCAAACGTCCCTCGTCATTGTTATATATTTTTTTAATGATTTTTGGGTTATGTAAATTAGAGTTAACTTGGGCTAATTCCCAAAGAACGAAAGCTGGGCCCAATCAACTAATGGATTAAGAGACAGGACTCAATTAAAATTGATAAGATAGGCCCAATTACAAAAGCATATGTCCAATTAGCTGAAATAGTGTCTCGGCTCAATCGAACAAATTACTAAATGTTTACCAAACTTAAAACGAGACAGCGTCGAGTGAACTTGGAAAAACTCTTCTCCAAATATGACCTCAGACTTATGACACAATAACAAAAAACGATCGAAACAAAAAAGAGAACGGACAAAATTGGGGTATAACACTTTTCACCCTAGGAATGACCTCTAATACCTTGAAATGCATGTTGAATGGCTTGTCCTGAGGAATTGTCCCTTATTTGCGAAATGACTAAAATACCCTTTTGTATTGAAAAAACCCTAGTTTGTCTAAAAAGTGCATTCCAACTCCAAAAATGATTTTAGAAGCTTTGAAATAACTTTTAGAACCCTGAATGCAATGCATGATGCTATTTTCTCTTCTATTTATTTATTTTTGGGGAAAATTAGGGTTTTGACCTAAGCCGGACAAAATTGGGGTATGACAGCGTGCAAACTCGGATCTGCAAGGATTCGTTTACAGGTTTTAGGCAGCCTGACATTTTACCGTTTTCTTTATCGCTTTCTTCATTTAGCGCTTTCCTCGCCTCTCGCAGTTAGCATGCATATTGTTAACCACTTCGTTTCCTCATCGACACTCCAAGTGTTGATTCAAGAAGAAAAGAGAAAAAAAAAGAAGAAAAAGAAAAAGAAAATTCGAGTTTCTCCAAGTAGACAAAATTGGTATAACTCCTGAATTCTTTATTTCTATTTTATCTTCGAAATATGTCTCGCCAATTCATATTTCTTGGTAAAATCCAAATAAAGAGGGGCAGCTGTCATACCCCAATTTTGTCCGACTAGTTGAAAATCAAATAAAATTGTATTTTTGCGAACACCCATTTTTAACGGGTATTTTTCTCGTTTTCATAAGCTCGAAAACATGTCTATTCTCGTGCATATTAAACTTCTAACCGTGTATGTGTGTCATTTGGTAGTCGTTATCCGTCTTGCATTGTTTTATTAGCAATACCGTTATTACTATTATTAATTGACCAAAATGAAAAATATAGAGTCAGAATAAACATTGACGTGATGATCGTTGTTGTTGTTGTCAAGTTTATATAAAGTTTTTTTACAAAATAGATTTCTTTTAAATCACAAACTGAAAGTCAAAAAATATGTAATAACAATAATACAAAAAATATGAATTACAAAATTAAAAATATGTTTTACAGTATATGTATTTCCAGTATCAGAGTCATCTTCTTTTTTTGTTGTTCCTTGCTTTTTCCATTTTTGGCTAAAGTAAATACAATTTTTACAAGCAATAGTCCGGCTCCAAGCTATCCACTATTCCACACCACCACCATCTCCCTAGAACCAACAACCATCGCGAACCACCGCCATCTCAGCCCCTCACCTTTCCTCTCTCTCACCACTACACCGCCGCCGTTGTTCTCCCTGTCACCACCGGCGCACCAACGCCGGCGACCCTCTGTCTTCGCGTTTCCGCCATCATCATCCTCTCTCTCAGGTCCTCTCTCTCCCTCTCTCTTCACACGTCTCTTTCTCCTTTCTCTCTTCACGCGTCCCTTTCTCTCTTCTCTCACACGAAATCACCATTTTTGGTGTCTCTTTCTCTCTTCTCTCACACGAAATCACCATTTTTGGTGTATCTTTCTCTCCTTTCTCTCGCACGAAATCACCATTTTTGGTGTCCCTTTCTCTCCTATCTCTCTCACGAAATCGCCATTTTTGGCGTCAACACACAAGTGGTTGATGGTCTCTCCCCAGTTCGAACGTCCATCCAAAGGAGCACGTTTTCCATTTCATTTTCTTCAAGGCTAGCACGCAAACAGATCTTTAGACAAATCTCAGTGAAGAAAACGAGGGACAAAGCACATCACTGAGCGTTCAAAATTTTCACTATAAATATAGGCCACCTCGGTTAAGCAGGGAGGAAGATTTTTTGAGAGAGAAAAAGGAAAAGAGGTCAGAACTTTGTTGAAGATCTAGGAGCGATAGGCAAAAATCTGCACTTGAGTAATTCTTAGTTTTATTTTTGTTGCTGTTACTGGTGGTGAGATTTTCCTAGTTTTATTTTCCTAGTAATTTTCGTTTTATTTTCCTCTAAAATTTTCCTAGTTTTATTTTTGTTGCTGTTACTGGTGGTGAGATCTGTTCTTGAAGCGTGATTCATTGTACAGGCACATTGGGTAATTCTTAGTTTTTATCTCATCTCCATTTTCTTATAAGTTATGCTTTGTAAATCGATCATATATGCTGACAGTGTTCAAATAATATTCCATAAAAAATGCTGTTATGATTAGTCCACTTATTTTTTATATAAGCGCATGATGGCCATGTTTTGTAAATCAAGGTGTTAAAAAATGTATGATCATAGAGAGATGTAGCATTTATTTTTGTTCTCGAATAAAAAGATTGCCTTGAATTAACTCGGTTCTTACAAGTATGGAGATCTTCTCCACGCGCTTGTGATTTTGTGACGCCCCTCTCCCCAGCCGAGGTGGCCTGCTTACCAGCCGAGGTGGCACCACTCTCCCCAGCCGAGGTGGCACCCCTCTCCCCAACCGAGGTGGTACCACTCTCCCCAGCCGAGGTGGCACCACTCTCCCCCAGCCGAGGTGTTACCACTCTCCCCAGCCGAGGTGGCACCACTCTCCCCCAGCCGAGGTGGCCTGCTTACCAGCCGAGGTGGCACCACTCTCCCCCGCCGAGGTAGCTCTAACAACATTTGTCTATTTTCTTTGATCTTTCTAATAACACGCCCCCTGTTTTCTTATACAACCATCTAGCAGCTAAATAGCACCCTATTTTTACGAGTATCCCCCTTCAACTTAGAACTACGTCGCTTTGATTCCCATTTGGGATACGTAGGAGCGAGTCACGTTCTCGTCAAGCGCAACAAATAAAAATCCTTTTCGCAACCATAAACATTAGCATTTTTCATAACAAAAACAGAATAATTTTTAAACCCATTGTTGCTAGTGGCTAATCAGAACCTTTGTTCGTCTAGCCATTGGTGGCAATGTCTTTTTCCAAAGAACAATAAGCGATGGTCACCCATAACTTTGGTTAGTTTGATCATTCGTGCCAATTAACCTCTTTCGAAAACCATTTTCAAAAGATCAAATAAAAAACAAGTCACTACTAACGGTCAATCAGAACCTTTGTTCGTCTGACTAGTGGCGGTGACTCCCATTTTTCAAGAGTACTCAGCGGTGATTACCCATAACCTTTGTTAGTTTAATCATTCGCTGAATATTCGTCCTATTTCGAAAACTCACTAAAAAGATAAAAAAAAACAAAAACCTTTTCATGACAACCAAGAACTACGTAGCTTTGAATTCTCCATCGCACCAGGAGATACGTAGGAGCGAGAAGCCAACTCTCGTCAAGCGCCAAAAATAAAAATTTTCATTAAGTTTTCCCATTCATCTCCAAACAAGAAATAAATAGGCAAATCGAGGTATTTTTTCAAATCAAACGTTAAAACCACACATTTAGTTAGAGGTTCCCTTTCGGTAGAAAGGACGTGTGCGGTGCTAGTACCTTCCTCACACGTAATCGACCCCCGAACCTATATCTCTAGTTTTCAAAAGACCATCCCCCTTGTTCAAGAGACGTTTTTTCAATGTTTTGGTCTTAAAATTATAATATTGGTGGCGGCTTCAAAATTTTTCCACGTTGTACATTGAGAAACCCAAACCGGATTTTTCGGGTGCAACGGGCATCCACAAAGCCCTAGCCTTAACCCACTAAAAAATTTAAAAGTGTGGGCTGGGGCTAAAAAAAAGCCCTATGAAATTGGGTTGAAATTTTATGGGGCTTAATAAGGGGCAAATGGGGTTGGGCTTGGGATTTGAGGCCAAATTGACACCTCTAACCAGTACTATATATAGTCAATCTTTCAATTAGGCATAATAAGTTTTATTACTATTCGTTTCTTTTGACTCCAAAGAAGTCACAAGAAACCTAATAAGTTTTATTACTAATCCGCAGTTATGCAATTAGGCATAATAAGTTTTATTATGCCTAATAGACTTCCTTACTAATAAATTATTCCCTTAATTTATATAAGTATGATTGCTTTTTCTTACTTCAGGAAGTATCATTGCACTTTATTTCAGTAAGGAAGTTAAATAGACTCACATCACATTTGGGATGAATATTTTTGATATGGATTGAAAGTATGAATATATGCTACAATTTCTGGGTAAGTGACTCTCCTATTCCGGAGAAAGAGCCAGCCCTTATTCGGATTCGAACCGATTAAGCCTATTTCTTAGGGCTTCAAAAGCGTGTCTTTATTTATTTATATAAACCATTTTTCAGTCTAGTTTGCCACAAGTCATGCAAGCGAGGCCTATGTGGAAGAAAGAAGTCAAGTTGGAATATCAACTACAGTATAAGTTCTTTATCAATTGAATTATCAAATCTCTTTTGGTATTGATTGGAAACTTTTAATAGCATAGTTGTCCACCTTTTATGAATATTATTGTTATAGAGTGAACTTTTGTGTACCAAGGGCTACTCTTAAGGCTGCATGTTCTTAATATTATTGCTAAATCTGCACTTTCTTAATTGTTATTGTTAAGTCTGCATGTTCTTCAATGTGCAGTTGGTTATGGTACCATGAGAAATTGCTATTTGAAAAGAGTATCACACCGGGTCTTATATTTCATCTTCTGGGGTTAATTTGTTGTTTGCTAAACTAATCAACAAGATCAACATTGATAATATCTTTTGCCTTATTACTTTGAATTGATTGTGGTTTTAAAGTTCGTTTGTGCTTTTTGTCAGTTTTATGGTTAAAGTCCGGTTTTTATGAGTTCCCCTTTCAAAGGATACCAGCGAACAACATTTCGCTAAGTGCAAATAGTGCTTACCTTTGTCTATGAAACTCAATGTTTATTGAACCTTTTGACCTTTTGATTTCCTCTCAAAGAAAGCGGGTTTATATTTGACGAGTTTCTACTCTATCCTTTTTTTATATATTTGATGAGTTTTTGCTATATCCTTTTTCCAGGTGACTCATAACACAAAGTCAAAGATAACAAAGGTATCTTTTGTGTCTTTCATTTCAGTGGGCACTTTATTTTATTTTCTTGGGGTGTTTTTTTTCAGTTTAATATATTTACAGTTGTTTAACATGATAGATCTTCGCACATGTTCTATTTGGTAAGAGGGAACCAGTGTTTGATTTTTGAGTAACCAATGAACTCTGAAAACTAAATTTCTTCAACAGATATTATTGTTGATTGTTCGCATGACAAGTGTTTTTGATTTCCAAAATGAAGCTCAATCTTGAAGGAGCCATTTACATCAATATCATAAGTTCTCATGGACATATGGTGATCATTCTAAAATAGAACACGTTGTTTCATCTTATCCTGCATATGGATTGTTTCAAACATTTGATAGTGCCAGTAATTCAACACGTGTTTTGGTTGCCTTTGTTAAGATATAAATGAGTTTGCCTTTTATGACTCTACTTCATTGTTTTCAGGCTGAATATGAATTTTTAATGTTCAATTGCAGTTCACAACTCTGGACAACATGAATCCTCTTAACTTATATTATTAGTTTGATAAACCGAGACAATGGGAGTAATGGATTTTAGATAGATGAAATAATTTTGATCATAATTGTGTGTACTACCTATTTGGCAAAACACATTCTCTTACAAATCACCTTTTTTTGGCAATAAATTTTATTTGATCATAATTGGTTCTTGCTTCAACATTAATAGTGGTCAAAATGACCTTAATTGGTTCTTGCTTCACTATTGAAGAGTTTGCTTCTCTTTTGAAAACTCTTCTTATAGAAGAAAACTTATATTAAAATAAACAAGTTGCAAGTTATGTACTTTTTAGTTTATCCTTCTATATTATGTGTGGAAATGAAAGAGACTTTACTCAAAGATATTACTGATTCTATTCTTCACAAATTCCAAATTCGAGCTTAGCCATATTTTTTTATCATTAGTCTTTTCTTCCCAATTTCCAAAATGCAAATTTTGTGCTTTATTTATTAGCTATATTTTTTTTATATTTAGTCTTCTCCTTCAAATTTAGACAACTAGGATCACTACATACTTTGTTAAGATCTTTATCATGCCACATGTATTGGTAATTTGCTATTACAAAATGCAGATGGGGAAATAACATATGACATGGTAACAATGGGGAACTATTTAAAAATACTTGATAAACTATTTGTTTATGCTACTCAGCAGGTATTTAGCTACATCTAATTTAAAAAGACCAGCTGATGATTTAGTATAGATGACTGTGAATCGAATATGGGGGAGGAAGTTCTGGGACAGCGCCGGTCAGAAGGATGAAGAGGAAACACAATTGGGGAAAGTCGAAGAACAAGGGTTTTCTGAAAGGAAAGTAGAGTTTAGCTCACAATTAAATTACAAAATTAGCCATACCCTTTTCTGGATAACCAAAAACACCCCTCTCCATGTTATAGTTATCTTTTCTTTAATTACGTGTTACAACTACAATTTTTTGCCTATTTACAATTTTTTATTTTGCTAAAATTATTATAGAACGTAATAGCTTAATTTTAGATAGTGTTCAGAGTATTTAATATCTCACACAATGCAGTTAAATATACAACTTCTGTTTTTCTAATTCCTACAATAATTGGCAATTTTTAAGTTACAAGTGAATGTCGACCTGTGCTGGCACGGGTGAATCATACTAGTATATAATATAAGAATGATAAGCCACGTGGGGCATCCACAAAGCCCTGGCCTTAACCCACTAAAAAATTTAAAAGTGTGGGCTGGGGCTAAAAAGCCCTATGAATATGGGGCTGAATAAGGGGCAAATGGAGCTGGGCTTGGGAGTTGGGGCCAAATTGACACCTCTAACCAGTACTATATATAGTCAATCTTTCTTTGTATATTTTCGAAACAAGGAGTCAAGGACTTCTGCACTGTATTTTGTCCTTATATCACAAGTTACATTTAGTTGTGTCTCATCGACATCTTAAAAACCGTAAATTTATCATAAAAAAGACAATAAAAAAAGAAGACAACAAAGAAGATGAAATTTCTTTTAACAAGAATGATGATATAATATAAGGGAGAAATATAAGGAGCTGAGTCAAATTGGTTGGCATGCTCGTTATCTTCTACAACTTGTAAGGGGATGATAGATTTCAATTGGTATTTTAAATTATCTCAGTGCAAAATAGAACCTTTCAAATAAATACCAAAACTTGTGATCAACTAATCAGTTTGATACTAAATATGACATACATGGTAACAACACATTCTGTAACACCCCAAAATAGTTCAATTAATTATTTAGTTGAATTATTTAAGGTTTACAACATTTTAGTTAAGTCAAGTATTAATTAGAAGTCTATTTCATTTAGGAGATGTTTAAATAAATGGAGAAGGTGGGAATAGAGGCCCATGAGCCATTTGAAGCCCAAACTAATGCAATAAAGGAGTGTGTCGAAGGAAAGGGAGCATGCATGCAAAGTGTTTTGAGAAAAAAGTCAAAGGGAAAGTAAGAGAGAGAAGTTGGTAGGTGAGATCACTTTCTAGAGAGAAGGAAGAGCATTTGGCGTGGAAGAAGCTCAAGCTCAAGGGAGAATTGTTCTTTGTGGGAGAATCGGGGAGCATCGGTGAAGAGAGGGTCTTTTGCTCACCGATCAAGGTTAGGGGCTCTCTTCTCACGTATAATTTTGTAGTATGATGAGTGTTATGTGTGAGTAGTTTGTAGTTGTGTTTTTAAAAGTGTGTTGCATGTTTTGTGTGTTTCGATTGTGCTTGATGTTATGTTTTAGCTCGTTTGGTGAGGTTGTGTTGAGATGTTGAGGTGTTGGTCATACGAGAGACTAATGAGTGAAATGGGAGTGAGAAAAACTCTCGATCCTAGTGAGCTAAAGTGAGAGACGTGAGTGTGAAGTTCTTAAGAAGTAAAACGTTGGACTACCGAGGTGTAGATTAGGAGTTGAGTGATCATAACGAAGAGAACATGTGTCTGGGCTTAAGCGAAGGGGTTGACTTGGGATTGTCGAGGTGTATCTACCTACCACCAGTGTAACGAAACTTAAGTGATGATCGTAAGTCAAAACGTAATAACGATAACATAAGAACCGAGGTGAGTGATAGAGCACAAGTGACTAAGTGTATGAGTACCTGAGACTAGGTATAGGTATCGGTTTGTACTTGCCGAGGTGTAGGGTAAGTAGGCCGAGATGCTTAGGCCAAGATAAAGTACTTAGGCGTAGTCTTTGAAGTGCCGCTGATAACGTTATAGCGTGTAGTAACCGAGGGTGTTATGGCCGAGATGTAGAGTATATCATACCTAGGTGTACTTGCCGAGGTGAGATGTTGCGTTTAAGTGCGGTGTGTTCAAGCGTGAAGTAACCGTGGTATTATAGAGGAAGTGAAGTACGTTTCGTGCGAAGTGAAGTGACTATGAGTGGAGTAGAGTGTAGGCGTGCCGAGGTGCCAAGCGTGCCGAGGTGCTATAGGTGCCGAGGTGTTGTTTTAACGCTAGTGTAGCGCAGGTTGTTGCTGGACGCAACTGAGAGTGTCGTTTTAAGCGACAGTTACGTGAGTGGCTGAATGGTGTAGTCAGTTTTAGTCCTAAGTGACATGGTAGACCTCGTAGTGACTGTTTGGTCCACTACTAGATGCCGAGGTGTTTGGTGAGCTGAGGGCGACAACCATAGAGCTGTTGGCCGATGTAGAGACGTCAGCCTTAGCACAGAAAATGACGTATGTGTGTTGTTGGCCTTATGGCTACGAGTTGAGGAGTAATAAATGATGAAGTCCCTGATGGGCATTAAAATAAATAAAAAGGGTGAATGCAGAGGACTTCGGTCCTAGAGGTGAGCAGAGGACTTAGGTCCTATTTATGAACAGAAGGCTGCGGTCTAATTGGTGAGTTACTGAGATTGTGTTATGATTTAATTGAATGATGTATATGTTGTGTGTTATGCATTGTTCATGGTGTCGCATAAATCATAAACATAATGGTGAAAGCAGAGGACTTCGGTCCTATGGTGAAAGCAGAGGACTTCGGTCCTAAGGTGTAAGCAGAAGACTTCGGTCTTAATGGATCCATCATGCATATGCCCTTGGTGTTTTGGGTCTGCATCATGCATATAACTCATGCACTAAATAATTGTGTTATTTGTGTGTTGTGCCGAGGTGTTTATATGTGTTTTGCTTAGCATAATGCTTGTCATAAACCTTATTATATGTGTTTAGAGACTCACCCTACTGCTTTTATGTTGCTTCTCATGTTGGCAACTTGCAGGTATCCCCGAGTAGAGGTCATGCCTCACTTTGTGTAGTTGGCGTCATTTTGCTCTGGTAGTGTAACACTGGGGGCCGAGTAGCGTAGTGGTCTGTTATGTAGGTTTTTCTTTGAGTTGTAAACCTATGTCTTTTTGAAACATGTATTATTTTGACTGTGTTGTAACTAATAACCTGTTACTGTGAGCTCGGTTCCTTCTTGGCCGAGGTGCTGTATGTGCATCACACTACAACTGTTTAGCTGCGCAATTGTTTTATTGTTTTGCTTGGTTAAATTCACGTAGAAAAATGTAGCACTCCTTGAATGGTTTTTGAAAACTCTGATTTAATTCGCTAAGTAGTATTAAAAGTAAGGGGGGTGTTACAATAGTGGTATCAGAGCAAATGTTCGGTCTTGTCCGACCAAGTATTGAGTCTTGAGTTCCCAAAATTTCGAGTCTTATGGCTCGTTCTAAGTAGATTTTGTTTATATGTTAAGTGTAATGGCTGGAAGAGCTGGGAGGAATGACGCTGCCATAGCTGCTGCATTGGAAGCGATGGCGACTGCTATGGGGAATCAGCCTCAGCAGGCAGCCGAGGATGCTGGAGCGAGGAGGTTGGCTACGTTTCAGAGGGAGAATCCTCCTACTTTCAAAGGGAGGTATGATCCCGATGGAGCTATGGCCTGGTTAAAGGAAATAGAAAGGATCTTTCGAGTGATGGAGTGTTCGACTGCGCAAAAGGTGAGATTTGGTACTCACATGCTGGCTGAGGAGGCAGACGATTGGTGGCTGGAAAATCTTCAAAGGTTGGAGACTGCTGAAGGAGAAATCACCTGGGATATTTTCAAGAGGGAGTTCCTGATGAAGTATTATCCTGAAGATGTTAAGGGAAAGAAAGAAATGGAATTTTTAGAGCTGAAGCAGGGGAGTAAGTCAGTGGCCGAGTATGCGGCAAAGTTTACCGAGTTGGTGAAGTTCTACCCCCATTACACTGGAGCTACTGCTGAGTTCTCCAAGTGTATTAAGTTTGAGAATGGTTTAAGGCCTGACATCAAGCAGGCAATTGGGTATCAACAGATAAGGGTGTTTGCTCAGCTGGTGAATAGCTGCAGAATCTTCGAGGAAGACAAGGTGGCCGCGACTACCACCTATAAAACTGGAAGGGAGAAGCAGAATTCTCAATATCGTGCTAAGCCTTACGAGGGTTCTGGTGGAAAGGGTAAAGGAAAGTGGAAAGCTGGTTGGGCCAAGGCGCCGAGTGGGGGAGACGCTCCTCCGAGTATAGTGTGTTTCAAGTGTGGAAAACCTGGTCACAAAAGTTTTGAGTGCCCAGTCATTAAGTGTTTTAAGTGTGGCAAGGAAGGCCACAAGGCTCCGCATCGTGAGAAGAAGGACATGGTTTGCCACAACCGTGGGGGAGGCGGGGGCATATTAGTTCGAGGTGTCCTAAGCCAAAGAAGGAGAAGAATGGTGGGAAGGTGTTCGCTCTCTTGCGGATCCGAGGTGGTGAATGAGATAAAAGGTACGTGTTTTATAAATGGCATTCCTGTGATTGCAATAGTGGATACTGGTGCCACGCATTCTTTCATTTCTGCTTTGTGTGTTAAGAAGTTGGATTTAGTGTTGTCTTCTATGATGAGGGAGATGGTTATCGGTACTCCAGCCAAGGGTCCGGTGACTACCTCTCTGGTGTGTGCGAAGTGTCCTCTCTGTCGATCTTTGTGAGACTTCCTTGTTAATCTGATCCGCTCTACCTTTGGAAGGGATGGATGTCATCCTCGGTATGGATTGGTTAGTGGATAACCATGTCCATATCAATTGCTTTGAGAGGACTGTGAGTTTCCCTTCTTCCGAGGTGGAAGAATCTGTTCTGATGTCTGCCGAGCAGCTGCGCAAGGTAATGAAGGAAGGGGCTGCGTTGTTTGCGTTGAGTGTGTCAATGTCTGCAGAGAGCCGAGCTAAGATTGATGAAATACTCATAGTGAGAGAGTTCCCAGAGGTATTTCCAGATGAAATTCCAGATGTGCCGCCTGAGAGAGAAGTCGAGTTTACCATTGATTTAGTACCTGGTACTAGGCCGGTGTCTATGGCACCATATGGGATGTCTGCGTCTGAGCTATCCGAGCTGAAGAAGCAGCTTGAAGAATTGTTGGAGAAGAAGTTTATAAGGCCGAGTGTGTCACCTTGGGGAGCTCCAGTGTTGCTGGTGAAAAAGAAAGATGGGAGTATGCGACTCTGCGTTGACTATCGTCAGCTGAATGAAGTAACAATCAATAATAAGTATCCACTTCCAAGAATAGATGATTTGATGGACCAATTGGTGGGAGCGCAAGTGTTTTCTAAGATTGACTTGAGGTCGGGTTACCATCAAATCAAAGTAAAGGATGAAGATGTTCCTAAGACGGCGTTTAGAACTCGGTATGGACACTACGAGTATTCAGTCATGCCATTTGGTGTTACTAATGCTCCTGGAGTATTCATGGAGTATATGAATCGTATCTTTCATGAATATTTGGATCGGATTGTGGTAGTGTTCATTGACGACATCCTGGTTTATTCTAAGTCCGAGGAAGAGCATGTCGAGCTCTTAAGGTTAGTGTTGGAGATCTTAAAGGATAGGCAACTGTATGCGAAGCTATCCAAGTGTGAGTTTTGGTTGAGAGAAGTGAATTTCCTTGGTCATGTGATTACCGTTGGTGGGCAGTAGATCCTTCAAGATTGAGGCTGTATTGCAATGGGAGACGCCCAAGTCAGTCACTGAGATAAGAAGTTTTCTGGGTTTGGCCACATTACTACGAGAGATTCATTGAAGGTTTCTCCAAGTTGGCGCTACCGTTGACTCAGTTGACTTGCAAGGGTAAGGCATTCGTGTGGGATGATAATTGTGAAGAAAGTTTCCAAGAGCTGTTGAAAGATTATGACTTCGGTCTGAACTATCACCCAGGAAAGGCTAATGTAGTAGCTGATGCATTGAGTAGGAAGTCCTTGCACGTGTCAGCCATGATGGTTAAGGAGTTGGAGTTAATTGAGCAATTCAGAGATTTAAGCTTGGTCTGTGAAGTAACTTCTCAGAGTGTTAAGTTGGGGATGCTGAAGATCACTAATGAGTTCTTGGTTAGCATTAGGGAGGCTCAAAAGTTGGATGTTAAGCTTGTGGATATAGTAGTGGGAATTGGCCGAGCTGAAAGTAAAGATTTTGAGTTGGATACACAAGGTTTGTTGAGGTACCGAGGTCGGATTTGTATTCCTGATGAAAAGGAAATGAAGAAGGCAATTCTGGAAGAATGTCATAGGAGTAAATTGAAGAGGCTATTCTGGTGGCAAGGTATGAAAAAGGATGTAGCTCAGTTCGTTTATGCTTGTCTGATTTGTCAGAAGTCCAAGGTAGAACACCAGAAGCCGGCAGGGTTGATGCAACCATTACAGATTCCGGAGTGGAAATGGGACAGTATTGCTATGGATTTCGTAACTGGTCTGCCGAGTACTGTGAAGAGGTATGATGCTATTTGGGTAGTTGTTGATAGGCTAACTAAGTCGGCACACTTCGTTCCTATTAACATCACGTATTCGATCTTAGGTTAGCGTAAATTTACATCAAAGAAATTGTGAAGCTTCATGGAGTCCCTTCAAGCATTGTTTCAGATAGGGATCCTAGGTTTACATCAGCATTTTGGAAGAGTTTGCAAGAAGCGTTGGGGTCCAAGTTGCGTTTGAGCTCGGCATATCATCCGCAGACTGATGGTCAGTCCGAGAGGACCATCCAGTCCTTAGAAGATTTGTTAAGGGCTTGTGTGCTCGAGCATGGTAGTGCGTGGGATTCGTATCTTCATTTAATCGAGTTCACTTATAATAATAGCTGTCATTCTAGCATTGGGATGGCACCCTTTGAGGCGTTATATGGGCAGAGGTGTAGGACTCCGTTGTGCTGGTATGAGTCTGGTGAGAGTGTGGTGCTCGGACCCGAGATCGTCCGAGAGACCACCGAGAAGGTGAAGCTAATTCAAGAGAAGATGAAAGCCTCATAGAGTAGGCAGAAGAGTTACCATGACAAGAGGAGAAAAGATTTGGAGTTCCAGGTAGGTGAACATGTGTTTCTGAGAGTCAATCCGGTGGATCGGTGTGGTCGAGCTTTGAAGGCTAAGAAGTTGTCCCCTCGTTTTATTGGTCCATACCAGATCCTAGAGAGAGTTGGGAAGGTGGCTTACCGAGTTGCTTTGCCACCTAACCTGTCAAATTTGCATAATGTGTTCCATGTGTCTCAGCTGAGGAAATATATTTCATACCCGTCCCATGTAATTCAGATGGACGACGTGCAAGTAAAGGAGAACTTGACTGTGGAGACAGTGCCGATCAGGATTGAAGGCCGAGAAGTGAAGACTTTAAGAGGAAAAGAGATCAAGCTAGTGAAGGTGGTTTGGTTTGGAGCTGCTGGTGAGAATGCTACTTGGGAGCTGGAGAGCAAGATGCAGGAAGCCTATCCCGAGTTATTTGCTTCAGGTAAGATTTCGAGGACGAAATAATCCAAGTGGGGGAGAGTTGTAACACCCCAAAATAGTTCAATTAATTATTTAGTTGAATTATTTAAGGTTTACAACATTTTAGTTAAGTCAAGTATTAATTAGAAGTCTATTTCATTTAGGAGATGTTTAAATAAATGGAGAAGGTGGGAATAGAGGCCCATGAGCCATTTGAAGCCCAAACTAATGCAATAAAGGAGTGTGTCGAAGGAAAGGGAGCATGCATGCAAAGTGTTTTGAGAAAAAAGTCAAAGGGAAAGTAAGAGAGAGAAGTTGGTAGGTGAGATCACTTTCTAGAGAGAAGGAAGAGCATTTGGCGTGGAAGAAGCTCAAGCTCAAGGGAGAATTGTTGCTGTGAGGAGAATCAGGGAGCATCGGTGAAGAGAGGGTCTTTTGCTCAGCTGATCAAGGTTTAGGGGCTCTCTTCTCACGTATAATTTTGTAGTATGATGAGTGTTATGTGTGAGTAGTTTGTAGTTGTGTTTTTCTGAGCTGTGTTGCATGTTTTGTGTGTTTCTGATTGTGCTTGATGTTATGTTTTAGCTCGTTTCAGTGAGGTTGTGTTGAGATGTTGAGGTGTTGGTCATACGAGAGACTAATGAGTGAAATGGGAGCTGAGAAAACTCTCAGTCCTAGTGAGCTAAAGTGAGAGACGTGAGGAGTGTGAAGTTCTTAAGAAGTAAAACGTTGGACTACCGAGGTGTAGATTAGGAGTTGAGTGATCATAACGAAGAGAACATGTGTCCGGGCTTAGCGAAGGGTTGACTTGGGATTGTCGAGGTGTATCTACCTACCACGATTATAACGAAAACTTAAGTGATGATCATAAGTCAAAACGTAATAACGATAACATAAGAACCGAGGTGAGTGATAGAGCCACAAGTGACTAAGTGTATGAGTACACGAGACTAGGTATAGGTATCGGTTTGTACTTGCCGAGGTGTAGGGTAAGTAGGCCGAGATGCTTAGGCCAAGATAAAGTACTTAGGCGTAGGCTGGCTGCCGCTGATAACGATATGGCGTGTAGTAACCGAGGTGTTATGGCCGAGATGTAGAGTATATCATACCTAGGTGTACTTGCGAGGTGAGATGTTGCGCTTAAGTGCGGTGTGTTCAAGCGTGAAGTAACCGGTGGTATTATAGAGGAAGTGAAGTGCGTTTAGCGCGCGAAGTGAAGTGACTATGAGTGGAGTAGAGTGTAGGCGTGCGAGGTTCCAAGCGTCTTGAGGTGCCAAGCGTCCGAGGTGCTATAGGTGCCGAGGTGTTGTTTTAACGCTAGTGTAGCGCAGGTTGTTGCTGGACGCAACTGAGTGGCTGAATGGTGTTGTCAGTTTTAGTCCTAAGTGACATGGTAGACCTCGTAGTGACTGTTTGGTCCACTACTAGATGCCGAGGTGTTTGGTGAGCTGAGGGCGACATCCTTAGAGCTGTTGGCCGATGTAGAGATGTCGGCCTTAGCACAGAAAATGATGTATGTGTGTTGTTGGCCTTATGGCTACGAGTTGAGGAGTAATAAATGATGAAGTCCCTAATGGGCATTAAAATAAATAAAAAGGGTGAATGCAGAGGACTTCGGTCCTAGAGGTGAGCAGAGGACTTAGGTCCTATTTATGAAACGTAAGGTCATGGTCTAATTGGTGAGTTCTTGAGATTGTGTTATGATTTAATTGAATGATGTATATGTTGTGTGTTATGCATTGTTCATGGTGTCGCATAAATCATAAACATAATGGTGAAAGCAGAGGACTTCGGTCCTATGGTGAAAGCAGAGGACTTCGGGTCCTAAGGTGTAAGCGAAGACTTCGGTCTTAATGGATCCATCATGCATATGCCCTTGGTGTTTTGGTCCATCATCATGCATATAACTCATGCACTAAATAATTGTGTTATTTGTGTGTTGTGCCGAGGTGTTTATATGTGTTTTGCTTAGCATAATGCTTGTCATAAACCTTATTATATGTGTTTAGAGACTCACCCAACTGCTTTTATGTTGCTTCTCATGTTGGCAACTTGCAGGTATCCCCGAGTAGAGGTCATGCCTCACTTTGTGTAGTTGGCGTCATTTTGCTCTGGTAATGTAACACTGGGGGCCGAGTAGCGTAGTGGTCTGTTATGTAGGTGTTTCTTTGAGTTGTAAACCTATGTCTTTTTGAAACATGTATTATTTTGACTGTGTTGTAACTAATAACCTGTTACTGTGAGCTCGGTTCCTTCTTGGCCGAGGTGCTGTATGTGCATCACACTACAACTGTTTAGCTGCGCAATTGTTTTATTGTTTTGCTTGGTTAAATTCACGTAGAAAAATTTAGCACTCCTTGAGTGGTTTTTGAAAACTCTGATTTAATTCGCTAAGTAGTATTAAAAGTAAGGGGGTGTTACAGACACCACTACACTCGTAAATGGACACGATGAAAAATAGAAAACGAAGAAGCAAGGAAATGGCCAAACTCGAATGTGACAATGGCAATGTTATGTCATGAACCTTCACAGAGGTTTGATTGTGACCGTATGGCGAAAGTGGTCTGTCGCATCACCATAGGTGGTTGGTGTTCTGAGAAGGGTTGCGATAGTGGAAGATGAAGAAGTGGTGTTTTAAGAATATTAGCCAAACCCAGGATGAACCACTTTTTTTGCCTCGCATTCCATAAATCTCCAAAGGGAAAATAGATGCCTTTAATAATATTAGCCTAGTAGGAAGAGGCAACATTGAACAACCTCTAGGGTTGATTAGCAAGAAGGGCATAATGAATCTTAACAAAATCTCTAAAGTCCATACCCCCGATGTCTTTAGGGGAACAAAGAACATGTTTACTCTTCTAGTGAAATACCCCTTTGCTTGCCATAAGAGCTCCACCGGAACTTTGCAATAACAGAAGTAAGGGAATTACTGAAAGTTTTAGGCAACTTCAAAATAGACATCACATAGCTAGGGATAGCCTGCACCACAATTTTGATTAAAATCTCCTTACTTTCTTGGTTTAGTAGTTTGCCTTTCCAACCCTCAAGTTTAGCTAGGACCCTATCTTCAATCCAATGTAAACCCTGAACTTTAGAACCCCCCCTCGTTTAGCATGAAGACCAAGGTATTTACCAGGGTTCTCCAAAATTGGAGTATAATCAATGTTAGCCAATCTGCCTTTCAAACTAGAGTCCAACCTCTTGTCAGATATTAGCCTAGATTTAGTTAAGTTTATTTCCTGACCAAAGATCCCATTAAACATGTTAAGAATTTGGATGGATAGATAGAGATCTTCTTATGAGTCTCTGGAAAATATAATTGCATCATTTACAAAAAAATAGGAGGATGAGAGCAAGGGCAGCATCAGCTAAGAAGAGACCCTTGATAGAATTACTAGAGTGGCCTGAAGAAATCATTCTGAGCAATACATCAAACACAAGGATAATAAGTAAGGTGATAGGGGGTCACCTTGCTTAAGCCCACTAAGGGGGTTAAGTTTCCTGTACAGAAAACCATTGATCTTTGAATTCTAAGTGTAAGACACAGAGGTAACCAAGGTCATAGTCCTAGAAATCCATAGATCTAGAAAGCCCATAGATCTAAGGGTATTCTTTATGAAATTCCAATTAAATCTTTTCTGCTTAAGAAAGTGAAATACTTCATGAGCTACAATAAAACTGTCTTGAATGGTTTGATTACTCTAAAACTAAGCTAAGACAAGACATAAAGTAAAAGAAAGGAAAAGTGCTTGAAAATAGACTTGTATTTGGTTGATTGTGTATTGAAAAATACTTACAGGTAGAGTATTTATAGTTACAAATAACCATGCTTCAAACCAATAGTTACTCAGATAAGAATAACATCCAATAACCATTTTGCGCACCTTGGTATCCAAATATCTTACTCACTAACCACTTTTAGCGCACAACATGGAATTTTATCTACCACTCCTTAATTTTAGCATTCTCACGTGTATTTGACTAATTTCTCATGCTAAACCTTAATATATTTGCTCATGTGCATCGCCCATTCTCCCTTTTAAAGCATTTAGTAGCTCAATTGCTTCCTCAGCTAGCATATCCTTGGCTAGAGTCCCCTTATCGGCTATGCCTTTTCCTCGGCTAATCACTTAGCCATTTTTGTGGTGTTGCGTTACCAAACCCTCACTAAAATAAAATCGTGTTTTTCGACGGTAACACACTAATTCCGCCGAAAAGTGACATTTCTGATGAATTTTTTCTGCCAAAAATCCGCTGGTAAAACCCACATAGGTAATGTTTTTCGACGAATTTTTCCGCCGGTAATGTTTTTTCCGGCGGATTGAATATTTTTTTTCAAAAAATCCGTTAGTACAAAAATCCGTTGGAAAAACACATTACCAGCAGGGATTTTTTTTTTGAATTTTTGAATTTAATATTTAATTTAATAAGAAGTAAGAAGAATGAAAATGAAGGAGAATATGAGAAAAAATGATATACGAGAGAATCAAAAGAAATAGAGGAATGAGAATGAAAAAGTAGGAAGGAATAAGAATGAATGAGAGTATTAGAAGAAAACATATATGAGAGAATAAGAATGAAGAAGTAAGAAGGAATAAGAATGAAACAAGTAATAATATAGGGAGAATGAGAATGAAGAAGTAAGAAGGAATAAGAATGAAGGAGAGTATGAGAAGTAATAATATAGGAGAGAATAAGAATGAAGAAATAAGAAGGAATAAAAATGAAGAAGTGAGAAGGGATAAGAAGGAAGAAGAAGGAAGAAGAAAGGAGAAAATGTAAAAGAGAGATATATAGAGAAATTTACGGAGATTAGAGAGTATGAGAAACAAGAATGAAAAGGAAATAAAGGGTGAAAATGAGAGAATGAGAAGAGTGAAGGAAAAAGTTTTATTTATACGCTTTTTGGATTTGTTCCAGAGGATTTTTAAATAAAAATTTAAATATTAGTTTTCTAAAAATCCACTGCCAGTAATGTAAAAAAATTAAATCGAAAATGTTACTGCGGATTTTTAAAAGAAAATAATTATAATTTTTTTTAAAAAAAAAATCTGCCGGTAATACTATTTTTTCGTTAATGCAATGGCTCACCTATTAACATCACTCCCACGTTTCCCTTCTTCTCAAACACTAGACAACTAACTCATTCTCTTCACACATCTTGATTTCCACTTCCATTAGAGAGGGAAATCTGAAATTCATCACCACTTCACCATCTATCTCAAAACCTAGCTGCATGTGGTTTGGAGTAGTTGAAGTTCAACTATGGGTACTAGCATGTGAAAGGAATTCTAGTATTGAGTTTTGCAAAGGCTAGGGCAGAAGTTAGAGGCTCAAAAGGAGAGGTTTTTCAAGTGAATTTCAAAATTGGAGAGTTTAGGAACTTTTTGGTGGTGTGTGGAAACTTCAATCTCCTTTTATTTAGGAACTTGCTTTAAAAGGTGAATTTTCTTCCCTCCTCCCTTCTTAAGTTAGGGTTTGAACTCTAAGTAGTTTTGGTACTAAAATATTTACTTGCATGTTTTAGCTCCTTTACATGTTATCAAGATGCTATGATGTTGAATAAATGTTAATGTTCAATGTGGGGTTGATTTGTGTAAATTGAATTGTTATACATTGGTGAATTCATGATTGCATGCATGTTTGAGGTGTAAAATTTTGCTGGAAATATGTTAGGATGAATGGTTTAGTTTGGGGTTCTTAAGATTTGAAATTTGGTGAATTGGATAAGTAGAACTAGAAAGAATTCACTTTCTAGCAGTGAAATGCGTCCAAGCGCACACCCGTGCACTACAAGCGCATGACTGACAGAACCAAAACTGTCATAAACTCCCCCAACACACGACAAACAAAACTAGACATTGTCCATGCACTCCAAGCTCACGACAAACAGAATCATACACAGTCCACGCGCTCCAAGCGCACTACCGTGCATCCAAGCACAAATTTAGCAGTTTATACCCGTTTATACTATTTTGGTCATATCTCGCAATTTGAGAACCTGATTGAGGTGTTATCAGATGCGTTAGAAAGATAACACAGTGACTAAATTTGTTAGTGAATATTGTTTTGTGGTTTTGTTGTTGTCAAACTCTTTAAGTCCCAGCCGTGGTGTCGGCCAGAGGTTTGGACAAGATATTGATTGCTCGTTCTTCAAGCAATTGCGCCGAGGAGGGAACTCTGCTCTTTGACTGTGGGTATCCTGAATCTTCTAGAAAAAGGGCCAGGTTGGGTGGATGGGACACGAGGGTTGGATTATTCTACTGGCTAATGCATGAAAATAAATATAAGTAAAAGTGCAAGAAAAAGGCGATAAATAAATGAAATAAATTGAGTTGTATCGATTGATGTGTCTTTGTACAATTGCACTCTACCATATATATATATATATATATGTGTGTGTGTGTGTGTGTGTGTGTGTGTGTAGGCCCTCGTCGGCCATTTTCTTGGCCATCATTTGTCTACCGTTGGATCTACTGAGATCAACGTCTCTCATCGCTCCTGAGCCCTAAAGAAGTGGAGTCACTGTCATACCCCAATTTTGTCCGGCTTAGGTCAAAACCCTAATTTTCCCCAAAAATAAATAAATAGAAGAGAAGAGAGCATCATGCATTGCATTTAGTTTTCTAAAAATCATTTCAAAGCTTCTAAAATCATTTTTGGAGTTAGAATGCACTTCTTAGACAAATTAGGGTTTTTCAGTGCAAAAGGGTATTTTGGTCATTTTGCAAATAAGGGACAATTTCTCAGGACAAGTCATTCAACATGCATTTTTGAGGTATTAGAGGTCACTCCTAGGGGGAAAAGTCATTTTTGAAGTGAAAATGTGCTTCGGGCAAAGAACTAGGGTTTTTAGGGTGAAAGGGCATTTTGGTCATTTCACAATAAAAACAGTCTTTCGTCCCAAATCACTGAACAATCATCAATGATTCATTTGAGGAATATTTGTGCTTAGTTGTGATTATTTTTGTGCATAAATGTTAAACTTTTTGGCATAAAAATCAAGTTTTTGGATAGAAGGGTAAAATGATCATTTCCTTTGAGGTGGGGTAAACAAATCAATTTTGGGATTGGTGAGATCATAAAATTCAGAGCCCAATCATTGAATCATGGGACATGGCCCAAAATGGCATGAATTTAGAAGAATGATCTAGAAAGGAATATCCTATTTTCTTTTGAATTTTGAAAGATCATGTATAGTACAATAGTACAATTTGCAATTCCACTCACTCTCCCCACTCCATAGCTGCGCATATCAGCCATATTCCTTTCAATTTTGATTTATTTTATTGGTTGCAAATGGTATTTAAATCATGGCCTTTCATTCAAGTGTTAAGTGCAATCCTCACCTTTCATTTGAATTAAAATGGCACTTGTGTAATAAGCTTCATGGAAAAATACAATTTTGTAAATGAGCTTATCCTTCACCACCCTCCTTATGCTGCGCACCCAGCCCTCTCTCTCCTCACTTTATTGCCCTTAATCCATGTGACATTGCATCTTGACCATTGATTCAAATTCTATCTCAAATCCTATTGGTTTGCAAGAAGCACATTGTCATAAATACCCTTAAGTTTTCACCCCATATAAAAACCCAAAAATAAGATCAAAGAAAGACATTCTCATTTTACCCTAGAACACTCTTCCTCCTCTCCTCCTCTCTCAAGGTCGTAGCCTCCCACTCACTTCCTCCTCCATTTTTCTTTTCAAGTTTCATCCACCAAACCACCTAAAATTCACTCCATCTTCATATATATACCTTCTTCCTTTCACCCTTGATTCCATTTTTACATCACTAAAGAGTTTGCTTTCTTCAAGTTTGCGTGACCTTTGTGGATTGTGGTTGATTTGCTCTTGATCTTCATTTCTACCTTTGTTTATCTTGGAACTAAGGTATAACCTAAACCCTTTGCATTTTCATCAATTTTCTTGCATTAAAATCTTTTTCAACTTATATTTGCATCTCATAATATCATTTTAAATGTTGATTAGGGGCTGTTGTGGGTGAGAGCTGGTCGATCACCCACTAAATAATTTGTTCTTGTGACTATGTGTGATTATGTGGTGTTCTTGTGATTTATTCTTTGCTCATGTGATTTTTACCAAATAAAAACATGTTTTCCTCTTCTTTTTGCCTTAGCCTTCGGCCTAACTCATGATCCTTGTGTTGTTCTTGTTCATTACATGGTTTGAAGTTTGAATAATGCATGATTAATTGTGTTAATTTTGTGAAGGAATGATGAGCTATACTTGTTGTTAAATCTTGATGTTTTGAGCTTGAATCTTGGGGGGTATGGTTTCGGTTTTGGGTCCCAAATCTTAGGGTTCTTGCTTGTTTTTTGTTGTTGTTCATCATGTATTCATGCTTATCTATGTGATTGGATAAATTTTGATAAAAGAATTTGATGATTTTTAGGGTAAATAAGGCCTTAGGTTCAAGCAAATGTTTTAGGGTTTTGTTGCTTTGTCTTTCCTTTGATTTTTGCATGAAAAATGTTGGTTTGGATTGACAATAGGTTTCGGCCTTGTAGCCTTTCATGCCTATTTAATATGTTTGAACCACAAAAATAATTGTTGCTAAGTTTTGTGAAAATAAAATTTGTTTCAAGGTTGTTTAGCTTAGCCAATCATGATGTGAGCTAGGGTTTGTGACTTTGCTTGTAAAACCGAATTGAAGTAGGTATTAAATGATCTTTTTCCTCAAGTTGTTTCAACCTAATTTGCTTGCCATTTGGTGTTGGTTGAAGATTGGCAATATGAGGCTCACTTGTGCTTCATGCACTTTAACTTAAGTGAGATGATTGCTTAACATGGTTCAATCTTCCATTTCTTTTGTGCTAATTGTTTAATTGTTGATGATGTGTAAAAGGATTCCCACTTATGCCTAAAGGCATATACCTAATGGAGTGGAAGATTACTTCAAATGATTCAACTTGTTTTTTTAAATTCCAATACAAATTTGTGCTTCCATTTGTTAATTGTTTAGGGCAACTTGTGAATACTCCTTATATTTGCTTTCAATTCGGCCTAGAGCTCAACACACTTGACTTATGTTTTCACAATGTTGTTCTTGTGAGCATTTCTTTGCAACTTACTTGGTTTTCGTTTGGTCTCACATATTCATACCATTAATGGTTGATGATTCAATATCATTCTTGTGCATTGTTGTTGTAAATGGTAATGAGTATGCTTGTGTTCCAATTGTTGTTTACTTTGCTTGCAAATCGGTAAATATTGTTGTCTCGGTTTTGACTTGAAAAAGGATTTGAAATGTTCTATTTCTCTTCAAAACTCAAAAATTATATGCTTTTCCAAATAAAAACCCTAAGGCGTTTTCCTAAACAAATCATTAGCCATCACTCGAAGCCGTTGTTTGTTTGATCGCTAATGAGGAGTTATTAGTGATAGTTACTCGAAGCCTATGCTTGTTTGACTATTACGAAAGCTCCCACACATTAATTAAACAACAAAAACCAATTCAAAATTTCCAAAATAACACGAGCTATTGGTGATAATCATCATTGAGGCTCACAACCTTTTTCAAAACCGTTTTCAAAAGGAATAATACAACGTTGTCACTTGTAATCACTCGAAGCCATTGCTTGTTTGATTACCGGTTCCAACTCTCTTTTTTCTTTCGAGTTAGTATTGAATGCCACTCGAAGCCTTTGCTTGTTTGGTGTTCGAGAACACTCGAGTCTTACTTAAAAAATCCCAAAACTTAAACTCCTAAGCCGTTTTCAGACGCAAAACGAGAACTACGTTGCTTTGATCCCTCATTCCGTGAGGGTACGTAGGACCGGGTTCATGTCCCGTCAAGCACCCTTTTCAAAAATCTTTGTTTTGTTCCGTTTTTCAAAGATACCAAAAACATTCCTTTTTCCCCGTTTTTTTTTAATAAAGCAATCTTTCAAAAGAAAAGAAAAGAAAAGAAGTAGAACGATGTATTTCAAATCAAACATTTCAAAACCACATCAAGTTAATGGTTCCCTTTCGGTAGAAAGGGTGTGTGGGGTGCTAATACCTTCCCATACGCAACCGAATTCCCTAACCTACATCTCTAAAGGTTTCAAAGACCACCCGCTTTCCAAAAAGGTTTTTTCAATGTTTTCCTAAATAAATATTGGTGGCGGCTCTACTATTTTCACGTTGTCAAACCGAAAAGTCCAAACCGGATTTTT